>CM040122.1:198798632-199489364 GCA_022559845.1 Amorphophallus konjac | reverse complement strand
TGCAACGGACAACCTTGAAAATGCAAAACAAAGAATACCACAAACACACAATGAGCAATCGCCCCTAGGTGATTCAAACCAAGATGTAAGTGAAAGGGAATGAAGACACTCAACAACCAACCAAGTTGCTTAAGATGATGCAAACAAAATTTCTTTATGGTTTCTCCTTTGGAACTTTAGGGAATTGATTGATGTGTGCTTTCTCCAAATGGGTTCCTAATAGGAGGTGGATATGGACTTGGCTTAACCTTAAGTGTGACCTCTCCTTCACTTATGCAACCCTAGACAAAAAAGGGGGGAAAAGGTACAACCGGCCCGGCGTCCGTGTGGGAATCCACGGCTCGCGGGGACTTATGGAGGTCCCTGCTGTGATTTCCTAGTCGGCCCCAAGGAATATGGAGGCGAGAGGTCTTCACAACAAGGTAGGAAAATGCAGTCTAATATATGAAAAGATGGATGACCCTATGTGCACCGGAGTGCATGCAAAGTCTAGCCTAGAATCTAGCAAACAAGAGTACACATAATGATATCAAGATATGAACAGAATGATGGCAGAAATCAAACAGCACCCAAGCAACAAATCACAGCCAAAAACTGTGGAAATAAATGCACCTCGGATGCATACCTGCCAGGAGAGTGACGGACGAAGGCCACTGCGTCAGAGATAAATAACGGTCAGAGGCCAGACCGCCATAAATAATGTAACGCAGGGGTTTCGGACCGTCGTAATAGCCAGGGGACCAAAAACAAACTGAAGTAACAGGAAAACCCGTGAAAGCTCACACCACAAAACACAAGCGACGGCCTGATGTCCCTGCGTCTCACCACTGTAACGCGCCGAGACAGGGCCGTCTTATGATTCAGAAAACCAGAAAGACGGGCAATAACAAAGGGATCAAAAGACAACTGAACAAACGGATGATGGCAAGTTTAAACAAGAATCAGAAGCACGATTGGCACTAGTTGTCCCACCGTGATCGCCAAAAAATTATCTGTTGATCGTTTGTTTGCCTATCTTTGATCTTACTTTTGAGGTCTGCTAAGTAATATGGCAAGATGACAAACAAGCAATCAAAGATCTGCTCAAACCTATGAACATGTGAACATGAACCTAGGCAATCATAGCTAGCTCTAGCATGGGCATGCTATCTCAATCAAATTACGCTAAGGAAAAGGAAAAACACACGCCGGGGCGTGGAGCAAGGAGTAAATAAAAACACACCACTAGGGGTGGAACAAGCAAGGAAATAAAGATGTGATGAAGGAAATAGCTATTGCCCAGCACTAAGGAAAGATGTGATCGCCACCAAAGTAAACACAAGTCAAAGACTCGAATATACCTTGGAAATAGGAGGATGAAGCACCCGCCCACGGGAGAGAAAACCAAAGAAAGCCTGCAGATCAGCTTGAAAGTGACGGCCAGAGACCCGTGCGTCGCTTATAAGTAACGGTCCCACCCTAGACCGCCAGAAGAGAGTGACGCTCCTAAACCAGACCGTCAGACAACCTGCAGTAGTAAAGCTTGAATTCTTTTAACTCCAACTCTTCCAGCCGGCTAGAAGACTTGGGCCTCGTGCTAATGAACCTGTAAACCTGCCAAAGAAATAGAAAGACAAGACAAGACAACCTCAATCAACCCTCTTCACAAGCATAGCATCAATTCTTAAAGAACTTAAGAACATCAAAAGGAGAGGGAATTACCGGGGAGTTTTGGTTTTTTAACCCCTCTGGGCGTTTTCAAAAGTTGGGAGGATGTTTGTATGCTTAAAACAACAGTGAAAAAAAACGTGGAGGAGGAGGAGGGACAATGCTTTGTTTAAAAAGACCAAGGAAGAACTCAAGCATGCAAAGATGAACTTGAAAGATCAAAACAAAAGTACTCCCTTGACTGGAAGATGGATGGACGTGGGAAGCAACTCCTCCTGGATGAAGATGGCTCCTGGGTTCGGCAGCACTTCGTCGTGAATCAAAAATCTCCCCCCTTGATCATGAAATCAAAGGTTCTATTTATAGACCTTCAAAACTCATGGGTCGAGTTGAAGATAAATCAGCCAAGAAAGGAGGATAATCCTTAGCAAATCCTTGAGGATAATATCAACAAGAGTCCAAAGAAACAAACGAGAGGTCCTGAGGATTAGAATTGAAGGAGATAACGCCAATCCAAAACCCTATCTCGTCCACGGAGTAGCAGAGAAAAGGCCTGAACTGTCAGGACTCTCTGAAGGAAGTAACGGTTGCACGATAGACCGCCACTTGTAAGTAACGCATCAAGGAACGACCGTCATTTTCAACCCTATCCGAAGGATAAGATCGACGGGAAGAAGATCTAAACAATAGGACTCTGCAAGTAAGTAACGGCCAGGGCATAGGGCGTCATAAGGAAAAAACGGCTAGAGAGTAGACCGTTATTATCAAAGGACAACGAGGCCCTAAGTCTTGGGACTCTTCAAAGAGTAACGGCCTAGGCTTCATGCGTTATTATGAAATGACGCGCCTAGTCCAGACCGTTATTATCATTGATTTTCAAGAAAATAGAATGGAGGGATTGCCAAGCTTTTGAACGAAGTGCCACCAGGAACCAGGTCTAATCCAGGAATTGAGACCCAGAAAACAGGCTTCAACTGATTAAAAGGAATTCAATGAAGAGTGAACAACTCGGAGCATCATATTGAATAAATAAGGAGATGACCCGACTTATTGGGTATAAAACGGGTGTCAACAGGGATGTCGTGTAGTGTGTGATTGCCGTACTCGGGGTCGTCCTTCAAGGTGAAAGGGAAACAGACACCTTGCCATTGGGGTGGCACTGGCTTAGTTTTTAAGGAAAGAAACACTTACGATATAACCCATTCCAAGCGTGAGCGAGCTCCTCACCTTCGGCGTTCATCAAGCGATAAGCATTCCCTGGATAGGCTTCTTTGACAACGAATGGCCCTTCCCAGTTAGGTTGTAATTTAGACCTAGGACCTGCGGACCAAATGAATTTATGTTTCAAAACCATATCACCTTTTTGAAATTTATGCTCAACGACCTTCTTTTAAAAATAACGCGAAACTCCCTTTTGATAAACGGATACGTGATCGGCCGCATTCATCCTCTTCTCGTCTAAGAGTTCCAACTGGACGAGCAACGCCTCTCGATGTTCATCGAGATTAAGTTCCTTATCGAGCTGTACCCTTAGGGAAGGGATCAGGATCTCATATCGGAGCACTGCCTCCATCCCGTGAGAGAGAGCATAGGGGGTTTGCTCCGTGGGAGTACAGACGGAGGTGCGGTAAGCCCATAGGGCCTCCACTAATCGTTCTGGCTAATTAAAAAATTTGTGAGATTCGCATGTTTTCTTTATGATTTTAAGAAGGGTTTTATTAGTAGCTTCGGCCTATCTATTACCTTGTGGGTAATATGGAGATGAATGATGCAATGCAATATTGAACTTCTTACATAGGTCCTTAAGCTCCTGAGAAACGAACTGGGGTCCGTTGTCGGTGACGATGCTGCTTGGCACTCCGAACCGTGAGATAATGTTCTTCATGATGAAGCGACACACCGTGGTAGCTTTAATCTCTACGTACGCTTCGGCTTCAACCCACTTGGTGAAGTACTTAATGGCGGTAAGGATGAAGGATTTTTGCTTGATTTGAGAGTTGGGATCATCGAGCGGGCCGACAACGTCGAACGCACACATAGAGAATGGCCAAGGAGCAGATAGAGGATGAAGAGATGAAGCTAGAGCGTGAATCGAATCAGCATGGAGTTGACACTTAAGACACCTCTGGACATAGAGGGAGCAATCTTCCTCTAGAGTGGGCTAATAATAGCCCTACCTAAGGATTTTCTTTGCTAGAGCTTGGCCATTAACATGACCTCCACACTCACTAGAATGGGATACTTCGGCCACCTTCCAAGCTTCATCATCGTCTAAGCATCTCATGAGCATCCCATTAGTAGAGTGCCTGTATAGTTCACCTGCGACGACAGTATACCTTGAGGCGGCTCTTCTTATTGACTTGCGCTGCTCGGCATTTGCCCCTTCCGGGAACGATCCATCCTTGCAATACAACTCAATTTCATGGTACCAGGGTAATTCTTCTTCTTCCAAGATCTCTTCTAGTTCCATCAAAGATACTTCCTTAAGATCTTCCTTCTCAGCCCTCGCCTCTACGGTTTTTCTAAGGTTGATATACCAAGGATCCTGAAGAGAGGGTGCATCCAATCTCTAGATGATGATAGTCTCAGTAGTCCGACTAAGAGGAAAAGATTGAGAGGAAGCGAGGGATGCTAGGGCATCGGCTAGAATGTTTTGAGACCGGGGAGTATGGATATAGATGAGTTTCCGGAATTGCCTAGCAAGGAGCGTGACCATATCTTGATATGGCTTAAGCTTAGGGTCACGGGTGCGGTAAGTGGACAAAACTTGCCGCAGGACGAGCTGAGAGTCCCCTATGATATTCAAGTAACGCGCACCTAAAAGATAGGCGTGCTTCAATCCGACTAGGAGAGCTTCGTACTCAGGGACGTTGTTGGTAGCAGGAAATCGGAGTTGATAAGCAAAGGGAATGGTCACTCCTTTTGGAGTGAGCAGAACAACGCCTATCCCTCGGCCCTGAGAATTGAGTGCATCGTCAAAGTGCAGAGACCAGAAGGGATGATGAGAGATGGCATAAAGATGCTCATCAGGAAAATCATCCTGAATAGAGTCAGTGCAGGGAATTGGGAGATGGGCAAGATGCTCAGCGATGGCATATCCTTTGACTGCCTTCTGAACGACAAACGTGATATCGAACTGAGATAGGAAGCTCTGCCAGCGAGCTAACCTACTAGAAAGGACATGCTTCTCTAAAGATAGCGGATCGGGTCCATCCTAGAGATCAACCTAACTGGGTGGGCTAGGAAGTAGTGTTTGAGCTTCTGAGCTACCCACACTAAGGCGGCACAAGTCTTCTCCATAGCGGTGTATTTGGTCTCAGCCGGGTTAAACAACCGGGAGAGATAATAGGCTGCCCGCTCTTTTCCTTCATCGTCTACTTATGCTAAAACCGCTCCTAGGGAGTCCTCAATGACCGAGATGTATAGGATTAGGGATTTCCCAGGGACAGGAGGTTGCAAAACTGGGGGATTGAATAGATAGACCTTTAGGTCCTCATAGGCCTTTTGGCACTCTTGATTCCATTCAAATTTGACCCCCACCTTTAGCAATTCATAAAACGGGCGGCACCTCTGAGAATGTTGGGATATGAATCTTCTGATGAATTGCAATCTACCAATCAGTCCTCGAGTTCCGTAATGTTCTTAGGCGGAGGCATGTCCATGACAGCCTTTGCTTTATTAGGATCAATCTGGATCCCCCGTTTGCTAACTATAAAGCCTAGCAGCTTCCCTGAAGAGACTCCGAAAACACACTTCTTCAGATTCATTTTAAGCTTGTACTCCCTAGCTCTCTACAGCACCTTAGCCAGAATAGCAGGGTGTTCCTCTTTAGTTCTCGACTTCACCAAGATGTCATCCACGTAGGCTTCCATGTAGATATGCATCATGTCGTGGAAGATGGCCATCATCGCCCTTTGGTAGGTAGCACCTGCGTTCTTCAGACCAAACGGCATAACCACGTAGCAGTACGTGCCCCAGGGTGTGGTGAAGGAGGTCTTCTCTTGATCCTCGGGAGCGAGACAGATTTGATTGTAGCCAGAATAACCATCCATGAATGATAAAGCTTCGTACCCGGCAGTGTTATCGACCAAGACGTCTATGTGAGGCAGCGGGAAATCATCTTTGGGACATGCTTTATTAAGATCCCTGAAATCAATGCAAATGCGCACCTTTCCATCCTTCTTGATAACATGGACTATGTTTGCCAGCCACTGAGGATATAAGACGACTCTAATGAATCTGGCCTTGTACAATTTATCGACCTCTTCTTTAATATTCAAGGCCATGTGGGGGTGAAATCTTCTTGACCTTTGTTTTACGGGTGTTGCCCCTGGTTTAAGCACTAGTCAGTGTTCCACTAAAGAGAGGTCAAGACCCGACATGTCTCATAAGACCAGGCAAAAGAATCACTATACTTCCTCAGAACCTTGATTAGATCTTCTTCTACTTGCGGAGGGAGGTTAGCGGCAATAATAATGGGCCTTGGGTCTTCTTCAGTTCTCAAATTTATTTCCTTTGTAGGTTCATCCACTGCCGATGATGGCTCGTCGAATCTCTTTAATCCTTACGCATACTGATCGGCAGTGTCATCTACGTTGCTATCCTCATCATCGATCGGACTTCATACACACCTAGTCCGTCATCGCTCCACACCCCGTCTTGTTCTTCTTCATTGTCTTCTATCACAATCGCTGTAGCGACAAACTCCGGGCACTTCAAAAGAGCGTGACATCGCTGAGCCAGATCCTGTAAGAACCTATCAGGAATGGATTTGGAATGATGCGCAGGCGGGCGCGGCTCAGAAGAGGAAGGATTGGACGACCTAGAACATGACCCTACTTCTCTAGTTCTAATTGACCCTACTTCCCTAGACTCGACGGACCCTATGCCTAACCTAGGAGAAAGAAAAGCTAGTGGAAAGGAAGGAGCAGGGGACTCGTGCCCCTGCGAGGATGACGAAGACAAGATAGCGTAATCTTCCACCGAAATCTCCATTTCAAATTTGACGTTTTTTTTGGAGATCAATGGAGATCATATAGCAGGATGGAGGAGATGGTGGAGGAGGGAGTGTGAGAAGAGAGGAATAGAGAACATTGAGGGGAGAATCAGATGAGGAAAAGATAGAAGAGAGGGAATTGAGAGGTGGGGAATATTCACAAGGAGAGTGACTTATTGAGAATTCCGTCGGCAGGTCGTACCGGAACGGAGATGTTGGACAAAGTGGATCAATCACGATTGAAGGAGGACGGGGAATAAAGTCCAGTGTACGGAATAATGCGCGTAGGCGGGAAGGAGATAAAGAAACAACAATTGGAGAGCTCACTGTTTCCCGTGGACGGCATGCTGGCTTCGGTTTCCACTGAACAATCTGTACCTCCTGCTTCTTCTTTTGCCCATAGCCATCTGGCTCGCTGAACATTCTGGCAAATGACTACCTGAAATCTGGCATATCATCAACAGGCCCCTTTGGCAGCAGAGGCGGATCGGCAATTGTGCAAGCTGTATCTTTCTTCTCTGACGGTGCTGGCTGTGGCTGAAGTGTTCCTGGCTGGAAGGGCCTTTAACAAAGTGTTGGCGATAGTCCCATGTAAGCGGTCCTGAGTCTTCCATTATTGAAAGTGCAGACTCTCGGTAGCCGAGACCCCGTCGACTCATTTTTCTACCTTTGGGAATGGGCTTAGTTCACCCTTGTAATTACGCACCAAGCCCTCTCCTCGGTTGGTATCCCAATTTCAATATAATATCCCAGCCCTTGGAATCTCGGATCTGGGGTTTTGCTTTGATATTAACAGGTGTAGTGGTGGGCCTGCGAGGTGCATAAGCCCAAGGAAAGTCCAGATCCAATACCGAGATAACAGGCTGACTGCCGGGCCATAGTGTAGGCAAGATCTTCTCTGATATAGCTTTGACAGACTGGACCGTGGATAAGCTTTTGACTTTCACCACCCTTCCTTGAAAAGGGAATTTAAGACATTGATGCGTGGTGGATGGCACAGCACTGAGAGTATCGATCCATGGTCGACCCAAGATAGCCTTAAACATAGGGTCAATGTCTAGCACATAAAATTCAATGGGCATAGTGAGAGGCCCAAGCTCAGCTTGATAGTAACAATCCCATGACATGCCCTTCGGGAGTTATCATATGCAGCTATAGTTGTGGGGGTCGGCCGTAGAAGTTCCTCTGATAAGTTACAAGCCCTGAGAGTGCTGAGTGGACATACATTAATAGATGCCCCTGTGTCAACTAATGCCGCGTCGATGCTGACTTTGTTCAAGATTATTGTGATGCAAAGCGGCATTTGTCGAGCTTCCGGTGGTGCAAGCTCATTTTCAGAGAAGGTGATCGCCGGTCCTTTAGAGATAGTTGCCAGTGCTGTGGGTAAACTGTCGACTGCCACATCTTCACTAACCATCACCTTCTGAAGAAAGTTCATGAGAGCATCTTGGTGAAGGGTAGATCTTTTGATAAGCTCCAGCACGGATATTTTGGCGGGGACCCGATCCAAATGATGTAGCAGATCATATTGGGTTCCCGATAGTGGCTCTGCTTCTTCCTGTTCAGCAGCCGGTTGGGAAGACTGGGGATTAAAGGTAGAAGGATAATTACGATGAAAAATGCGCCCGCTCCGTAAGGCACAATTATAGGCCGCCGCGGCCTCGGATGGGTTCAAAATAAGTGACTTAATAGGCCCGGTGGGGTGAATGAACGGTACAGAGGAGGGTGTGGAGGTAATAATGGAGGTAATGGGTTGTGATGATAGAATAATGGGTGGAGGGTTAGTTATGGGTATGGTGGTAGTGGAGGGGAGCGGAAGTGGGGTGGAGTAGGCTAGCGGAGGTGTAATGAGCGGAGGGTTAGATGGAGGCGTGGTGATAGCGGGGGTGAGTAACGGGTGAGAGACGAATGGTGGGGTAGAAACGGGTGAAAGGATGAGTGGTCTAGTAGGTGGAGGAGGGTTTTGGTGCGTGGGTGTAAGGATGGTGGGAGTGGAAGGAGTGCGGTAGTTGTGGTGGAGGGCCATGACTTGTGGTGCGGAGCCGTCATCGTCAAAGGACCACCCGGCATCGGGGGCCGGGGGTTGAACTACATTGACCTGGGCCGGTGCCGGCAGCTGAGGCTGTGGACCGGGAGGATGGTTCGGCATTGGGTTCTGGTGGATCCCCAAATCTTGAACCGGATGTTGTTGCTGTTGCGGCTGCTGCTGCGGCTGCGGTGCCTGTTGTTGCTGCACTTGCTGCCTCGGTGGCTGCCTTCTTTTCTCTTTAATTTCTGTAATGGCCCTATGCATTTCAGCCCAATCAATCCTTTGTCCTTCATGGAGATCATAGACCAAATCCCTGAACTGAAAACACCCTTCAATAGTATGTCCCGGTTGCCTGTGGAACATACAATACTTTGTCTGATCAACGGCCCGGTTCCAATTGGGCCGTTCTGGAGGGAGTTGTATAGCATTAATGGACATAAGAGCTGAGAAGATGTCCGTGAGGGTTTCCGGCAGAGGTGGGTACTGTGCTCTTTTCGGAGCCGGGCGCTTACTGTTGTTGTTGTAGCCGTTTGGTGGAGAGACATTATGGTATTGAGGAGGCTGTGGAGGTTGTTGCGGAGCGGCAAAAGGGTTTTGTGGAGGGTTTGTGGGGTGGGTAGGCTAGCGAGGGTTCTGTGGAGCGAGGTTTTGAGGAGCGTGGGGGTTTTGCGGAAAGCGAAAAGGTGCGGCTTGGAAAGGGAAGGTAACGGCTTGAACTTGCTCGTTGGTCTGGACCCCCTCGGTGACCGGCTCTTGAGGTTTCTTGTGGTATTTAGGCTTTTAATTCTCGAAGAGCGAGTGTATGGGGGAGTCCTTGAATTGTGTTTGAATAAACCGCGCCTGACTATAAAGTTGGTGCATGTTAGCTATATCATTCATGGCCAAAATGTTACGGAAGGTCGGGGTAGCATTAGAGATGAGTAGCTTGACCTTCTCTTCCTCCGGAATGTGGCCTGGCACCCTGGCGGCCATCTGTCTCCACCTATCAGCATAGGTTGCAAACTCTTCATCGGGCTTCAATTTCTCGGCCACTAAGTCTGTGAATGAATATTCCGGGCCGACCCTATCTTGAAACCATTGAATGAACTTATCTTTCACTATCTTGAAGCTTTCGGCATCCTCTAGCGGCAAAGAATAGAACCATTCCAATGCGACCCCATCTAACGATCGGTGGAACAGATACGCCATAAGGCGATCATCATATTGGAACTGCACTGATTCATACAAGAAGTCCCTCACATGAATAAAGGGATTGCTGTTCCCATCATATTTCTTGTAATTAGGGAGCTTGGATTGTGGAGGGAACCTGATGTTCTGAAAACTCAGGATCGGCACGTCTACCAAGGATTGTGGGCCAACCCGCTTCTGGAGGAAGTCAAGTTGTTGTTGCATGGCGGCCCATTTATCGAGTAATTCCTACTCTCTGGACGGAGTAGGGATAGTGAAAGATGGAATTTGAGGAGCAGAGGGGTAAGCAGATGGAGGGGGCGGCCCATAGGAAGGATATTGGGTCGAAGGAAGACCCATGCTGGTGTGAACTTGGGCTGCCCCTTGCTGAGGGTGCATGAAATCATTCGGGCCAATAAGAACCTGCGGCATAGATGGGCAAGACATATGATGATCTGCTGAAAAAGAAGGAGGGACAACGGTCTTCCCCTTATCCAAAAATTGCTGGGCCGAACCAGAAGACTGGCCCATCTCCAGATTAGAGAATCTGAGGGTCCTAGGTTGGACTGGAGTGAGGTCAATGGGAATGGGTTGGACAGCGGACCCATCAGCCCTAGGCTGAGCAATGGAAGGATTGGTCTGACCTTGCATAATCAGGGAAGGTGGGGTGTTGGACCCTTGCATGGCCTGATAAACCGCCTGAAGTTGGGCCGGGTCTAATTGGGCCATCATCTGAAGAATAGAATTAGCGGAAGGAGGAAGAAGAGCTTGAGTGGATTGGGCGCCCTCCATCGGGATGGAGGACGAAGGAGGGATGAGCCCCTCTCTAGGTTGGAATGAGATAACCCTAGAGGGATCCTCTAGAAGCCCTTGAGGAAGAGACTCCTCTTGGGAACGGGGAAGATCGAAAGAAGCCATGGTGGATTCAAAGAGTGGATTGAAGTAGGATGAGGAAAGGGAATCGCCCCCAGGTGATGAAGCTTCTAGAGGATGGAAGCAACTCCACATGCAACGAGAGACCTTAGAACAATGCAAACAACACACAACAAAAACACAATGAGTGACTAAACTAGATGACTTAAACAACGATGTAAGTGAAAAAGAGATAACAACACTCAAGGTCAACCAAGTTATTTAGATGATGCAACAAGATTTTTATAGTTTTCTCCTTTGGAACCTTAGTGATTTGATTAAAATGTGCTCTCAACAATAGGTTCCTAATAGGGGAAAGATATATGGCTTGGTTGACTCTAAGGGTAATCACACCTTCACTTATGCAATCCTAGACACGGTGTGGGGAAGGTACAACCGGCCCGGTGTCCGTGTGGGAATCCACGGCTCACGGGGACTTATGGAGGTCCCTGATGTGCTTTCCTGGTCGGCCCCAAGGAATATGGAGACGAGAGGTCCACACACCAAGGTAGGAAAATGCAATCTAAAGTATGAACATATGAATGGCCCTATGTGCACCGGGGTGCTTACAAATTCTAGCCTAAAATCTAGCAATCAAGTATGCACGCAATAAGATAAATATGCAAAACAACTAAGGAGACAATCAGATAGCACCCAAGTATGAAAATCATAGTAGAAACCGCAGAACTGAACTGCACTTTGGGATGCGTACCTGTCTGGAGTGTGTGACGGTCGAAGATACCCACGTCAGAAATCCCTAACGGTCAAATGATAGACCGCTACAATACTGTGACGTGTGAAATCATGACCGCCAGAATAGATAGGGACCAGAATCAACAGAAAATAAACGGGAAATCCATGGAAAACAAGTAGGGCCACCGGGTGAAAGATGAATAGCAGGTCAAACAAGATCAAGCACGATTGGTACTAGATGTCCCACCGTGATCGCCAAAAAATTCTGTTGGTTTTAATGTGTCCCTTCTTTTGCAAGACGGGCTATGATGCCAACTATGATAAGGATAGTATGAGTCAAATGATGAAATCACTCAACCTATGAACATGTGAATCATGGACCTAGACAACCAGCATAAGCTCTAGCATGGGCATGCTATCTCAATCAAGACTAAACTAAGCAAAGAAAGAAAAACACACGCCGGGGCGTGGAGCAAGGAAATAAATAAAAGCACACCATATAGGTGGAACAAGAAAAATAAAGAGGAGATATGATGAAAGAGAAAGCTACTGCCCAAACTAAGAAAAGATGTGATCGCCACTAAGGTAAAAATAAGCCAAAGACCTGATAAGTACCTTAGAATAGGAGGATGATGCACCCGCCCACGGGAGAGAGAAAACAACCAGGAAACTACAGCTCTGTGGGATATAACGGTCGAATACTGATGCGCCACAGGACTGTGACGGCCCCACGATAGACCGCTACAAGACTCTAACGCGCCTCTGATAGACCGTCAGAGGTTCTGCAGAATAGAAGTTGGAATCTTTGATCTCCAAGCTTTCCAGCCGGCCAGGAAGCTTGGGCCTCGTGCTAAGAGCTCTGTAAACCTGCAAAAGAGTGTAGAACACAAGAAAAACAACCCAGATTAGCCCTTGGACAAAGTAGTATCAATAAATCAAAGAAACTTAAGAACATGCAAAAGGACAGGGAAATACCGG
Source organism: Amorphophallus konjac (assembly GCA_022559845.1). Taxonomy (NCBI): domain Eukaryota; kingdom Viridiplantae; phylum Streptophyta; class Magnoliopsida; order Alismatales; family Araceae; genus Amorphophallus; species Amorphophallus konjac. The sequence continues at coordinate 199,476,942 of CM040122.1, read as the reverse complement.
GGAGGTTGGTATTTTTTTAACCCCTCTGGGGCGTTTTAAAAGATGGGAAGATGTTTTAATGGATGCAAAAGATGCAAGAACGTGGTAGAAGAGGAGGGACAATGCTTATGATGCTTGGAAGAGGGAAAAGACACTAAGATGACAACTTTGAATGAACTAAACCCTTGGAATCAATACTCCCTGGACTGTGAGAGCAGATGGACATGGGAAGCAGCTCTCCTTGGTTGGTTCTAGCTCCAGGATGCGGCAGCACTCCGACGTGAACTCCAGATGTCTCTTTTTCAAGCCATGAAGTCAAGGGTTCTTATTATAGACCCTCCAACTTTCTGGTCGAGTAGAGGATAATCCAACTACAAAGTAGGATGTTTCTTAGCAAACTCTTGGAGATAATACTCCCAAGAGTCCATAGAAGCAAACAGAAGGTTCTGAGGATCAGATTTGAGGGAGAAATCCTCAGATCAAACTCTTAATTCGGCCACGGAGTATCAGAGAAAGAGCAGTTCTGCTAGAACTCTCTGCGGGATGTAACGGTCTTACGATAAACCGCCACATGAATGTAATGCTCCATGCCTAGACCGTCACACAACCTTATCCATTAAAAGATAAGACCAACGGGCGTGATTTTCGAAGCAAGGACTCTCTGGAGAATGTAACAGTCAAGGATAGATGCGTTACAATGCATGTAACGGCCGCACGATAAACCGTCACACCCAATGAATAGGCTAAAAGATAAGCTTGAAAGAAGTCTTAAGCTTAAGGACTCTGGCATGATGTAATGGACCAAGGTAGGTGCATTAGAGGATTGTAACGCGCCAGTGAAGGACCGTTAGAGACAATAGAGTGCAAATGAAATGAGAGTTTGCTAAGCTTCATCTAGCGGAAAGAGGTAAGAAAGCAGATCCAACCAAGGAGACATGACCCGTGAAATAAACCTCAAATAACCAAGACATCCCCATAAGGGTGAACAACTCAGAGCATCATATAAAATGAACAAGGAGATGACCCAACTTATTGGTCATAAAACGAGTGTCAACAGTGTAGTTGGGTGTTTGTTAGGACCGGTGCGATGGATTCAGAGGGGGGGGGTGAATGAATCCATCTATAAAACTTTGCCCAATTAAAACTTATAACAACCAGAGATGGAGAATTAAAACGCACAGGTGCATTGATCAGCTTAGATGCTCTCTTCGAATGATGGAAGGAAGACCAGATAAACTGTACTTCTGATCTACTCTATATAAACTAAAGAGAAGACTCAGTTCATCTAATCAACTTGACTCTATCAAGACCAGAATCAAATGCATGGTGGGCAAACCAATCTCTCACTAGATATAAGATCAGACTATCATGAACAATCCTAAGCATACATCTAGTAGAGTAGAATAAACAATCAAACCACGATGGATAGAAGATTTTTAGGTGGTTCGGTCCTTCAGACCTACATCCACCCCACACTCAAACCCGAGTGTGGCTTCCGCTGATACACAGCTTAAACTGCTAGACCTCACAGCTTGCCTACAACTACTGAGCATCACAGCTTGCTTCCGCTGGGTAATACAACTTAGCCATCCGCTGCCTAACAGCTTGACACGTTGGGCAATACAGCTTGGTTGTCCAGAGGATCCGATCCTCTGCTACTGCTGAGCAACACAGCTTGCTCTGCTGACTAACAGCTTGAAATAAAGAGTGTAAAAGAAAAACAAGAAATGAGAAATCACAGCGATAGAAAGCTGTATACAATGATAGCACAAATGTGGCTCTCAGGGAGCTGACTGGCCTGGATTTGATCCAAAGTCCAGTGGAGACAAATTTTCCTCTAAGGCTTTACTTCCTCTGCTTGAGCTCTCTATCTTTATCTTTCTTTCTTCCTCTTCATCTGCTTCATTTCTCTCTCTTATGTTCTCCCTTTTCTTCCCTTGTTCTAACGAACTCTCTTTTTCTTCTGCTATGCTATCTTTTTTTTTTTTGCTTTCTGGATCATGCTTGCTCTAGATCTTTCTGCTTCGATCAGTCTTCTCTGGAAGGAGAGGCTTCCTTTTTATATGAGCAACAGATGTAGGGCGTGTGCTTTCCACGATTCCTGCCTAAATGCCTTGGCCCACGTGGCAGCATCCTAGCTCAATGCTTTCCACGTGTCACGATCCTAGCACATCCTCCACTCTTGGATCACGTGCCATTCTTATTCTTCTCGAAAAAAATACCTGTCATATAGTCAGAAAGAAATATCAGCTCGAGACAGTTATACATATAGTAAAGAGTTAAACAGGACTGGACGGAGTCAATAGGTGAATAATCCAGATGTGCACAGACTTAATTGTGATGTATACACATTCATGCATGAGTTCAGTACTATCACACTAGCATAAGCACAGACTTATTTGTAGCATAAGTCTAACGGATGCACTAGCTATGTGTATGCAATGTGCAAGCATTGCACAGACCTGCTCGGGTCATGAGCAGTCTTTCATGTACTCCGTGTGCGCGAGTATGAGAGGAATGCACAAACTCTAAGTGCTTGGTGCAAGTGTTGCACCGACTCAGTGAATGCTATAAGAAATATTGCACAAATATACCTGATGCACTAAAGGCATTGCACCGACTTGGTCGTGCCCAGCCGACAGCTATTGCATCGACTTGGTCGTGCCCATCCGACAGCTATTGCACCGACTCAATGAATGCATGCAACTACGCTTATTGCACCGACTTAGATTGACATTATGCATGACTCTGCACGGACTTTAAAATATCCACCGAGTTAGAAGCTCATGTGCACAAGACCTATATGATGAAGTTTGCACAGACCTAAGACATGCCTATGACCAATATTGCACCGAGTGCACATATGCACCAAAGTAAAACATGCACTGACTATGCTATATAAGACGCAAAGTAAGACGCATATGTCTAATGCAAAGTTTGCACCGAGACAGAAAATGCACTTACCTTCTTCAATGTGATACATGCACAAGCATACCCATGAAATGCTCATCAAAGTCGTGATGCATACAGCAATTCGTGATGCATACAGCAATTATACTCATGAAGCAAACATCAATTATTCAACAGCACTGACTTAAGCAATGCACAGCAAGCGATCCTCATTAATGTATAGTGCAAAGAGCAGATGCATAAACATTCAATCTTTCATACAATCTTTCATGCAAACACATGGTAACTTATAGTGTTTGCTGTCATCAAAATCACAGAGGCACAACAATCTCCCCCTTTTTGATGATGGTAACACTATGAGTCAACATTGACTCGCATTCTCCCCCTTTGACTTCAACAAAAAGAAAATAGTTTGAGAGAGGAATATAAGCATGCATGAAATGATTGAAGTAAAAACTCCCCCTTTGACTAAGGGATGAAGGCATAGAAAAGCTATTCTCCCCCTTAATGACACAACATGAATGCAACAAGAGGATCATGCATGATCAGCAACCACATGATCAGTGAGATTGAAAGTCTGATACCTGGTACATTGATATAGCAGTTCGGATCATGACAGATTGAAAAAATTAACAGAAGCACAACTTGATTTGTGGACTATAAAAGAGTGTAGAAGATAAGCACAATGTGTTTCAAGTGAGCAGAATCTGAGCAGGTGTGATCTCCAAACCAAAGTATATGAGAAGACATGATTTTCAGTGGGGCACCCAATCCATATATCCATGTTTAAAGTTTCAGAATCTTCTATTATAAAAGCTTATGAAATGGCTTTAATTGACAAGCATGGTTTAAGAATGATGTACACAAGGTTTGTCAATAAAATACAATACTCATATCTGAAGTAATTTTTAAATAAAAATGAACCAATTTTTCATATAACATTCTAGTTCAAACTCCTTTCATCTTACACAATTAATTCCATTGACTTCTTTAGGAAAAACAGTCAAGAGTATTGAGGTTAAACAAAATGACACTTAGTGAATTTTGAATTGTAAGGGTTACAGTAAATCTTTTTCACTTTTGCTTTTAACATTGAGCTTAGTGAGCAGACATGTGTCATTTATACCTTTGACATTAAGGGTACACGTGGGTTAGACGCCAGTACCCCCAGTTACTAAGCATAAACTACCATATATGTCTCTGATCAAAAACTACACAGATGATTTACACCTTTGACGTTAAGGGTACACATTTTTCAGACGCCAGTACCCCCAGTTACTAAGTGAAACCAGCCCTATAGATTTGACCATATGAACAGAGGCAACATGAAGCACTTCATGACATAAATTCCTCTCCATTTCTTTGATGGAGGGTTCAGTTTTTCAGTGCAATTCATTCATTGCTCTGCCATAATATTCATTTCTTTTACAATTATTTTGCTGTTGCAGCCCTTTTAATTTTCAAGGTGACTTGTTTAACAATAATATAGGTTACATGCATTTCAACCAAAGTAAATCAAGGTTTCAATTTTCAGATGTCGGAAGATCTTACATGAACTTACATGAGACAGTCAGTTAAGGTTTATTAAAAAAACTGATTCAGATATTTTCAGGTCCTTCAAATTTAAACTTAGGAATACATAAGACTTAAACCAATTCAAATCAACAAACATTATTAAACTTGTATAATAGAAGATTATTCATTAAAGATGATTTCAGATTTGTGAAAGGGTACACAAACTGATATTACTTCACTTCTCTGTACGTTTAACATAGACAAAGCATTCAACAGCAAGAGACATTTGACAAGTATGCATAGAGAGAAAGACAAGTGGAACTCATGCTTGCAATAGGTATGATCAATATGCATCAGATAGATTTACAAGAAACCAATAGCTGAGTCTGGAATACAAACATGTCAGCTTGACATGTATTGACAATGAATGGAGGGCAAGGATTTTATCATCAAGAGAGAATAAGTGATTCGGATAGCCAGACAGGAGGTGTTCAAAGTGTAAAAGACTGATGAAACTAAAATGCTCCCCCTGTCTAGATGCAATGAGATTCTTCTTATTGGATTTTTCACATATAATGATATGCAATGCTCTACACCACATGTATGCACATTCAATGCATTTTCTAAAGATGTTTCCTAATTCTGAATGTCTTGACTTTCATGCAAAAACAACTAAACTCCCCCTTATAGAATGCATATCATCCAATTGAAGCTTTAAACATGATTTCATGATTCGCACACATGAAACAGATATGCAGTGCAGCCAGAGAAAGAATACCATAAACTCCAAGTCCATTTCTGATTTTTGGAGTAATTTCAATTGAGAACAGACAGATTAGAATGATATGCAACTATCTAAAACACGCCATTTCAGATGACAGAATTTTAACAGGGTTTTAGAACTGACTTGAATAGTGTATGATCCTGGGGGTTACATTCTTGAATGCCTTGGATTATTAACCCCTTTATTCATCTCCAAAGCATGCCTGCAACAAACACATCATTTTGATGTTGATAGGATCAGTGCGATGGATTCAAAGGGGGGTGAATGAATCCCACCCTTCAAAAACTTTTCGCTCAATAAAAGAGTAGAACACTATCAAGGCAAATAGACACTCTGAAGAACAAGTTAAGTTATCTTTTAAACCACTGAGCAAATATATAAGGCGCGCCTAAACAAGCAACTAGTGGAAGCAGCATAGATAGAAACGAGAATGCTAAAGCAACCTGTGAAGGAGGTAGAAGACAAGGAGCAAAACACAACCACACTGCACAGAGGATTTTTAGGTTGTTCGGTCACTAAGACCTACGTCCACCCCTCACTCCCAACCGGAGTGAGGCTTCCACTAGCAACGCTAGAACAGCAGACTCAGTCTGCAAACACTTGCTGCCAAACAGCTTGACCAGGGGAACAACCTCCCCTCTTCCTCCCAACTGGAGGGACACCCCAAGTGACTCCCAGCCACTTGGAACCAGAGACTAGGTCTCTCTTCCTCCAGACCAGGAGGGAACGCACCAGTGACACCCAGTCACCAGAAACTAGAGACACAAGTCTCTCTTCCTCCAAACCGGAGGGACACCTCGACTTGCAACCCACAAGACCAGAACTGGAGATGAATCTCCCTTCCTCCAAACCGGAGGGGAACCCACAAGTGACAACCTGTCACTTGCAGACCGGAGACAAGTCTCCCTTCTCTTGAGACCACAAAAGGAACACCGATCTCTAACCAGAGAATCGGAAAGCACAGTTGATCAAATAAAAGGAAAATAAGAAATGAAAATACAGCACTCGAAAAGTTGAAAACGCAATGTAAAATGTAGCTCTCGCAGGAGCAACTGGATTGGATCTGATCCAAGTCCAGTAGACAGATCTTCAATAAAATCCTCTTTCTTCTTCCCCACGAACTCTCTCTCTTTCTCTTCTTCTTCTTTTGCTTTCACACTCTGCCTCTCTGCTCTTTTTCTTCTTCTTCTGCTCACACTCTGCCTCTTTGCTCTTTTTCTTCTTCTTCTTCTGCTCACAGCCTCTCTGTTGCTCTCACCTTGTTCTATCACTCTCTCGATCAGCCCTCTTCTTGTTGTCTTCTCCGGATGAAGAAACTTCACATATATATATCAGCAACAACTAGGGCGTGTGCCCCCTTTATCCAGAGGACACCTCGGATCACGTGCCAGGTGCCAACCTCGTATCACGTGCCCATTCATCAACCTGACTCATCTGCAGGCAGAGATAAAGAAATGCAATTAGTTAGTTCAGGCTCTTAACACAACGTGTATAGACTTTAGAAGCAGCAAATAAGCAAGTATGTACAACGTGAGAGTGTGTAGACTTGAAGCCCTTCAAGCGACCTCAGTGTACAGACTTGTAGAATGATGCATTAACATAACAGAGTGGAATGTGTAGACTTCTGTGTAAAGCATGAAGCAATCGAATGTGTAGACTTTAGAAGCAGCAGTTAAGCAAGTGTGTACAATGTGAGAGTGTGTATACTTGAAGCCCTTCAAGCGACCTCAAAGTACAGACTTGCGTGGGTAAGATGCATGAACAAGCCATAGCCAGTGTATAGACTTCATCGATGCATGAACAGTGCGCCGATCTATAGACTTGGAGAACTGATGCATGAATAGTGCATCGATGTATAGACTCTGATGTAAAGGCTTGAGTTACACAACGAGTGTATAGACTTGAAAAACTAGCCAACGAGTGTATAGACTTGAACAACTAGCCAACGAGTGTATAGACTTGAAAGCTTGGAAACGAGTGTATAGACTTCATCTTTGAAGGAGATGCACAATAGAATGAAAGTATGCACAATGGAATGAAAGACTAAGCCTCGAGCAGAGCATGTGTAGACTTGCTGAAACAATGCAACAGAATGTATAGACTTGGTTGAAGCAACCAGTATGTACATACTTAGAGTGAAGCACAAACAATGTATAGACTTACATTGAACATATGCAATGTATGGACTCGGTGTGTGCAGGGCAGGCAATCAATGTATAGACTTCATGATGTAAGCGACAATGTCTAGACTTAACGATGCAAGCGATGTATAGACTTTGTGCCCAAAGGCAATGTATGGACTTGCATAGTTTAGCTGCCAATGTATAGACTCTGATGCCCAAAGGCAATGTATAGACTTGATAAAGCTTCAAAGTACAAGACACTTGGCCAATGTACAGACTTGGAAAGCTTGAGCCAATGTGCAGACTTGAAACAAGTGAACACAGCGATGTGTAGACTTGGCCAATGTACAGACTTGAAGCGATGACCAATGTGTAGACTTCAAAGCAGATGCCAAGGTCATATACAGACTTGAAGTGAAAACCAATGTATAGACTTTATGAAAGCATACGCCAAGGCTGTACATACTTGAAGAGACGCAAGGTGAGACAGAGCTGGCTGTACAGACTTTGGATGACGATGCACTGTACGCAAACGCTGTACGGACTTGATAGTGTGAGACGCTGGAAGAGACGATCGGATGTACAGACTTTGAAGATGTGGGCGAGACAATGTATAGACTTTGGAAAATGCAGACTGGGGAATGTACAGACTTGGTTCGTGCAAGCTACAGTGCAATGTTTAGACTTGATGCAATGCAGAGGCTGTATGGACTTGGTGAGCGCCAAGGCATTGTACAGACTTCAATGACTCATGCAAGCTACAGGACAGTGTGAAGACTTGATGAACGATGCAAAAGCTCTGTACAGACATGATGCAAACTGAATGTGCAGACTTTGTAGCATGCAATGTATAGACTTCAACTAAGCGTGAAGCACAGACAATGTATAGACTCTGCGAGCAAGAGGTAATGGTGACTGATGTATAGACTTGCTAAGTGATGCACATGTGACGATGAACAGACGATGTATAGACTTGTGCATGAAGCAAGGCAATCTGATGTGTAGACTTTCTCAACACAGTGGCGTGTAACTAAACGATGTGTAGACTTCAGAAATGCATAAAGATGCTACAGCGTGACAGCGTCGATGCAACAGTTCAGATCTGGGTCAGTTCAGTGGGTCGACGTAATGACCCCATGCGTCAACGCATCCAGCCTTATCTTCAAAGCCATCTGAGGTATTTCAAGGCTGCGTCAACCTCGTGGACTCAATGGGTTGAAGCCATCTGAACTACTTACGAGATGTATAGACATGCGAATCTGATGTAAAGACTTGAGTACCAACACAACAATGCAATCGTGCTGACTCTGATACATGAATGCATCAACCAGATGTCAGACAGATATAATGTGTGCACACAATGTATATAATGGAATGTCATTCACAAGCACACATTCACAAATATATGAACACATATGAATGCACTTAAATGTCAACATGGTCTTTCATGCACACATGCATATGGTGACTTATAGTGTTTGCTGTCATCAAAACCACAGGGGCACAACAATCTCCCCCTTTTTGATGATGGCAACACTATGAGTCACACTGACTCTAGTCAAAAATATTCTCCCCCTTTGACTTCAGCAAAAAGACAGTAGTTAGAGAGAGGAAAATTAAGCAGATATGAAACGATTGATGTAGCATTTCTCCCTTTAACTACATGAAGGCACATTCTTTCCCAAAGAGCAATATGACTCATACCAGTTTCTCTCGCTTTATTTTTTTAAAAAAAATCATGGAAGAGGTATGAATGCAGAGATGCAGATGCAACAAGAAATGCAAGAAATCCCCCTAAATGTATGAATGCAAGACAATTCTCCCCCTAAATCATGGAAGTTCTATGCAGCATGATTCATATGACAAGGAAACTCCCCCTCAATAAATGGAACCTTATGAAATGAATGAGAAGGAAACCACAGGGGCAATCAAGGATAAGTTCAGGTCATGATGAATCAAGGACAGTGAGATTCAACAAGATTTTCAAAGAGATATCAATCTCATAAATCCAAAACATAAGTTTTCAAAGTCTTCCATTATAAGGGCTTATGAATGAAATTTATTGATCAGCAGTGTTTAAACATGATGTATGCTAAGTTTGTCAATAAAATTCTGTATTTATATCTAAAGTCATGGTTTAATAAGAATGAACCAAGCCCTCATATATATATCTTGATTAACCTCCTTTTCTCTTACACAATCAAATTTATTGACTTCTTTCGGAATTACATGCACTAGTATTGAGATCAAGCAGTTATGAAGTCATATGATTTTGTCTAGGGTTGTAGTAATTTGATTTTAGCATCAATATTCAGATATTGCAGTTTGTTCAACAATTTTTCATGCTACAAATTTTACGAGCACTCTAGTTCAGTGTACACCTTGTAACTAGAGGATATATGTTGATCAGACGCCAATATCCCTAAGCACTTAGTGTAATTAATAGTCATGCTTTATATAAACAGAGGTAACATTTACACCTCATGACATATCTCAACTCATTTCATGATGAGTGAGATGTATTTCTCAGTGTGCATGCCAGTGCTCTGCCTGATTAACACTCATTCTTAAGCAGAGTTAACTATGGCACCTCATGACACTGTGTTTCTCAGTGACCAAAGTCATTGCTCTAACAGAATTTACCCTTTAGACATTTCAGAAAAACTCATTTGCTTCAAATCAATAATAATTTCATGTACTTAACCAAATAAAGCCATGTATTCAATAATGTAGATTGCAGAAGATTTTACAAGACACAGCATGAAACATATGGTTAAAGTTTAATGTATTCATTGAGTCTTAAAAATATCTGAATCATGTTTAATAAACTTAAACCACCTGAGTGATTTCAGACATTCATAAAATCGTATAATAGAAGATTCCTAGTTCAAGTGTTTTTCAGATTTATGATCGAGATAGCCCCATTGAAATCTTCATGAAAGACTGATAGAATTCTTATACCAAATGATAGAAGAGATTTTGAAGCCCAGTGTTTTCAAAATATGATCAAGGTTTGTCAACAAAATCAATAAGGAAGGATGTGCAATGAATTCTGGCAGAAATGTATGCACTTGACCACCTGCATGCAATGCATTGACTCCCCCTGACAATATGCATTCAGTCAATTTTTTGGCATTTTCAATGTAATGAAATGCAATGCAATTAACTACATGTATGCAAAGACATACAAAGACTCAACATTGAATGCTATGCAAAGACATGCAATTAACTACCCCTGAAAACATGCAATGTTTGCCATGAGAATTGAACATATGTCTTTGAGACTCATGCACATTCAGACTGCCCTATCAAGCAATATGACCCATTGTACTAGGCGGAGAACCTGGTCTAAAAGACCATCTCACACACAGTAAGAACCTCCATACAGATTTCCCTACCTTTTAGTAGCTTACCATTTAATATACCATATTGGTCATTCATGATAATTCAACATGCAATCCTATAAGCAATCCAGATTTTCAGTGAGCTATGCAACGAACAGATTTCAAACCACATTCATATGCAATTCAGATTTTCAGAAATTGTAAGTTTATTCTCATTTCAATATCTAAACATCCAATTCATATGAGCATTGAGAGACACGAATACTCATAGTGTTCAAAAGATGACAAATATGCAAGAACACATCAGATAAGATATGTAATGAAATTTAAAACAGGAAATCTAGAGAGTTTACCTGAAAAGTTCAGAAAGGGGTTTTCTTTTGAGTGCATTGGCTTTTTTACCCCTCTTGTTTTCTCAGTCCCAAGGCACACCTGCAAAATAAAATTTATTTTGCACAAACAGGTACCCAAGAGGTCTTGGGTCCTGAATTAACAGTAACATTTCTAACAGGTTTTCTCAACAATTTTCATGCATGAAGGTCATCAGATTTCATCAAATAGTAAATATACATTGAATGACCTATTTGTCCACAGTAATGATATGATGCAGCAGATTTCAAATTCTTTTTATGCAAATTACTGTTGTTTGCATGAAGGTTCTGTCCTTTGTTATCATTCGGCCAGCAATTAATAGCTTTGTAACCAGACTTTTCATATTCAAAATGAGAAGAGTGATTTCTTCTCTTGATAGGTGACCAGCATTCTCTAGCCAGATGGCCTTGCTTCCAACATTTAGAGCAAGCAACAGACTTTCTGTTAAAGACAAATTCAGGTTTATCAAAAAACTTTCTATTTACAGGGAATCTACCAGATTTATAGTTAGACTTCCTTCCCTGAGCATGCCAACATTGGGCTGCAATGTGGCCCATCTTGCCACAGTGAAAGCAAGAATTAGAGTTTCTCCTACCAGCATTCAGCCAGCATTCATTGGCCCTGTGGCCGGTCTTTTCACAATTGAAGCATACAGAATATTTTCTATTTTCAACAACCTTATTCTTATTTAGACCATGTTGGCTTGCAGGGAATTTAGCATGAGGTGAAAAAGAAATTTTCTTACCATTTGCAAACCAGCATTGTGTAATGATGTGTCCTAGTTTGCCACAGTGCAGACATTCAGTTTTCTTTTTCTGAGGTGAAGGATTTTTATCATGAAATTTCCTAACATTCATATCATCCTTCTCCATCAATTTACACTCATGCATCAGATGTCCAAATCTATGACAGTAATGACAGATCATTTTCTTTTTAGATGCATGTGAGTGTGTGTGAGGACTGTGATCAACATGCACTGATGGACCTTTTTTATTTATTTTCTATTTTCCAGTCTTTTTTGATTTTTATCATGTTTTTCTATTTTCTTAGCCTTGTACTGAGGTGGAGATGAGGTAGAAGGCTTTTCTTGTTCTGAAGATTTAACGAAAATAGTTTTCAGGTTGGATCCATCAACCTTCCTCATGACAGGATTGTAACCCAGTCCCTCTTTCTTAAAATTAACCTTTGTTCCCAGTATTTTCTGAGCAATGGGCTGTTTATCTTTTGATGTTGTGGCTACATTTGAAGCATTTACAAATGATGTCATTACTTTGTTCTGAAAAGCCTTTTTATTTAGATTATTGTAGCCCAACCCTTCCTTTTTGACATTGACTTTTACACCTAGTAGTTTGTCTAGGTTTTCTTGCCCACTCACAAACTTAGACAAAGAGTTCTTCAAGTCTTGGATTTCATTTTCAAGAGAGGCAATGTGTAACTCATAACTTGCAGTCTCTTGTTCACTGCAATTGACAGCTTCATTCAAAACCTTGTTGGCTATTTTATATTCTTCGATCTCCTTTCTCAGATCTTCTACTTTTTCAGTTTCATTTGTAGAGATCATTTTCCCTTTCTCCAATGTAAGAAGTCTTCCAGACATGGCACTGTTTAACAGCTTCAATTTCTCAATTTCTTTTTTAAGCTTTTCATTTTGAACCAATTCATTTATTAGAAGTTGATGTTCTGAATTGGCTTCATACTTTCTTATATTTTCAATTTCCTTCATTTCTCTTTGTTGTTTTTCATCCTTTTTCTGTAACTCCATGTTTACAGATTTTATGGCTTCAAATTTCTCAATCAACAAATCATTCTCTCGTTTAAGTTTCTCTAGTTTTTCTTCATTTTCTTTGAAAAATTTTCTGAGGGAGTCATTCTCACTTTTCAACTTGTTTAGATCAGATTTAACACATTCAATATCTTTCAGCAAGTCCTTACTCTGAACAGACTTATGACAAGTTAGGCTAAGCTTCTTTTTAAGTTCAGAGATTTCTTTTACATGATCTTGATTCTCAATCTTCAGCAACGAAATTTATTTTTTCAACATTTGAATATTAGACATACAAGCATCATGAACATTTTTCAGTTCAGCACAGTTTTTACAATCAGAGTTCAAACTGTCTGACCTACTACTCTTCTTCAATTTTTTGTATTATTTTCTTAACTGTTCGTGAGACTCTAATAATTTAGCATACGAGTTCTCCCAATCATCTAAAGTATAGTTCTCAAAAGGGTTTACCTCATCATCATCCTCTGCGTCATTTTGGCTGCCACTTTGATTACTTCAATTAGCCATCATGCAACTTGTTTGATTTCCTTTCTCAGCTCTCTTCATCATCTTCAATATATCCCTTGCAGATCTGCAACCAAGGAAACATGAATGAAGAGCTCGATTAGTCGCGGCCTTCATTAGCTCCAGTGCTTTCTGATTTTTTGCACACATAGAACGATGCTTGTTAGTCCATTTGGACTGATCTTTTGGTAGTCTATGTGGACCATGTGAAATCACTTTCCATAGATCTGGATCAACAGACTTAACATGAGCATGCAAAGCACTGTGCCACTGGTTGAAAGCAGAACCACTAAAGACGGGTGGATGAGCCATTGAAGCAGATCAAAACTAATTCAAAGCAGTGGAATCAAATCGATAAACAAATCTAACCAAAAAAGCACCGAAGATAGTAGGGTCAGATCTGCAGGTCGCTGGACCTACTATGCAGACACCGCTCTGATACCAATTGATAGGATCGGTACGATGGATTCAGAGGGGGGGTGAATGAATCCCCCCCTTCAAAAAAATTTCGCTCAATAAAAGACTACAACACTATCAAGGCAAATAGACACTCTGAAGAACAAGTTAAGTTCTCTTTTAAACCACTGAGCAAATATATAAGGCGTGCCTAAACAAGCAACTAGTGGAAGCAGCACAGATAGAAACGAGAATGCTAAGGCAACCTGTGAAGAAGGTAGAAGACAAGGAGCATAACACAACCACACTGCACAGAGGATTTTTAGGTGGTTCGGTCACCAAGACCTACGTCCACCCCTCACTCCCAATCGGAGTGAGGCTTCCACTAGCAACGCTACAATAGCAGACTCAGTTTGTAAACACTTTCTGCCAAATAGCTTGACCAGGGGAACAACCTCCCCTCTTCCTCCTAACCGGAGGGACACCCCAAGTGACTCCCAGCCACTTGGAACCAGAGACTAGGTCTCTCTTCCTCCAGACCAGGAGGGAACGCCCTAGTGACACCCAGTCACTAGAAACCAGAGACACAAGTCTCTCTTCCTCCAAACCGGAGGGACACCTGGACTTGCAACCCAGAAGATCAGAACCGGAGATGAATCTCCCTTCCTCCAAACCGGAGGGGAACCCACAAGTGACAACCTGTCACTTGCAGACCGGAGACAAGTCTCCCTTCTCTTGAGACCACAAGAGGAACACCGATCTCTAACCAGAGAATCAGAAAGCACAGTTGATCAAATAAAAGGAAAATAAGAAATGAAAATACAGCACTCGAAAAGTTGAAAACGCAATGTAAAATGTAGCTCTCGCAGGAGCAACTGGATTGGATCTGATCCAAGTCCAGTAGACAGATCTTCAATAAAATCCTCTTTCTTCTTCCCCACGAACTCTCTCTCTTTCTCTTCTTCTTCTTTTGCTTTCACACTCTGCCTCTCTGCTCTTTTTCTTCTTCTTCTGCTCACACTCTGCCTCTTTGCTCTTTTTCTTCTTCTTCTTCTGCTCACAGCCTCTCTGTTGCTCTCACCTTGTTCTATCACTCTCTCGATCAGCCCTCTTCTTGTTGTCTTCTCCGGATGAAGAAACTTCACATATATATATCAGCAACAACTAGGGCGTGTGCCCCCTTTATCCAGAGGACACCTCCGATCACGTGCCAGGTGCCAACCTCGTATCACGTGCCCATTCATCAACCTGACTCATCTGCAGGCAGAGATAAAGAAATGCAATTAGTTAGTTCAGGCTCTTAACACAACGTGTATAGACTTTAGAAGCAGCAAATAAGCAAGTATGTACAACGTGAGAGTGTGTAGACTTGAAGCCCTTCAAGCGACCTCAGTGTACAGACTTGTAGAATGATGCATTAACATAATAGAGTGGAATGTGTAGACTTCTGTGTAAAGCATGAAGCAATCGAATGTGTAGACTTTAGAAGCAGCAGTTAAGCAAGTGTGTACAATGTGAGAGTGTGTAGACTTGAAGCCCTTCAAGCGACCTCAAAGTACAGACTTGCGTGGGTAAGATGCATGAACAAGCCATAGCCAGTGTATAGACTTAATCGATGCATGAACAGTGCGCCGAGCTATAGACTTGGAGAACTGATGCATGAACAGTGCATCGATGTATAGACTCTGATGTAAAGGCTTGAGTTACAGAAGAAGTGTATAGACTTGAACAACTAGCCAACGAGTGTATAGACTTGAAAGCTTGGAAACGAGTGTATAGACTTCTTCTTTAAAGGAGATGCACAATAGAATGAAAGTATGCACAATGGAATGAAAGACTAAGCCTCGAGCAGAGCATGTGTAGACTTGCTAAAACAATGCAACAGAATGTATAGACTTGGTTGAAGCAACCAGTATGTACATACTGATGGAGGCATCATCCACAATTCTCTTTGGCTAGGGTCTTTTTCACACTCCGGCATCGTTTGAGTTTGGGCCTCTCTCTATAAAGGCCCACTTATCCTTTTTTATGCTATTTACTTGAGTCATTTGATGTAATTTTCAGTTTATTTGTGTCATGTCCCTAGGTCTTGCATTTATTTTCCTAAGTATTGAGTGTCATTAGATTGTGTAATGTGCTATTGGGCCAAATTCTTCGGGCTTGGCCCATGAGCCCCCCTACCCCTTCGGTTATTTGTTATTGAGTCTTTTGTAAGGGACTTATTGTAAAATGTGGGTTTCCTATATATAGGGCCCCATTTCCTTCATTTGGAGGTAATGAATGATTCAATACAAAAGATTTCCATTTGAGTGTTCAAACTTAGTTCTAGTGGAGTGAATCCTATAGTTGGGTGAGAAGTCCTAGGGGAGTGATTCCCCACCCCACCTCTCTCTCTATCCCTCTTTCTCTCTCCTTGGTTCACCCCTTTCCTCTCTCCTCCTCCTCCCAACCGCCTCCAACCCCCACCTACCTCCATTAAGGCCCCTCCACTTCCCCACACCCCATTTACTTCCCCCCTAGTTCCAAGGTAGAGCTCTCCCCATTCCAACACCATCTCCCCCATTCCAACCAAATCTTCCCCATTCCAACACAATCACCCCTCTTCCCCACACCATCTCCCATCTTCCAAGACCACTTTGAATTTGAATTCCCCTTCCTTCCAAGTCTTTGGCCGCCCCCCTCCCATCTCCATTAGGCTAGGTCGCCCCTCTCCCCACCCATTCTCCACCACCCTTGCATACCCCACCCCTCTTCCTCCAGCTGAAAACCTGCGACCTCCCCTTCTTCCTCCACCTCCCCTCTACTATTTGCACCCCTCCACACCTCCCATACCTCCCCTCCACCATTCTTCATCCACCCCTTCACCATATACTATCCCCTTCTTCTTCTTTTAGGGTCACCTGGAGGCTATGTCAAAGATGCTGTTTGCAGTCCAGAGGTAGCAGCTGAACCAGAAAATTGCAGCGGCCACCACGAGCTCCTCTGGATGAGTTTGAAGACCCAAGAGCCACTGTTGGAAGCGTCTATCAGTCTCCTTTTCAACAGAAGTGGTTTCGTCTTCATCCGAGTTGTGTGCTGCCCGAGGGCTCCATTCTCCACGACTGCGCAGAGTTGGCTCTGCAGAGATCCTGATCCGGAGAGAAAGCTTCACCACGACAAAACCCGGAAGAATAAGTCCCAGAGCCCTTCTTCAAAGTTCTTCATCGCTCAGTCTACTTCCATAATCAAGAAACAGAACTTCATTTGGCATTCGTGATCCAGAGTTCTCATTTTTCTCCCTCAGCTACGCAGATCTGCTACCCACAATCTTCACCGACCTGTCACCATTGTTCTGCATCCCCTAGTCTTCTCCGACATCGGTTGACTTCCCCGTCAGTTTTTCTACGAAGAGGACCCGTCCACGGTTCCAAAAACTCCAACGGTGCTTGATTCCGAGGTCGGGAGCTGTCGGGGCGTTCTCTGCAATCTGCTATTAAAGGTCTACCACTGCAGGTCCGGGAATCTGAATCTTTGTTCGAACCTCCATCCCGGTCAGCAGCGGCGCAGAAGAAATCAAAGAAATTCTTACGCATTCCCTTCCCAGCTACGAAGAGTTCCCCACTGGTCTCGCCCTCGGAGAAATTCCTGATCGAGTTCTGCAGCTTCAACACCATCTGTCATTCCCCTATTGCAGAGGGCAGACAGATTTGGCATCACCACTTCTATATCATTTTAGCCCTAGTTTTCCCCACCCCGCTTGGCCGGCTGAAGGCCCCTCCCTGTGCGGAGGTAGTTTTGATTGTAATTCATTAACCCCCACCCCAAGATCCCCCTCATGCGAGAGGTGTAGTATTGTACTCATTTGGGTAGGTCAAGCTACCCCGACGCGGCGTGTGGGGATCCACCCGCCTCCCCGCTCGCCCTCGTCTCCGACCGGGACCGGTTTCTTCAAACCGGTCGAGTAAGTGCTCTAAACCCTTGCTCATTGTGCTTGTCTTTCAATATTAGTTCTTAATTCCGCTGGTTATGCGAGTGAGAGCCCGATCCTCAAGCCCCGTTGTCTTGAGTGATCACCGTGGGAGAAGTGCAACCGATGCCTTTGGCACTTTATCGGCCCCCTTGAATTGGGCCTCCACACCCATTGGGAATCCCATCTTGGCCTTGCTGGCCCTCTACCAGCAAGGGCCCAACCCCTCAACCTCACCTTGGCATTGCCAAGTTACCCCTGGCTTGGGTGAGTGTCGATAGAGCGGTGGCCCAATTCGGCCCATTTGAATGCGATTGTGCTTGCTTGCATTAGGTCCGAAGTTGTGTCACATCACATACTTAGAGTGAAGCACAAACAATGTATAGACTTACATTGAACATATGCAATGTATGGACTCGGTGTGTGCAGGGTAGGCAATCAATGTATAGACTTAATGATGTAAGTGACAATGTCTAGACTTAACGATGCAAGCGATGTATAGACTTTGTGCCCAAAGGTAATGTATGGACTTGCACAGTTCAGTTATCAATGTATAGACTCTGATGCCCAAAGGCAATGTATAGACTTGATAAAGCTTCAAAGTACAAGACACTTGACCAATGTACAAACTTGGAAAGCTTGAGCCAATGTGCAGACTTGAAACAAGTGAACACAGCGATGTGTAGACTTGGCCAATGTACAGACTTGAAGCGAAGACCAATGTGTAGACTTCAAAGCAGATGCCAAGGTCATGTACAGACTTGAAGTGAAAACCAATGTATAGACTTTATGAAAGCATACGCCAAGGTTGTACATACTTGAAGAGATGCAAGGTGAGATAAAGCTGGCTGTACAGACTTTGGATGACGATGCACTGTACGCAAACGCTGTACAGACTTGATAGCATGAGACGCTGGAAGAGACAATCGGATGTACAGACTTTGAAGATGTGGGCGAGACAATGTATAGACTTTGGAAAATACAGACTGGGCAATGTACAGACTTGGTTCGTGCAAGCTACAGTGCAATGTTTAGACTTGATGCAATGCAGAGGCTATATAGACTTGGTGAGCACCAAGGCATTGTACAGACTTCAATGACTCATGCAAGCTACAGGACAGTGTGAAGACTTAATGAACGATGCAAAAAGCTCTGTACAGACATGATACAAACTGGATGTGCAGACTTTGTAGCATGCAATGTATAGGCTTCAACTAAGCGTGAAGCACAGACAATGTATAGACTCTGCGAGCAAGAGGCAATGCTGACTGATGTATAGACTTGCTAAGTGATGCACATGTGACGATGAACAGACGATGTATAGACTTGTGCATGAAGCAAGGCAATCTGATGTGTAGACTTTCTCAACACAGTGGCGTGCAACTAAATGATGTGTAGACTGTTGCATCCCTACGGTTTTGATGATGTCTCACACTATAAATCAATCTTCTATCTCTATATTAATTCATGCTTCCTCATGTAGGACAGTGCAGTTCATATGGTTGTCAGATAGATATGCACTACTTGATCATGTCTACACTCTGTCTGCATAGTCTGGACAGTTGTGGGTCGACGCCCCCTTCTGATGGGTCGACCCCCTAGTTTCGCAAGTCAATACATTGGCCTTTGCTTTCCAAGTCCATACATTGGTCTTCATATTCAAAGCCTGTACAGCCATTCCTTGAGATCAAGTCCATACAACGGCACTGTAGCTTGCACATCTGAAGTCTATACATCCTTCAAGGGGCCAAGTCTATACAGTCTCCCGTTCATTTCAAAGTCTACACATCGCCTCACATCTTCCAAGTCTATACATCCAGTTGAACCTCAAAGTCTACACATCGCCTCACATCTTCCAAGTCTATACATCCTCAGTTGAACCCCAAGTCTATACATCCTCAGTTGAACCCCAAGTCTATACATCGTCTGCCATTTCAAAGTCAATACATTATCCTTCGTCTCACGCATCATGTCCCAAAGTCTGTACAGCCTCTAGTCACAAACCAAGTCCATACATCGCCTTCTGCAAGCATTAGTTCAAGTATGTACAGCCTGTGCATTGCTTCATAACATGTCTAGACATTCTGGTTGCGTTCAATGTCTACACATCCTGCCTAGTCGCACTTCAAAGTCTGTACACTGGCTACACTGCACAAGTTCATACATTGGCTTGGGCATCCATGTCTAGACATTGATTCACTATTCATGCCTTGATTCGAAGTCTGTACAGCGAGCGGCATTCATCAAAGTCTGTACATTGCTTGGCGCTCACCAAGTCTGTACATCGCTTCAAGCGTTCCAATGTCTATACAAGACTTGCATTATTAAGTCTAGACATAGCACTGTAGCTTCCCTAGTTGAAGTCTGTACATTGCTGATCGAACGTAAGTCTATACGTTCCAACCTATTCCTACGTTCGCTGCTTTAGCTACACCCTAAGTCTACACATTGGCAAAGTGTGTACATCGTTCATGCAAGTCTGTACAGCCAACGCTTTCATTGATTCCAAGTGTGTACACTGGTCCTCAGGCATTCCAAGTATGTACATTGGTTCAGGTTTACCAAGTCTATATAGTGCTTCAATATTCTCCCAGTCTATACAGCCTGCCTTCACGTTCAGAGTCTCTACATCATTCCTCAAAGGCCAAGTGTATACATTGTCCATGTGTTCAAATGTTTCAAGTCTATACATTGGATAGGCTTGTTCATGCTTCGTTCATCTCAAGTCTGTACACTGCCTTTCACATGCACTCATTAATCAAGTCTGTACAGTCCCTAGTTTGCAAGTCTATACACTCGATTCCTTCACGCATTACCAGAAGCCTACACATCCCCCTCTGCCATGTTAATGCATCAGATTTCAAGTCTATACACTGAGGACGCTGAAGGCCTTCAAGTGTATATCCTCTCATGTTGTTCATACTTGGCTATATGCTGTTTTCAAGTGTATACACTCTCACATTTGACACACTTGCCTAATTGATGTCTCCAAGTCTATACACTCTATTCCTTCATACACTTCACAGAAGTCTCACATTCCCCCTTGTTATGATAATGCACTCTACTGCAAGTCCATACACTGAGCTCCCATGAATACTCACAAGTCTATACACTCTCTCAGTGTACACACTTACTCAGTTACTGCTTCTAAAGTATATACATTCGTTGATATATGACTGAACTAACTAATCACATTTCCTTGTTTGTGCCTGTAGATGATTCAGGTTAATGATTGGGCACGTGAACCGAGGATGATGTCTGGCACGTGATCCGAGGATGCTCTGGAAAAGGAGGGAACGAGACCCACTCGTGTGAAGGCCTGAAAGTCAGGTCGAATGCCATATAAAAGGTGTCTTCTGCGATTAGATGGATTGAACTGGAGAAAAAGCTGAAGAGAAGAATCCCTGAGCAGAAGAAGAAAAGAGAGAGAGAGCCTCCACGTTCCAGAAAGAAGATAGAGAGAAAAGATCTGAGAGTATTGCTGTGAGAGAAAAGTCTGGGTGAGAGAGAAGAGTCTAATTTGCTTCTTCGGAAGCTACATTTGATTTTGGTTTTCTGAAACGATTATTGTTCATCGTTGGTCTTGTTTACAGTTCTATTTTTCCTTTCGTTTCTTCATATATCTGATTCCGAGTTGTTACCCTCCAGTGTTTGGAGGAAGGGAGAGTTACTCCGGTTCCCCTCTGGGCTGCAGAGGAAGAGAGATATGTGATCTCTGGTTTTGCCAGTGATGGGTTGTCATTAGCAGGTTCCCTCCGGGTTGGAGGAAGAGAGAGCCATCTCCGGTTCTGGTCTTGCTGGTAGTAGGTCCAGGTGTCAAGCTCTGTGGGTAGCAGAATTTGGTTGAGAGATTTGTTTCCCTTGGTTGTTCAAGCTGTGTGGCAGCATTTTGTTCGCAGACTGAGTCTGCAGTTCTCTAGCGATGGCTAGTGGAATCCTCACTCTAGTTGTAGTGAGGGGTGGATGTAGATTGTGGACTACAATCGAACCACCTTAAAATCTCTTGTCTCCTCTGTGGTTTGCTATTATCGTTTGTGCTCTCCTTCTATTTGGCATTGTGTTTGTGTGTGGACGGCCTCTTCCAATCGCACCTTATTATTCTGTCTTAGTTTCTCACTGCGTTAGCTATATTGTTTAGCTATATCTGAAGGGTAGTATTTCGATGTAGTGAGTTTCCGCTGAAGTTTTCCAAATCGGGAGTGATCTATTTATCCCCCCTTCTATATCACTCTTCACTGCGCTAACATTTGGTATCAAAGCAGGTTTGCATCATGTGGACGAACGGTCAAGGAAATGCTAATGGTCCTAGAAGCTTCATGGCTGAAGGTCAATCCATTAGTCGCCCTCCATTTTTTGATGGTAATAACTATCTCTTTTGGAAGAACAGGATGGAAGTGTTTATCAGGGCACAGAGCCACAAGCTGTGGATGGTAATTACTGTTGGGCTGTATGACCTGCCACCCAACGAGGACGCGTGGACAGATGACCATGTCAAGCTATCTTCACTCAACTGGACGGCGCTGAACATCATCCAGTGTGCTGTTCACCCAGAGGAATATGCCCGTATATCTGCCTACAAGACTGCCAAGCGAATGTGGGATGAGCTGCAATTAATCTACGAAGGTACAGCTCAAGTGAAAGCCTCGAAGGTAAACCTTTACACCTCTAAGTATGAACTGTTTAGGATGAATGCAGAGGAGAATATTACTGAAATGTATGCCAGGTTGTCCTTGATCACGAACACTCTTAAGGGGCTAGGGAAGGATCTAGCTGAGGCAGACATAGTCAGGAAAATTCTTAGATCTTATCCCCAGCATGGCACACTAAGGCCATCGTGATTGAAGAGTCAAAAGATCTACGACCTTGACAGTGAATGAACTCATAGGATCCCTCATGACCTATGAGATGAATTTCAAAGGAGGTGGTGAAGGAAGTGATAGGAAGGCTAAGAATGTAGCTCTCAAGGCATCCCGCAACAAGAGTAGCAGTAGTAGTAGCAGCAGCAGCAGTAGCGGTGAGTCTGATGGCTTCTCAGATCTTGACCAGAAGGAGCAGGCAATGCTCACTCGTCAGTTCAGTAAATTTTTAAGGAGAAAGGGGAAGACCTTTAGGAGGAAAAAGCCATACTCCTTTAACAAGAATGTTGAATCTACCAATCATAGGGATAGAAATCCTAAGAGACTGACTTGTTATCATTGTAACAAACAGGGACACATGAAAGGTGAATGCCCAGATCTTCAGAAGAAGGGTCCCTACTTCCAGAAGAAGAACACAAAGTGCAGAAGAAGAAGAAGCCACAGGCGATGGTCTGCACATGGATCGAGGAGGAAGAAGATCCTGAAGATACTTCCTCAGAGGAGTATGAAGAAGGAATTTGCCTTATGGCAAATAGTGAAGAGGAGGTAACCAATGTTTTTGAAAATTTTACGATTGATGACTGGGAAGATGCTTATGCTGAGTTATTAGATAAGTTCAATTCTCTTAGTAAAGAGCATAGGGTTCTGAAAAGAAAAGTTTAATACTAATGTTGAAGAACAAACCCAGGTCTGTGAGGAAAATCAGAAACTAAAAGAGCAACTAGAAGAAATGACCTCACTAAGAAAAGGAAATGATAAGCTCAAGGGTGAAAACCAAGAAAGTCAAAATCATCTCAATGAACTCAAAATAAGAATTGAAGAAAGCTTGAATGAAAGTAGAGTGAACTCAGAAAATATGAAGCTGTTAAGAAAGTCAATGGTGAACTTCTAAAAAATTCTGAGTCCCTTCAAAAGCAGCTGGAAGACAAACAGAATGTTTTAGAAAAATTTGTCCAAGGAAAATCTAGTCTGGATGCTATACTGGGGGCTAGGGTTAACTTCAATAAGGACGGTCTAGGCTATGACCCAACTAACAAAAGACCCTTACAATTCAAAACCATTACCTTCTGCCGAGAGAAGCGAAAAGAAAAGCTGGACACACCATCCAGCTCAAACAGCAGTAAGGGAACTCAAGGTCAGAAGGAAAGTCTAAAAACAGTGCTGGTCAACCATTTAGAATGGGAATGAATTCTGTAAGAATTTCACTAAGCCTACCAATCATAACATAAATGGTAAATGGACCAAGCAAGTGGATCAGAAGAAAAGCTGGAATTACTACAATCAGATGGGTCCAAAGAGGACCTACTGGAGAAATGATCATCATCTTCAAAAATCTGTTGATCAACAAACTTACAGAGATATCCTAGGAGTGGCAAGCCTAATGAATGGAGTAGAACTTACTTCTCCAGACCAGCTGGACTTAATTTCAATAAACCAGAAATAAAGGTGCCAGGGAAATCCATGCTGAAGCAAATTTGGATTCCTAAACACTTGATTAGAGATTTGAATAATGTCCTTGGACCCAACTCATCTTGGGTTCCAAATCACTCTACTTGATGTTATTTGTGTAGGTCGGCCTGGCAGCTGAAGATAACAAGTGGTACCTCGACAGTGGCTGCTCCAGGCACATGACAGGTGACCGATCCAAGTTCAGCAAGATAGAGATGAAGGTAGGGGGTCTGGTCAAGTTTGGAGGAAAGAACAAAGGTAAGATTATTGGAGTTGGTACAGTAGGTAAGTCTTCCACAAACTCCATTGAAAAAGTTCTACTTGTGGAAGGTCTTCAACACAACCTGATTAGCATTAGTCAGTTATGTGATAAGGGTCACATGGTTGTGTTTGATGATAACTCATGCAAAATCTTTGAAATAAATTCTGATGTGGTTAAATTTGTAGCCAACAGGATTAGTAATGTCTACATGGTAGACTAGATGAGGAATCTAATCTAATATTTGTTTATCTGCCAATTCTGAAAATGATGCTTTTGAATGGCATAGACGTCTAGGTCATGCTAGCTTTACTACTTTAAATAAATTGGTCAAGCATGATTTAGTGAGAGGCATGCCTAGAATAAAATTCAATTCTATTTCAAAATCATGTGATGCATGTGCTCTAGGCAAACAGACCAGGAATTCTTTCAAATTAAGATCTGAGCCATTGTCCTCTAGACCAATGGAACTCTCCATATGGACCTCTTCGGTCCTACTAGAACTCAGAGTCTTAATGGGAACAGGTTTGGCTATGTCATCATAGATGACTTCTCTAGATATTCATGGATCTTTTTCTTAGCAAATAAAAGTGATGCATTTCAAAAGTTTAATCTATTTTTCAATAAGGTCAAACAAGGAGGAAAACACAAGATCTGTTCTATTCAATCTGACCATGGAGGTGAGTTTGAAAACTCCATGTTTTCTGATCTTTGTGAAAGAGAGGGACTAACACACAGATTTTCTTCTCTCAGGACACCTGAACATAATGGAATTGTGGAGAGAAGAAATAGAACTGTGGTGGAGATGGCCCGAACCATGCTAATTGAAAGTCAATTACCAAGGAGGTTTTGGGCAGAGACAGCCAATATAGCAACTTACATAATCAACAGGGCCATGGTAAGACCCATTTGTTGCATCCCTATGGTTTTGATGATGTCTCACACTATAAATCAATCTTCTATCTCTAGATTAATGCTGCTTCATCATGTGAGTGAGTACAGTTCAATGGCTGTCAGATAACATGTTCTACATTAATTCTGCCTACACTCTGTCTGCACAGTCTTTACACCAATGCGTCAACTCAGCGTGCTGATGCGTCGACCCTTCAGTCATTGCATGCCTCTGTTCTCACACCTGTGCGTCAACTCAGTGTGCTGATGCGTAGACTCTTCTATTCAGGTTCTTCATTTGATTAAGTCTATACATCATCAGTTGAACGTAAAAGTAATATGTTGCAGCGTCAACTCATTGGGCTGCAGCGTCAACTCAGCATGTTTACACTTCGCCTTCAGACTTTCAAGTCTATACACCCTATACTCATTCAAGTCTGTTCAGCCGTTTGCATCTCATAAAGTCTATACATTCGGTTCCTTGGGCAAAGTCTATACATCGCTTAGTCTGCACATTGCCTTCAGCCCAAGTGCTCAAAGCCAAGTCTATACAACGCCAACCCAACACATTGAACAGTTCTCCAAGTCTATACACTAGACTTCATTTCTCTAAGTCTATACACTGGCCTGTGATTCACCAACTCTGTACATTCGATATCTTTTCCTACGCATTGGCCAAGTCCATACATTCAACTTTTCCCTACGCTTTGCAGGCCAAGTCTATACACCACTAAGTGTGTACATTGCATGCTGCTCAAACGTTCAATGTTCTTCAAAGTCTGTGCAGCATCCGTCTCAGCCAGCGTCTCAAGCTGCGTCTTAGGCATGTCTGTACATCGGCCTTTTTCGTTCAAGTCTATACATTGAACTGCATCTGAGGAAAGTCTGTACAGAGGCTTCGATTTACCAAGTCTGTACATCGGCTTCATTCGCTCAAGTCCACACATCCACAGTGCTTTCACAAGTCTATACATTCACTTGAGCTACACCAAGTATGTACATCGCTGAAGTCTTCACAAGTCAGTACAGCGCTTGAGCTTCACAAAGTCCATACATCGCTTCAAGCGATTCAAGTCTATACAGACTGCCTTTACATTCAGAGTCTGTACATTGGTCCATCATCCGATCGTTTCATTCAGCAAGCTTCAAAGTCTGTACAGCCTGTCTGTCTTCATGGATTGTGTGCCTTTCGTGCGTTGACGCACTTGGCTGACTGCGTAGATGCACACCTTTCTGTCTTGCTCACTGCGTCGACGCTGACAGTGGATGCGTTGACGCATTGGCCTGTTTCCAAGGGGGTGAGCATCTTGCCTGAGGAAGCTGAAGCGACACTGCTCTATGGAAGCGTTGACGCCTTGGGCTGATGTTCAAAGATCTGTTGATCAACATCAAGTCTGTACAGCATGAAGTCTGTACATTGGTTTTGATTTGAACAGAACGCCTAAGTCTATACATTGCTATGGATTGCCCTGAAATGCTTAAGTCCATACACTGAAGATGCTGAAGACCTCCAAGTGAATACACTCTCACATGATACACACTTGGCTAGCTATCGTTTCAAGTCTGTACACTGCTTAGGCTTCGTGAAGTCTACACAGTGGCTGAGCCTTGTAAAGTATACACATTGGTAACAATCATTTGCATTGTTCATGTCTATACACTGCCTTCACGTGCATTTTATTCAGTAAGTCTGTACACTCTCTCAAGGTGTGCACACTTACCCTGTTGTGATTCTAAAGTATATACATTCATGTCGAAAGCCTGAACTAACTAAGTCTATACATTCCATCTGTCTGTCTGTAGGCGATTTAGGCTGATGATTGGGCACGTGAATCGAGGTTGGCACCTGACATGTGATCCAAGACAACAGGCACATGACACGTGGATGGCAACCTTGTCAGGATGCTGCCATGTGGTCAAAATTCAAATGATCTGGCCAAAAGTGCATGGGCGGGAACCTGGCAGCCACACGCCAATATCTGCTATAAATATAGAGCTTCATCCTTCAGCAGAAGCTTGATCGTGAAAAGAAAAAGCAGAAGCCATTGGTGAGAGTCTGCACGGTCCAGAAAAGAAAAAGAGCAGAGAGTTCCATATCTGAGAGGAGTTTGTTCGAGAGAGAGAGAGTGTGTGTGGATTGATGAATTGCTTCATTTGAAGCTACATTTGTATTGGGTTTCAGAACCGATTTCTTCTTCATTGGTTTTTCTTTCTATTTTACTTTCGTTTATTTTGTTCTTCCATTCTGATTTGAATTGGTTTCCCTCCGGTGTGTGGAGGAAGGGAGTACTACTCCAGTTTCCCTCTGAGTTGCAGAGGAAGAGAGATCGATGATCTCTGGTGGTGTTAGTGACAGGTTGTCATTAACTGTTCTCCTCCGGTGTGTGGAGGAAGGGAGAGGATTCTCCTGTTGTGTTCTAGCTGGGAGCTAGAACAGGTTTCAAGTTCTGTGGGTAGCAGAACTTGGTTGAGGGATTTGTTTCCCTTGGTGTTCAAGCTGTGTGGCAGCATGTTGTTCGCAGACCGAGTCTGCATTGATCTAGCATCGTCTAGTGGAATCCTCACTCTAGTTGGAGTGAGGGGTGGATGTAGATTGCGGACTGCAATCGAACCACATAAAAACCGAGTGCCTCCTCTGTGGTTTGCTATTGATTTCTATGTTCTTCACCTGCTTGTCCCTTTGCCTTCAAGTGATCAGCTCTTCACTCTCATCTACATTTCTCTGTGTACGGGTTAAGGAAGTGCGTTAGCAGCAAAATCTATTTTCCACCTGAGTTTCTGCAAATTTGGGAGTGATCTATTCATCCCCCCCTTCTATATCACTCTTGCTGCGCTAACAATTGGTATCAGATCAGGTTTACGCCATGTGGACGAATGGTCAAGGAAATGCTAGTGGTCCTAGAACCTTCATGGCCGAAGGTCAATCCATTAGTTGCCCTCCTTATTTCGATGGTAGTAACTATCTGTTTTGGAAGAACAGGATGGAAGTGTTCATCAAGCTCAGAGTCATAAATTGTGGAGAGTAATCACGGTGGGGCCATATGAGCTACCACCAAACGAGGATGCTTGGACAGATGATCATGTGAAGCTCTCGTCACTCAACTGGACGGCGCTGAACATAATCCAGTGTGCTGTTCATCCAAAGGAATATGCTCGTATATCTGCATAGAGAACTGCCAAGCGAATGTGGGATGAGCTGCAATTGATCTATGAAGGTACAGCTCAAGTGAAAGTCTCGAAGGTAAACCTCTACACTTCTAAGTATGAAATGTTTAAGATGAATGCAGATGAGAATATAACCGAAATGTATGCCAGGTTATCTTGATCACTAACACTCTTAAAGGGCTAGGGAAGGATCTTGCTGAGGCAGATATAGTCAGGAAAATCCTTAGATCTTTATCTCCGGCATGGCACACTAAGGCCATTGTGATTGAGGAGTCAAAAGATTTGACTGTCTTAACTATGAATGAACTCATAGGATCCCTGATGACCTATGAGATGAATTTCCAAGGAGGTGGAGAAGGAAGTGAGAGGAAGGGTAAAAATGTAGCTCTAAGAGCTTCCCGAAACAAGGGTAGTAACAGTGGGAGCAGCAGCAGTAGCCCGAGTCTGAGTCTGAGCTTGAAGGTCTGTCAAATCTCGACCAGGAGGAGCAGGCAATGCTCACTAGACAGTTCAGAAAATTTCTAAGAAGAAGGGAAAGACCTTTAGGAAGAAGAAGCCACAACCTTTAAAAAGAGTGCTGAATTTACTAGTTACAGGGATAGAAATCCTAAGAGCTGACTTGTTTTAATTGTAACAAACAGGGACATATGAGAGGCGAATGCCCAGACCTCCAGAAGAAGGGTCCCTATCTTCAGAAGAAAAACATAAAGGTGCAGAAGAAGAAGAAGCCACAGGCGATGGTCTGCACATGGAGCGAGGAAGAAGAAGATCTCGAAGATGCTTCCTCAGAAGAATATGACGATGGAATTTGCCTTATGGCAAACAGTGAAGAGGAGGTAATAAACGTTTTTGAAAATTTCTCAATTGATGACTGGGAGGATGCTTATGGTGACTTGCTAGATAAATTTAATTCTCTTAGCAAAGAGCACAGAGTTCTGAAAAGAAAATTTAACACAAATATTGAAGAACAAACTCTGGTCTGTGAGGAAAATGAAAAGCTAAAGAGCAACTAGAAGAAATGACCTCACTAAGGAAAGAGAATGATAAGCTTAAGGGAGAAATTCAAGAAAGTCAAAAACAGCTCAATGAATTCAAAACTAAAATTGAAGAAAGCATGAATGAAATTAGAGTGAATTCAGAGAAATATGAAGCTGTGAAGAAAGTAAATGCTAAACTCCTAAAGAATTCTGAGTCTCTTCAAAAGGAGCTGGAAGACAAACAGAAAGTCTTAGAAAAGTTTATCCAAGGAAAGACTAGCCTAGATGCTATACTAGGGACTAGGGTCAATTTCAATAAGGAAGGTCTAGGCTATGACCCAACCAACAAGAGACCCTTGCAATTCAAGACCATCACCTTCTGTCCAGAGAAGGGAAAAGAAAAGCTGGACACACCATCCAGCTCAAACAGCTCTAAGGAAACTCAAAGTCCTAAAGAAAACACAAAAACCAGTACTGGACAACCATTTAAGAGTGGAATGAACTTTATGAAGAATAACATTAAGTCCACTCACCAGAACACAAATGGTAACTGGACCAAGAAAGTAAATCAGAATAAGAGCTGGAATTATAACAATCAGATGGGTCCAAACAGACCTACTGGAGGAATAACTTTCATGGTCAAAGATATGCTAATCAACAAGCCTACAGGAAACTTCCTATGAATAGGAAGACTAATGAATGGAATAGAACTCACTTCTCCAGTTCAGCTGATTCAACTTTAATAAACCAGAAAGGAAGGTGCCAGAGAAAACCATGCTGAAACAAATCTGGATACCTAAACACTTGATCAGAGATTTGAAAAATGTCCTTGGACCCAACTCATCTGGGTTCCAAATCAATCTGCTTGATATATTTGTGTAGGTCGGCCTGGCAGCTGAAGACAACAAGTGGTACCTCGACAGTGACTGCTCCAGGCATATGACAGGAGACCGATCCAAGTTCAGCAAGATAGAGATGAAGCCAGGGGGTCTGGTCAAGTTTGGAGGAAAGAACAAAGGTAAAATAATTGGAGTTGGCACAGTAGGTAAGTCTTCCACAAATTCCATTGAAAAAGTATTACTTGTGGAAGAGCTTCAACACAACCTGATTAGCATTAGCCAATTATGTGACAGGGGTCACAGGGTTGTATTTGATGATAGTTCATGTAAAATCCTTGAAACAAATTCTGACATGGTTAAACTTGTAGCCAACAGGATTAATAATGTCTACATTGTAGACTTAGATGAGAATTCTGAATCTACTATTTGCTTATCTGCCAATTCTGAAAATGATGCCTTTGAATGGCATAGACGTCTAGGTCATGCTAGCTTTTCAACTTTAAATAAATTGGTCAAGCATGATTTAGTTAGAGGCATGCCTAGAATTAAATTCAACTCAATATCAAAAGCATGTGACGCCTGTGCTCTAGGCAAACAGACCAGAAATTCTTTAAATTAAGATCTGAGCCATTGTCCTGTAGACCAATGGAACTTCTTCATATGGACCTTTTCAGTCCAACTAGAACTCAGAGTCTTAATGGAAACAGGTTTGGCTATGTCATCATAGATGACTTCTCTAGGTACTCATGGATATTTTTCTTAGCAAATAAGAGTGATGCATTTCAAAAGTTTAATCTGTTTTTCAATAAGGTCAAATAAGAAGGAAGTACAAGGTTAGTTCTATTCAATCTGACCATGGAGGTGAGTTTGAAAACTCCATGTTTACTGATCTTTGTGACAAAGAAGGACTAACTCACAGGTTTTCTTCTCCCAGGACACCTGAACAAAATGGGATTGTGGAGAGAAGAAATAGAACAGTGGTGAAATGGCCCGAACCATGTTGATTGAAAGTAAATTACCTAGAAGGTTTTGGGCAGAAGCGGCCAATACAGCAACCTACATAATCAACAGGGCCATGGTAAGACCCATACACAAGAAAACACCCTATGAGCTTCTAAAAGGTAAGAAACCAAACTTGTTTCATTTCAGAATTTTTGGAGCAAAATATTTTATTCATAAGAATGATAAGAAAGATTTAGACAAGTTTGAAGCCAAGAGTTCACCTGGAATATTCTTGGGTTACTCTGAAGTGTCAAGGGCATATAGGGTATTTAACATATCAGATCAGAAAGTGGAAGAATCTCCACACAGCCTTTTTAGTGAAAAGAAAGATGTCTCTAATGTTGAAAATCTTGACAGGGATTCCAATCATGGTGGAGACTTTCTAGAAGACCAACAGGAAGAAGAGAAGACTCAGCCAAATGGAGAAACAAATTCCCCCAATCAGAAGGGCCAAGAGAAACAGGTGAGTCTTCAACAAATATCAGATTTCTTAAAGACCATCCTTTAGATAAAGTCATAGGCAATCCTGAAGATCCTCTTCGGACTAGGTCTCATTTTAGAAATGTGAATAATGATGACTTAATTGCTTTAGTCTCACAAATTGAACCCAAAACAGTAGAAGAGGCCTTAGCTGATCAAGCTTGGGTCAATGCTATGAGTGAGGAATTAGGTCAGTTTGAAAGGAATAATGTCTGGGAGCTTGTCCCAAGACCAGATGGTATTAATGTCATAGGAACCAAGTGGGTGTTCAAAAATAAGATGAATGAAGATGGAATTATCTCGAGGAATAAGCCAGACTAGTAGCCAAGGCTACTGTCAGGAATTCGGTGTAGACTTTGATGAATCCTATGCACCTGTTGCTAGGATGGAAGCTATAAGACTGTTGCTTGCCTTTGCATGCTCAAAGAACATAAAACTCCAACAAATGGATGTTAAAAGTGCCTTTTAAATGGAGTCATTAAAGAAGAAGTTTTTGTTGAACAACCTCCTGGATTTCAATATTCTCCTCAACCTAACCAAGTTTTCAGGTTAAACAAAGCCTTGTATGGTCTAAAGCAGGCTCCAAGAGCTTGGTATAAAGATTATCTGAATTTCTGATCAGCAAGGGCTACAAAAGAGGTAAGTTGATCAGACTTTATTTACCAAGGGCATGAATAAAGATCTCATCATAGTTCAGGTATATGTAGATGACATTGTATTTGGATCAACTAAGCATGAACTATGTGATGAATTTTCTACCATGATGTCTGCTGAATTTCAAATGAGCTTGGTTGGTGAACTAAAATATTTTCTTGGATTATAGGTACAGCAGCTAGAAGATGGGTGCTTCATCAACCAAACCAAATACACAATGGAACTGTTCAAAAGGTTTGGCATGGAAAACTTAAAGCACATTACTACACCCATGGGCACCAATACTTCATTGGATGCAGATGAGACAGGTAAAGAAGTAAATGCCAAACTTTATAGAGGTATGATTGGATCACTACTTTACTTGACAGCCTCTAGACCTGATATACAATTCAGTGTAGGAATGTGTGCAAGGTATCAGTCTAGACCTACTGAACTACACTTAGCTGCAGTTAAAAGAATCTTCAGATATTTGTCAGCTAGTCACTCTCTTGGTTTATGGTTTCCTGCATCTCACACACTTAACCTAGTAGCATACACAGATGCTGACTATGCAGGCTGTAAACTAGACAGGAAAAGCACAAGTGGCCATTGTGAATTCTTGGGTGGGTGTTTAGTGTCTTGGGGCTCCAAGAAACAACATTCTGTGGCCCTCTCCACTGCAGAAGCTGAATATGTGGCTGCAGGGAGTTGTGGAACACAAGTCATATGGATTAAACACCAGCTTCAGGACTACCAAGTAGACCTGGGGTGCACACCTATTTACTGTGATAATACTAGTGCCATCAATCTTGCTAAAAATCCTGTTTTGCATTCACGAACCAAACACATAGAGATAAGACATCATTTTATAAGAGATGAGGTGTCTAAGAATAATTTTGAACTGATTCATGTAGGCACAGATAATCAGATTGCTGACATATTCACAAAACCTCTGGATAATGAAAAATTTCCACATTGAGAAGAGAATTAGGCTTATACAAATTGTCTTAATTATGAAGCCTGTTCTTGGTGTGAGGGGGAGTTGTGTCTATCTGATGTTTAGCCTTCTTGCATGCTGGTTTAAGGGAGAGTTCAGAATGCTTACTGGTTAGCTTTCAGGAATGCTCTAAATAAAGGGAAGCCTTGAGATTTTGCTGGAATGTTTTATTGAGGAATGCTATGTCTTAGGGGAGCTGAGTTGTGATGTGAGAAGTGAAGTTCTTTGACAGATTCAAAAGGGCTGTCCAGATGTGTACCTTTGCTGGTCTTGCATGACTGATTTAGTGTGGTTCTCTCAGAAAGTAGAGTGTCACTTATCTCTTAAGTCTATAAGTCAGTGACTCTAATCTCCAAGTTAGAATCTTTCCTTTGGTACTCCTTCAGAGATCTGGACTAATTGCATAAAGTATATCTTCCTACATTGTCATTGATTATGGTTCAGGCCAAAAACTTGTATGTCTTGATATCTGACCCAATCAACTTGAAATCTAGACTTCAAGACTCAATTCAAGAAAAGTCCTTTTTGGTATTGTCTTCAATCATTCTATCTCTTTAACTCAAGGGCTTAACTGAACAAACATGTTCTGTTTTGATCACTGAGAAACTGGGAGCTTCATCAATGAAATGAATATTTCTCCCAAGTCATGAGGTGTCAAATGCTTAAAATGAATGAAAAGTCATGACAGAGCAATGGTGGCTTGCTGGTGAGTAACTGGGGACTCTGGCCTCTAATCAAGGTGTTTCCTCATGTCAAAAGCCACAGTTACTAACTCTGTTCCTTAATAAAAAAAAAGGGAAGGAAGTAATGAGGTACTCACTCTGAGTAACTGGGGATTCAGGCCTCTAATCAAGGTGTCTCCCTAATGTCAAAGGAAGTGAACTACCAACTTACTCATTGATCTTCTTGAAAATCATCTCCAACAAAAATTCCTTGTTGTTATGCAACTAATGGATTGCTTGTCTTCAATACCTTGAGAACACCTCTCTGATTTAGTCTCTTGCTGTCTTGTGAATAGTTGAATGATCAGCTATATTTGGCCATACTTGTGAACTCCTGCTCTAAATCATCCACTATGTATGCTGATAAACTTGTCTATCATTCTACTTCTCTATTGTGTACTGAAGTCTAAAGAATCTTCTCTTGAGATTAGAAACTCACTTATTCTCTTAAGACCTACTCGTGACTTTCTGCACTAAGAAGTTATTGCCCTGAGTCCTCATGTTTCCAGCACTGTCATACATTCTGTAGTTCTTTTTGCTGATGTCAAAGGGGGAGAGAAGTTTGCAATGTCTGCAATTTCAGTGAGAAGTTCTGCAATATCAGTGAGTCTTGGATTTGTCTTGAGCTTTGGGGGAGTCATGTTGCTTCATGCTGATATGTTTATGAGTTGTGGGGGAGATGAGAGTGTGTTGTAGGGAATGTTAAATTCATTTGCATGAGCATGCCTTGAATTTAATCTGTTTGTTGCAGCTGATATAAATTTCTTGTTTAATCTTGATATTACTTGATTCATAGTGTTGTCATCATCAAAAAGGGGGAGATTGTTGCATCCCTATGATTTTGATGATGTCTCACACTATAAATCAATCTTCTATCTCTAGATTAATGCTGCTTCATCATGTGAGTGAGTACAGTTCAATGGCTGTCAGATAACATGTTCTACATTAATTCTGCCTACACTCTGTCTGCACAGTCTTCACACCAGTGCGTCAACTCAGCGTGTTGATGCGTCGACCCTTCAGTCATTGCATGTCTCTATTTTCACACCAGTGCGTCAACTCAGTGTGCTAATGCGTAGACTCTTCTGTTCAGGTTCTTCATTTGATTAAGTCTATACATCATCAGTTGAACGTAAAAGTAATACGTTGCAGCGTCAACTCATTGGGCTGCAGCGTCAACTCAGCATGTTTGCACTTCGCCTTCAGACTTTCAAGTCTATACACCCTATACTCATTCAGGTCTGTTCAGCCGTTTGCATCTCATAAAGTCTATACATTCGGTTCCTTGGGCAAAGTCTATACATCGCTTAGTCTGCACATTGCCTTCAGCCCAAGTGCTCAAAGCCAAGTCTATACAATGCCAACCCAACACATTGAACAGTTCTCCAAGTCTATACACTAGACTTCATTTCTCCAAGTCTATACACTAGAATTCATTTCTCTAAGTCTATACACTGGCCTGTGATTCACCAACTCTGTACATTCGATATATTTTCCTACGCATTGGCCAAGTCCATACATTCAACTTTTCCCTACGCTTTCCAGGCCAAGTCTGTACATCACTAATTGTGTACATTGCATGCTGCTCAAACGTTCAATGTTCTTCAAAGTCTGTACAGCATCCGTCTCAGCCAGCGTCTCAAGCTGCGTCTTAGGCAAGTCTGTACATCGGCCTTTTTCGTTCAAGTCTATACATTGAACTGCGTCTGAGGAAAGTCTGTACAGAGGCTTCGATTTACCAAGTCTGTACATCAGCTTCATTCGCTCAAGTCCACACATCCACAGTGCTTTCACAAGTCTATACATTCACTTGAGCTACACCAAGTATGTACATCGCTGAAGTCTTCACAAGTCAGTACAGTGCTTGAGCTTCACAAAGTCCATACATCGCTTCAAGCGATTCAAGTCTATACAGACTGCCTTTACATTCAGAGTCTGTACATTGGTCCATCAGCCGATCGTTTCATTCAGCAAGCTTCAAAGTCTGTACAGCCTGTCTGTCTTCATGGATTGTGTGCCTTTCGTGCGTTGACGCACTTGGCTGACTGCATAGACGCACACCTTTCTGTCTTGCTCATTGCGTCGACGCTGACACTGGATGCGTTGACGCATTGGCCTGTTTCCAAGGGGGTGAGCATCTTGCTTGAGGAAGCTGAGGCGACGCTGCTCTATGGAAGCGTTGACGCCTTGGGCTGATGTTCAAAGATCTGTTGATCAACATCAAGTCTGTACAGCATGAAGTCTGTACATTGGTTTTGATTTGAATAGAACGCCTAAGTCTATACATTGCTATGGATTGCCCTGAAATGCTTAAGTCCATACACTGAAGATGCTGAAGACCTCCAAGTGAATACACTCTCACATGATACACACTTGGCTAGCTATCATTTCAAGTTTGTACACTGCTTAGGCTTCGTGAAGTCTACACAGTGGCTGAGCCTTGTAAAGTATACACATTGGTAACAATCGTTTGCATTGTTCATGTCTATACACTGCCTTCACGTGCATTTTATTCAGTAAGTCTGTACACTCTCTCACGGTGTGCACACTTACTCTGTTGTGTTTCTAAAGTATATACATTCATGTCGAAAGCCTGAACTAACTAAGTCTATACATTCCATCTATCTGTCTGCAGGCGATTCAGGCTGATGATTGGGCACGTGAATCAAGGTTGGCACCTGACACGTGATCCAAGACAACAGGCGCATGACACGTGGATGGCAACCTTGTCAGGATGCTCCCATGTGGTCGAAATTCAAATGATCTGGCCAAAAGTGCATGGGCGGGAACCTGGTAGCCACACGCCAATATCTGCTATAAATATTGAGCTTCATCCTACAGCAGAAGCTTGATCGTGAAAAGAAAAAGCAGAAGCCATTGGTGAGAGTCTGCACGATCCAGAAAAGAAAAAGAGCAGAGAGTTCCATATCTGAGAGGAGTTTGTTCGAGAGAGAGAGAGAGTGTGTGTGGATTGATGAATTGCTTCATTTGAAGCTACATTTGTATTGGGTTTCAGAACCGATTTCTTCTTCATTGATTTTTCTTTCTATTTTGCTTTCGTTTATTTTGTTCTTCCATTCTGATTTGAATTGGTTTCCCTCCGGTGTGTGGAGGAAGGGAGTACTACTCCAGTTTCCCTCTGAGTTGCAGAGGAAGAGAGATCGGTGATCTCTGGTGTTGTTAGTGACAGGTTGTCATTAACTGTTCTCCTCCGGTGTGTGGAGGAAGGGAGAGGATTCTCCTGTTGTGTTCTAGCTGGGAGCTAGAACAGGCTTCAAGTTCTGTGGGTAGCAGAGCTTGGTCGAGGGATTTGTTTCCCTTGGTGTTCAAGCTGTGTGGCAGCATGTTGTACGCAGACTGAGTCTGCATTGATCTAGCTTCGTCTAGTGGAATCCTCACTCTAGTTGGAGTGAGGGGTGGATGTAGATTGCGGACTGCAATCGAACCACCTAAAAACCGAGTGCCTCCTCTGTGGTTTGCTATTGATTTCTGTGCTCTTCATCTGCTTGTCCCTTTGCCTTCAAGTGATCAGTTCTTCACTCTCATCTATATTTCTCTGTGTACGGGTTAAGAAGGTCCGTTAGCAGTAGAATCTATTTTTCGCCTGAGTTTCTGCAAATTGGGAGTGATCTATTCATCCCCCCCTTCTATATCACTCTTGCTGCGCTAACATTCTGATCTTTGTGAAAGAGAGGGACTAACACACAGATTTTCTTCTCCCAGGACACCTGAACAGAATGGAATTGTGGAGAGAAGAAATAGAACTGTGGTGGAGATGGCCCAAACCATGCTAATTGAAAGTCAATTACCAAGGAGGTTTTGGGCAGAGGCGGCCAATACAGCAACTTACATAATCAACAGGGCCATGGTAAGACCCATTCACAAGAAAACACCATATGAGCTTCTAAAAGGTAAGAAACCAAACTTGTTTCATTTCATATTTTTTGGAGCAAAATGTTTTTCTCATAACAATGACAAGAAAGATTTAGACAAGTTTGAAGCTAAAAGCTCCCCTAGAATATTTTTGGGATATTCAGAAGTGTCTAGGGCATATAGGGTCTTTAACATAACAGACAAAAAGGTTGAAGAGTCTCCATACATCATTTTTAGTGAAAAGAAAGGTGTCACTAACATTGAAAATTTTGACAGGGATTCCAATCATGATGGGGAATTCCTAGAACACCAAGAAGAAGAGAAGACTCAGCCAAGTGGAACAGCAAATCCTCCCAACCAGGAAGAGCCAAGAGAAGCAGGTGAGTCTTCAATAAATGTTAGATTTCTTAAAGATCATCCGATAGATAAGGTCATAGGCAATCCTGAAGATCCTCTTCGGACTAGGTCTCATTTTAGGAATGTGAATAATGAAAACTTAATTGCTTTAGTCTCACAAATTGAACCCAAATCAATAGAAGAGGCCTTGGCTGATCAAGCCTGGGTCAATGCTATGTGTGAGGAATTGGGCCAGTTTGAAAGAAATAATGTCTGGGAACTTGTTCCAAGACCAGATAATGTTAATATCATAGGAACTAAGTGGGTGTTCAAAAATAAAATGAATGAAGATGGAATCATTTCTAGGAATAAGGCCAGATTAGTAGCCAAGGGCTACTGTCAGGAATTTGGTGTAGATTTCGATGAATCCTATGCACCAGTTGCTAGGAGGGAAGCTATAAGATTGTTGCATGCTTTTGCATGTTCAAAGAACATAAAACTCCAACAAATGGATGTTAAAAGTGCCTTTTTAAATGGAGTCATTAAAGAAGAGGTTTTTGTTGAACAACCCCCTGGATTTTAATTTTCTCCTCAACCTAACCAAGTTTTCAGGTTAAACAAAGCCTTGTATGGTCTAAAGCAGGCTCCAAGAGCATGGTACGAAAGATTGACTGAATTTCTGATTAACAAGGGCTACAAAAGAGGTAAAGTATATCAAACTTTATTTACCAAGGGTATAAATAAAGATCTCCTCATTGTTCAGGTATATGTAGATGACATTGTGTTTGGATCAACTGAGCATGAACTATGTGTTGAATTCTCTAAAATGATGTCTACTGAATTTGAGATGAGTTTGGTTGGTGAACTAAAGTACTTTCTTGGCTTGCAGGTACAGCAGCTAAAGGATGGGTGCTTCATCAACCAGACCAAATACACAATGGAACTATTCAAGAGGTTTGGTATGGAAAACCTGAAGCACATTACAACACCCATGGGTACCAATACCTCACTGGATGCAGATGAGACAGGTAAAGAAGTAAATGACAAGCTCTATCGAGGTATGATTGGTTCTCTTCTTTACTTGACAGCTTCTAGACCTGATATACAATTCAGTGTAGGAATGTGTGCAAGGCATCAGTCTAGACCTACTGAATTACATTTAGCTGCAGTGAAAAGAATTTTCAGATATTTGTCAGCTACTCATTCTCTTGGTTTATGGTTTCCTGCATCACACACATTTAACTTAGTTGCATACACAGATGCTGATTATGCAGGATGTAAACTAGACAGGCAAAATACTAGTGGTCATTGTGAATTTTTGGGTGGGTGTTTAGTGTCTTGGGGTTCCAAGAAACAACATTCTGTGGCCCTCTCCACTGTAGAAGCTGAATATGTGACTGTAGGGAGTTGTGGAACACAAGTCATTTGGATTAAACACCAGCTTCAGGACTACCAAGTAGACCTGGGGTGCACACCTATCTATTGTGATAATACCAGTGCCATTAATCTTGCCAAAAATCCTATTTTGCATTCACGCACCAAACACATAGAGATAAGGCATCATTTCATAAGAGATGAAGTTTCTAAAAGTAATTTTGAACTGATTCATGTAGGCACAGATAATCAGATTGCTGACATCTTCACTATACCTCTGGATAATGAAAAATTCACAACACTGAGAAGAGAATTAGGCTTATACAAATTATCTTAATTGTGTAGTCTGTTCTTTTTGTGAGGGGGAGTTATGTATGACTGTTGGTTAGATTTCAGGAATGCTGTGAGTGAGGGGGAGCTGGTTGAGCTGTGAGAGGAAGTGTTCTTTGACAGATTCAAAAAGATTGACCAGATGTGTGTCTTTGCTGATTTTTATGACAGATCTAGTGTGGTTCTCTCAGACAGTAGAATGTCACTTAATTCTTAAGTCTATAAGTCAGTGATACTAAAGTCCAGTTAGAATCTTTCCTCTGGTATTCCTTCAGAGATCTGGATTAATTATAAAAAGTATATCTTCCTACATTGTCAATGATTCTGGTTCAGGCCAAAACCTGTATGTCTTGATATCTGACCCAATCAGCTTGAAATCTAGACTTCAAGATTCACTTCAAGTAATAGTCCTTCTGGTATAGTTTTCAATCATTCCATCTCTTCAACACAAGGGCTTAACTAAACAAACATGTCTTGTTTTGTTCACTGAGAAATTGGGAGCTTCATCAATGAAATGAATATTTCTACTATGTCATGAGGTGTCAAATGCTTAAAATGAATGAAAAAGACATGACAGAGCAATGGTGGCTTACTGGTGAGTAACTGGGGACTCTGGCCTCTAATCAAGGTGTTTCCTCATGTCAAAAGCCATAGTTACTAACACTGTTCCTTTAATAAAAAAAAAGGGAGGAAGTAATGAGGTACTCACTCTGAGTAACTGGGGATTCAGGCCTCTAATCAAGGTGACTCCCTAATGTCAAAAGAGTGAATTACCAACTTACTCATTGATCTTCTTGAAAATCATCTCAAAAATTCCTTGTTGTTATGCAACTAATGGATTGCTTGTCCTCAATACCTTGAGAACACCTCTCTGACTTTGTCTCTTGTTGTCTTTTTGGATTGTTGACAGTTCAGCTATATCTGGCCATACTTGTTAACTCCTGCTCTAAATCATACTCTATGTATGCTGATAAACTTTTCTATCATTCTATTTCTCTAGTGTGTACCGGAGTTCAAGAATCTTCACTTGAGTTTAGCACCTCACTTATTTTCTTAAGACTTGCTTGTGTCTTTCTGCACTAAGAAGTTACTGTACTTCTTCGTCATGTCTCCAGCACTTTCATATATTCTGCATTTCCTTTTGCTGATGTCAAAGGGGGAGAGAGGTTTTGCAATATCAGTAGATCATGTATTGTCATAAGGTTTGGGGGAGTTTTGTTCATGAGCTAAGGGGGAGATTACCTTGTCATGTGATGGCTTTATCTGAGAATGGGTTGTAGGGGAGCTGAGAGTGAGTGGTGGGGGAGTGGTTTTGGAGAAAGAAGTGCTTCTGCCGTAGTGTTTAATTTGGCTGTACTTGCACTTGCTTTGAATTTGCTTTGATTGTTGAAACTGCAGTTAATTTTTTGTTAAGCTTTGATATTGCTTGATTCATAGTGTTGCCATCATCAAAAAGGGGGAGATTGTTGCATCCCTACGGTTTTGATGATGTCTCACACTATAAATCAATCTTCTATCTCTAGATTAATTCATGCTTCATCATGTAGGACAGTGCAGTTCATATGGTTGTCAGATAGATATGCACTACTTGATCATGTCTACACTCTGTCTGCATAGTCTAGACAGTTGTGGGTCGACGCCCCCTTCTGATGGGTCGACCCCCCAATTTCGCAAGTCAATACATTGGCCTTTGCTTTCCAAGTCCATACATTGGTCTTCATATTCAAAGCCTGTACAGCCATTCCTTGAGATCAAGTCCATACAACGGCACTGTAGATTGCACATCTGAAGTCTATACATCCTTCAAGGGGCCAAGTCTATACAGTCTCCCGTTCATTTCAAAGTCTACGCATCACCTCACATATTCCAAGTCTATACATCTAGTTGAACCTCAAAGTCTACACATCACCTCACATCTTCCAAGTCTATACATCCTCAGTTGAACCCCAAGTCTATACATCCTCAGTTGAACCCCAAGTCTATACATCGTCTGCCATTTCAAAGTCAATACATTGTCCTTCGTCTCACGCATCATGTCCCAAAGTCTGTACAGCCTCTAGTCACAAACCAAGTCCATACATCACCTTCTGCAAGCATTAGTTCAAGTATGTACAGCCTGTGCATTGCTTCATAACAAGTCTAGACATTCTGGTTGCGTTCAATGTCTACACTTCCTGCCTAGTCGCACTTCAAAGTCTGTACACTGGCTACACTGCACAAGTCCATACATTGGCTTGGGCATCCAAGTCTAGACATTGATTCACTATTCATGCCTTGATTCAAAGTCTGTACAGCAAGCGACATTCATCAAAGTCTGTACATTGCTTGGCGCTCACCAAGTCTGTACATCGCTTCAAGCGTTCCAATGTCTATACAAGGCTTGCATCATTAAGTCTAGACATAGCACTGTAGCTTCCCTAGTTGAAGTTTGTACATTGCTGATCGAACGTAAGTCTATTACGTTCCAACCTATTCCTACGTTCGCTGCTTTAGCTACACCCTAAGTCTACACATGGGCAAAGTGTATACATCGTTCATGCAAGTCTATACAGCCAACGCTTTCATTGATTCCAAGTCTGTACAATGGTCCTCAGGTGTTCCAAGTATGTACATTGATTCAGGTTTACCAAGTCCATACAGTGCTTCAATATTCTCCAAGTCTATACAGCCTGCCTTCACGTTCAGAGTCTCTACATCATTCCT
Organism: Amorphophallus konjac; assembly: GCA_022559845.1. Classification (NCBI taxonomy): domain Eukaryota; kingdom Viridiplantae; phylum Streptophyta; class Magnoliopsida; order Alismatales; family Araceae; genus Amorphophallus; species Amorphophallus konjac. The sequence continues at coordinate 199,434,400 of CM040122.1, read as the reverse complement.
CAAAGGCCAAGTGTATACATTGTCCATGTGTTCAAATGTTTCAAGTCTATACATTGGATAGGCTCGTTCATGCTTCGTTCATCTCAAGTCTGTACACTGCCTTTCATATGCACTCATTAATCAAGTCTGTACAGTCCCTTGTTTGCAAGTTTATACACTCGATTCCTTCACACATTACCAGAAGCCTACACATCCCCCTCTGCCATGTTAATGCATCAGATTTCAAGTCTATACACTGAGGACGCTGAAGGCCTTCAAGTGTATACCCTCTCACGGTGTTCATACTTGGCTATATGCTGTTTTCAAGTGTATACACTCTCACATTTGACACACTTGCCTAATTGATGTCTCCAAATCTATACACTCTATTCCTTCATACACTTCACAGAAGTCTCACATTCCCCCTGGTTATGATAATGCACTTTACTTGAAGTCTCACAAGTCTATACACTCTCTCAGTGTACACACTTACTCAGTTACTGCTTCTAAAGTATATACATTCGTTGATATATGACTGAACTAACTAATCACATTTCCTTGTTTCTGCCTACAGATGATTCAGGTTAATGATTGGGCACGTGAATTGAGGATGATGCCTGGCACGTGATCCGAGGATGCTCTGGAAAAGGAGGGAACGAGACCCACTCGTGTGAAGGCCTGAAAGTCAGGTCATATGCCATATAAAAGGTGTCTTCTACGATTAGATGGATTGAACTGGAGAAAAAGCTGAAGAGAAGAATCCCTGAGCAGAAGAAGAAAAGAGAGAGAGAGCCTCCACGTTCCAGAAAGAAGATAGAGAGAAAAGATCTGACAGTATTATTGTGAGAGAAATGTCTGAGTGAGAGAGAAGAGTCTAATTTGCTTCTTCGGAAGCTACATTTGATTTTGGTTTTCTAAAATGATTATTGTTCATCGTTGGTCTTGTTTACAGTTCTGTTTTTCCTTTCATTTCTTCATATATCTGATTCCGAGTTGTTACCCTCCAGTGTTTGGAGGAAGGGAGAGTTACTCCGGTTCCCCTCTAGGCTGCATAGGAAGAGAGATATGTGATCTCTGGTTTTGCCAGTGACGGGTTGTCATTAGCAAGTTCCCTCCAGGTTGGAGGAAGGGAGAGCCATCTCCGGTTCTGGTCTTGCTGGTAGCAGGTCCAGGTGTCAAGCTCTATGGGTAGCAGAGTTTGGTTAAGGGATTTGTTTCCCTTGGTTGTTCAAGCTGTGTGGCAACATTTTGTTCGCAGACTGAGTCTGCAGTTCTCTAGCGGTGGCTAGTGGAATCCTCACTCTAGTTGGAGAGAGGAGTGGATGTAGATTGTGGACTACAATCGAACCACCTTAAAATCTCTTTTCTCCTCTGTGGTTTGCAATTATCGTTTGTGCTCTCCTTCTATTTGGCATTGTGTTTGTGTGTGGACGGCCTCTTCCAATCGCACCTTATTATTCTGTCTTAGTTTCTCACTGCGTTAGCTATATCTGAAGGCTTGTATTTCGAAGTAGTGAGTTTCCGCTGAAGTTTTCCAAATTGGGAGTGATCTATTCATCCCCCCCTTCTATATCACTCTTCGCTGCGCTAACATAGACTTCAGAAATGCATAGAGACGCTACAACGTGACAACGTCGACGCAGCAGTTCAGATCTGGGTCAGTTTAGTGGGTCGACGCAGTGACCCCATGCGTCAACGCATCCAACCTTATCTTCAAAGCCATCTGAGGCATTTTAAGGATGCGTCAACCTTGTGGACTCAATGGGTTGACGCCATCTGAACTACTTACGAGATGTATAGACATGCGAATCTGATGTAAAGACTTGAGTACCAACACAACAATGCAATCATGCTGACTCTGATACATGAATGCATCAACCAGATGTCAGACAGATATAATGTGTGAGCACAGTGTATATAATGGAATGTCATTCACAAGCACACATTAACAAATACATGAACACATATGAATGCACTTAAATGTCAACAAGGTCTTTCATGCACACATTCATATGGTGACTTATAGTGTTTGCTATCATCAAAACCACAGGGGCACAACAGCTGTAACAGATACCCAAGAAACCTTGGGTCCTGGTTTACCATTAACACCACCAAATGGTGTTCTTGACTTTTTGTGAACCACAGAATCATCAAAGTCCATCAACTTATAGTTGGACAAGGAATGTCCAAACTGACCATAGTGATGACAGGTAGAAAATTTCAAGTTCTTTTTATGCACATTATTGTGAGCATTGGATCTATGTGCATGAACATTGAAATTTCTGTTATGAACAAGAAAATTCTATTTTCTGAAACCTGCCAACCAGCACTGATATGCTCTATGGCCAAGTTTTCAACAGTTAAAATAATAAGAAGTCTTTTTCATGAATTCAGTTCTCTTCTTATCAAAGTTATTTTGATGAACAGGGAGTTTAACTGATTTACAAATGGGTTTACTCCCATGTACATGCCAACAATGTGCGACAGTGTGTCCTATTTTTCAACAGTAAGAATAATTTATTTTCTTTCTTTGAAAATCATAATTTCTAATAGAATTTTTTTGTGCAGTAGTAGTAGATAGGTCATCTAATTCAAACAACTTACACTCATGCATCATATGACCTATCTTATTGTAATAAAAACACTGCACTTTCTTCTTCTTTTCAAACTGAATTTTATGAGAAGATTTTTCACAGCAATTTTTCTTTTTCTTTTGTTCAGCCCCGTGCGTATGAATGTTCTGAGATTTCTTAGGTGAAACAGATTTTGAGGTACTAGCACATTCTGAACTTTTCACAAAAATAATTTGTTCTTTTCCTTTCATACTTCTCTCAGTATCTGGATTAAAACATAATCCTTCTTTCTGAATGTTCACTTTATTTCCCAGTAGTTTATCCAGATTCTCTTTTCCCCTAACAAATTTAGACAGTGATTTATTCAAATCAGCAATTTCACATTTAAGTGAAGTGATCTGTGTTTCAGAGTTTGTTAGACCTTCTTCACAGGTGATAATTTGTTTCTGCATGGCATCATTCAGATTTTTCAAAATTCGAATCTCATGCATAAGTTTTTGCTCTTTTTCATCATTAAGTTTAATTTCAGCACATTTTTCCCGTTCAACAATCATACATCTTTCAGTAGCAACAATGTTCAATACCATCAACTTCTTATTTTGATCTTTTAACATTTTATTTTCATCAATCAAATTATTTTGATCCACAGTTTTCAAATTCTCATTCACTTTCTTTTTAGACATTTCTAACTCAGAATTTCTATTATTTAATTCTTCTAATTTTTCCTTCAGTGAGTCAATTTGTTGTTCCTGCATTTTCAGTTCGGATTGAAGACTATTATTCAAAATTTTCGCAGAAACACACTCCTTGCATGAATTTTCATTTCTTTTCAGACTATCTTTCAGATTTGCATTTTCACATTTTAGTTCTCTTATTTCGTACAACATCTCCTTTTTCATTTTTCTCTTTTCAGTCTTAAGAGATTTGTATTCTTCTAACAAGTTTTCATACATTACTACCAATTCATCAAATGAAGGTTCTTCTGATCCGGAGCTTACCTGAGATGATGAATCTTCATTAAAGTGACTACTGCTATGATCACTCCGGTTGGCCATCAGACATTCCTCTTCTTGTTCCCCATTTGCAGCCGTGATTCTATCCAGAATTTCTTTTCCAGAAGCGCACCTGAGAGCAAAAGGATATATATCAGTATTAACCGCAGCTCTTAAGATATTAAGAACTGTGACATTATCATGGTTCTTAGATCTGTCCTCACTATACCACTTGGTCTTATCTTTAGGTAATTGGTGTGGGCCTTTAGATAGAAGACTGCATAATTTGGGATCAATGGTGTTCACGTAAACACATAGACCTCCTAGCCAACTACTGAAGTTAGAACCATCATAAATCAGAGGACGAGCCATTAGGATAGATGGCAAACAGATTCAACGCACAAAGTAATCGATAAGAAATGTACCAAAAGTGAGATAGCATCGAAGGCAGTAGGATCCTCTGCAGATCGTTTGATCTGGAAAGTCAGAGACCTGCTCTGATACCAATTGTTAGGACCGGTGCGATGGATTCAGAGGAGGGGAGAATGAATCCCTCTCTAAAACTTTGCCCAATTAAAATTTATAACAATAAGAGATGCGGAATTAAAACGCACAAGTGCCTTGATCAGCTTAGATGCTCTCTTCGAATGATGGAAGGAAGATCAGATAAACTGTACTTCTGAACTACTCTATATAAACTAAAGAGATGACTCAGTTCATCTAATCAGCTTGACTCTATCAAGACCAAAATCAAATGCACGGTGTGCAAACCAATCTCTCACTAGATATAAGATCAGACAATCATGAACGATCCTAAGCATACATCTAGCGGAGTAGAATAAACAATCAAACCACGATGGACAGAAGATATTTACGTGGTTCGATCCTTCAGACCTATGTCCACCCCACACTCAAACCCGAGTGTGGCTTCCGTTGATACACAACTTAAACTGCTGGGCCTCACAGCTTGCCTACAACCGTTGAGCGTCACAGCTTGCTTCCGCTGGGCAATACAGCTTAGCCATCCACTGCCTAACAACATGACATGTTGGGCAATAAAGCTTGGCCGTCTAGAGGAACCGATCCTCTGCTACTGCTGAGCAACATAGCTTGCTCTGTTGACTAACAGCTTGAAATAAAGAGTGTAAAAGAAAAACAAGAAATGAGAAATCACAGCGACAAAAAGTTGTATACAATGATAGCACAAATGTGGCTCTTAAGGAGCTGACTGGCCTGGATTTGATATGTCCCGAAGGGTCCTATATGGTGAGCTCAGATGCCAATAGATAGAACCTATGGAGGCTCTGACACAAACAGAAGCAGTGCTAGTCACGGATTCAGAAGGGGGGGTTGAATGAATCCCCTTATAAAATTACGCCCAAATAAAAAATAGTAGAAAGGCAAAGATGCTGAAGCAATATGAGCATGTGCCTAGACTGATCTGGGTGCTCTCTCCGAATGACGAGAGGAAAACGGAAGAAATGAATTTCTGAACACTATAGCGTAGACTGATGAACAGATCCAAATTCACCCAACTCACATGAGACCAAAAACAAACGTGCAGTGTGCAATTTAAACACCCACTAGATTGGAAAGGCAGAATGATCGTGCCAAAGCATTCATCTAGCAAAATTGAACCGAAATCAACTATTTAGTGTGCAAACCAAATTCCCACTATACTGAAGAGACAGATCGTGCCTATGCATACATCTATCGAATCAAACAAGGCAATCAAACCACAGAAGACAAGGGAATTTTTTAGGTGGTTCGGTCCTTCAGACCTACGTCCACCCCACACTCAAACCCGAGTGTGGCTTCCGTTGATACACATCTTAAACCACTGGGCCTCACAGCTTGCCTACAACCGTTGAGCGTCACAGCTTGCTTCCGCTGGGCAATACAACTTAGCCATCCGCTGCCTAACAGCTTGACACGACGGGCAATACAGCTTGGCCGTCCATAGGAACCGATCCTCTGCTACTGCTGAGCAACACAGGTTGCTCTATTGACTAACCGCTTGAAATAAAGAGTGTAAAAGAAAAACAAGAAATGAGAAATCACAGCGATAGAAAGCTGTATAGAATGATAGCATAAATGTGGCTCTCAAGGAGCTGACTGGCCTGGATTTGATCCAAAGTCCAGTGGAAACAAATTTTCCGCTAAGGCTTTACTTTCTCTTCTCTAGCTCTCTATCTTTCTCTTTCTTTCTTCCTCTTCTTCTGCTACTTTTCTCTCTCTACTGTTCTCTCTTTTCTTCCCTTGTTCTCACGAACTCTCTTTTTCTTCTACTCTTCTCTCCTTTTTTTTTTGCTATCTGGATCGTGCTTGCTCTACATCTTTCTGCTTCGATCAGTCTTCTCCGGAAGGAGAGGCTTCCTTTTTATATGAGCAACAGATGTAGGGCGTGTGCTTTCCACGATTCTCGCCCAAATGCCTTCGCCCACGTGGCTGCATCCTAGCTCAATGCTTTCCACGTGTCACGATCCTGGCACCTCCTCCACTCTTGGATCACGTGCCATTCTTATTCTTCTCGAAAAAAATACATGTCATACAGTCAGAAAGAAATATCAGCTCGAGACAATTATACATATAGTAAAGAGTTAAACAGGACTGCACGGAGTCAATAGGTGAATAATCCAGATGTGCACAGACTTAATTGTGATGTATACACATTCATGCACGAGTTCAGTACTGTCACACTAGCATATACACAGACTTATTTACAGCACAAGACTAACGGATGCACTAGCTATGTGTATGCAATATGCCAGCATTGCACAAACCTGCTCAGGTCGTGAGCAGCCTTGCATGGACTCCGTGTGTGTGAGTATGAGAGGGATGCACAAACTCTAAGTGCTTGGTGCAAGTGTTGCACCGGCTCAGTGAATGCTATGAGAAATATTACACAGATATACCTGATGCGCTAAAGGCATTGCACCGACTTCGTCGTGCCAAGCCGACAGCTATTGCACCGACTCAACGAATGCCTGCGACTACAGTTATTGCACCGACTTAGATTGACATTATGCTTGACTCTGCACAGACTTTAAAATATACACCGACTTAGAAGCTCATGTGCACAAGACCTATATGATGAAGTTAGCACAGACCTGAGACATGGATATGACCAATATTGCACCAAGTGCACATATGCACCAAAGTAAAACATGCACTGACTATGCCATATAAGACGCAAAGTAAGACACATATGTCTAATGCAAAGTTTGCAACGAGACAGAAAATGCACTGACCTTCTTCAGTGTGATGCATGCACAAGCATACCCATGAAATGTTTATCAAACTCGTGATGCATACAACAATTGGTGATGCATACATCAATTATACTCGTGATGCATACAGCAATTATTCAACAGCACTGACTTCAGCAATGCACAACAAGCGATCGTCATTAATGTATATTGCAAAGAGCATATGCATAAACATTCAATCTTTCATACAATCTTTCATGCAAACACATGGTGACTTATAGTGTTTGCTGTCATCAAAATCATAGAAGCACAATAGTGTTCACATGGAAAACAATGAGGATTAGAGGCTACTTTGGGCCCTATAAAAGGATCGCATGGGAAGGCTCTCCCCCCTCTCCTCTCGGACGTAGATGCAAGCTTTCATTGTTTTTCCCCTCCACTCCTTGTTCCTCAGTGTAGGAGTAGGTTCTCTCCCTCTCTATCTCCCTCTTTTATTATTCTAGCTTTGTTGTGATTTGTTTTGTTATTGTTGTTATAATTTGTATGCACTCGTGAGTTGTTTCAATTTTAGTTTAATTTGAGTGTTCTTTTTATTCAAGTCTTCATTTTGTTGCGTAATCTCTTTCCATTTCTTTCTAATGTTTCTTTCTAAAAATTGTTTCTCTATCATCTTCTAAATTTCTTCTAAAGACAGTCAAGAGAAGCGGTTCTCAAAACTCCGGTCGAGTGTACGTGGTTGTCCTTGACAACGCATAAATCAAAGGCTCGAGGAGATGATGCCGTGACCCTCACACCACGGCCGCAAAACCATCCCACTTCATATTTTTTTATTTCATATTTAATTTTGTTAGATTAAAATTCTCTCTCTAGATTTCCAAATTTCTATTTCTTAACCTTCCATATTTCTTTAGATTTATTTCATGTTCTTTTTAAAATTCAAAAAACTGAAAAGAAAACATTCATCTATTCTTTCTCTAAAAGAAATTATAAGTTTTTAATTTCAAAACTCCTCTCCGTGGATTCGACCTGTGCTCGCCAGTGTACTACAGTTCATTTGAATTGCATTGCGAGTCTGATATTTTGATTGAGTGCTGCATGTTTTTAATGACGAACATTTCAGTACGTCAATTTTTGATGCCGTTACCGGGGAGGTTAGTTTTGAGTTGCAAACTTTATTTTTCTTTTGAATATATTTATAGTAAAAAAAAGAAAAAAATTGAAGTGTGTCTTCCCTTTTACATCTCCCTAAAAAAATCAACAAAAAAAGGATGAGGGAGCGCGCTGCAAGTAAGTATCTCAATCTTCCCTCTTGTGGTTTAGTTTATTTTTTACATTTTGTTAACTTTTATGTTTAGAAAATCTCAAAAAAAAATTTATGTTGCCCAGTTAGCTTCATTAACTAAAAAATAAAACTTGACCACAAATATAAAAGACTTCATCTCAGAATTAGAAACCACACCATCCATGCTTAGGTCATGCATCATTAGAATAGAGTTGTCTTTTTTAAATTCTATCATTGCATTTTGGAGATCACGAGGGACAAGGTACGTTCTACTTATCTTATCTTGAGCACAAATGATTGAATAAGAACCCCTTGTTTTGAAATTATGGTGAGCATTTCATTGTAAAAATAATTTTAAGGGCAACACCCATAAGCAAGATAAGGTGAGGATTTCATCACCCCCCCTTAGCCCACAAACCATATTTTCTTTGAATCTTTGTATGTCCTAAGCCGGAAATAAAATTTAGTAGACATTGGCTCTAGGTTCACATTGTGGTTCTTGTGCTATTTAGGTTTACCCTCTTGTGGAAACCGGCGCCTAAGACAAGATGGTCAGACGACAAACGCCTTAAGTGGGCTAGTGGTTCTCTAATTAGGTCCCTACGGAAGTAGGGGGAGTCTCCTACTACCCCACCCCTTACCTGGCCGGTGGAAACATTGATGGTGAACTTAAGTTGTACATTAGTCATTTTGTGAAACAACATTTGTAGGGAAACTCATGCCCATAAAGGAGCACATTATTTCTTCTACTCATAAACCGTCAACCTGTATTGAGCTACCTGACATTCTTGTGGATCATTATGAGATTGGCCCTAATATCTTCCAATTGCTCCCATCTTTTTATGGGAATCCCAATGAAAATCCTTATAGGCATCTAGATGATTTTCAAAATATTTACACCCTAGTCAAAATCCAAAATTTTAGTGATGATCCCCTTAAGTTGATCTTATTTCCATTCTCATTGAAAGAAAAAGTAAAATATTGGTTAAGGTGTTTTGGAAATATCATCAGGACTTGGGAGGTTATGTAGTTAGAATTTTTGAAAAAAAATTACCCCATAGTACGGACCAACATTATGAGAACGACGATTATGATATTTACTCAACTTCCAAGAGAGCAAATTCATGAATCTTGGGAGAGGCTAAAAGATTTCTTATGTTAATGTCCACACCATGGGTTGTCAAAATGGCAAATTATGTATGTATTTTATGAGGGTTTATCCGATTATGATAGACAAATGGTGGTGATGGAGGCATCATCCACAACTCCCTTTGGCTAGGGTCTTCTTCACACTCTGGCATCGTTTGAGTTCGGGCCTCTCTCTATAAAGGCCCAATTATCCCTTTTGTGATATCTATTTGAGTCATTTTGATGTAATTTTCATTTTATTTGAGTCATGTCCATAGGTCTTGCATTTATTTTCCTAAGTTTGAGTGTCATTAGATTGTGTAATGTGCTATTGGGCCCAATTCTTCGGGCTTGGCCCAAGACCCCCCCTACCCCTTCGGTTATTTGTCATTGAGTCTTTTGTAAGAGACTTATTGTAAAATGTGGGTTCCCTATATATAGGGCCCCATTTCCTTCATTTGAAGGTAATGAATCAATCAATGAAAAATGCCATTTGAGTGTTCAAAGCTTAGTTTAATGGAGAGAATCCAATTGGGTGAGAAGCCCTAGGGTGAGAGAGTCCCCACCCCCCCATCTTCTCTCTCCACTCTCTCCTCCACTAAGGGGTTCGCCCCTTTCTCTCTCTCCTCCTCCTCCCTCCCAACTTCCAACCCCCACCTACCCCATTAAAGTCCCTCCACTTCCCATAGCCACCATTACTCCACCCCCCTAGTTCCAAGGTAGCATTCCCCCCATTCCAACACTATCTACCCCATTCCAACAATATCTTCCCCATTCCAACACACTCACCCCTCTTCCCCACACAATCTCCCAACTTCCAAAGCCACTTTGAATTTGAAATCCCCTTCCCTCCAAGTGTTTTGGCCGCCCCCTTCTTCCCCCCCCATAAGGCTAGGTCACCCCTTGTCCTCCACTCCCCTTCACCCATTTGCATCTTCACTTCATGCATCCCTGCTGAAACCTCTGCCCTCTCCCCCATTTGACCATCTTCCTAACTTCATTAGCACCCTTCCAACCCTCCCACATACTCCCGCTACCATTCCCTACCTCCCCTTCACCCTATAGTCCTTGCTTCCCTTTCTTCTTATAGGACATTTGGAAGCTATACTCAAGCTACAGCTCACGGTCCAGAAGTTGCAGATGAACCTTCAGTTTGCAGCGGCCACCACGACCACACCCCTGTGAGTTTGAAGGTCCAAGTGGAATCCATAGAAGCGTCTGCCTGTCCTCTTCGCAACGGCAGTGATTTCGTCCCCATCGGAGCACCGAGCAGCACAGGAGGTCCATTCTTCCACGACTGCGCAGAGTTGGCTCTGCAGAGATCCTGACCCGGAGAGAAAGCTTCACCACGACAAACCCCGGAAGAATCAGGCCACGAGCTCTTCTGGAAAGTTCTTCCTCTCCCTGTCTACTTTCAGAATCAATAAGCGGAACTCCGTTCGGCATCATGTAGTAGAAGTTACCAATTTTCTTCCTCAGGCGTTAGACTCTGCTTCCCACTGTCTGCATCGACCACTTCTTACTATTCTGAGGTCTTTGATCTTCACCGACATTATTTGGCATCCCCGTTTATTCTGTTGTAAAGAGGACTCACCCACGGTTCCAACAGTTCCAACGGCGACTGATTCGGAGTTCGGGAATGGTCGGGCCGGCCTCATCTTCCTGCTATTGGTAGTCTATTGCAGACAGTCCGAGATTCAGCAACCCTGTTCGTACTCCCGCCCAGGCCGACAGCAACCCCTGAAGAAATTGGCAAAATTCAGAGGCACTCCTGTTCCAGAGCTGAAGAGAACCCCACTCTTCTCACCCTCAGCAAAATTCCTGAGATAGTTCTGCGGCCTCCACACCCTCTGTCTGTCAGCTATTATAGAGAGAAGACTGATTCGGTGTCATCACTTCTTCATCACTCTTAGCACTAGTTTCCCCTCCCCGCTTGGCCGGCTGAAGGCCCCTCCCTGTGCGGAGGTAGTTTGGGTTGTAATCCCTATTAACCCCCACCCCAAGACCCCCCCTCCTACGAGAGGTGTAGTGTTGTAAGTTGTTTGGGCAGGTCAAGCTACACCGTCGCGGCGTGTGGGGATCCACTCGCCTCCCCGCTCGCCCTCGTCTCTGAGCGGGACCGGTTTCTTCAAACAGATCGAGCAAGTGCTCACACCTCACTCCATTTAGTGCTTGTCATTCAATATTCATTCTAGTTCTGCTGGTTATGCGAGTGAGAGCTCGATCCTCAAGCCCCGTTGTCTTGAGTGATCACCGTGGGAAGAGAATCACCAGTGCCTTTGGCACTTTGTCGGCCCCCTTGAATTGGGCATCCACATCCATTGGGAATCAAATCATGGCCTTGCTGGCCCTCTACCAGCAAGGGCCCAACCCCACATCCTCTACTTGGCATTGCCAAGTCACCCCGGGCTTGGGTGAGCGACGGGAGAGTGGCGGCCCAAAATTGGCCCTTTTGATTGTGAATGTGCGTGCTTGCCTAAGTCTTAGGTTGTGTCACATCAATTGGTATCAGAGCCAGGTCTTTGACTTGTCTCTATCAAGTCTAAGTTCTAGGACCTTTGCATTGTGTGTCCAACCTCTTTTGTCCCTTGTCTTGCATGTCCACCCGTAGCGGTGCTAGTTACCGACCCAATCCATCATCATCGGTTCCACCCATGGATCCTAATCCTCAACTCAATCAAGATGCTCCTAGGGAGGAACCCCAAGGCCAAATGAATAGGGTAGATGCTGCCCTTACAAACTTTCTTGCCTAACTTGAGTCCCTTTCCACTCGAATTGCTCGGCTAGAAGAGCATGAGTTCCACCCAAGGAACAATGAGCCTAGAGTCCACCCTCCACATGTTGAACCTCATACGGAAGACCCTCATCCAAGGAATAATGAACCAAGAGTCCATCCACCACATGGTGAGCTACATAGGAATGAGTTCCACCCAAGGAACAATAACCCAAGAGTCCACCCTCCACATGTTGAGCCTCATAGGGATGAGTTCCACCCAAGGAACAATGGACCAAGAGCCCATCACCAACATGCTGAAATTTATAGGGAGGACTTGGACCTTGACCCCTACCATGACTATGAGAGGCCTCGCCACCATCACATTCATGAAAGGCGTTCACGGGACGACCCGGATGACCCTCTCTTAAGGATGATTAAAGTAGAGGCCCCAAACTTTGATGGTTCTCATGAACCAAGTGTCTACTTAGAATGGGAGACCGCCATGGACCAATACTTTGAATGGTACCCTATGACCGACCAAAGGAGGGTAATATTGGCCAAAATGCATCTCACTAAATTAGCCAAAACGTATTGGCTAAACCAAGAGGGTTTAAGAAGGATTAGGCGGGAAGAGCCTATTGATACTTGGGAGGGTATGAAGAATCAACTTAGGAACAAATATCTTCCCCAATCCTACCATCAAATGCTCTTAGATGAATGGCAAAGCCTCACCCAAGAAGGGAAGACCGTGATAGAATATATTGAGAAGTTTGACTCCTATCTTTTGAAGTGTGGAGTTCATGAGGACTCGGCCGTTACCTTGTCTCGCTTTAGGAATGGACTTCAAAGTCACATCAAGAGAGAGATTTTTATGAGAGATGTTGATAACCTTGAGCTAGCCTATCAAATAGCAAGGGATGTAGAAAGATTCTCTAGGATCCCTCGATTTGCTACTCCCCGACCGGTCGATTCCAAAAACATGGGACCACGACCCATCCCGGTCACCCCCATGAAAGCCCCAAATCCAAGTGGGAGTACCCCATTAAGGCCTTACAACCCCCCTCCCACCATCACTCCTAAAAAGCCCACCCCTAGTCACCCTCTCCCACGGAGGGAAGACAATCCCAAAGGCCCAAGTGTAGGAAACACTCCGGGTAGCGGGCGATAACAATGCTTTAGGTGTCAAGGGTTTGGTCACTTTGCGGGGCAATGTCCATCCAAGGGATTATCTAGCTTGCTTATGGAGGAAGAAGCTCCCCCACCCCAAAAGGAACTTGAGAGTATTGTTGAGGACCATGAAGCCTCACTAGATTGGGAGGAAGAGTATGAGACCCAATACCTTGAATCGGGTCTAGATCACACCACTCCATCTACCAACTCACATCTAGGAGTGATTAGATGCACCCTCACCAAACCCCAAGAAGAGGATTGGCGTCGAACTTCAATCTTTTACACTTTTGTCAAGATAGGGAGCCATGTAAGGAAAGTGATCTTCGATAGTGGGAGTTGTGTCAATGCCGTATCCCCGGATACCATCAAGCTCCTTGGGCTTACTATCACTCCCCACCCAAATCCATATCGGGTCTCATGGATCAACAACAACTCCATCCCGGTCAACACCCAATGTCTTGTACCCCTCACCTTCTCTTCATACCTTGGTCAAATATGGTGTGATGTCATACCCATGGAAGTAGGTAGCATCCTTCTAGGAAGACCTTGGCTTTATGATGTAGATGCCACCATCTTGGGTAGGAGCAACATATGCACCGTTGAACATGAGGGTAAGACCATCCGTCTTAACCCCTCCCCACCCCGTCCCATGGCCAAGAGGGACACTCTCCCTCAAGGACAACATCCCACCACCACATAAGTCTCGGGGAACTCCACCCCTCCAACCCCATCCCTCACCCAAACTCCCAAACCAAGTGGGACCTCGGGGTTGACCAAGGGTCTTCATCTAATCACTAGGAAGGAACTTGAAAAGGAGATAGTTCAAGGAGCACCACTATGTGCGGTGATCATTTGTCTAGGAGAACCCACTTCCACCAATCCACATCCCATAGCAATCCAACAACTCCTAGAAGAATTCCATGATGTGTTCCCAACGGAGCTCCCGGACCAACTCCCTCCCATGCGGGATGTGCAACATGCGATTGATCTAGTCCCGGGGGCCACTCTCCCAAACCTTCCTCATTATCGCCTCAGTCCCACGGAACATGCTGAACTTCGGAGGCAAATAGAGGAACTCATTAGGAAGGGCTTCATTCGCATTAGCAAAAGTCCATGTGCCGTCCCGGCCCTTCTAACTCCCAAGAAGGATGGGTCTTGGCGGATGTGTGTGGATAGCTGAGCTATTAATAAGATCACCGTCAAGTATAGGTTCCACATCCCTAGGCTTGATGACATGCTTGATATGTTAGCCGGAGCCACCATTTTCTCCAAAATTGACCTTAAGAGTGGCTATCACCAAGTTAGGATAAGGCCCGGGGATGAGTGAAAAATGGCTTTCAAAACCAAAGATGGTCTCTTTGAATGGTTAGTCATGCCTTTTGGGCTTTCAAATACCCCAAGTACTTTCATGTGTCTTATGACGGAGGTCCTTAGGCCTTTCATTGGGATCTTTCTAGTGGTCTACTTTGATGATATACTCATCTACAGTCAATCCCAAGAGGCCCACCTTGACCACCTTAGGCAAGTTTGTACCGTCCTCCGACAAGAGAGCCTATTTGCTAACTTAGGAAAGTGCCACTTCATGACCACATCCATCACCTTCCTAGGATTTGTGGTGTCCACCAAGGGTGTCTCCATGGACCCCGACAAGGTCCAAGCTATTCTTTATTGGCCGGAACCCCACACCCTTCATGAGGTCCGAAGTTTCCATGGATTGGCAACATTCTATAGGAGGTTCATTCGTGGATTTAGCACTATCACCGGCCCAATCACCGATTGTCTCAAGAAGGGAACTTTTGTGTGGACTAAATCAGCCTTCAAAGCCTTCCAAGAACTTAAGGAGAAGTTGACCCAAGCCCCGGTCCTATGCCTTCCCGATTTCTCTAAAGTCTTTGAAGTCACATGTGATGCATCCGGGATAGGGATAGGAGGGATCCTTAGTCAAGAGGGACACCGGGTAGCCTTCTTTAGTGAGAAGCTATGTGATGCTAGGACAAGATACTCCACTTATGACAAGGAGTTCTATGCCGTGGTGTAGTCCCTCCGACATTGGAGGCACTACTTGTTGCCCAAAGAATTTGTCATCTTTTCCGACCATGAGGCCCTCAAATACCTCAACTCCCAACAAAAGCTAAATGCCCAACATGCCCGATGGGTTGAATTCATCCAATCTTACACTTTTGTCATCAAACACAAAGCCGGGAGTGAGAATCAAGTAGCGGATGCCCTTAGTAGGAAAGTTTCCTTGTTATCCACTATCCAAGTGGAAGTGAGCGGATTTGATAGGATCAAGGATGAGTACCCTAACTGCCCCGACTTTGGGCACATCTATACCACCTTGACCACCCATTCTAGCAAGGAACATGAGGGATTTGTCATAGAGGATGGGTTCCTCTTCAAGGGACCAAAGCTTTGCATCCCACGGACCTCACTCCGCGACTTCTTGATTTGGGAATTACATGCGGGAGGGCTAGCTGGTCATTTTGGAGTCCATAAAACCATTGCTCTAGTGGAGGGACAGTTTCATTGGCCAAGTCTCAAGAGAGATGTAGGTAAGATAGTGGGTCAATGCCGAACATGTGCTTCGGCCAAACAGGTGAAACAAAACACTGGCCTATATACCCCACTCCCCATCCCCGACCGTCCATGGTAAGACTTGAGTATGGACTTTGTGCTAGGATTACCCAAGACTCAAAAAAGGCATGACTCCATCTATGTGGTGGTTGATAGATTTTCCAAAATGGCCCATTTCATCCCATGCTCCAAAACCTCCGATGCCTCCCATGTGGCTTTGTTCAAAGCTTAGTTTAATGGAGAGAATCCAATTGGGTGAGAAGCCCTAGGGTGAGAGAGTCCCCACCCCCCCATCTTCTCTCTCCACTCTCTCCTCCACTAAGGGGTTCGCCCCTTTCTCTCTCTCCTCCTCCTCCCTCCCAACTTCCAACCCCCACCTACCCCATTAAAGTCCCTCCACTTCCCATAGCCACCATTACTCCACCCCCCTAGTTCCAAGGTAGCATTCCCCCCATTCCAACACTATCTACCCCATTCCAACAATATCTTCCCCATTCCAACACACTCACCCCTCTTCCCCACACAATCTCCCAACTTCCAAAGCCACTTTGAATTTGAAATCCCCTTCCCTCCAAGTGTTTTGGCCACCCCCTTCTTCCCCCCCCATAAGGCTAGGTCGCCCCTTGTCCTCCACTCCCCTTCACCCATTTGCATCTTCACTTCATGCATCCCTGCTGAAACCTGCGCCCTCTCCCCCATTCCACCATCTTCCTAACTTCATTAGCACCCTTCCAACCCTCCCACATACTCCCACTACCATTCCCTACCTCCCCTTCACCCTATAGCCCTTGCTTCCCCTTCTTTTTATAGGACATTTGGAAGCTATACTCAAGCTGCAGCTCACGGTCCTGAAGTTGCAGATGAACCTGTAGTTTGCAGCGGCCACCACGACCACACCCCTGCGAGTTTGAAGGTCCAAGAAGAGTCCCTAGAAGCGTCTGCCTGTCCTCTTCGCAACGGCAATGATTTCGTCCCCATCGGAGCAACGAGCTGCACAGGAGGTCCATTCTCCCACGACTGCGCAGAGTTGGCTCTGCAGAGATCCTGAGCCGGAGAGAAAGCTTCACCACGACAAACCCCGGAGGAATCAGTGTTGGACTTTTGTGACTTCCCTAGTGTTTTGATGATGAGCATCACTATGTTAAATATTGTCATTTTAATCAGATATCTTGAGTAATGTTATGCATTTGAAATTTCCATGATTAACAGGAAAACTGCCATGAGTTAATACCTTGCATGTCCGTAATGTTCCCTTCATACTCCGTGTTGTCCTTTTGTACGTCGTGTTGTTCCAATTATGTTTGTTGGTTGTTTTCGTGTCGTTATTTGTTCCATCGCGTGCTGTACACTGCAGTACCTCGTGCTGCTTTCTGTGCCACTTCGTGTCGTTCTATCTGTGTCACCCCTTTGTCTTCGAGTCTCGTGTTCTGGCCAAGTCTATACAGCCTCATCTTTACCTTCGTTTCAAGCCAAAGTCTACACATTGGCTTAGCGTCATGCATCAGTCTTCAAAGTCCATACAATGCACTGTAGCATGTTCGAAGCTAAGTCCATACATTGGTTTAAGCTTTCAAGTCTGTACATTGGCCTTCAAGCTTTCCAAGTCTATTCATTGGCAGCTGAACTTTGAAGTCTATACATTGGTCTTCACTTCAAGTATGTACAGCCATTATCTTGCCAAAGTATATACGTTGTGAACCCTCGAGTCTGTACAGACTTTGCCTTGTCCAAGTCTATACATCGTCCAGTTCTTTGGCAAGTCTATACCTTGTTTCAGTCCATGTTATTTTCGTGTCGTCCTCGTCTTCGAGTCGTTCCTACGTTCGAGCAACTTAGTACTCGAGTTGTTTTCATGTGTATTCAAGTCTTTTTAGTAAAGTGTCGTTTCACCTCGTGCCGTTCTCTTTGCTGATTGTTATGTCGTGTTGTTTTTGTATTCGTGTCTTCGTGTTATTCTTGTGTTTATGTCCTCGTGTTGTTTCTTTCTATCTTCGTCCAGGTTCCTTCTGATCGCGTGTTTGTCTACCGTTTCACTCCGTGAGACTTCCTTCTCACCTCGTGCTGTTCTCTTCTGACTTCGTGTCGTTTTCTTTGTAGTGTTAAGGTTTATTATTGTGTATCTCGTGTCGTTCTCTTCGTAGTGTTTGTTTTGTTACAGTGATACTTCGTGTCGTTCTCTTTGTAGTGTTAGACTTATTAGTATGTATCTCGTGTCGTCTCTTTTTACCTCGTGTTGTTTTAATCTGACCTCGTGTCATTCTCTCTTTATTTCGTACTATAGTAATCTTGTGTATCTCGTGTCGTTCTCAGTACAGTGCATCTCGTATTGCTATCACATACCTCATGCAGTTTTAGTTTTTGTGGCCCTGAGTTTTAATCGTTTTATTTCTTTGCAGGAGAAGAAGAAAAACAAAAAGAAGAAGGTGGTCCGAGGAAGAATATTCCCAGTGACTGGGCTGCACGTGATCCAATGCTAAAGGAACCAATGCTATAAAGGCACGTGGCAAGAAGGTTCTGGATGAAGTGTGGGAGGCACACGCATTCTGCACCTCATCCACCTACGTCTGCTGCTATATATTGAAGCCTTCGTCCACAGATGAAGGTTGATCGAAAGGAAAAAGCAAAAGGCAGAAGTGCAGAGAGTTCGATCCAGAAAAAGAAGAGAAGAAATTTGAGTGAGAGCAGAAGAGAAAGAGCCTCCCTGAGAAACTAGAGTGTTCCAGTTGAGAGAGAGAAGAGAGAGCAGGAGAGTGATCAGAAGATGGGTTTTGACTTACGGATCAAATCCGAAGTCTGCTACTCAGTTTGAGCTATATTATTTCCAGTTTCTGAACTTTGGATTCTTTATTTCTTGTTTTCGTTTCTTATATGTTTTCCATTCTTGATTGAGAGTTCTCTGTGTTACCTCCTGGTGTTCAGGGGAAGAGAGAGACGTGTTCTCTCTGGTTTACTTGCAACAGAGGTTGCAGTAGTGTTCCCTCTCATAGAAGAGGTGTTCCCTCTGGGATTCAGAGGAAGAGAGACCTTGGTCTCTGGTTCTAGTGACTGTAGATCACTAGTGTTCCCTTCAGTTTGAGGAAAAGGAAATTGTTTTCCTGGTTTCTAGGGACTTGACGTCCTTAGGGTTCCCTCCGGGTGTGGAGGAAGAGGGGAGGATGTTCCCCTGGTGAAGCTGTGAATCAGCAGTTGTCGCAGACTGAGTCTGCTTTGCTAGCAGTGCTAGTGGAATCCTCACTTCGATTTGAAGTGAGGGGTGGACGTAGGCAGACTGGAGATCTGGCCGAACCACCTTAAAAACCTCTGTGCCCTTGTGTGATTGTCTGTGGTGGTTCTTGTGGTGTGCCTTCTATCTACTCGAGTTATTGTTCGCACTGCGGTTTTTGTGGGTTCATCTGCGAGATTGCTTGTTTTCAGTGAATCACTCTTCAGTAATTTTTAATCGGTTGAAAACAGTGATCTATTCATCCCCTCCCCTTCTAGATCACTTCATATTTCTCGTATCACTTGGTATCAGAGCGGATATTTCCCAATATGTGGTCCAACGGCTAGGGAAACAGATCTGCTGGTCCTCGCAGCTACATTGCTGAAGGGCAGTCAATCACCCGTCCCCCTTTCTTCGATGGTAATAACTATTTCTTTTGGAAGAACAGGATGGAAGTCTTCATCAGGGCTCAAAGCCACACGCTCTGGAGAGTAATTACAGATGGTCCGTACCAACTTCCACCGAACGAAGATATATGGACAGAGGAACAGGTTAAACTCTCCGCATTGAATTGGACGGCTCTTAGCATCATACAGTGCGCCGTCCACCCGGAAGAGTACTTGAGGATTTCAGCATGCAAGACTGCAAAGAAAATGTGGGATGAATTACAGTTAATTTATGAGGGCACATCTCAAGTGAAAGCTACCAAGATCAATATGCTTACAACTCAGTACGAGTTGTTTAAGATGAAGCCAGAGGAGTCGATCACAGAAATGTATGCTAGATTGTCTGTGATCATCAATAGTCTGAGAGGATTTGGAAAGGAGATTCAGCAAGAAGACATTGTCAGGAAGATCCTTAGGTCTCTAACTCCCATATGGGATACTAAGGTGACCGTCATAGAGGAATCAAGAGATTTATCCACCATGTCAGTAACCCAGCTGATTGGGTCTCTCATGACCCACGAAATGAACTTCAGACAAGGGAATGATGGACATGACAGAAAGGGAAAGAATGTTGCTCTGAAGGTCTCACGACATACTAAGAAGAGCAGCAGCAGCAGCAACAGTGGTGGTAGCAGCGAAGACTCTGACGGATTCTCAGACCTGGACAAGAGCGAGCAGGCCATGCTCACCAGGCAATTCAGAAAGTTCCTGAGGACTAAAGGGAAATTCTACAGGAGAAAGAGATTCAATGCTGCAAGGAAGTCTCCTGAACGAGAACTTGAGAAGAACCGGTTTGTTAAGAAGGTTACATGCTACCATTGTCAGAAACCTGGTCACATGAAAAGTGAATGTCCAGAGCTGCAAGCTAAGGCTCCCGGATACCAGAAGAAGATGGTGCACAAGAAGAAGAAAGCCATGCTGTGCACATGGAGCGACGAGGAGGAGGATCCAGAAGCCACCTCGTCCAGTGAAGATGAAGAGAAGACTTGCCTCATGGCCAACCATGAGGAAGAGGTAACGAACTTATTTGAGAATTTTACTTTGGATGATTGGGAGGACGCTTATGGCGACCTGTTAGCTAAATATAATTTTCTAACCAAGGAGCACAGAATGCTTAAACGAAAGTTTCACTCTGTTTCTGAGGAACACTCTATTGCTGTTACGGACAACATGAAAACCAAGGAGATGGCCATTGAGCTAGATCAGGCTAGAAGTGAGATCGAGAAGTTTAGAATGGAAAGAGAGGAAAATCTAGCTAGGATGAATGAGCTGAAGAGTAAAACTGAAGAGAGTAAAAAGGAGTTTAGACTGATTGCAGAAAAATATGAGGCGGTTAGAAAAGTTAATCAGGAACTCCTGGACCAATGTAATGAACTTCAGAAGGAGATTGAGGACAAAGGAAAAATACTAGAAAAATTTACAGAGGGGAGAAACAATCTGGATGTCCTTCTGGGGTCGAGGGTAAACTTCAACAGGGAGGGATTAGGATATAATCCCACAAGTAAAAAACCCTTTGAATTCAAAACTGTCACGTTCTGCCCCGCCAAGGGCAAAGAAACACTGGAAACCCCATCCAGTTCCAAATCTGTCTCTACATTGAAGGTTTCGACCAGCAAATCTATTCAATCCACTGGTCAGCAGACTAAGTCAGGAAATCCTGAGACTAGAACTGTTCCTGTGCAACAGGTGTGGAACAAGGGTTTTCACACGACCATTCCTATTGATGTCACTAGAAAGGTGAACAGTTTCGCTAAGAAAATTCAGCATGATAGTTATCAAGGAAAGCATGCGAACATGCATCACCTTCAGCACAATTTTCATTTGAATAAAAATGGCTACATGAATTATGCTCAGCACACACGTGTTTCCTCTAAGAGGCCAAACAACAATTTCTCCGCTCGGAAACAGCATAATTTTAATAGGAATAGGCTCATTCAACATCCACTGAGAAATGCCAAGAAGGAAGAATCAATCTACATGAAATCTCTAAAAAGAACAGTAAAACAAATGTGGGTTCCTAAGTGTGATTTGGATAAATTGAAAACTATCTTTGGACCCAATTTGAATTGGGTCCCACATTACTTTGTCTGAACTTTCGTAGGTTAGCCTGGCAGCCGAGCATAACAAGTGGTATCTTGACAGCGGCTGTAGCAGGCACATGACAGGAGACCGGTCCAAATTTAGCAAACTGAAAATGAAGTTTGGGGGCCTGGTCAAATTCGGTGGAAATAACAGAGGAAGAATAATTGGAATTGGTACAGTTGGTAAGTCCTCTACTAACTCCATTGAAGATGTGTATCTTGTAGAAGGACTTCAGCACAACTTGATAAGTATAAGTCAACTCTGCGACAAAGGACACAAGGTACTCTTTGACCACAATTCCTGTACTGTTTTGAGCTGAATTCTGATAACGTCATGTTCAAAGGTCATAGAGTAAATAATGTATACATCGTAGACCTGGATGATAATCCTGAAACTCACTTGTGTATGTCTGCTAATTCTGAACAGGTTGCGTTTGACTGGCATAGGCGTCTAGGCCATGCTAGCTTGTCTACAATG
The DNA here is from genome assembly GCA_022559845.1 of Amorphophallus konjac. Lineage (NCBI taxonomy): Eukaryota > Viridiplantae > Streptophyta > Magnoliopsida > Alismatales > Araceae > Amorphophallus > Amorphophallus konjac. The sequence goes on along the minus strand of CM040122.1, from coordinate 199,412,570 downwards.
AATAAACTGTCTAAGCATAACCTAGTTAGAGGTTTGCCCCGAATAAGATTTCAGTTAGGGTCCAAGCTATGTGATGCTTGTGCACTAGGTAAACAGACTCGTGCAGTTTTTAAGTTGAGAACTGAGAATCTTTCATCTAAACCGCTGCAGCACTTGCACATGGATCTCTTTGGTCCTACCCGCATACAAAGTTTGTCAGGTAAGAGATATGGATTAGTCATAGTTGATGACTTCACTAGATTTTCTTGGTTGTTTTGTTTAGCAAATAAAAATGATGCCTTTGTTCACTTTGAAGAACTTTTCAATAAAATCAAATTGCAAGGTGAACATAACATCATTACAATTCAGTCTGACCATGGAGGAGAGTTTGAGAACTCTTCATTTTCTGAATTTTGCTCAAGAGAGGGAGTGACTCACAAATTCTCTTCTCCCAGGACACCGGAGCAGAACGAATTGTTGAGAGAAGAAACAGGTCAATAATTGAAATGGCCAGGACTATGCTGATTGAGAGTGGACTTCCAAGGAGATTTTGGGCTGAAGCTGCGAATACTGCATGCTACATTCTAAACCGAGCCTTGGTAAGACCTACTCATAGGAAAACTCCTTATGAACTTCTCAAGGGTAAGCAGCCAAACATTTCTTACTTTAAAGTTTTTGGCTCCAAATGTTTTATCACAATAATGGTAAGAATGGTTTGGACAAATTTGAAGCTAGAAGCTCTCTGGAATTTTTCTCGGATATTCAGAAACCTCAAGGGCTTACAGAGTTTTCAATAAAGCTGATCAAACTGTTGAAGAAACACCGCATGTAGTGTTTAATGAAAATGATTTCTCTAACAAAGTGATGGATGATGACAGGGAGCCATCTAATGAGGGAGATTTCTTGGAGAGAATTGAAGAAGAAGAAATGCAGCCAGCTGCTCAACCAGAAAACTCACAGCAAGAAGGAGCAGCTGAGGTAGGTGAACCCTCAGGTGAGATAATATTTCACAAAGACCACCCTAGTGAAAATGTCATAGGCAATTTGCATGATCCTCCTAGGACTATGTCTCATTTTAGAATTGTCCAAGAACAGGACTTAGCTGCATTGGTATCTCAGGTGGAACCCAAATCTGTGGAAGAAGCCTTAAGACATGATTCTTGGGTATCCGCCATGTGTGAGGAATTAAATCAATTTGAGAAAAATATTGTATGGGAACTAGTTCCCAGACCTGATAACACTCATATTATTGGCACTAAATGGATTTTCAAGAATAAAGTTGATGGGAATGGAGCTATTTCTAGAAATAAAGCAAGACTTGTAGCTCAAGGCTACAGCCAGGAATTTGGTGTGGATTTTGATGAATCCTATGCCCCAGTGGCTAGGATGGAAGCTATACGAATTCTGCTTGCATTTGCATGCTCGAGGAACATTCGGCTGCAGCAGATGGATGTCAAAAGCGCATTCTTAAATGGGGTATTGAAGGAAGAGGTATATGTTAAACAACCTCCAGGTTTTAATTTCTCTGTTCAGCCTAACATGGTTTTTAGGTTGAATAAAGCCCTCTATGGATTGAAGCAGGCTCCCCGAGCCTGGTATGAGAGACTTTCTAAATTCCTCTTGAGCAAGGGCTACACTCGAGGAAAGGTTGACCAAACCCTCTTCACCAAAAATCTCGGAAAGGATTTAATAGTGGTCCAGGTATATGTTGATGATATCATCTTCGGATCTAACAATTCAACATTGTGTAAAGAATTTTCTGAATCTATGTCTCATGAATTTGAAATGAGTTTAGTTGGCGAACTAAAGTATTTTCTTGGGCTGCAGGTCAAACAGATGGAGGATGGTTGTTTCATTAATCAAACCAAGTATACTCTGGAGATGCTGAAAAGGTTTGGAATGACCAACCTCAAGATTATCTCGACACCCATGGGCACCAACTCCTCACTAGATTCAGACGAAAAAGGTAAAGATGAAAGACCCCAAATTCCTTAGAAATTTATTTAGAAAGTTATTTGTAATTATTTGGAATTTATTTGAAGTTATTCGAAATTAATGAGAATTATCCAAATTAATTAGATTAATTAATTAATTAATAGAATAAGTCATTTTTCAACTATTTTATAAAAATCCCCAAAAATCACATCTTGTAGAATTAATTTTGTTTAGCAACTTTGTCTTCTACATTTAAGCCTAATAAAATCATTTATTACGCCGGAATTAGTGAACTTAGTCTTCCGAACTTAATATTTAATTAATTACGGAATAGTATAAGTAATAATTCGACTACCTCAGAAAAATCTGTAAAAATAGTAAATAGATTAAGATTGATGTAGATAATAACTTTTCCTTCTGGCTTTAAGCCATGGTAAATCCGTGGTAAGATCTATTTAGAGTTCAAACCCAAATGTGCACACTTTTGACTCATACCTAACCCTTAGATTAAAACGCGAAATTTGACCTGATTACTCAACCAAATGATCTGAAATCAGGGGCAAATGGAAGGCCACAATGTAAGGAACATTTACCCTCAATCAATTTGAGGTAAACTTAGCCCCAAAACGTGCTGCCGACATAGTTTGGTCAAGTCTAGGATTTCGGCGCCGTTTCTAAACACGCGGCTTGCAGCAGCGAATACTCCCAATTCCGAAGGCTCCAGAAGCTCTATGAACTATCAAAATGAAGCCCTACGAGTCTTCTTTCATTTGGCTGCTGTGGGGTTCGCTGAAATTTCGGATCTGAGGAGATCTAGTTCGATTTGTGGAGGTCGGTCAGTAGGCCGTTGGCTTCTCTTCATCATTCTTTGATCCATCGATTAAGGTAGGAATTCTCAACCAAATCTTGATCATGAGTAAAGCAAATTTGTTCCTCTCATCGAGCTCTATCCATTGGTGGCAAAAGCCCCAATTTTCATTAGGTATCCGTGGAGAAATCGAGCTTTTGGTGAGGTGATGTCCAAGTGTTCTTCATCCTAGGGTTTCGAGTTTTCTCTCTCCGATTTGAGGTAGGATCTAACAACCAAACTTTAATTAGTTCACATGAAGTAATCAGCATGTTATTATCTTTCATTTAACTTAGAAAGCCCCAAATTCCATTGAGCATGCATCATGAATTTCGAAGTTTTGTAAAAATATATCTAGAACATGTTTCATATAGAATTCCTTAAGCCAGAGCTTGATTACGGGCTCATTTTGAGTTATATAACTTGATCTTCATGTAGCATATAGTATATGGTTGGATTCATGATCGACTTAGCTTTCTTTTGACACCAAAATCCCTAAATTTGGTTTTGTATATCGAGAGTATTTGTCATTTTAGTGGAGGTATGTCCTGAACTAGGTCTACTTGTGTTCTTCATAGAATAGGTTGTGATTCTTGTGATTTCTGATGAAATTAGTGTTTCCAAATTGTAGTTTTATGACCCTAGAATGTCCATTAACATTCCTAGATCATATGGTTTTAATTTCAACTCATTTGGACCCTATTTAGGTGAGATTTCACGTTTTCCGGAAGCAACAGCCGTTGCTATTCTTGCAGGGGTCGACCCCAGGGGTCGACCCATGCACCTGGCTATCCAGGCAGCCCGAGGGTCGACCCCTGGGGTCGACCCATTCGGCCCAGACGCGAGGGTCGACCCCAGGGGTCGACCCATGCAGTTCCAGAACCCCGTTTTGCAGGGGTCGACCCCGAGGGTCGACCCGTACACCAGAAAACCCGTTTTCTTCGTTTTTCGAACCGAAAATGGATCCGAATCAATGGGGAATCAACCCATTTAACTTAGAACCATTGAAAGTATATTTTTGAAGAACTTTTGACCTATTCATGTACCCTCCTTGATTTCAAATTTGCATTGGTTCCTACTTGCAAACATAGCATAAGAACATGCCGTTCACCCTCATCATTACAACACTTACATTGATTAAATAGAAACTCACTTAATGAATGATTAATGGTGTAACTAAACCTCTGATAATGTATTCTATTTCACCGCTGTGAGAGCTTGTTCTTACCTTGACAACTTGTTCTAGCTTGTTGGCATTTTGGCTAATACAAATGATAATGGTTAATCATGATATCTTAACTTGGTGATTAGGATTAATATGTTGTTTAGCTTGATTGATAGCCGCTGTTCTATAGTAATGCAGCATGATTTACTCTTATTGTGACTTGATTTCAATCTCCTTGATGATTATACTTATCTTGAAATTCTAGAAATGAATCTCTTTCCTACTTGATATTGTTATTGCTACTTAGCTTGAACCTTGGAATTCTGGCCATAAACTGTGGAAGTCTAGATTCGTGGGATCTTTGATCCAAAAGAAATCAATGCCTGGCAAACAAATAAGGGCTCGGTCTGGTCCTGGGAAGAGCGCCCGAACACTACGTGTACCCCCGGGGAGGTGAATGACTAGGTGTGGCATTTGGCACCAGTACTTGACATGTGTTAAATCTAGGACTGTCCACTACCCACTACTCTCTCCACTACTCTCTATATTACTCGCTACTACGTTTCACTTTCCACTCTTTACTGTTCTATACTCTACTTGTGGTTACTCTACTTGTTGATTACTTGGACGTGGAAATGAAAATACATGCGTGCTTGACATGACTAGAATTGACTTGATATGGCCAACTTCTTATCGTTATCTCCTGTAGTAAATTCTTGTCTTACCATTCTATTCATTATATTTCTTGACCTTGCAAGATCTTTAAATTCCGTTTCGTGATATTATCGTTATCTTTATATTGTTTTATCATTTGTAGCATGACATTTTAAAATGTAATTAAACTGTTAATCACTTATACCCGTCTGTTATTTCCTACTGGGCGTCAGCTCATAGTTGTGTTTTCCCCCTTTCCAGGCTTTTCAGGTGACGCGCTTACCGATGGGGAAGGGCTGGAGTGATGTCTTGAGTGTATCAGTTCTAGTGGTGTTTTGGAGAGCATTTAGTTTCAGTTATGTCATTGAGTTTTAGTGGTTGATTATTCTAGTTGTATTAAGTTAAACTTGAGGTTATTGTATCAGTTGTGGTTTGTTAATGATCATTTAGTATTCCATCTTGTAGCACTTGTGTATCATTTTAGATTTAGTTCCCTCTCTTGCTAGCGTGTCCCTAACTGTACGTCCCGATACTTCCGCCTTGTTCGGGGCGTGACAGTTTAGTTGGTATCAGAGCCCTAGGTTTCACATTCCTAGGTTTCCTAAGTTGTAGTTTTTCTTGCATTGCATCCCAATAATTGGTATATCAAAAGGTGTTGTCCGAACGTTAGGCTACGCCTATCGGGAAGGTCGCACACTTGCGCGAGTGGTCTTCGGACCGATTACCTCCGCCAGGTACCGAGTTTTGGTCGTGTCTAGGTGCATTAGATCCCTAACCTTGTAAAAGTCTAGACCTGACCTGTGAGATTGGGTAGAACTTGGGTTAAGTTCGTTTCTTAATCGTATAACTATTTATCTTGATTAAACCTAAGTAATCTATTTCTCGTGTAGATGGCAGCTGATCGTGCTGAATGGAGGAACCTGCAGCGTACGGTTCAAGGCCTTACTCAGGCCCTTCAGCAAGTAGCTCAGGCAGGAGCGGCACAGCATGGCACCGGTGATCTATACCGGAACTTCCGCGGAATGAATCCGCCTAGATTCGCTGGTTCGACTGACCCTGACCAAGCCGAGCACTGGCTAGATAAGATGGGAAGAATCTTTGAAGTTATGCAATGCACCAACCAGGAGCGTGTCCTTTTGTCCACATTTCAACTGGAACATGATGCACGTACTTGGTGGGATTCTATCAAGGCAACTCTCGGTGATCGGCAAGTTATGTGGGAAGAGTTCGAAGAATTCTTCAACAGCAAGTATTTTTCTGATAGAGTGCAAGAGAAGAAAGCGACAGAGTTCGCGGCCTTGAAACAGCGAGGTTTGTCCGTGGCAGAGTATGAGGCTCAATTTGCACGGCTTTCTCGATATGCTACACATCTCATTTCCACCGAGAAGATGAAGGCGAAGCGCTTTCTCAATGGATTGAAGCTTCATTATATCAACCAGTTGGCACCGATGGAGATTTCCACTTATTCCGAGATGGTAAGGAAAGCACAAGTTCTAGAGGATACTCTTGAAATGACGGAGAGAATCCGTGGGAAAGGTACCAAGAAAGAATTACCTACGGGTTCCGGGAGTGTCAAACCCGGGTATACCAAGAAGAGGCCTATTAGTGGACCTGGTTCGTGGAGCGGGTCCGGATCGTGGAAAGGCAAGATGCCGAGGCATGAAGACAAGAAGCCTGGCCCTATTGTTCCATTCAAGGGCGTGTGCAACTATTGTGATCGTCCGGGTCACAAGATAGAGGAGTGCTGGGGCAAGCAAGGCGCATGTTTGCGGTGTGGAAGCAAGGAGCACCGTATCCCCAATTGCCCTCTCATATCGGAGCAAGCTACACCGGCAAAACCTCTAGTCTTCAAGAAACCACAAGGCAAGCTTCAAGCTTTACATGCAGATGAAACTGGGATTTCTGATGATGGCGGACTCGTCGAAGGTACCCTTACTATAATCGATAAGCCCGCTTTTGCTCTCTTTGATACTGGTGCAACACATTCTTTTATTTCACGGAGATTTGCTAAGTCATTAGCTGTGGAACCTGTTTTGATGAATACTCCGTTAGAGATTTCAACCCCTATTGGCACTAGATCAACAATCCAGTATTTCTATCCTTCTAGTAAGGTTATGATCGGTGAACAGAACTTTCCAGCAGATTTGGTCTGCATGGATATGAAGGATTATGATGTAATCCTAGGAGCAGACTGGTTGGCCAAGTATGAGGCCAATGTTCACTGTAGTTCTAGCTCAGTGACTTTTACTAGACATTCTGGTTTATCTTTTACGGGAGTCAAGCACCATAACTCTGTACCGCTCATCTCGGCTCTTCGAGCTGATAAGCTTTTGAGGCATGGGTGTGAGGCTTTTCTAGCCTTTGTTTGTGCAACTCCTGAGCAGCAGATGGAGATCAAGGACATTCCTGTTGTCCGAGATTTTCCTGATGTCTTTCCAGAAGAACTACCAGGACTTCCGCCTGAGCGGGAAGTTATCTTTTCTATTGATCTTATTCCTGGCACAGCTCCTATTTCTAAGGCTCCTTATCGTATGTCTCCTGCGGAACTAAGGGAACTGAAGCAGCAACTAATGGAATTACTCGAGAAGGGTTTTATTCGTCCTAGTACTTCTCCGTGGGGAGCCCTTGTGTTATTCGTTAGGAAGAAAGATGGTTCGATGAGGTTGTGCATTGATTATCGGCAAATAAACCAGCAGACTGTCAAGAACAAATATCCCTTGCCGAGGATTGATGAGTTATTTGACCAGATAACGGGAGCTCAATATTTTTCTAAGATCGATCTTCGATCTGGATATCACCAGTTGCGGATTAAGGAAGAGGATATTTATAAAACGGCTTTCCGTAGCAGGTATGGTCATTTTGAATTTGTCGTTATGCCTTTTGGTCTAACGAATGCTCCAGCAGCTTTCATGCAGTTGATGAACGACATATTTCGGCCCTATCTTGATCAATGGGTCGTAGTCTTTATTGATGACATCCTGATTTATTCTAAGAATGAGGAGGAGCATGCTGAGCATCTGAGAATGGCATTGCAACTGTTGAAAGATCATCAGCTATATGCTAAGTTCAGTAAGTGTGAGTTCTGGCTACAAGAAGTGTCCTTTCTCGGACATATTATCACCAAGGAAGGTATTTCTGTTGATCCTTCGAAGATTGAGGCAGTGAAGAATTGGGAACAGCCTTCTAGTGCAACTGAAGTTAGAAGTTTCCTAGGCCTGGCAGGCTATTACCGAAGATTTATTCAAGATTTCTCCAAGATTGCAGTACCTATGACAAGATTAACCCGCAAGGAGAATAAGTTTGATTGGTCAGATGATTGTCAGCGAAGCTTTCAGACTCTGAAGGAGTGTTTGACTACTGCACCTGTTTTGGCTTTACCTTCTGGTGAAGGAGGATTTGTTGTTTATACTGATGCTTCAGGTATTGGCTTAGGCTGTGTACTCATGCAGCATGGGAAGGTGATTGCCTATTCCTCTAGGCAGTTGAGGAAGCACGAAGATAATTATCCTGTTCATGATTTGGAACTTGCTGCAGTCGTGTTTGCTTTGAAGATATGGAGGCATTACTTGTATGGAGAAATCTTTAAAGTGTTTTCGGATCATAAGAGTTTGAAGTATTTATTTTCTCAAAAGGAACTCAACATGAGGCAGCGGAGATGGTTGGAGTACTTGAAAGACTTCGACTTCTCGATTGAGTATCATCCTGGCAAAGGTAATTATGTGGCAGATGCATTAAGCCGGAAGCCGGTAGCTAGACTGTCAAGTCTCATGTTACAAGAATGGAGATTGTTGGAACAATTATCTAGTCTGGATCTCAATATTGACAACGATCGGATCTTGATTGCTCAGATTCAACTTAAACCTGAATTATTGATAGAGATCAAGTCCTTACAAGATAATGATCCCGAGTTGGTAGAGATCAAGGGAAACTTGAGCAGTAGACCTGACTTCATGTTAGCCGATGATGGTAGATTATTATTTAAAGGTAGAACTTGTGTTCCGAATGAGGCTACAATAAGGAACAAAATTCTTGAGGAAGCTCATAGATCCAGATATACCATTCATCCTGGAGGCACTAAGATGTACCGAGATTTGAAAAGGTCCTTTTGGTGGTCGAATATGAAAAGAGAAGTTACAGATTTTGTGAGCAGATGTTTGGTATGTCAGCAAGTTAAGGCCGAACATTTCAGACCAGCAGGGAAATTGAAACCACTCGACATGCCCCAATGGAAGTGGGAAAGCATTGGCATGGATTTCATTATGGGTCTACCTAGGACTCGTGGTGGATTTGATGCGATATGGGTGATTGTCGATCGTTTGACAAAGTCGGCTCATTTCTTACCAATTAAGTCCAAGTGGACGATTGATGTATTGGCTGCTTTGTATATAAAGGAAGTGGTGAGATTGCATGGTATTCCAGTGAATATAGTATCTGATCGAGACCCCAGATTTACTTCACATTTCTGGAAAGGACTGCAAGAGTCTTTGGGTACTCGTCTGAATTTCAGTACTGCTTTTCATCCACAGATAGATGGACAGACTGAAAGAACCAATCAGATAGTGGAAGATATGTTGCGAGCTTGCATGATTGATTTCGGTGGTAATTGGAGTGAGCATTTGGCATTAATTGAATTCGCCTACAATAACAGCTATCAGTCTAGTATTCAGATGGCTCCTTTTGAAGCACTATATGGTAGAAGTTGTCGTTCCCCGTTGTGTTGGGACGAGGTAGGTGAGAAACAGTGGCTTGGACCAGATCTTGTTTCGGAATCATCACAGAACATCCGTGTTATCCGAGACCGGTTACAAGTAGCCCAGTCAAGACATAAGAGTTATGCCGACAACAGAAGGAGAGCATTGGAATTTCAGGTTGGCGAGCATGTGTTCTTAAAGGTCTCTCCGACGAGAGGGATCCGAAGATTTGGCATTCATGGCAAGCTGAGTCCGAGGTACATTGGTCCATTCGAGATTCTAGATAGAGTGGGAGAGGTGACATACATACTGGCTTTACCACCGTATTTGTCTGGCGTACACAATGTTTTCCATGTGTCTATGTTACGGAAATATGTGTACGATCCCACTCATATCATTCAGCAGGTGGATTTTGAACTGAAGGAAGATTTGACCTATGAGGAAAGACCTGTCAAGATTCTGGACCGGAAGCAACAACAACTCCGGAATCGTTTGATACCGATGGTCAAGATTCAGTGGAGTCGGCGTGGGACCGAAGAAGCTACATGGGAGTCTGAAGAGACTATGCGAAAGCGGTATCCCGATCTATTCTAGGTGAGCGATCTTTTTCTACTCTCAGTTTTAGTGCAGTGAATTTGGAGGACCAAATTCCTTTAAGTAGGGGAGGGTGTAAGACCCCAAATTCCTTAGAAATTTATTTAGAAAGTTATTTGTAATTATTTGGATTTTATTTGAAGTTATTTGAAATTAATGAGAATTATCCAAATTAATTAGATTAATTAATTAATTAATAGAATAAGTCATTTTTCAACTATTTTATAAAAATCCCCAAAAATCACATCTTGTAGAATTAATTTTGTTTAGCAACTTTGTCTTCTACATTTAAGCCTAATAAAATCATTTATTACGCCGGAATTAGTGAACTTAGTCTTCTGAACTTAATATTTAATTAATTACGGAATAGTATAAGTAATAATTCGACTACCTCAGAAAAATCTGTAAAAATAGTAAATAGATTAAGATTGATGTAGATAACAACTTTTCCTTCTGGCTTTAAGCCATGGTAAATCCGTGGTAAGATCTATTTAGAGTTCAAACCCAAATGTGCACACTTTTGACTCATACCTAACCCTTAGATTAAAACGCGAAATTTGACCTGATTACTCAACCAAATGATCTGAAATCAGGGGCAAATGGAAGGCCACAATGTAAGGAACATTTACCCTCAATCAATTTGAGGTAAACTTAGCCCCAAAACGTGCTGCCGACATAGTTTGGTCAAGTCTAGGATTTCGGCGCCGTTTCTAAACACGCGGCTTGCAGCAGCGAATACTCCCAATTCCGAAGGCTCCAGAAGCTCTATGAGCTATCAAAATGAAGCCCTACGAGTCTTCTTTCATTTGGCTGCTGTGGGGTTCGCTGAAATTTCAGATCTGAGGAGATCTAGTTCGATTTGTGGAGGTCGGTCAGTAGGCCGTTGGCTTCTCTTCATCATTCTTTGATCCATCGATTGAGGTAGGAATTCTCAACCAAATCTTGATCATGAGTATAGCAAATTTGTTCCTCTCATCGAGCTCTATCCATTGGTGGCAAAAGCCCCAATTTTCATTAGGTATCCGTGGAGAAATCGAGCTTTTGGTGAGGTGCTGTCCAAGTGTTCTTCATCCTAGGGTTTCGAGTTTTCTCTCTCCGATTTGAGGTAGGATCTAACAACCAAACTTTAATTAGTTCACATGAAGTAATCAACATGTTATTATCTTTCATTTAACTTAGAAAGCCCCAAATTCCATTGAGCATGCATCATGAATTTCGAAGTTTTGTAAAAATATATCTAGAACATGTTTCATATAGAATTCCTTAAGCCAGAGCTTGATTACGGGCTCATTTTGAGTTATATAACTTGATCTTCATGTAGCATATAGTATAAGGTTGGATTCATGATCGAGTTAGCTTTCTTTTGACACCAAAATCCCTAAATTTGGTTTTGTATATCGAGAGTATTTGTCAATTTAGTGGAGGTATGTCCTGAACTAGGTCTACTTGTGTTCTTCATAGAATAGGTTATGATTCTTGTGATTTCTGATGAAATTAGTGTTTTCAAATTGTAGTTTTATGACCCTAGAATGTCCATTAACATTCCTAGATCATATGGTTTTAATTTCAACTCATTTGGACCCCATTTGGGTGAGATTTCACGTTTTCCGGAAGCAACAGCCGTTGCTGTTCTTGCAGGGGTCGACCCCAGGGGTCGACCCATGCACCTGGCTATCCAGGCAGCCCGAGGGTTGACCCCTGGGGTCGACCCATTCGGCCCAGACGCGAGGGTCGACCCCAGGGGTCGACCCATGCAGTTCCAGAATCCCGTTTTGCAGGGGTCGACCCCGAGGGTCGACCCGTACACCAGACAACCCGTTTTCTTCATTTTTCGAACCGAAAATGGATCCGAATCAATGGGGAATCAACCCATTTAACTTAGAACCATTGAAAGTATATTTTTGAAGAACTTTTGACCTATTCATGTACCCTCCTTGATTTCAAATTTGCATTGGTTCCTACTTGCAAACATAGCATAAGAACATGCCGTTCACCCTCAGCATTACAACACTACATGATTAAATAGAAACTCACTTAATGAATGATTAATGGTGTAACTAAACCTCTGATAATGTATTCTATTTCACTCCTGTGAGAGCTTGTTCTTACCTTGACAACTTGTTCTAGCTTGTTGGCATTTTGGCTAATACAAATGATAATGGTTAATCATGATATCTTAACTTGGTGATTAGGATTAATATGTTGATTAGCTTGATTGATAGCCGCTGTTCTACAGTAATGCAGCATGATTAACTCTTGTTGTGACTTGATTTCAATCTCCTTGATGATTTTACTTACCTTGAAATTCTGGAAATGAATCTCTTTCCTACTTGATATTGTTATTGCTACTTAGCTTGAACCTTGGAATTCTGGCCATAAACTGTGGAAGTCTAGATTCGTGGGATCTTTGATCCAAAGAAATCAATGCCTGGCAAACAAATAAGGGCTCGGTCTGGTCCTGGGAAGAGCGCCCGAACACTACTTGTACCCCCGGGGAGGTGAATGACTAGGTGTGGCATTTGGCACCAGTACTTGACATGTGTTAAATCTAGGACTGTCCACTACTCACTACTCTCTCCACTACTCTCTATATTACTCGCTACTACGTTTCACTTTCCACTCTTTACTGTTCTATACTCTACTTGTGGTTACTCTACTTGTTGATTACTTGGACGTGGAAATGAAAATACATGCGTGCTTGACATGACTAGAATTGACTTGATATGGCCAACTTCTTATCGTTATCTCCTGTAGTAAATTCTTGTCTTACCATTCTATTCATTATATTTCTTGACCTTGCAAGATCTTTAAATTCCGTTTCGTGATATTATCGTTATCTTTATATTGTTTTATCATTTGTAGCATGACATTTTAAAATGTAATTAAACTGTTAATCACTTATACCCGTCTGTTATTTCCTACTGGGCGTCAGCTCATAGTTGTGTTTTTCCCCTTTCTAGGCTTTTCAGATGACGCGCTTACCGATGGGGAAGGGCTGGAGTGATGTCTTGAGTGTATCAGTTCTAGTGGTGTTTTGGAGAGCATTTAGTTTCAGTTATGTCATTGAGTTTTAGTGGTTGATTATTCCAGTTGTATTAAGTTAAACTTGAGGTTATTGTATCAGTTGTGGTTTGTTAATGATCATTTAGTATTCCATCTTGTAGCACTTGTGTATCATTTTAGATTTAGTTCCCTCTCTTGCTAGTGTGTCCCTAACTGTACGTCCCGATACTTCCGCCTTGTTCGGGGCGTGACAAAAGAGGTGGATGCTAAATTATATAGAGGTATGATCGGTTCACTCCTCTACTTAACAGCATCCAGGCCTGACATTCAATTTAGTGTAGGGATGTGTGCCAGATACCAGTCTAGGCCTACTGAATTACATTTGGCAGCTGTAAAAGGAATCTTTAGATACTTATCTGCTACCCATGATCTAGGTCTTTGGTATCCTGCATCACGTAGTTTAGATCTCATTGCATATACAGATGCAGATTATGCAGGATGTAAATTGGATAGGAAAAGTACTAGTGGTCACTGCGAATTTTTAGGAGGGTGCCTAGTCTCTTGGGGATCCAAGAAGCAACACTCTGTGGCTCTTTCTACTGCTGAAGCTGAGTATGTGGCAGCAGGGAGCTGTGGCACACAGGTTATATGGATAAAACACCAGCTTCTGGATTACTCAGTTGAGCTAGGTTGCACTTCCATCTTTTGTGACAATACTAGTGCAATAAACATTGCAAAGAATCTTGTACTTCATTCTCGAACTAAACACATCGAAATCAGGCATCATTTTATTCTTGATGAAGTAGCTAGGAAGACCTTTGAATTGATCCATGTTGGCACTAACTCACAAATTGCAGATATTTTCACTAAGCCACTGGATACTGAAAAATTTAGCACATTACGCAAAGAATTAGGTATTTACAGAATTTCATGATTGAATAATTGATCTCTAAATAATCTGTCATGTGCTCTTATGCTTATCTTATCTCATTATCCGTTGCTGAAAATAACCTCATTATGGGTGTTTGCTGATTCACTCGTACTGATTGATACCACTTTGTTTTCTTTGAGGTGTTTTGAGGTTTGTCTTGGTTAAGTCTGAGTTGGAGTCAAGGTCTCAGGGGGAGCTAGATTAATAATTGGTGTCATGCTCTTTTGGCCAAATCTGAACATACTTTGAACGGACTTTTGCTGACCTTATAAGAGAATCAGTTTGAGTAGGTGGATAAAAGAAATTTTTGAATGTTTTATCCGTTAAGACTATTCATCTATTTTCTTGTTGGAATTTTAGCTGTTAGTCCCACTGAGATCAAAATCTGAATTCAAGACTATCTTCCTACACTGTAACTGACTTCTGATCTAGCCAGTACAGCATACCTACTTAGTCTAGTTAAGTCCGAAATGAGGTATATAGTGCTTTTGTCTGAAGAACTTTGGAGCTGGTGTATTGTTCTCAAACTGAATCAAGACTAATTTACAAGGTTTCAAGTGCAGTTTAATGAAAAATTCATGAAAGAAGTTTTAACAACCTTGTTAACTGTTCATCGAGAAACTGGGACTTTCATCAATGAAGTGAAAGTATCCCATGTCATGAGATGGCAGTATAAATCAGGCTTAATTAGCTGTCTTGATCATACAGAGTAATGGTACATATCTGGTTAGTAACTGGGGTGTCTGGCCTCTGGTAAAGGTGTCACCTAAATGTCAACACTAGTTAGAATACTATCTCTATCCTCTTGTCAGAAGGGGTAATGTGGTCTTGCCACCAAGTAACTGGGGATTCCTGCCTCTAAACAAGGTGTCTCCCTAATGTCAAAGGTGTACTTGACAGATTTATCTTTGATCTTGACCATCTGTGAAAAATTTTCTCCTTCTTGGTATCCAGATTCTGTTCACTTGGCATTTAGGTCTTGATTTGTTTGTTTTCAATACCACAGGTCTTTGTTTTTCTTGACTTCCTTGCTTTATACTCTCTGAGTAAAAACTTACTCTGACCATACTGGTATCTTGTACCCTATTTGCTTAGAATCTGGTTCTGTGTATGGAACAAATCTTCATTCACCATTTTGCACGCAGTCTGACTAACTGATCCTCAAAATCCTCACATAAAATTAATGGCTTTCTTAATTGCTTAAACATCTCAATAACTCTCCTTTATCAGCCATACTCTCTATTGTTTTCTCTCCATTGTCAGCAATTTTTCTTTCGTAATATCTTCAGACCTGCCCCTAGTTTTTGATGATGTCAAAGGGGTAGAGTGTCTTACTTGTGCTTTTGTGCTTTGCTGAGGGGGAGCGAAAGTTAAGTGCCCTGAGTTATCTAGTCAGAGGAAAGTAGATGTTGTGTTCAGGGGGTGCTCTTGGGAGTCGTCAGAGGAGGTGAGTGTGTTGTGTGTCTGCATTGCTTATTTTCACAGCTTATCTTCATGCACTTCATCTATGTTATTTAATATAGTGTTGCCATCATCAAAAAGGGGGAGATTGTTGGACTTTTGTGACTTCCCTAGTGTTTTGATGATGAGCATCACTATGTTAAATATTGTCATTTTAATCAGATATCTTGAGTAATGTTATGCATTTGAAATTTCCATGATTAACAGGAAAACTGCCATGAGTTAATACCTTGCATGTCCGTAATGTTCCCTTCATACTCCGTGTTGTCCTTTTGTACGTCGTGTTATTCCAATTATGTTTGTTGGTTGTCTTCGTGTCGTTATTTGTTCCATCGCGTGCTGTACACTGCAGTACCTCGTGCTGCTTTCTATGCCACTTCGTGTCATTCCATCTGTGTCACCCCTTTGTCTTCGAGTCTCTTGTTCTGGCCAAGTCTATACAGCCTCATCTTTACCTTCGTTTCAAGCCAAAGTCTACACATTGGCTTAGCGTCATGCATCAGTCTTCAAAGTCCATACAATGCACTGTAGCATGTTCGAAGCTAAGTCCATACATTGGTTTAAGCTTCCAAGTCTGTACATTGGCCTTCAAGCTCTCTAAGTCTATTCATTGGCAGCTGAACTTTGAAGTCTATACATTGGTCTTCACTTCAAGTATGTATAGCCATTGTCTTGCCAAAGTATATACGTTGTGAACCCTCAAGTCTGTACAGACTTTGCCTTGTTCAAGTCTATACATCGTCCAGTTCTTTGGCAAGTCTATACCTTGTTTCAGTCCATGTTGTTTTCGTGTCGTCCTCGTCTTCGAGTCGTTCGTACGTTCGAGCAACTTAGTACTCGAGTTGTTTTCATGTGTATTCAAGTCTTTTTAGTAAAGTGTCGTTTCACCTCGTGCCGTTCTCTTTGCTGATTGTTATGTCGTGTTGTTTTTGTATTCGTGTCTTCGTGTTATTCTTGTGTTTATGTCCTCGTGTTGTTTCTTTCTATCTTCATCCAGGTTCCTTTTGATCGCGTGTTTGTCTACCGTTTCACTCCGTGAGACTTCCTTCTCACCTCGTGCTGTTCTCTTCTGACTTCGTGTCATTTTCTTTGTAGTGTTAAGCTTTATTATTGTGTATCTCGTGTCGTTCTCTTCGTAGTGTTTGTTTTGTTACAGTGATACTTTGTGTCGTTCTCTTTGTAGTGTTAGCCTTATTAGTATGTATCTCGTGTCGTCTCTTTTTACCTCGTGCTGTTTTAATCTGACCTCGTGTCATTCTCTCTTTATTTCGTACTGTAGTAATCTTGTGTATCTCATGTCGTTCTCAGTACAGTGCATCTCGTATTGCTATCACATACCTCATGCAGTTTTAGTTTTTGTGGCCGTGAGTTTTAATCTTTTTATTTCTTTGCAGGAGAAGAAGAAAAACAATAAGAAGAAGGTGGTCCGAGGAAGAATATTCCCAGTGACTGGGCTGCACGTGATCCAATGCTAAAGGAACTAATGCTATAAAGGCACGTGGCAAGAAGGTTTTGGATGAAGTGTGGGAGGCACACGCATTCTGCACCTCATCCACCTGCGTCTGCTGCTATATATTGAAGCCTTCGTCCACAGATGAAGGTTGATCGAAAGGAAAAAGTAAAAAGCAGAAGTGCAGAGAGTTCGATCCAGAAAAAGAAGAGAAGAAATTTGAGTGAGAGCAGAAGAGAAAGAGCCTCCCTGAGAAACTAGAGTGTTCCAGTTGAGAGAGAGAAGAGAGAGCAAGAGAGTGATCAGAAGATGGGTTTTGACTTACGGATCAAATCCGAAGTCTGCTGCTCAGTTTGAGCTATATTGTTTCCAGTTTCTGAACTTTGGATTCTTTCTTTCTTGTTTTCGTTTCTTATATGTTTTCCATTCTTGATTGAGAATTCTCTGTGTTACCTCCTGGTGTTCAGGGGAAGAGAGAGACGTGTTCTCTCTGGTTTACTTGCAACAGAGGTTGCAGTAGTGTTCCCTCTCGTAGAAGAGGTGTTCCCTCTGGGATTCAGAGGAAGAGAGACCTTGGTCTCTGGTTCTAGTGACTGTAGATCACTAGTGTTCCCTCCGGTTAGAGGAAGAGGAAATTGTTTTCTGGTTTCTAGGGACTTGACGTCCTTAGGGTTCCCTCCGGGTGTGGAGGAAGAGGGGAGGATGTTCCCCTGGTGAAGCTGTGAATCAGCAGTTGTCGCAGACTGAGTCTGCTTTGCTAGCAGTGCTAGTAGAATCCTCACTTCGATTTGAAATGAGGGGTGGACGTAGGCAGACTGGAGATCTGGCCGAACCACCTTAAAAACCTTTGTGCCCTTGTGTGATTGTCTGTGGTGGTTCTTGTGGTGTGCCTTCTATCTACTCGAGTTATTGTTCGCACTGTGGTTTTTGTGGGTTCATCTGCAAGATTGCTTGTTTTCAGTGAATCACTCTTCAGTAATTTTTAATCGGTTGAAAACAGTGATCTATTCATCCCCTCCCCTTCTAGATCACTTCATATTTCTCGTATCAATCAGGCCACGAACGCTTCTGCAAAGTTCTTCCTCTCCCTGTCTAATTTCACAATCAAGAAGCGGAACTCCGTTCGGCATCCTACAACAGAAGTTACCAATTTTATTCCTCAGGCGTTCGACTCTGCTTCCCACTATCTGCATCGACCACTTCTCACTTTTCTAAGTTCTCTGATCTTCACCGGCATCTTTTGGCATCCCCGTTTATTCTGCATTAAAGAGGACTCACCCACGGTTCCAACGGTTCCAACGGCGACTGATTCGGAGTTCGGGAACGGTGGGGGCAGCCTCGTCTTCATACTGTTGGTAGTCTGTTGCAGACAGTCCGAGATTCAGCAACCCTGTTCGTACTCTCGCCCAGGCCGACAGCGACCCCTGAAGAAATTGGCAAAATTCAGATGCACTCCTGTTCCAGAGACGAAGAGATCCCCACTAGTCTCACCCTCAGCAAAATTCTTGAGAGAGTTCTGCGGCCTCCACACCCTCTGTCTGTCAGCTATTACAGAGAGAAGACTGATTCGGTGTCATCACTTCTTCATCACTCTTAGCACTAGTTTCCCCTCCCCGCTTGGCCGGCTGAAGGCCCCTCCCTGTGCGGAGGTAGTTTTGGTTGTAATCCCTATTAACCCCCACCCCAAGACCCCCCCTCCTACGAGAGGTGTAGTGTTGTAACTTGTTTGGGTAGGTCAAGCTACACCGCCGCGGCGTGTGAGGATCCACTCGCCTCCCCGCTCGCCCTCATCTCCGAGCGGGACCGGTTTCTTCAAACCGATCGAGTAAGTGCTCACACCTCACTCCATTTAGTGCTTGTCATTCAATATTCATTCTAGTTTCGCTGGTTATGCGAGTGAGAGCTCGATCTTCAAGCCCCATTGTCTTGAGTGATCACCGTGGGAAGAGAATCACCGGTGCCTTTGGCACTTTGTCGGCCCCCTTGAATTAGGCATCCACATCCATTGGGAATCAAATCTTGGCCTTGCTGGCCCTCTACCAGCAAGGGCCCAGCCCCACATCCTCTACTTGGCATTGCCAAGTCACCCCGGGCTTGAGTGAGCGACGGGAGAGCGGCGGCCCAAAATTGGCCCTTTTGATTGTGAATGTGCTTGCTTGCCTAAGTCTTAGGTTGTGTCACATCAGGTGGACATATCTTGTGGAGGGGCATTCATGAATAAGGATGAAGATGAGGCTTATGATCTGTTTGAAATTTTGAGTGAAAAATCGATGAATCGTGCCTCAATCTCATCTCATAAACAATATGTAGGACCTTTCAGATAGTGATTCATGAGCTTGTTCAAGTGTTTCTGCAGCAACAGCGTAAATAAGTCAAGTTTAAAGTTCAACCGAAGTGATTTCGAGGTGTTTCAGCACAAGGGTGATAAAGAGAGCTTTCGAGTGTCGAATATGTTCCAGAGCTGAAAAATGGATGAAGAACAGTTTAAATGAAGCTGACAGATGAAAGAAGAAGAAAATTGAACAAGAGGAGTCCAGGTTGAAGTCGACTCCAGGTTATAGAGTTCTATAGCTTCAGCAGAAAAGAAGGTTTCATGAAGGGGAGTCGACTCCAAACAGCCCTCGTGTCGACTCGAGGTCAGCTAGAACTAACCGCTAGCTGAAGTCACAATGTCGACGGCTGAAGTCGATTAAGGGTGACAAATGGGTAGGTAGTGGTGACAAATGAGCAGTTGGGGTGACATATATCTCGGTATGGGTGAATAATAGACAACAAGGCTGTAAGCGTGGAATAGCATGAAGAAGAGTCGACTCTATGTGGTCTTAGAGTCGACTCCAATTACAAGCAAACTCACAAATGAATGGAGAGTCTAAGAAGAAGAAGGCTGAAGAAGAAGCATTAACTACGTTGGAAAGAAGGTTGACTCGAGTCAATGCAACAACCGTTAATGTTGACTGGTCAAAGTCAATGCCAATCAAAGAAGACTCCAGTCAAGGGTCAATGGTTAGAATAGTCAGCTACAGTGATCCAAGTCAAAGTCAATTTAAGTCAGATTGACTCCAGTCAAGGTCTTCTGGTCAAAGTCATAGTGCAGCTAAGGTCGCCAAAAGATGTTTCCAGTTCAAGAAGACTAAGAGTGACTAATGTGCAATACAGGTGAAAAATGGCACAGTAGCAGTAACAAATTGACTGCTAGTGGTGACAAATAGCTATTGGAGACGGTCAAGGCTAAAGAGGAAAATAGCAAGGGCGACGGCTCAATGTGGACAAGGGTGACAAATGGCTTGGTAGTAATAACGAATGGCAGATAAGGCTGACAAATAGTCGTGTAAGGCTGAAATATGTATGGGCTCGTGGGCGACTTAAGAGAAGCACATGCCTTCAATTCCCAATCATTGACGTGAGATCCCAGACACTTGACAGGGCTCTGCACGACACTAAATGTCAGAAGATTCCCCTCCAAAAACACCTGATGGATGAAGGATCTATTGGGGTAAATTAAAAATGGCAGGAATAATCCTTCAGAGCTTTTCAAAAATTCCACTACTCTATATAATGAAGTCTCCAGTCTTTGAAGAAAACAGGTGACTAAAGTGCTACTGCGAAGGGTAGTTGTGAGAAGAAGAGGAGTAGAGCGAAAAAGAGAGAAGACGAGAGAACTGAAGAGAAAGTGCTGAAAAGAATCTGAGAGAGAAGAGTTCGAGAGAAGAAGAGAAAGAGGAATAGAAAAAGGGAGCTCGTGAGAGAAGCAATTGGTGTGCAGCCAGAGTCATCTTCAGTTCTGTTGGTCTTCGGATCAAATCTATACCATCTTGCTCATCAAGAGCTACATTTTCTTAGTTATTATTTTCTGTTCTTTTATCTTTTGTTTTATTCATCGTTCTTCTTGGTTTCTATCAGGCTGTTTGGCAGTGTTTGAGGATTGGTTCCTCATCTGAGCTATGTATCAGAGGGTAAGCAGGCTATGTTGCTCAGCGGGTAACAAGCTGTGATGCTCAGCGGGTGTGGACGCGGATTTTTTCATCATCGTCATCTATGTATGTGGATGTGGATATGATGTCTTTATTTATTTATTTAATTTGGTTTATTGGGTTGATTGGTTGTTTATTGATTTATTGGTTTATCTATTTATTGGTTCATTGGCGTGCCAGACACCGAAGTGACAATTTTATTGTGCGCTCGATCTGACATGGTCAGTCGATTGTGAGTGATCGTGTCTGGACTAGAAGTCCGTCATACCCTGAACGCTATGACGTTAATTACGTCCTCCCTAAGGAAGATAACCCTTGATTAAACGCTAGAGGTAGGAGGAAGGCAGCGGTAAAGCCGTGTGCTCAAAGGAGACAGAATTCATCTGTTTACAAGACGTTAAACATAGTTGAACAGAGCAGGGGTTTATTAATTACGGGAGAAACCCGACGGCATATTCCCACCATCTTGGATGATGCCAAGTGGGGAATAGGAAACCACC
Organism: Amorphophallus konjac; assembly: GCA_022559845.1. Taxonomy (NCBI): domain Eukaryota; kingdom Viridiplantae; phylum Streptophyta; class Magnoliopsida; order Alismatales; family Araceae; genus Amorphophallus; species Amorphophallus konjac. Next base: position 199,391,389 of record CM040122.1, on the reverse strand, counting down.
CATGCAGCGGCAGGGTAGGCTCCGCAAAAGATCGGGTATATAGACATAACCCGGAATCCGGATAGGGACCGGCCTGATGTAACACACCCGGTACGAGTGCGATGTCTTATTAATATCCCCCTTTGGAGGGCCGTCGGAGATCACGCAAGGGCATAACTCCGTGGGCCAGCGGGGTTAGAGGAGAATACCACACTCGATTGGTGGGGATATGTAAATTTCGGCAGCATGTTCCCTCAACCTGGATTATGCCAAGGAAGGATAGGTCATCATCCACGGAGAGCCGGGACAACGACCGAACAAAGATGGGCACCAGGCCCAGGGACATCTCTTGCCTTCATATTATTGATCAATATTCCCTTGGAACCCATCAGAACACATGTAATGACATGGTTCTTTGGGTTCATAAGGCAGCGGTGAAATCCAGATTCGGGACGAGAGCTGTAGGGGAGGTCTTCCCCATTATTGTATCTCATCAAGACACAAGTGATGGTCTGTGAGTATCCCCTTAAACAGATGTAGGGGAGATTAAGAAGTTTGAAGAAGAACGGTGCAGAGATGGGCCTCGGAGTGGGTTTCGTTTGACTGAAGGAGGGATCTCGGCGTGGTCTTTGGCTTGGACAAAAGGGGGCTCTCGGCCTGGACATTTAATGGACAAAGGGGGGCTCTCGGCCTGGTCCTTTGGGTTGGCCAAAGGGGGTTCTCGGCCTGGTATCTGGTGGATGGAGAGGGGCTCTCGGCCTGGTCATTGGGCTGGCCAAGGGGCTTCTCGGCGGCCAAAGAAAGGCTCTCGGCCGGGGGTTTTCGGCGGCCAAAAGAGGCTCTCGGCCGGGGGTTCTCGGCGGCCAAAAGAAGCTCTCGGCCGGGGGTTTGGCCGGCCAAAGAGGGAGGAAAGCCTCTCGGCCTGGAGGTTCTCGGCGGGCACCTGGGCGCGCCGGAAAGGGGGGGCGCCGAGAGGGGCATCATCAAGCTTGGGCGAAAAAGGGTGTATGAACGACTGTAGGCATAGGGGCTCTCAGCAGAGGGCTTCCCGGCGCGCTCCTGGCCGCGCCGGGAATCTACACGCCGGGAGCCTTGCACATATAGCCTCACGTGAAAAGTATTGGTAACAGACGGGGTTGTCGTTTAGCAAAAGAAGGGGAAGGCCTCTCGGCCTTATGGTTCTCGGCGGGGAAACTCGCACGCCGAGAAGACGAAATGCAGAAGGATTTCAGGGTTTCAGAGCTCAAAAATGATGCTCTGTTTAGATGTTTTCTGGATTTCAAGCTCGAATTGATGCCGGGCCAGAAGTGCAAAAGGGGAATTTCATGGAGGCTTCTATTTGAAGGGTGCCAAGGGATTTGAACGGTGGAATCAAATGGGAGAAATCAGACCATCACCTGATCCTGTGGAGGGTTTTGACTGTCTGTTGCTGGCCATTTGGGGGAGTCAAGAGATGACTATCCTCCGACCCCTCCAGACGAGCCCAGTGACATTAAAACAAACGGAGAAGGAGGGACTCTCAACATATAAACTTCAGGCCCTAAGCATTCAATATTTAGAATGGAGGACCTGAGATCGGATCATCGTTTATGAGAGCTGGACAGCCCAGGAAACCAAGAGACTGATATCTCTGGTTCCTGAACCGCATAAGAGGGCTCGTCAGAAAACTCAGGTTATATATATAGAGAAATAGCCATTGAGATCGGAGAGGGAAGAAGAGAACAAAACTCAATAACCCATTGGATGGGGGTAGGAGTCCTATCCTCGTCCCTCTTCGAAGAACAAACCCATGCGATCGGCTCCGAAACCCGAAGAGTCTAATCTATATTTCTTTCAGACAAAGGCCATATACATAGAGAGACAGACAGAGATCGGATGCCTTAATCCATCAATGCCCAGACGGGCCATCTCGATGTTTCATTGCATTGCATAAAGAAAGTCTTACACTGATCATGAAAGAAAAATGCAAGGCAGAAAGCTAAAAATCAAGGCCGAAACTCTCCGGCTACAGTTGATAAATCGAGAAAGGACTCGTTATATTACATCAGATAAAGAAAAAACAAACATGGAGGAGGGGAGGGTGGAGCATTGACTCCTCTCCCTCCCCAGTGCCCACCTGGAGCTTTCCTTCTTCTTCTCTTCTCTGTTGGTTGAAAGGGGGGGGGTGGCTCTTGCTCTCCGATCGGGACTCCCTCTCTATCTTTCTATTGCTCTATCTTTTTTTTCTTTCTTCCGATCGATCCCCTTTTTCTCTCGATCCCCTTTTTCTATCTGGCTTTCTCTCTTCTTCCTTTTGGCCGTCTCCTTCTCTTCTTTTCTTTTCTGTCTATCCTCTTTCTTGCTATCTCGCTGCTTCTCTCTTCGAAGGGAGGGGGTTTTATAACCCTTTTCCCTTTTTCTTCTCGGCAGACACCCTCACGGTGCGCTTGAAATAAGCTTCCCGGCACGCTCGAATCCGGCCTCTCGGCGCCAACTTTGGGCTTCGACACAGGCTTTGGGCGCCACCTTCATACAGGCCCACTTGGGGTTTTTTAAGTGTTTCATCACCCGAAAGGGCCTTTCATTGGTGACATGTCTTGTATTGAAATTGTGATTACAATTTTCATCAGCCCGCAGACAGGGCTTTATCAGTCCGTAGACAGGGATTTTATCAGTCCGTAGACAGGGATTTTATCAGTCTGTAGACAGGGGTTTTATCAGTCCGCAGACAGGGGTTTCATCAGTCCGTAGATAGGGGTTTCATCAGTCCGTAGACAGGGGTTTTATCAGTCCGTAGACAGGGGTTTCATCAGGATTGTCATCTGAACGGTGACAAAGCCGGGTATCATCTTATCAATATCATCACTCAAATGGTGACGAGCTCGGACATCAGCTTTAGTCTGGGAAGACCTCAGCCGGGTGTATAATCTGTGTAGACGATTCTTCTTCTGCTCTATCTTTTCAGGAGCCTTTACCATCTTCATCTGCCGGTGCCGGCTTCATCTTTATCTCATATTACTTCCGTCAGTAAGCCGACATCTGACTTACCCTGACATATCATCTGTGACTTCTTGGACGAAGCAGTAGTACAGCTCTTCTTAAAGGGCTGGAAGGTCTCATTAGTCGAGTGACTGCTGCTTTATCAGTGCTGCCGTCTGAGTGACATTGGCACCGGGCATCGGCTTTGGCCGACAAGGGCTTTAGCCGGGTGAAAGGTTGATAAGCTTCATCATTAGTCTTTCACTGTTGGTCAGACCCTCTTTTCAATTATACTTCCACCCTTGTTCATTTTCCAGGTGTCAACAAATGCCCCCCACCTGCGGGCGGCGTAAGCGCAGAATAAGCGGCACGGGGGTTGCAGGTGTTTTTCACCATTCGAGGGTATCTTCCTCAATTTGTCTTCAATTCAGTTCTCAGACCTGATCATCTCGCTGTAACAATATTCTGCACATCGATGTTTCTTCTCTTCATATTTTCTGTCATTATTTTCAGCATTTGGGGCTTTTCGGCCTGCAGGACCTCCCGGCGTGAAGCTTCTCGGCGCGAGGGGCTCTCGGCGCGGCCTGGTCGGCTGGGCTCTCGGCCTGGGGTCTTCTCGGCGCGCCCTGGCCGCAGGGGGCCTCGGCCTGGGGGGTTCTCGGCCTGGGGGCTTCTCGGCGCGCCTTCTGGCCGCCGGAGGCTCTCGGCCTGGGCGGTTCTCGGCGCGCATTCGGCCGCGCCGAGACCCTGGTCGCTCGGGCCCCTATTTAGGGCGCCGAGGCTCTTTTTCTTCTCATTCTTCATCTTTTTTTCTCTCTCTTCAGCTTTTCTCTCCATTTCTTCTCTTCGACGCGAGCCGTCTTCATCCTCTCGGCGGTGGCCGCGAGTTCTTCCGTCCTGGGTATGACGTCTTTTGGGGATTTAATCCCTTTGCTTCCGGGATCACCCCCTCTTGGTTGGTGACTCCCTATTCTTTTTGGGCAGATCCCGAATAAGGGGAGATGCTGCCGAAATTTTTATAGAATCTCATGCTGCAATTTACACAAGACTGACTTTTAATCCATATCTCTTCTTTTGTTTGCAGATATAGCAATGGCTTCTGGCTCTGCTGCTGCATCTTCCGGAGCTGTTGGAGCTAGTTCATCGGCCCAGCCAGACATATCTCGGGCCACAGTAAATTGGTTGAACGTGCACAGCTTGGATGTTGGATATGATAGAATAGCTTCAGTTGACGAATCGTCTGATTCTGAAACTGACACAGTGTCGACGGCCCGGGTATACTCCACGGCGACCGAGACATGCTTCAGGCGGATAATAACTACCGGCCAGACTTCCCGAAGGATCGCCACTTGATGCCGTTCATCCGGACCTTCACAGTGGGTGGCTTGCGAGATTATCGGATAGCTCGCGTAGTTGAAGCTGCCATCCTTGCCGAGCGAGATAGCCTGAAGGAATCAGTGTATCGCAGCAAGGCCATATATCTTCCTGGGGAGAAGCGGGACTGGGATGCAGTCCTTGGAATATCGGAACTAGAACCGGAGAAGAAGATGCTGACCCGGGCACCGGAATTTACACCTGCTCGGTGGGACAATGCTGGCGGCCGAGTTCATAGGGAGAAGCCCGGCTATGGTATGTTCTTGGCACCTATAAAGTGGGGATATCGCGAAGAGCCCTTCGTGCTAAATTGTTCGGCCATTCAGTTCAAGTACCATTTGTCGGCTGGTTGGTTCGGAGACTGCAAGATCACTGACTCCCATCTATTCCGAGTAGGGGCAGTAGAATTTATCGAGTTTGTTCTGACGAAATATGCCCCTCTGCTGATCAGAGCGGGAGTATACCACAGTGTTTTTGCTTCCAGATTCCGATATCCCATCTCCAGGGGGTTATGCTGTGGGATGTTTGAAGTGTTCTGTCCTTTGTTCAACACTTTTTATACAGCAGAGGGTGAGACATCCCTAGACCTCTGGAGTTTATCACGGCTCTCCGGTCTGCCTATTGACGGTGAACCGTATGAAGAAGTCTGCTTGGCAGACTCCGAGAAAGACAGCTCTGATGGGGAAGGCAAGTATTCCTTGGCTTCTCTTACCGATATCTGATGAAGGTCTATCGCTCCATTTGTCTGGCATATAGTAGAGGATCCTCCAAAGGCTATCATCCCCGAGAGAAAGGTAGCAAACTGAGGGTCCGGATCGGGCAGTGGCTCCAGTACTTCTTCGACGGTCCCCTGAAATATGTAGATTTCCCCTCTATGGGTCCTGTTGCGAGCAAGCAGATAAGAGCTCCCCGCTATAAATCGGCACTGCCATCTTCATTGCGCCATGCGGGCAAAGGTGGTCCCAACCCGGCAGGGGTAGATCCCATCACACACTGTGCAGCTTATTTCACATTCTGGCTGTGTACTTTTGCTCTTCCACAAGGGGACGAGACAGTCATTCGGCCAGAGGCCATATATCCAGCTTGTCAGATGGCCTGGGGGATGAAGCTGTCGCTCTGCCCAGTGGCCCTGTGTTTGATTTATAAATCTTTGGGGGACCTGCACAAGCATCGGACTCCCCGTTCTTTGAGGACCGTGGGTCCTTTTCATTTCTTCAATGCCTGGGTCTACAGTATATTCCCTGAATTAGCTCCGAGAACCTTGCAGGCGGATACAGTGTCACCCAGGATGATTGAATTTGCCAGCGCTGAGCCTGGTCCCTTTTATGATAAGCTATTTAAAATAAGGGGCCGACTGATAAAAGTACCAGTGGACGCCCCTGGCAGCATACATTTCTGGAGCTTGGCAGCAGGTTCAGCTCCTTTGATTGATCCTCAAAGAGAGTGCAAGCTGGAGGAGATAGAGACATATATCCACCCTGTCTCAGGGGTCAACACTGCTCGGCCAATATTGGAACCGGAGCTGGTGAGATGGGCCATGGCAATTCGGCCCAGTGTTTTGGTTTACAGAAAGGGTGGCCTGCTTCTGTTGGAGCCATACTATCCGTTCCGATTTGGGCGGAACTTTGGTTATGACCAGCACATTCCTACATCAGTTGCTCAATTTCCCCTGGATAGCAGGGCCAAGCACGGGTCCACCATTGTCGGCGACGGCCGGTTGTGGTGGGATTTCTATCATCGTCAGGACGACGCAATCTTCAGGGTGCCCACCGTCTCCAACCGTGTCCCCCGGGTAACATCAGAATATATCAAATGGTGGAACATTCGGACCGGCTTTTTCAGGGATGGCAGGGGTGCTTTCTGGGATGTAGCAGAGCGTTCTTTCCTGAAACAGCAGCCTGGGCCGGTGTTTGAAATCCCCGAGGCCCATCTGAGGAAGCTTTATTCGCAGAACCCGAGGGAGGCAGAGAACTATCTGGCCCAGCGTCGAGCTCTGAAGGAAAAGAATTCTGAGCCGCCCGCTCCTGTCTTTGCCGCTATTAACGAAGACAGTTTCGTAAAGACCCTGAAACATCTGTGCCATATAGGAGATGGTCGCTTGGAGGCACAACAGTATCCATTTCCTGTTGAAGAGCCGCTCCCGGCAGTAGCTCATTGGAGAGGTCCAGTTGATAAATTTCATCCGTATAGGACGTTTGTACGCCGGGAAGATAGAACTCAGACGTACTATAAGCAAACGTCCTGGCTGTTCATTCTGCTGAGTTTGCATGGATTATCTGCAGAAAGCCCGATAGCTGGCATTTTGAACAAGCCGCTGTTTATATCATTTCATTATGTCGATGGCTGGGGCATGGACCATCTTGACTTGTTTCGCTGCCTTGATTTTCATGGCCATAATGACCTGGCAGCTTTAGTGGAGAAATGCCAGATATTCGGCGATGTTTGCTGGCTTATCAAGGAGGCTGCTTCCCGTTCCAAAGAAGTGGCTTATCTGTACTGGCCGCTCTCTGTATTTTATGATGGACCAGCAGGTATAATCTTTTCCTTTCTGACTGCAGTGTTTTCTGTTTAGCACCTGAATTTTGCATCTATTGATCCCATCATCTTTCTGCCGTTCTTAACAGACCGGCCCGACATAAAGCGGCAGGGGCTCTACAGGAAGATTATTGCGCAGGCCGAGAAGCCTACTTACTTTGAAGTTCCTGCTGCAGCACCGACCACTACTCCCCTGCCTCCTGGCAAGAAGAGGAAGGCTTCTGCAGTCAAGGCTGCAGTTGGGAAGGCCAGGAAGGCCAAGAAAGCTCAGGCTCAACAATCGGCTTCGGTAGTGATGGACACCGGGACCCCTCTCCCTGACATTCCCTCATTTGATGAGTTCGAAACTCAGAGGGAGGCCGCTCAGGCATCAGTTCAGGGTAACATCAATATTCTGCCATTGCATTCTTCATTCTATCTTGCTGGGTTTCAGAGGAGTGTTTAAATCTGACCACTCCTTCTTGCACAGCCCAAGAGCCAGTCGCGGCGCCCTCCGAGGTGGGGACCAGGTTGCCCTCTCCCACGCCGACTAGTGAGGCGGAGGGTAAGCATGCCCTTTTCATCTTTTTCTGTTCATTTCAGCTACTTTTCATCGTCCCTCTCACAGGCTTTTCTTTATAGTGATGGCCGGGGAGGAGACTGAGATTACAGGAGCGGCTGGCGATATTACTCAGCCGCGGGAGGGTCACAAGACTCAGGCGAAATGGGGCCCCGCTCCCGGAAGGCACATAGTTACCCGATCTTCCTCCAAGCAGATGTTAGAATTGATGGCCCCGCCCATGGATAGAGTAGAAATCTCTTCCGATAGCTCTGCGGCCGTTTCTGAGGCAGGTGGAGAAGAAACAGATCTCAGCGGGAGCGACACGGAGGGTGCCTCCAAACCAGAGGCCCCATCCGTATGTACCGCCATTGTTTTATCATTTACACCCCCCAAGCTGGTGGTGCCATTTTCTGGAGAAGAATTACCAGAAGAGTTCGCCGCTCTGGATACCGAGGCAGATATAACTCCTCCTTTTATGGTCTCATCAGCGGGGCTTTCCTCTTCCCTGCAGTCTTTTGAGGATATTGGCATCACTTTAGAAGTGAGTCTTTTCCCTTTATGGTTTCCTTTTTCCCATCTTTATCTACTACTTGACGCTGCATTGATTCGTTCACAGGAATCCCCTGTTGCCCTCCCGGCTACGAGTGCAGCCGTTGAAGCCACTTTATCTGGCACCCTAGCTATTGTTCCTGCTTCGGCAGCCGTTCTTGAGATAATTCGCCCTGTGCCCGTGAGGGTGCAGTCCTCCACAGACTTAGCATCATTGGACCTGCGGAATGCAGGGGAAGGCCCAGCTCTCATCAAGGCTTTAGATTTCAGAGCTGAAATGGACCAAGCCAGGGGTTCTGCCTTTGTACCAGCTGCAGTGATGACCATCGCTCCAGAATCAACAGTTCTCACAGTATCAGTCATGGAGAGCGAACCTTTGCCTCTTCAGACCGTGGCCCCCGCAGCCTTGACATTGCAGGGGCTGGGCATCGAGATGGAAGAAGGAGAGGTATCTGTTGCAGAACTGGGAGTATCGCCTACAACGGCCACGGAATCTGCTTCCGTATTTTCAGAATCTGAGGAGGAGATGCCTGAAGTTGCATCCGAGAGTATTCCGATGGCCGCCTCCGAGGAGATGGAGGTGGAAGATCTCCCGGCCACCTCAGAGGTTATGGGCGGAGCTCAGTTGGTGGCTTCGGCAGACCTGCCGTCTTCTTCTTCGCAGCCGGATATCACCCTATGGGCGGATATAGACAGTGAAGTAACTTTTGAAGTAGCTCCTCTTCCTTCGCCTGGCTTCACTTCCCCTGAAAGTTTTGTCTGGCAACATCTGGGCATGCTGCGTCAACTGGTGGAGTCCCAACCTGGACTAACTTATTCACAGTTGAAGGAGATAGCCGGGCGCTTCACCGCCGGCTTACAGGCGATGGGATGTCCCACAGAAATATGGGCCCAGCGGGTTCTTTTGTTGTTAAAATTTGTTCATCGCCGGGATTTCTTGACACACATCATGTCGGACAGATTGGCAGCCTTGAAGTTGCAAAGAATGGAGTGCAAGTCCGAGCTGGCAAAGATGAACTCTATCCTTCAGGAGCGACAGCGTCAAATGCAGTCTTTGGCGGAGCGGGAGCATTTCGTGCGCGAACGGATAACTATCCTGGAAGCTGAACTGTCTGATCTCCGAGCTGAGCTGCCACAGCTAACAACTTCTCGACCGCAGCTCGAGGAAGAAGCAGCTTTATTAGAGGGGCAGGTGGCATCCTTTCGAGACCAGTCTGTTCGACTGCAGGAAGAGGAGGCTCGGCTTCATGAACTAGGAGCCGCCCCTTCTGTGGGTCTTCTGGCATTCGAGGATATCTTCCGACAGCCATGAATCATTTTCTTTTTCTTTTCTTCTTCTCTCTTTTTTTGGTGCTCTTTTGTGATACAATGTCCCCTCGGGGCCCTTCATGTACTCACTTCTTAATGAAAAGAAAAATTTTGCTTTATGTGTATCCGCCTTCTTTTCCATGTGGTTTTATCACTTCAGGGAAGTGGGGTAGTGGTTTTAGCAACCCCTCATGCGAATGGCTCGTATCTGGCAGGAGAGCGTCCACCCCTTCAGAGAAAGGATGGGGAACTCGCTCCACCGCGTGACGGCATCCGAAGAGGTGCTTAAACCGGATTCTGTTGGTAGCGGCAAACGTCCCTCTTGGCAATATGTGCTGTGAGGGAGACAATTTGCAGGAATGTGAAAGAAAGGGCCTTATCAGAATAGACGGAAAGTCTAGACTGGGTAGAGGTTATAGCAGGTGGGACGATTACAGGATATGTGGTTTTCATCAAGACAAACGTAGGGTCTGAACTGAATAGGGTTTTATCATTGATCGGGCGAAATGCCAGTCGATCAACAGCTGGTTTCATCATCGATATTGGGTTTATATCGATGCAAGAAGAGTTCATAAGTTTCCCCAGAATAGACGAAAGGTCTACACCGAGTAGGGTTTCATCATTGATCGGGCGAGGTGCCAATCGATCAACAGTTGATTTCATCATCGATATTGGATTTATATCGATGCAAAAAGGATTTATAAGTTTCCTCAGGATAGACGAGAGGTCTAAGCTGAGTAGGGTTTCATCATTGATCGGACGAGGTGCCAATCGATCAACAGTTGATTTCATCATCGATATTGGATTTATATCGATGCAAAAAGGATTTATAAGTTTCCTCAGAATAGACGAAAGGTCTAAACTGAGTAGGGTTTCATCATTGATCGGGCGAGGTGCCAATCGATCAATAGTTGATTTCATCATCGATATTGGATTTATATCGATGCAAAAAGGATTTATAAGTTTCCTCAGAATAGACGAAAGGTCTAAACTGAGTAGGGTTTCATCATTGATCGGGCGAGGTGCCAATCGATCAACAGCTGATTTCATCATCGATATTGGATTTATATCGATGCGAAAATTTATAAGTTTCCTCAGGATAGACGAAAGGTCTAAGCTGAGTAGGGTTTCATCATTGATCGGGCGAGGTGCCAATCGATCAACAGTTGATTCCATCATCGATATTGGATTTATATCGATGCGAAAAGGATTTATAAGTTTCCTCAGAATAGACGAAAGGTCTAAACTGAGTAGGGTTTATCGCAGGTGGGACTTTGCCAAGAAATGCTTAGGTTTTATCAGGGCAGACGTAAGGTCTGAGCTGGATAGGCTTTAGCAAAACGGTGATGGGCTTCATTGTTGGTGGGATTTGCGAATGGGGGTATGTGGATTTTATCAGGGCAAACGTAAGGTCTGTCCCAGAAAGGCTTTATCATCGGTGGGGCATGGAGCCATATGATCGACGGAAGGTTTTACCGATGAAGGCAGATGAAGGTATCGTGCCGGTTGGCACGGAACTTTTTGAATTACCATATTACTGACCCAAGTGCCCTTTCGGGTTTTCACCAGAGCCAGCCCCCTCTTGCTTTTGCCCACGCGTCCTTTCAGATTTTCACGTGGCGGGGTACCCGATTTTGCCTGCAGTGCCCTTTCGGGTTTTCACCACAGCTGGGTTTTAGTCATTTTTGCCCTCGTTCAGAATGCCTGAACAAGACTGGCGGGGTATCTCTATTTTTAACCCCATTTTGTCTCTTCTTTTCTTCCCTTTTTTTTTATTGAAACTTTGATTCTATAACTGATGGACGCAGCTTGTGCATATGTCATCATTGATGTGGGTGCTAACATCAATGCAAGGGTTTCATAGGTCTCATCAGGATAGACGTAAGGTCTAAACTGGACAGGTTTCATCGCTGATCGGGCAATGCGCCAATCAATCAGCAACGGGTTTCATCGTTGGTATTGGGTTTATACCAATGCAAGGATTTTTATAGGTTTGATCAGGATAGACGTAAGGTCTAAACTGGACAGGTTTCATCGCTGATCGGGCAATGCGCCAATCAATCAGCAACGGGTTTCATCATCGGTATTGGGTTTATACCAATGCAAGGATTTTTTTATAGGTTTCGTCAGGATAGACGTAAGGTCTAAACTGGACAGGTTTCATCGCTGATCGGGCAGTGCGCCAATCAATCGGCAACGGGTTTCATCATCGGTATTGGGTTTATACCAATGCAAGGATTTTTATAGGCTTCATCAGGATAGACGTACGGTCTAAACTGGACAGTTTTCATCGCTGATCGGGCAATGCGCCAATCAATCAGCAACGGGTTTCATCATCGGTATTGGGTTTATACCAATGCAAGGAAATTTTTTTTATAAATTTCACCAGGATAGACGTAAGGTCCAAACTGGATGGGTTTTATCACGGCGGGACGTAAAGAGATACGCGGGTTTCTTCGTGGTTACCACATTACCGACCCAAATGCCCTTTCGGGTTTTCACCAGAGCCAGCCCCCTCTTGCTTTTGCCCACGCGTCCTTTCGGATTTTCACGTGGCGGGGTACCCGATTTTGCCTGCAGTGCCCTTTCGAGTTTTCACCACAGCTGGGTTTTAGCCATTTTTGCCCTTGTTCAGAATGTCCGAACAAGACTGGCGGGGTATCTCTATTTTTAACCCCATTTATATATATATATATATATTATTTTCTTCTATCCCCCCCCTTCCTGTTTAGAGGGTGTCAGATCGTGACGACACAAGATCACGATAAGTGGTAGCCTGGTTAGGACGGAGTGTCACTATACCAAGGAAAGGATATCTTGGCTAGGGCGGAGGGCCACTAGGCCAGGGAAAAGGTATCTTGACTAGGGCGGAGTGCCACTAGGCCAGGGAAAGGGTATCTCGGCTAGGGCGGAGTGCCACTAGACCAAGGAAGGGTAGCTCGGCTAGGGCGGAGTGCCACTAGACCAAGGAAGGGTAGCTCGGCTAGGGCGGAGTGCCGCTAAACCAAGAAAAAGGTTTCCCGGCTAGGGCGTAGTGCCGCTAGGCCAAGGAAAAGGTATCTTGACTAGGGCGGAGTGCCGCTAGGCCAAGGAAAGGGTATCTCGGCTAGGGCGGAGTGCCGCTAGGCCAAGGAAAGGATATCTTGGCTAGGGCGGAGTGCCGCTAAGCCAAGGAAAGGGTATCTCGGCTAGGGCGTAGTGCCGCTAGACCAAGAGAAAGGTATCTCTTGCCCGATTACTCGGGGAATATCAGCTGTGCAGCATGATACAACTTTAGGTGTTTACCGTTGAGTGGTGAGAATTGGATCTCCCCTCGATGATTAACAACTATGTAGGCCCCTCCTTCGTAGACCCTTTGTATCACATATGGACCTTCCCAATTGGGATTTAGCTTTCCCTTCGGGTTGGACGCCATGACTTCTTTTTTCTTGACCATGACGAGGTCACCTTTCTTAAATTCTCGTCCGTTTACGAGTTTGTTAAATGAAGTGGCCATGCGGGCCTGATACATTTAGATATTCTTCTGAGCTTGGAGGCGCTTCCCTTCCAATTCAGCCAATTCTTCTAATCTTCTTTCTGCATTGGTTTGTTCGCCATGGGCTAGGTCGTATTGGACTGCCACTCTGAGTGACGGGACTTCCAGCTCTAGTGGGACTACTGCCTCTGAGCCGTATACCAAGGAGTATGGCGAGCACCCTGTAGGTGTTTTGAAGACGGTGCGATACGCCCACAGAGCTTCATACATCTTTTCTTCCCAATCCTTCTTATTGGCACTGACGACTTTGGCCAGCAGGGTGCACAAAGTCTTATTGAAAGCTTCTGCCAATCCATTTGCCTGTGGATTGTAAGGAGTGGAAGTCCTCCATTCGATCTTATATTTCTCGGCAAGCCGATAGATTTTCTGATTTCTGAAATGACTCCCATTGTCAGATATTATTCGGCTGGGGATCCCAAACCGGAAGATGATGTTTTGCTTGATGAATCTGGCGACCAGCTCACCAGTGACTTCTCTTAGTGCTATAGCCTCTGCCCATCGGGAGAAGTAATCTGTTATGGCCAGTATATACTTATGCCCGGCCGAGGAAGTCGGTAGTGGACCGACTACATCAGTTCCCCATTGTGCAAACGGCCAGCTAGGGACTGTAGGGTGCAGAATCGTAGGTGGCCTTCTAGGCACAACAGCATGCTCCTGACACTTCTGGCATGACTTTGCAAATGTGCAGCAGTCTTCAAACATAGTGGGCCAATAGTAGCCCAGCTTCTTGATTTCTATCTTCATCTTGGGGCCAGCCTGGTGGGCACCTGCTGTCCCAGCATGTACTTCTTTCATCGCTTGCCAAGCTTCTTCAGTGGACAGGCAGCAGAGCAGAATCTTCTTGCGTGCATCTGCCATTATTCGGAACAGAGTCCCATTCCTGAATTCATAAGAATCTTTGATTCGCAAGAGTTTCATCTTTTCTTCTCTTTTCTGCGGCAGCTGTTGGTGTAAAAACCATTGTAGCAGGTGTTGTCTCCAATCAGATGCCTGTTCTGTACTGATCGTGGCGACTTCATTTTCTTCGGGGTAGCCTTCTAGCATGCTGGGGACTTGCCACCGATTTATGACAATAATGTTCAGTGTCTCATCTGGTGGGACTGTTATTGAGCTGGCTAGCTTTGCCAATGCATCAGCCTGGGCATTATGTGCACGGCCCACATGCTTGAGCTCAATATGATAGAATTTCGCCATGAGGCGCACAGCTTTCTGGTGGTAGGGGTTCAACTCCGGCTTTCGCACTTCGAACTCACCTTGGATTTGCTTTATTATCAACATTGAATCCCCGAATACCTGAAGCATCTGGATACCCATGTTGAGGCTTATATGCAGTCCGATTATCAGAGCTTCATACTCGGCTTCATTATTAGTGCAGGGCTTGTTTATAGAACAGGAAGTATGCACAACCTCCCCTTCCGGCGATTTCAGCACAATACCGGCTCCGGCCCGTATTCTGATTTTTCCATCGGAGTCCGTCTCTGTTCTAGATGCTCCGTCAAAGAATAGCTGCCACATAGTTGACTGAGCTTTGCAGGCTTCTAGTGTCTCATCATCGGGTAACTCAGTCCCCAACATATCATTCTCTGGCACAGGATGTTCTGTGAAGAAATCAGCCACAGCCTGTCCTTTTATTGCCCTCTGGGGTATATATGTGATATCGAATTCCATCAGAATTACTGCCCATTTGCCCAACCGGCCTTTCAGTACTGGTTGAGTCAGTATGTATTTGAGTGGATCTGCTGCAGATATCAATCTGATTTCATGTGACAGCATGTAGTGCCGGAGCTTTTTAACGGCAAAGACTAGTGCCAAGCATGTCTTTTCTATATAGCTGTAGCTTTCTTCTGTTCTGATCAGCCTCCTACTCAGGTAGTATAGAGCCTGCTCTTTGCCTTCTTCATTTATCTGTGCTAGCATTGCCCCCAGGGAACAGTGTGTGGCTGTAATGTACAGTATCAGGGGTTTGCCCTTAATAGGTGCCCCCAGCACTGGAGGGGTTTTGAGATATTCTTTCAGCTTCTCAAAGGCCTCCTGACAGCCATCGTCCCAGAGGAACGGCACATCTTTCATCATGAGCTTGTGAAAAGGGTGGCATCTCCCCGACAGATTTGATATGAATCGTCGGATGTAGGCCAAACGCCCTTGTAGAGATCTCAGCTCGTGGAGATTCCTTGGTGGAGGGAGCTCCTGGATAGCTTTAATCTTGGATGGGTCAATCTCAATGCCCCTATGACGGACGATGAACCCAAGGAATTTTCCACTGGACACGCCGAAGGCACATTTCATAGGGTTCATTTTGAGCTCATATTTGCGCAGCCTCTGGAACACTACTCTCAGATCCTGCAAATGGTCTTCTTTTCTGCTGGTTTTCACCACCAGGTCATCAATGTAGCACTCTACCTTTTTGAAGAGCAAATCACCAAAGATCTTTGTCATAGCTCTTTGGTAAGTAGCGCCGGCATTCTTGAGGCCGAACGGCATCCTTTTATAGTGGAATATCCCCTTCGGAGTGCGGAATGCAGTGTGCACTCTGTCTTCTTCAGCGATCCAGATCTGGTTATATCCGGATGACCCATCCATGAATGACAGGGCTTCATGGCCAATGGTTGCATCGATCATTACTTCAGTAATTGGCACTGGGAAATCATCCTTCGGGCAAGCCTTATTCAGGTCCCTGAAATCTACACATATTCTGATCTGCCCATTTTTCTTCTTCACGGGCACTATATTGGCCAGCCATGTAGTATATTGGTTCTCTTCAACAAAGCCCACATTGATCAGCTTGTCGACTTCTTTGTTGATCTGATTTATCAGTTCGGGACGCATTCTCCTTGAAGGCTGCTTTACAGGGCTTGCCCCCGGGTTTATCGCCAATCGGTGCTGTGCCACATCAGAGCTCAGTCCCGGCATCTCATCATATGTCCATGCAAAGCAGTCTCGGAACTCTTTCAGAAACTGTATGTACTGTTCTCTGGCAGCTGGTTCTAGCAGTGCACTGAGGAATGTCGGCTTTGGCTCATCCGCTGACCCCAGATTCACTTCTATCAGCTCATCGACGGTGGCCTGGCCTCCGTCCTCAACTTCGGGTGGGGCTTCTTGCAAATCAATAAAGCCTCCCGGGATATAATTCTCTTCAGTTTCATGTTCTTCTGTATCGTCATCCTGCTCATCAGCGGATGTCGGCTTATCATATAAGGCCGATACCATCGGATTCTGTTCAGTCTGCCCCGAGGACGAGACTGGTTCAGAAAAGAATTCAAAAGTGGAATCTTCCGTTCTTAGGGATCTTTCTGTTGCAGGCTCCCCTGAAAGGTCATCTTTCTGTAGAGCCCGGACTTCTTCCAGAATGCGCTCAAATTCCAGGCATTCTCTCAGTTCTTTGGCCATCTGGTCTTCATCCGGGGTTCCCGTATCAAATTGTGCTTCGGCCTGGAATAGATCCTCCTCGCAGGACGGGTCCTTCCAGCACCGACCCCTCTCAGTTTTATCAGACATCCCTGCTTCTGGCTGGTCATCTTGGGCTTCATTGTCTGTTATGGTTTGATACATAACCTCTTCATCCTCAAAGGGATATTGATCATATCCTATCCCAGGGAAGTCTCCATGCTGGTAGAAGGTAGAGATGACATCCACCTCGGCTTCATAATATTCTTGAAGGGTATAACCCAATCCCGGATGCTGTGTGATCTTCCTCAGTTCCTTATTATCTCGAGGCGGATCCCATAGCTCCCTGAATGCTTTCTTCTGGGCTGCAGATTGTAGTGATGGCATTTGCATCTTGGAGAACATCTGCGAAACCTGCTGGGTAGTATACTCCAGGCCTGTAATCGGCACCATCCGGTTTGCGGCTTCTTCAGGGACCATGCAGTCTTGATCGTCTTCTTCGACTGCCTCCCCGGTGTAGAATATGGTAGGTGGCTCGCAGAAGCGAGGGATTTCCATAGTCTTCAGTGGCAGCACTGTTTGGTATTCTAGGCTGGCGACGGGTTTGATTAAACCTCGTGGGACCTTCACCTGTATGCACCTTTCTTTCATCTCTTGATCAGTGCTATCTGGATGGATGCTAGGAGGGGTGATCCGAGCAAAATCATCAGCATAAGAGATGTGAGCTACTTCATGCTTTTCAACATAGCCCCTGGGTGGCGGTGGAGACCAAGCTTTTGCTTTTCGTCGCCGGCTTCTTCAGGCTGATCACAGCCTCTTTCTTTTCATCCTTTTGTGACACCTCGGTATAGTAGGAGGCATCGAGCATATGGCATTCGAACACTTCAAAGGGATGTAGGTCTGCAAACACCCTTTCTTCCTTTCCTTCATGGTAGTATTTTATGCATTGGTGTAGCGTGGATGGCACTATCTGATATTCATGCAGCCATGGTCTCCCCAACAGGGCCTTATACGTGGTGTTGGAGTCGATCACATAGAATCGTACCACGGTAGTGAGGTCGCCCAATGTGAGGTTGAAATCAGCCACCCCGAGAGGTGTTTCACATTTCTGGTTGAACCCAGCAATCTTCATGTCTCTGACCTTGGTAAGCTGCAGATCAAAGTAGTATTTCTGATAGATGCGATACGGGAGAATATTTACAGCAGCCCCGGGATCTATCAGTATCCTGCTCAGCGACTGACAGTTCAGGGAGCCCCTCATATACAACGGTCTGTTGTGACTGGCATTTGGGATCAGCATATCATCTTCTGTGAACGTGACTGATGGTCCAGCATTCACTTCTGCCAAGAGTGCTTCATATTGTGCCGGCGACTGCAGGGCATCCACAATTGCTTGGCGGGCCTCTTCACTCAGAGAGAGTATCTCCCAGATGGAGAATCTGGTGGGGAGCTTCTTCAACATTTTCATGATTCGACTGCCAACCCGAACATTAGACAGCCTCATCTCCTCTGCCCACCGGGGTCTTGGAGGTTCATGTGGTGCCTGTGGCCTTTGCTGCCCAGTCCCAGTTTCATTTTCTTCATCGGTCTCCCGGAGGGCTTCTTCTGTAATGACTGCCCCTGGCTTTGCTAGAGGGCTATTTTCTTCATTTTCTTCATGCTGTTTCTGCTTTCCAGTTGCTGTCTGCTGGCATTTATTGCTTTTAGCTGGAGCAGTGTGAGCCAGTTGCTCGTTTTCTAAGCTGGACAGGAACTCCAGGAATGAAGGGGCTCCTTCTGCTTTATCTTTTCCTTGGTACAAGCTGGCAGGGGGAGGAACCTGGACACCGCGCACCTCTGGTTTCGGGATCTGATAGGGTTGCTCCCCTCTGAACATAATATTATGGTTAGCTGGTGGCGGACGCCCCCATTTTCTCCCAGAACGTGTTGCATGGGCTGAGGTAGAGGCCTCAGCATGATTGGCTTCTAGCGGGGCATCTGATGCTTCTTGTTCATCATCCTCCCCGGGCAGAGAAAAGAGTACCGACAGAGTATTGCATTGTACTGTCGTGACCTTCTTTCCCTTTTTGGCCTTAGGCCGTCTCTTCTTTTTCTGGGAAGTTGGCTTTGCTAGTTCCTGCCCCCAGAAGGACTCAGTCTCATCTTTTCTTTGTTCTGCCTCCGGCTGCTCTTCAATTTTCAATTCTTCGAGCTGCTCCCAGAGTATACAGTCTTTCACCAACAGGTGTTTCGGCTTTTTCTGCTCATACTCATCAAGCTCATTAATATATTGCTGCAGACGCCTGGTTGCAGGACTTTCTTCTTTATGTGCAGGGAGGGGAGTTTGTCTCCTCCGGTTGCGAGTATGGATCCGGATGACTGGTCCGGTCTCAACTGTAGGCCATATTGGCTTTATTGGAGGCGACTCAGGCCTTGGGGTGACACCCCGGATAACTGCTCCGTTGGTTTTAGCTGCGGGAGTCTTCTTTCTACTTTTTGTGGGTACCGTCTGCCATCCTTCCTGATCTCTCAATGGGGTGAGGAGGCAGGCTTCATAGGTGTGCCTGGTGCATTCTTCAATGGCTTCCTTAGGTAGCTGTTGATAGATTGAGATCATATTAGCGGCCACCCTCCAGGGCGGAAGCTCATGTGGCCGAGGCGGCTTCACCTGGTAATCTCCCAGCTGCAGTTCACCCTTCTTGACCATTCCTTCCATGATATCTTTGAAGACATAACAGTCCTCAATTGCGTGCCCCAACACCCGGTGAAATGGACAGAACATCGGATCATCTTTCTTTTCTGCGTCTTCGGGCTTCTTTGGTTCAGGCAATGTTACCTTATTGAACTTATATGCCCAGTTAAATAATGCTGCAGTCTTATCCTTGGGAAAAGAGTAAGCCCTCCTCATCCTGTCCCTCAGAGAGACTTTGTCTCTTCTTTCTGCTGTATCTGCCATCGGGGGAGCTTCATCTGCCCCTTTCTTCCCTTTTTGTTGCTCAAAGGTTCTAAAATCGACGGTGTTGGCCTCAGAGTGTGACGGCCGCCGATCATTGGATTTACCTTTTGGCATGGCGGGAGCATTGACGGTCGGACGTTTGGACAAGAACGCCTCGACCTCCGCCACTATATTGTTCAGTCGGTCAAATGTTTTGACATCTGCACCGATCATTTTTTCTAGTACCTCCCTCCTGAGGTTCTGCTTGCATATCTGCACTGCATCCTCCTGATGAGGAGGTCTTCTGCATCTCATGGCTAGATTTCTCCATCTTTTGATGTACTCCAGTGCAGTTTCATCCTGTTTCTGCCTGGTAGCATACAGTTCTGCTATTGTGATTTCCCTCTCCGTGACATGAAACCTGTCGCGGAATTTTCTCTGCATATCGGGCCAATCAACCACTGATCCTGTTGACAAGCTTGAATACCATTCAAAGGCCAACCCAGTGAGGGACGAGCCAAAGAACTTGAGCAGATAGGCTTCATCGACTGCTAGGTCGCCCATGATTGTAGTATAGTAGGCTATATGCTCCCTGGGGGAGCCCTGGCCATTGAATTTCTCAAACTTTGGCGGCTTGCTGACGCCTGGAGGTAGTCTTTTGGCAGCATACTGGGGGGGATACGGTACCTTGTACACATCATAGGCACTAGTATCATCTCCAGTCTTCTCTGACAGCTTCATTTCCACAATTCTTTCAATCATCTGCTTGTGGGCTACAGCTGGATCTATATCTTCTGGAAAGAAGTGGGCTTGTTGCTGGCTGTGAGGAGTTGTCATCACAGTGGCGCGCAAGATGGGCGCGGTAGGCTGTGTCTGAGACACAGAGGGCTGAGCTACCGTTTGCTGTGGAACAGGTTGACTTGGTGCTTTGCCCTTATCAGCTAAGAGAGGATTAGCCAGGATAGTTGTTTCTGTGGAGCTGGATGTCTGCCCCGCAGGTTCAGCTTGCTTCGAGACTGATGTAGCTTCCTGTCTCTCATTGAGCTGTCTTCGGAGAGCATTGATCTCCTGTTGGTATCTTCTGAACATCATCTGGATCATGGGATCCATGGTTGATGGAATTTGTATATCTTCAGAAGTCCCTTCAGCATCATCAACGAAGGGGTTATCTCCATCTTCCGCTGTTACCACATTAACTGTCATAGTGGTAACCCTGCGGGCTTCATCATCAATTTTGATTTTATCTTTTGCTGCCTGGCCTCTTCTTGTGACAGGACCAGGTCTAGTTGCCAGCCTGAGCAATTCCTCTGGCTGAGTTGGTAGTATATCCTGCCCCCTGGCCAGTCCAGCCATATTGCAGGCGAAGATTTGCATCTTTCCTTTCCGCCTGTAGACCTTTCTTTTTATTTGACTAGGATATCTGAGCCGGTCAAAGACCGATATTCTTTCTTTGGCTTCTTCCTCGTACAGGTCTTCTTCATTATATCCGACCCTGGGGCCTTCTTCATAGTCATTTGAATCGGAGGAAGAGGCTTCGATCATCATTTCTTGGAAGGTTTCTTCTTCTTCATCATCCCTGATGCCCAAGGCACGGGATAGTCTTTGCTGGCCTAGGGCAGAGCTCCCTAGGTAGTGGAAGTAATCTTGGACTACTTGCTTAGTCTCCTCTGGGTCGCGCCTTTTCGGCTCAGGTCGGAGCATCAGTCTGTCCTGGCCCTTTTGCTGCCAGGCCAGTCTTGTCACCCGAGCATTCAGATGTTCGGCCCTGGGATATTTGAAGATATCAGCCTGTCTGGCACAGGCTCCTGATCTTCTTGCAGTAAGCATAGTGACTGGTTCACTTCTTCTTATATTGCCAACTTGGCAGCGGTTGGTAGTAGCATTGTAGATCTTCTTTTCCCATCTCTTGCCCCTGGCCATGGGATGGGTGTTGGTGAAGTTTTCCCTGGTCTCATATCTTCCGCCCCTCATCATGGGACGAATAGCAATCATATTTCTTTCTTGACCCTCAATCTCATCTTTCTTCCCCCGGGTCCTGGGGTAGGCAGCAGTAGCATTTCTTTCATCTTTCTTCATCTCCCTTCTGCCCCCTGCTCTGAGGCGGGCAACAGTGATATCAGTGAGGTTCTCTCTGTCTTCAGCTGGGGCCCAGCTTTGGATCCTCTTCGGTCGCCAGACCTGTTTGTATTTTGCTGGCTTGGGCGCCAGCGGCTTCTTTTCAGCAGCTTCCCAGTTGGCCCTCCTAGCGGCCAAAACCTGGAACTTGTTGTCAGTTGGGATGGTCGGGACGATTCTGTCCGGCCGGACTCCCCTGGGGCGACCATCGAGGTTCGCCCTAATAGCACCCATCATTATCATCTTTCCGGAATTGGAAAGGCGACGATCAACAGCAGTAGACCGGCTCCTCCGGTTGGTTTTCTTCCCCTTCTGGGCAGCAGTGGGGACCATGTCCCTTTTCTGGACATGATGGACGTAGCAGGCGACGGCCGTGGGGGCCGTTTTCTTCGGTAAGCCATCCTTGCAATCAGCGGCCTCCACTGGGGCGTTTGCAGCAGCGCCTTGCTCCTCGTTATCGACCTGTAGAAGGTCGGTGTAGACAACGCCCAAGCAGTTGGGCAGCCCGACAGCTGGGGGAAACGAACCGAACGCCAGTGGTACCGCCAGGTACCCCTCCTGGACGTGCATGTCCACCGGTTGCTTGTCGAAGCATACAGACGCGATTTGTGTTGTCATCGTAGTTTCCTGGAAACAAGGAAACACACGGAATCAGAAATTTGAGGGGGGCCCGCTGGGCCTCCTACCTTAGCGTAAAGATGAAGGGAGACTAAGTCCCACCGGGCGTGCCAGACTTGTGGACGCGGATTTTTTCATCATCGTCATCTATGTATGTGGATGTGGATATGATGTCTTTGTTTATTTATTTAATTTGGTTTATTGGGTTGATTGGTTGTTTATTGATTTATTGGTTTATCTATTTATTGGTTCATTGGCGTGCCAGTCACCGAAGTGACAATTTTATTGTGCGCTCGATCTGACATGGTCAGTCGATTGTGAGTGATCGTGTCTGGACTAGAAGTCCGTCATACCCTGAACGCTATGACGTTAATTACGTCCTCCCTAAGGAAGACAACCCTTGATTAAACGCTAGAGGTAGGAGGAAGGCAGCGGTAAAGCCGTGTGCTCAAAGGAGACAGAATTCATCTGTTTACAAGACGTTAAACGTATTTGAACAGAGCAGGGGTTTATTAATTACGGGAGAAACCCGACGGCATATTCCCACCATCTTGGATGATGCCAAGTGGGGAATAGGAAACCACCCATGCAGCGGCAGGGTAGGCTCCGCAAAAGATCGGGTATATAGACATAACCCGGAATCCGGATAGGGACCGGCCTGATGTAACACACCCGGTACGAGTGCGATGTCTTATTAATATCCCCCTTTGGAGGGCCGTCGGAGATCACGCAAGGGCATAACTCCGTGGGCCAGCGGGGTTAGAGGAGAATACCACACTCGATTGGTGGGGATATGTAAATTTCGGCAGCATGTTCCCTCAACCTGGATTATGCCAAGGAAGGATAGGTCATCATCCACGGAGAGCCGGGACAACGACCGAACAAAGATGGGCACCAGGCCCAGGGACATCTCTTGCCTTCATATTATTGATCAATATTCCCTTGGAACCCATCAGAACACATGTAATGACATGGTTCTTTGGGTTCATAAGGCAGCGGTGAAATCCAGATTCGGGACGAGAGCTGTAGGGGAGGTCTTCCCCATTATTGTATCTCATCAAGACACAAGTGATGGTCTGTGAGTATCCCCTTAAACAGATGTAGGGGAGATTAAGAAGTTTGAAGAAGAACGGTGCAGAGATGGGCCTCGGAGTGGGTTTCGTTTGACTGAAGGAGGGATCTCGGCGTGGTCTTTGGCTTGGACAAAAGGGGGCTCTCGGCCTGGACATTTAATGGACAAAGGGGGGCTCTCGGCCTGGTCCTTTGGGTTGGCCAAAGGGGGTTCTCGGCCTGGTATCTGGTGGATGGAGAGGGGCTCTCGGCCTGGTCATTGGGCTGGCCAAGGGGCTTCTCGGCGGCCAAAGAAAGGCTCTCGGCCGGGGGTTTTCGGCGGCCAAAAGAGGCTCTCGGCCGGGGGTTCTCGGCGGCCAAAAGAAGCTCTCGGCCGGGGGTTTGGCCGGCCAAAGAGGGAGGAAAGCCTCTCGGCCTGGAGGTTCTCGGCGGGCACCTGGGCGCGCCGGAAAGGGGGGGCGCCGAGAGGGGCATCATCAAGCTTGGGCGAAAAAGGGTGTATGAACGACTGTAGGCATAGGGGCTCTCGGCAGAGGGCTTCCCGGCGCGCTCCTGGCCGCGCCGGGAATCTACACGCCGGGAGCCTTGCACATATAGCCTCACGTGGAAAGTATTGGTAACAGACGGGGTTGTCGTTTAGCAAAAGAAGGGGAAGGCCTCTCAGCCTTATGGTTCTCGGCGGGGAAACTCGCACGCCGAGAAGATGAAATGCAGAAGGATTTCAGGGTTTCAGAGCTCAAAAACGATGCTCTGTTTAGATGTTTTCTGGGATTTCAAGCTCGAATTGATGCCGGGCCAGAAGTGCAAAAGGGGAATTTCATGGAGGCTTCTATTAGAAGGGTGCCAAGGGATTTGAACGGTGGAATCAAATGGGAGAAATCAGACCATCACCTGATCCTGTGGAGGGTTTTGACTGTCTGTTGCAGGCCATTTGGGGGAGTCAAGAGATGACTATCCTCCGACCCCTCCAGACGAGCCCAGTGACATTAAAACAAACGGAGAAGGAGGGACTCTCAACATATAAACTTCAGGCCCTAAGCATTCAATATTTAGAATGGAGGACCTGAGATCGGATCATCGTTTATGAGAGCTGGACAGCCCAGGAAACCAAGAGACTGATATCTCTGGTTCCTGAACCGCATAAGAGGGCTCGTCAGAAAACTCAGGTTATATATATAGGGAAACAGCCATTGAGATCGGAGAGGGAAGAAGAGAACAAAACTCAATAACCCATTGGATGGGGGTAGGAGTCCTATCCTCGTCCCTCTTCGAAGAACAAACCCATGCGATCGGCTCCGAAACCCGAAGAGTCTAATCTATATTTCTTTCAGACAAAGGCCATATACATAGAGAGACAGACAGAGATCGGATGCCTTAATCCATCAATGCCCAGACGGGCCATCTCGATGTTTCATTGCATTGCATAAAGAAAGTCTTACACTGATCATGAAAGAAAAATGCAAGGCAGAAAGCTAAAAATCAAGGCCGAAACTCTCCGGCTACAGTTGATAAATCGAGAAAGGACTCGTTATATTACATCAGATAAAGAAAAAACAAACATGGAGGAGGGGAGGGTGGAGCATTGACTCCTCTCCCTCCCAGTGCCCACCAGGAGCTTTCCTTCTTCTTCTCTTCTCTGTTGGTTGAAAGGGGGGGGGGTGGCTCTTGCTCTCCGATCGGGACTCCCTCTCTATCTTTCTATTGCTCTATCTTTTTTTTCTTTCTTCCGATCGATCCCCTTTTTCTCTCGATCCCCTTTTTCTATCTGGCTTTCTCTCTTCTTCCTTTTGGCCGTCTCCTTCTCTTCTTTTCTTTTCTGTCTATCCTCTTTCTTGCTATCTCGCTGCTTCTCTCTTCAAAGGGAGGGGGTTTTATAACCCTTTTCCCTTTTTCTTCTCGGCAGACACCCTCACGGCGCGCTTGAAATAAGCTTCCCGGCGCGCTCGAATCCGGCCTCTCGGCGCCAACTTTGGGCTTCGACACAGGCTTTCGGCGCCACCTTCATACATGCCCACTTGGGGTTTTTTAAGTGTTTCATCACCCGAAAGGGCCTTTCATTGGTGACATGTCTTGTATTGAAATTGTGATTACAATTTTCATCAGCCCGCAGACAGGGTTTTATCAGTCCGTAGACAGGGATTTTGTCAGTCCGTAGACAGGGATTTTATCAGTCTGTAGATAGGGGTTTTATCAGTCCGCAGACAGGGGTTTCATCAGTCCGTAGATAGGGGTTTCATCAGTCCGTAGACAGGGGTTTTATCAGTCCGTAGACAGGGGTTTCATCAGGATTGTCATCTGAACGGTGACAAAGCCGGGTATCATCTTATCAATATCGTCACTCTAATGGTGACGAGCTCGGACATCAGCTTTAGTCTGGGAAGACCTCAGCCGGGTGTATAATCTGTGTAGACGATTATTCTTCTGCTCTATCTTTTCAGGAGCCTTTACCATCTTCATCTGCCGGTGTCGGCTTCATCTTTATCTCATATTACTTCCGTCAGTAAGCCGACATCTGACTTACCCTGACATATCATCTGTGACTTCTTGGACGAAGCAGTAGTACAGCTCTTCTTAAAGGGCTGGAAGGTCTCATTAGTCGAGTGACTGCTGCTTTATCAGTGCTGCCGTCTGAGTGACATTGGCACCGGGCATCGGCTTTGGCCGACAAGGGCTTTAGCCGGGTGAAAGGTTGATAAGCTTCATCATTAGTCTTTCACTGTTGGTCAGGCCCTCTTTTCAATTATACTTCCACCCTTGTTCATTTTCCAGGTGTCAACAGCGGGTTGTAGGGATTTATTCCTCAAAGCTATGGATCAGCGGTTCAAGCTGTAAGTCAGCGGAAGCCTCACTCTAGTAGAGTGGGGGGTGGACGTAGGTCTGCTTGGTGCTGACCGAACCACCTAAAAATTCCTTGTGTCTATGGTGTGCTTCGTGTGTTTGATCATTTTCTTATACCTTCACTTCACAGGTTGCTTTGAGTGCTAAGTGTTCGAGACATGTTATGGGCAAACCATTATTTGCATTTGTTCACAGGCTATTGTGGACGTGTAAAATTGCACATCCATGTGTCCCGACCAATCCAGCATCAGCCACAACCCCAAACGAAGAAACTAACTACCATAACCAATCGATCAGAAAGTGCGTCCACAGCTGTCGTGTGAGCTCTTTTATGCATTCTATCCTTTAACTATTTGACGTAGTTTCTGAGGGAACCAAGTGTGCAGAGCAGTCTGCTAGTAAGTTTCCATTCGTTTCATATTTCGGTAGGGTGAGTTTTTAATTAAGCATAGTTTTTATCTAGGGATCTATTCACCCCCCCCTCTAGATCCCGGCCTTGCACCCAACAGATGACCCTGTGCTTGTAGAGATAACGAGTTGGCTGGATCAGTGACCAGATTTCAAGATAGCATCAGATGGAAGACTATTATTTCATGAAAGGACTTGTGTGTCGGATTGCGCCCTGATATCAAAAACAAGATTCTAGAGGAGGTACACCGATCAAGGTATACTAATCATCCTGGTGCTATTAAGGTGTATTAAGATTTGAAGGGTACTTTCTGGTGGCCTAATATGGAGAGAGAGATCGCAGAATTTGTGAGTCGATGCTTTGTTTTCCAACAAGTAAAGGATGAACATCTCAAACCTATCGGGAAGTTGAAACAACTTGAGATACCGGAATGGTAGTGGGATAGTATTGGCATGGATTTTATCACCGAATCGCCAAGGACTCGAGTAGGGCTTGATGCTATATGGGTGATTGTGGATCGTTTAACGAATCTGCTCACTTTTTACCTATTAAGAGTCGTTGGACAGTGGATGTGCTAGCTGCACTTTATATCAAGGAGGTTGTCAGGCTACATGGAATTCCTATATCTATAGTCTCTGATAGAGATCCAAGGTTCACTTCTCACTTTTGGAAAGGATTACAATCATCCATGGGGACACGATTGAATTTCAACACAGCCTTTCATCCTCAAACTGATGGGCAGATAGAAAGGATGAATTAGATTATTGAAGATATGTTGAGGGCATGCATGATAGATTTTGGAGGTATTTGGCATGAGCATTTACCTTTAATAAATTTTGCATACAACAACAGTTATCAGTCCAATATCAAGATGGCACATTTCGAGGCGCTATATGGCAGGAATTATAGATCTCCTTTGTGCTAGAGCGAAACTGGAGATAAAAGTTTACTAGGACCAGATATGGTGCAAGATACTACTTATAGTATTTAGTTAATCAGAGAAAGATTGAAAGTTGCTGAGTCAAGATAGAAGAGTTATGCCGATAATCGAAGAAGAGAATTGGAATTTCAAGAAGGTGATCATGTGTTTCTCAAAGCATCACCAACCAAAGGAATTAAGAGGTTCAGTATTAAGGGAAAACTCAGACCGAGATATATTGGTCCTTTCGAGATTCTGGAGCGAGTAGGAGAAATGGCTAATAAGATTGCCTTACCACCACAATTGACAAGAGTGCACGATGTGTTCCGCATATCTATGTTGAGGAAATATGTATATGATCATCCGCATGTTATTCAGCACGATACTCTGGAGCTGCAGAAAGACTAATCTTACGAAGAGAAGCCTACGAAGATCTTAGACCGCAAGTTGCATCAGCTAAGGAACAGGGCTATACCTATGCCCAAGGTTCAATGGAGTAGGCGAGGCCAAGAAGCAGCTACTTGGGAGCTAGAGGAGGCTATTAAGAAGAAATATCCACAATTGTTTTCTGGTTACTACTTAACCCTCTCTTAGAACTTGTCTGAATTTGGGGACCAAATTCTTTTTATGTGGGGGAGGGTGTAGCAACCTAATAAAACATATAACCTTAATGTAAATGATAATAGGCCTTAACCATTAAACTATTAATATTAGACCAACTAGTTAATAGGCTAAAATGAGTTCCAATAGCTAATTCATCCAAAACCAATTAGTGGGCTGTTAGTGGGCCGGTCACCTTAGATCAAAGGTGGGATCCCTGTTACGTTAGGGTTTGAAGGATTAGTCGATTGAATGATAGAATGGAGGCTTCATTTAAGGAAGGATAGGGATCGAACAGGGAAGGTTGAGTTTTAATCAAAGTAGGATTTCTTAGTAGGATTTGAAGGGGTAGAAACCTTATAAATAGACACCCCATGCGACAGTAGAAGCCATCATTGCTGCTGTTGCTACTAGGATCAGAGGTTGGCCGTGCGGACCCGTGTTGTAGAGAACCCAGGGATCATAGCATTCTTCTTCCTTCTTCTTCATCTTTCCTCTTCTTCTTTCCCATTAAGGTAGGTTGTCTCCCAAAACAATTAACTCACTTATGTTTTGTAAGAATGCATGCAGTCACGTAGTTCTTCGCATCAATATTTCATGATCCATGCAAGTTTCATGCTAGTTTTAAAGCTTTTAAGCATTTTGTTTCCTTTCTGTTAAACGGAGAATTCATGACCAGTGTAGTGGATGCGTGTTAATCTGTGTCTTCCTACGTAGATGTTGATTCTTCAATTAGCGTCAGCTAGATGGACGCTTATTAATAAATGTCGACTACTAAGACATGAATTCGTCAGATAAATAAAATATTGTATCCACGTTTAAAAATCATTATCCATTAAACCATGTTCAATATAATTATGATGTACAGATTTTTAGGATCCCTAGATTTTTTCAAATTATTATGTCCTTAGATTTATTAAAATATGATTGGTTTAAAAGTGCTATTGTTCATCCCTTTTAAAAAGAAATAAACAATAACCATGCAAGCCTGATCTGATCAAAGCCGTTAATACTGTTGTAATTGGCATCTTCATACTTGAAATCTGGAATCTATGCCCTTCCACATGGACGTAGATTAATACACGTCAGGTATCCAGACGTGAATTTGTTTACCTTTATTAAATAATCAAGAAATAGTTTAGAAGTAGCGTCTAGAGGACAGACGCGTGTTCAAGAATATGTGCCTCTCTACGGCGACGCACATTTTTTACGAACATCTATTCTCTAACGTGCTTTGAGTGACAAGCTGGATATTCCTAGAATTGACATCCTTCTGCATGGATGCAAACTTAAGATTTTGTGCCTTTCTGTGCAAACGCTAATTTTATTCTTCTCAGGTTTCCTCACTGTCACCGCGGATCCTTGGTACTAATGTCTCATAGTCAAGACTTAGTCCTTATTTTTGAGTTCTCACGATACAACTTATCTCTTGGGGAAAGAAGGACCCTCCGTTAGGAATCTCTCTCGTCGGACTAAAAATTCTAGTGAGGAGGTGCTTCTATCACATGACACGGGCTTCGGAATTCGTGATGATGATTCGTGGCTTGCGTGGTTCTCGTGCAGCGTGAGCTCTAGACGTGTGGTTTCGTCTTGTGATACTCGTGGGTTGGTTTACGTCTACGGTGACGTAATTCCTCGAGTTGTTTTGGTGTCTTTATGACACTAAGGTCTAGGGTGCCAGTAGATATTTTCCGTGGTTCTACCCGTGGATGGTGTAGGGTGCACGATAGTGGAGTCATGACTGTACCTTTGGCCGGGTAGATCTTTTGTAGGGCCTTCGTGGGTTTCTGTAGGCCTTCGCGATATGAATTTCATGATTTGACAATGGATTGGTAACTCCCGACTTTGTGAGATCATGATTCACCTTTCTGTTGCTATTTGGAGTAGCTTAGAGGGACGAGGTTCCTTCAGCTGCTATGTTTCAATTCAGTACGGCTTTCTTCTCTACTGTTGTTCCTGCTCTTGGTGTTACTGCTTTGCTATAGTTGTTTAGAACTGTTGTTACTATGTTATTTTGTGGTAGGGATCTATGGGACCCCTACTAAGCTAGTGAGACGAGTGTGAGCGACGTCACGCGGTTCGGAGTAGAGCGGGATGGAGGGAAGAGGAAGAGGCGGAGAGCGCGCGGGCTCCTTCTTTTTTGTTTGTTTTGTTTGCTGCAACACAGAAATGAGAGGAAAGAGAGAAGGGGCCACCACGGGAGATTGCTCCGGCGGGGCGAGCGGGACAAGTATGATATAGCAAAATATGGGGATTAAACGGCCATAGCGGGAAGTGACTCGCCGCGACCTCGGGGGGACGGGAATGATGCAAAAATTAAATAACAAGAATTGAAACGGCCATTGGGGAAGTTACTCGCCGCGGCCTCGAGAATATGAACAGAATATAACAGAATATAGAGAAAATATGAGAACAGAAATTTAAACGGCCATTGGGGAAGTGACTCGCCGCGGCCTCGATGATATGAGCAGAATATAACAGAATATAAAGAGAATATAAGAACAGAAATTTAAACGGCCATTGGGGATGTGACTCGCCGCGGCCTCGATGATATAAGCAGAATATAACAAAGCATAAAGAGATTTATAGGAATAGAAAATTAAACGGCCATTGGGGAAGTGACTCGCCGCGGCCTCGATGATATAAGCAGAATATATAACAAAATATAAAGAGAATATAGGAAACAGAAATTTAAACGGCCATTGGGGAAGTGACTCGCCGCGGCCTCGATGATAAGATGTGATCGCCAGGGGCCAAAAGACCCCAAAATAAGAAGGTGATCGCGCCTACCTCAAGAGCGGGAGATGGCGGGTTGCTTCTTCCTCTCCTTCCGGCCGGCCGACGGAGAGGGCTTTCCTCGGGTACCCTTGCAAGACAACGACAAATAAATGACAAGTGGATTAGAAAGATGGAGGTGTAGTATTCGAATCCTTGCGATAAAAATAACGAAATGATGGCAAGACACACACCTGGTTGGTGTTATCTTTTAAACCCCTCTCGGACTCGAGTAGGAGGAAAATGAGATGATGGATGTAAGAAGTGTAAGAGAAGAGGCCCCCTTGTGAAGGGGGATAGATGATGCAATATGATGAATGTAAAGGACTATGGAGAAAAAGGGGAAGAAAAGGCTTATTGGATGAGCCGAGGGTGAAATCCGGCGGAGCTCCGGCAGCGTGGGGACGACGTGGAAGCGCGGTGGATGAAGACGACCTTCCTCTCGCGAGCGTGAGCACCCGAGAAGCCGGCAGAACCTCCACCTACAAAAGAACCCACGGGTTAGAAAAATGACTCCGTAGCCTCTGGGCTGCGGCAGCCTATCGGATCACTGCTTAGCTCCCTTAGAACTGAGGGGGTGGGCCTCTATTTATAGAGCTCCGGAAGGTGGAGGCGTCCAGGACCCTGGACACCTCCATCAGGGCCGAAATAATATTTTATTCTATTTTTATTGATTTTTTTAGAATACTTTTATGGGGGCGTCCAGGGTCCCGGACGCCTCTAACAGGTCCACCGAAAACCGACGACCGCCGCACGCGGTTTGGCACAACGCGTGGTTTTGTGAGCGGCGCCTCGTGATTCAGAAATGGGCGCGTCCAGTCAGCTGGACGTCTCTAAATTTGGCTTTTTTCACACACGACAAACCGTCGTTCGGTGGCCGGCGCCCGTGAGTGAGTTAATGGAGGCGTCCAGAGGCCTGGACGCCTTCAAAAGTTTATTATTTTTTATTATTTTTGTCTTTTATGCCAAGGCTGGCATTTTATATATTTTTTTACATGTTTTTATGGAGGCGTCCAGAGGCCTGGACGCCTCCATTAATATATATACATTTTTTTAATTTTTTTATTTTTTTTATTTTTATATGCCAACTGGCAATATATATATTTTTTTATATTTTCTTTTTATGGAGGCGTCCACATGCCTGGACGCCTCCATTAATTTATTATTTTTTTATTATTTTTTTTATTTTTTTTTTATTTAATTTTGGGCCCTGAAGAAAAAATAAAATAAATCAAAATCATGGGGGCGTCCAGGGGCCTGGACGCCCCCATTAAGACCCACCCGGGTCCTTGGATCAGGCGTCGGCGGCCGCCTGGCAGACCCCCTTCTTGATTCCGGAACCTCTTGATGCGTTCGACTGGTGTTGATGCCGTCCGAATGCCGTGACGGGACGGTTCCGGATGCCGAAAAGGGCGGAAGAAGACTCAGGAAAAGGAAGCACTCGAGCGATTCGAAATGCGTAGGCCATCGCGGGGCGTCGTATAGTAATATGAGACTTTCTATGAGACGTCAAGAATGGCGTGTCTACAGCTGCCCCGCCTTGGCGTCTGCTTTGCAAGGGAGCGACACGTAGTGGAATGGTATCGAAGTGGACTGAAATGAAGTGGGAGCGGACTGATAAGTTGATGCCAAGGTGTGATGAGACACGCTTGTGACGTTACTGTTTGGAATCTTTCCTGAAGTTTCAATGAGGCGACCTTGAAGGAGGTCTTTCAAATATTGACGATCGCTTGGACGGAGATCAAATAAGGGAGGGTGAGATGTGCACTCAGGCACGAAACAAAAGAAGACCAACTTCTCGGTGTGGAAGTACCTGGGTCATAAACCGGAGGTTTCACCTTTGGGGAGCGGTTACCAGCCAATGTGGAAGTGCTGCGGCCAAGGTGGGTCAAAAATGTAAAGGAATATCTGAGGGTCTGTCCAAACAAGGGTCTCCTTTGGAAGAGCAGCGTAGGGCAGTCTCAAAGAAACTCAGTATTTCATTCAGAGTGGAATATCTCATATTTGTAGGAATTGAAACACAACGGCTTTCACAATCGAATCGCTTGAATGATCTTCCGCAATAAATCAAAGTCCTATATGAATGCATGCTGGGTTTAAAGAAAAATTTAAAACAAACAAAAATAGAAAATAGCCAAGGATAATATTGTCAACTTGTGAAGAACGGGTCAGGATACCGACCCGGTGAGCTGATACTGGGCTGGGGCCCGTTTATCCGCGCACCAACTCACTGAATGGAACCGTCGTCCCCATTCTATCACAAATTGACGGCCTATCCGTACAACCCAAACTCTTCCGGGATCATCACCGTTTTTGTTGAAGGGGAACTCAAATCCCAGATTCGTTCGGGCCGCAAGGTCCTTGACATGTTCTAGTAGCGTAGGTATCATATATTATGATGCATGACATGGTGGGACCAACCAATGAAAGGTGGGACAGGAGATAGGACAAAGATGTCCGTTAGTAAAACCTGCACATGCCAGCAAAGGTTAGCAACATCAAAAGGTAGCAGAATCGCACCACAGTTCAAAGGAGATCCAGACAAAATCTTGACAATGACAACTGATGTGACACGTTTTGTCCTGTAGCGATCTTCCCTTCCTACACTTCTTCTCTTACACCAAGTTGTTTCGAGACACGCTTCACGAGACCTTGCCCTAAACAGCAGGGAACTACGCTTTGCACGGGGGGGATTCTGTTTGCTTTCTCCTCCTTTTGGGGGGCGTCCAGGCGCGAGGACGCGTCTTAGTCCTTGAATTCAAATTTAAAGCGTCGGGTGGCCTTTCTTCTCCCGTGCCTTACCCGCAAACGAGCCCGCCTTCCGCCGAAACTCGCTTGCCCCTTTTTCGTCTTCCTCCTCTTTTGATTGATGGAGTTCGGTGGGCCCGACCGTGGTGAAGGTGGAGAGGGACGAGGAAATCCTCGCCCAAGGAGGGACGCGCCCGATCACGGAACGGCGTCCATGGAGGAGGAAGGGCCGCTTCGGGCCCCCGAGGGACCCGAGGGGCCCGAGGGCGTGGGAGGAGGTGAACACGGTCCGGTAGGTCCTCCGATCTCTTCCTCTTTTAATTCATTTTGGGTTTTGAAGCGAGTCGGGCGAGGAGAAAAGGGTTCGGCGAGTGTTGCACTCAAATGATGGACGCGTCCTAGACAGGGGACGCGTTCCTTTTGACTGATATGGGACCCCTTTCTTGGTGCAGGACATGGCAAGGACCCTGGGCCTGGCCGATGAGTGGGCGAGTGCGGACGAGCCGAGCCGCGTCAGGAAGGAGAGTCGCGGCAAGGCGAGGCTCGAGGACTGGCCCGTACGTCTCCCTGGACAGCAAGGGGGTGTACTGGTGCAGGCCAGTGCCGACTTCCTGCGGCGGCAGAGAGAGAGTTACGCGGGGCTTCCCCAAGCTGGGGACACGCGTGGCATCGGCGGCTCGCGCGCCCAGCTGTCAGAGACTAGGCGGCAACTGGCCGTCGCTCAACATGAGCTGTCGCTCCTGGTAAGTTACGTGTCGCCCTTTTAACTTCAGATTTCGGAGTTTCACTGACGGCCGTTGTTTATTTTGTTCCAGCGTGCCCAGCAGACAGCGACGGTGGGAGCGGCTGGCGGATCTTCTAGCTCCTCGGCCCCTTTTCTCGAGATTGCTTCCCTCCGGGAGCAACTTGCCGGTGCGGTGGCCCGTGCGACCCGGGCGGAAGAGGAGCGTGACGCCTGGGTGGCGACTGTAGCGGAGCTGCGGCACCGTGGTGAGGAGAGACCTTCTCCAGACATCCTGGAGTTAAGGGTTCTTCTGCAGATGATGAGGAGAGAGGTAGAGAGAGAGAAGGCCGAGAGAAGGTCCGAGCGACAGCGGGATCTGACCGAGAGGAGGGCCTTGGAGGCCCAAGTGAGGGAGCTCCAGCTGGGCCTTCAGGCCGTCGTGCAGAGGCTAGGAGGGATGGAGACGCGCTACGAGAGAGCGCGAGAGTTCGGGGAGCGACTCCGCCAGTCCGGTCGCTTTGCCGCCAGTGGCTTCTTCGCCATGCCAGGGGAGGAGCAGCGAGTCACTGCTGCGGAGCAGGCGCCCAGAGGCGAGGCAGGTGCTACTGCACGGGGATCCCGGAGGCTTCTGAGGGACCCTCACCTCGGGGGAGAGGAGGAGGGTGCCCGGAGAGATGAGTGATGGTGAGGATTGGCGGGCTAGTGGACCCGTCACCTCTTTATGTTTATGATGTTTTTGACAGCTTATGTAGAATTATGAATGGAGTGATTTGATTTTCTGCTGCTTGTTTGTCCTCTTGTGCGTTCCTTCTTCCCTACACTTCTTCTCCTTTGCACTGTTCCCATGTGACGGATCTGTCGAGACTCCGCCTCGAGCGGAGAATCACGTCTTATTGTGACCATTTTCCACGGGAATCTGCCGTCGAAGTCAAAACTGACGGCCCTAGTTCCTTTTCCCGGATGTTGTGCCAAATTTTGCGGGCGTCCTCCAAAACATGATAGGGTATCCCTAGACAACATAGGGGCTATTCGTCCTATTCTTCGTCCAGTCAATAACCCTTTGGTGAAGTATTCCGTCGCAGTAAGGATGAAAGATTTCTGCTTGGTGAGGGAATTGGGATCACCTAGGGGACCAATGATGTCGAATGCCCACATGGAGAAAGGCCATGGGGAGGATATTGGATGAAGTGAGGAAGATGGTGAATGGATTTTATCGGCGTGAAGTTGACACTTGACACACCTACGGACATAGACAGCACAATCCTCTTCCATAGTGGGCCAATAAAAGCCTTGACGAATGATCTTCTTGGCGAGCATCTGACTATTCACGTGGCCACCGCACACACCCGAGTGCGTCTCTTCTACACATTTCCAAACCTCATCGTCACCAAGACATCTTAACAGAATACCAGTAAGGCTCCTCCTATAGAGTAGACCTCCGATCAATGTGTATTTCTGAGCCACCCTTCTTATGGCTTTCTTGTCCTCTGTGGTGGCCCCTTCAGGATAAGACTGATTTTGGCAATATTTGACAATTTCATAGAACCATGGTTTCTCTTCATCAGCCAGTTCTTCTTCGGCCTCTGCCAACATGATTTCCCTCTTCTCACGGATATCTTCCTGCAGGATCTTCCTTGCTATCCTGTCTTTGATGTTTACGTAGGAAGCATCATCGACTGCGGGGGCGTGAAGTTTGTAGATGGAAATGGACTTAAACCATCTTCCTAGAGGGAACCTTATGGATGATGCCAATGAGGCGAGGGCATCGGCGAGAATATTCTGATGACGAGGGATATGAACAAAGATCAGTTTTGTGAACAGCTTGGCAAAGGCAGCAGTGAGTTCTTGGTATGGCTTGAGTTTGGGATCGCGAGTGCGATACTTAGTGAGTACCTGGCGAAGGATGAGTTGACTATCACCTACGACTCGCAACTCAGTGATACGAAAAGAATGAGCGAGTCCTAGACCAGCTAGAAGAGCTTCATATTCGGCTATATTGTTGGTAACTGGAAATTTGAGCTGGTACGCCAATGGGAATGTGAGGCCTTCCGGTGACAGGAGGGCGACGCCGATTCCTTTCCCTTGAGAATTCAGAGCTCCATCAAAATATAGTGTCCACATTGGCTCATCTGATTGGTTGATGGACATTAGTTCCTCATCTGGAAACTCTGATTGGACGGGGTCGAACTTGGGAAGAGGATGGTGAGCGAGATGCTCGGCTATGGCATAGCCTTTAATCGCCTTTTGCTGGATGTAGGTGATGTCGAACTGAGAGAGAAAACTTTGCCAGCGTGCTAGCCTATCCGTAAGGACGGCTTTCTCCAGAAGGAATTTGATAGGATTCATCCGAGCAATCAAGTGGACTTCGTGAGCCAAGAAGTAGTGCTTCAATTTCTGCACTACCCAAACGAGGGCAGCACAAGTTTTCTCCATGCCGGTGTACTTCTGCTCACAGGGATTGAGAAGTTTGGACAAGTAATAGGTTGCCCGTTCCTTGCCTTCTTCATCAGCTTGTGCGAGGACGGCTCCCACGGAGTCATCCAAGACTGAGACGTAAAGGATCAGAGGTTTTTCTGGTTTGGGTGGAATGAGAACGGGTGGACTAGCCAGATATTCCTTCAACCCTTCAAAAGCTTTCTGACATTTAGAATTCCAGTGGAATTCTACTCCTGGCTTGGTCAACTCGTAGAGAGGTCTACACCTTTGTGAATGTTGAGACACAAACCGACGAATAAACTGCAACCTCCCGATTAAGCCTCGGACTTCCCTCAAATTCTTGGGAGGCGGCATATCCCTGATAGCCTTGGCTTTGTCGGGATCAATCTCGATCCCTCTTTTACTCACAATGAACCCCAACAATTTACCTGATGACACACCAAACACACACTTTTTCGGGTTCATTTTCAATTGGAACTCTCTGGACCTTTGCAAGACCTTAGCCAAAACTTCTGGATGTTCCATCCTGGTCCTTGATTTTACCAATAAGTCATCCACATACACTTCCAGATATATGTGCATCATGTCATGAAATATGGCCATCATCGCTCTTTGGTAAGTAGCTCCAGCATTCTTTAACCCAAACGGCATGACCACGTAACAATATGTTCCCCAAGGGGTAGTGAATGACGTCTTTTCCTGATCCTCTTCTGCCAAACGAATTTGATTGTATCCTGAAAATCCATCACTTCACCAAATGGGCCGAAGCCGAAGCTTACGCGGAAATCAAGGCGTCAACAGTCTGCAAGTTCATCATGAAAAACATTCTCGCCAGGTTCGGCGTCCCAAGCACGATCGTCACCGACAATGGGCCACAATTCATTTCTCAGGACCTACAGGACCTCTGCAAAAGGTACGCAATTGCATTGCATCATTCATCGCCTTATTACCCACAAGGTAACGGCCAAGCGGAGGCCACCAATAAAACATTGCTCAAAATCATCAAAAAAACCTGCGAGTCTAGTAAGTTTTCAGACTGGCCAGAAAAGCTTATCGAGGCCCTATGGGCCTATCGCACTTCAATCCGTACCCCCACCGGGCAGACCCCATTTGCCCTCACTTATGGTATGGAAGCGGTAGTCCCGTACGAGACTCTGATCCCTTCTCTCAGGGTACAATTGGATGAGGAATTTCCCCTCGACGATCGTCGTAATTCACTCCTCGCCCAGTTGGAACTCTTGGATGAGAAGCGGCTGGCCGCCGCCGAACACGCGCGTGTGTATCAAAATAGACTCGCTCGCTTTTACCAAAAGAAAGTCGTTGAGAGAAAATTCAAAGTCGGTGAGATGGTCGTAAAAAGAATTTTTGTCAAACCTGGAGGGCCGCGTTCTAAGCTCCAACCCAATTGGGAAGGACCATTTGTAATTCAAGCCGTGTACCCTGGCAACGCCTACAAGCTAGTCAACGCCGAAGGGACCGAGTTATCCCACCCTTGGAATGGGCTTTATCTTAAGAAATACTACCCTTAGCACAAAAGAAAAAAAATAAAAAGATAAAAAACATCAAAAACAAGGAAATATTAAAAACCACTAAAAATATGAAAAATTCAAAATGCCGATGCCTGGCAGGCACCATGTATTTAAGTCCCTGCATCTAACCTTCATGTTAGGATAGGGCCCATTAAGGCTTGGTAGGCACCGGGTCTTGGTTTGCCAGAACCGTGGAGATCCCTGTCCGGCCACGTCGGCCTATGCTCGCTCGAAGGAAGCTAACATGTGTTCACTTATGTATTTTATTCAAAAAAGTTGGTAGCATCACCTACGGTAGGGCCACACCTAGAAGATCTCCGGAAGCTGTAATCTTTATTCTTTTCTCTTCGACCAAATGAGACAGTCGGCGCCCTTAAAACGCTGAGCATGAGAAACTGAAACTCAAACCCCAAGGGCAAGAGTAGGATCCATTTCCTCGAGCACCGATCAGAGCACGAGAAGAGGGCAGTGTCCCCGCAGGCATACGAAAAGGGAGCCCACAAACGTCAAACATCTCCCTCACAGAAAGAAATACAAAATCAAAATCAAGAGAAAAGCCTGGTCGTGACCGTGCCTGGTACGATAAACGGAACCCCTCAAAGCAAAAGTCTGAATCCACAAGGGGGGGCCGTGGAATGTAAATGCTCGAGATTTGGTCCGAAGTTGTCCCAAAGGAAAGAGTTAATGGGCCCTTATTCGCTCGCCGGGTTAACGGCTTTGCCGGTCCTCTCAGGAGGTTTATCCCCTACGCTCTTCCTTCTCCCTCTAAAGATGAAGGTTCGATGGAGTTCGTGTTATCAATCAACACATCAATGTGAGGTAAGGGAAAATCATCCTTTGGACACGCGCGGTTAAGGTCCCGGAAGTCAATGCAAATCCTGACTTTCCCATCTTTCTTCATGACCGGGACAATGTTCGCCACCCATTGAGGATAAAGAACGACTCTAATGAACCTGGCTTTGTGGAGCTTATCGACCTCTTCTTTCATTTTCAAAGCCATCTGAGGGTGGAAACGCCTTAACCTTTGTTTTACCGAGATGGACCCTGGTTTTAGGGTTAAACGGTGTTCGACCAAGGTTGAATCCAAACCCGGCATATCCTCGTAGCTCCATGCAAACGTGTCCTTATATTCCTTGAGAACCTCAATTAATGCCTCTTCTTCAGAGGGTGGTAGGTTGTCACTTATGAGGATGATCCTAGGGTCTTCCTCAGTTCCCAAGTTGACTTCCTTGGTGGATTCTTCTACGGCGGTTGACGGCTCGTCGAATCTCCTCATTCCACTAGCGTATGCGCCCGCCACATCCTCATATTCTTCACCCTCATCTTCAGTGGGGCATTCTTCATTCGTGATCTCGTAGACTCCATACCCTTCATCAGATGCACAGTCGCCCTCGCATTCTATTTCGGGTAGCTGGATGGGATTTTCTAACAACTGGGGGATGGCAAGAAGGGCCTGACACCTGGCGGCCAAATCCAGAAGGAATCGACGAGGGATCTGCCTACCGTTGGATTTCTTCCTAGGTACTACCCTTGGCCTGTCATTCCTAGATTGACTGACAATATTTACAGAAGAGGAGGAAGACGAAGAGGATGGTGTAGAATGTACAGGAGAAGACCCCTCAGAGGAGGGGTAGAAAAGGTCGCTCATCGGACCTTGGACGGGTGGTCCGCAAGGCGGTACGCACCCGTGGGAGATGTAGGAGGTTTCCTCAACGAAGATGTGTTGTTGGAGAGTTTGAAAATTGACGTTTTTTTTTCGTTTTCATTTTTAATGACAAAGCAGTGAAGAGAGATTGGAGGGGAGAGGAAAGTGGTTATGGCTAGAGGATTGTGGGGCTCGTAGAGCAGATCATGGTTGAAGACCTGGCGCGGGTTGAAAAGCCCGCGCAGGTATGTAAGCAAAGAAGGGGACCTGGGAAGATCATCAGACAATCGTCTGGCCCAGGAAGAAAATATCAGCAAAGGCTGAGACGAGTGGATGGAGAGGATGGCGGCTAATGAGCCGTCGATGGCAATGTTGAGGACGGATGAAGATCCGTCGATGACAGAGTCCTTCTGGCGAGGACGAGGATAGTTTGGAACCTTGGCAAGAGTGGCAATGTTCTCTGGTATCTCGGAGATCAATGGTGGTCCTTCAAGCCGTGGGGACGAGAACATCCTTTCCAGTGCAACAGAAATGTCCCGTATGTCGAACCATTTATCCCACTCGCATTCCGGATCTTTCATCTTGCCTCTTTTGGTGATCCTCGGACATTTTTCAGCAAAATATACAGCATGTGATTCCCCATATGCTTCTCGTGGGTGATCTCCTATCTGAACAACGGGCCCTCTGTTGAAGTGGTTTGATAGAGTCCATGTGAGGGGCTTCCAATCTGCCTTGAACGGTCCTTTGAAGCCTAGGCCAAACCTACGGTTCGGCCTAATTTCCTTTGGCGGCTTGAGCATACCCTGTAACTGTGCGCCCAGACCTTTTCCTTGTTGGTAGCCGATGTTCCTCATAATCTCCCAACCTTTGGAGTGAAGAGGGAGACATGATGTTGTGGTTGCCCTGACCGGCTCCTTTGGTGCTAGTGGAATGCGAGATGGATCACGTACATCCAGCAGTGACAATATGGGCCGATGAGACGGCCAAACAGATGGCAGAGAGGTGTTGATAGCATCCACTGTGTGAAGGACAGGTGTACTGACCACTTTAATAATTCTCCCATTGTAAGGAAACTTCAGGCATTGATGGTTGGTGGAAGGCACAGCGTCCATGGCTTCGATGTAAGGTCGACCCAGTATAGCCTTGAATGTGGGGTCCATGTCGAGGACATGGAATTCCGTGGGAATTGACATGGGGCCTAATTCTGCCTTCAGAATAATCATCCCCTGGGGCGGCCTTTTGCTATTGTCATAGGCCGTGACCGTGATCGAGGAAGGTCTTATTTGTTCCTCGTCGATCCCACATAACTGAAGAGTGCTCATGGAGATCACATTTATGGACGCACCCGTGTCCACAAGACACGGGTTTATGGATACCCCATTAATTTTTATTGAAATGCACAGTGCATATTTCCGAGCCTCCTTGGGAGCGAGCTCGTAGTTGTGGAACATGATGGCCGGTTGTGTGTCTGTTGGGGTCAGGACGGTTGAAATCTTCTCCACGGGGAGGTCTTCATTAACCATGACTTTTTGAAGATATTCCATCAAGGCCGCCTGGTGGGATGTGGATCTCTGAAGAAGCTCCAGGATGGAGATCCGAGCAGGCGTCTTGTCCAGGTGTTTCAATAGATCATACTGTGTTCCAGGGATAGCTTTTTCTGGTTGTTCTCCATCATCCTTCTCTGGCTGAGATTGCTCGGGATTCTGACTGTTGTGGGGGAAGACCCTGTGGAAAATCCTTCCACCCCGGAGCACCATTGCCTGTGGCTTTTGTACCTCTGTGGGGGTAGCAGTGGGTTTTAACAGGGGTTTGAGGGGTAGTAGTGGAGGAATGGTTGATGAAGCAGGGGTGATGACGGGAGCAGGGATTCTGATGAGGGGTTTGTTAGGTGGAGGCATGG
Source organism: Amorphophallus konjac (assembly GCA_022559845.1). NCBI lineage: Eukaryota > Viridiplantae > Streptophyta > Magnoliopsida > Alismatales > Araceae > Amorphophallus > Amorphophallus konjac. The sequence goes on along the minus strand of CM040122.1, from coordinate 199,349,985 downwards.
TGGAGGTAGAGGGGATATCACGCGGATTATGAAGGATAAGGGGTTTGGAAGGTGGAGGTGGAGGTAAGGTTTGAAACGGGTAAAGGTTTTGAGGCGGACGGTGGGTGATGAGTGGTTTTGAAGGCATTAGTGGTGATGTGGTGGAGAAAGACGGGGTTATGTATGGTGTACGGATGATAAGGGGTTTAGAAGGCGTAGGGGTAAATGTGGTAGAGGTGGATGGTAAAGTGGGGGAGTGGGGGAAGGTGAGAGGGTGTGAAGGCGTAGTACAAAGTGTCGGTTGATAGGAGGTTGGGGTGCGGATGAGAGGGCGTAATGGTAGTGGAAATGGCGAAGGCGATACCGATGCGGGTTGATGAGAGAGAGGTGCTACCCGGGCAAGGTGAGGGGGTTGCATGACGATAGGGTTGGAGGTATAAAGAATGGAGGTACTTTCCTGGTGCCACACCTGCTCTCTCCCGACTTCCGGGAAGGAGGAGATGGGGTTAACCTGATGATTGGGCTGTTGGTGCTCCGGTAGTGGATTCTGAATTATGCCCATGTCGGGCTGTTGTTGTGGGGCCTGCTGAGGCTGCTGTTGTTGTTGTGGTTGCTGCTGCTGCTGCTGTTGTAACTGCTGCTGTGGCCTCTGAGGAGGTCTCCTAGCCTTGAGAGCTGCGACGTACCGTCTCATCTCATCCCAATCTATTTGATGTTCATCGTTCATATCATGTATGTAATCTTTGAAATGGAAGCAGTAATCTACTGTGTGTCCCGGCTGCCTGTGGTAAACACAGTATTTGGAGGTATCAACATTGGGAGGCCACATGAGCCTTTCTCTGGGTAAGGCGAGTTGGTTTGATGCCATGAGGGCATTAAAAATGTCTGTTAAAGTTTCTGGCAATGGTGGATAGTAGGCTCTCTTGGGACCGAGCGGCCTCCTTTGTTGCTGTTGGGGACCATAGTTCCCTGGAGGTGGAACTTGGTTGTACTGAAGCGGTGGTTGTTGTTGCTGAGGTTGTGGTTGTTGTTGCTGGGGTTGGCGTAATGGAGGCATATTATCCTGGGGTGGATTATTTTGGGGTGGAGGACGGAGAGGGAAAGGACCTGGTTGAAGGGGTAGTCGGGGCATTTGTGGAGGCCTTGGGTTGGCCGCATAGTTGGCATTGTTGACCGCACTAACTTGCTCATTTGTCACGACCCCTTCTGTGGCTCCGCCCGGGACACCAGCGCCTGTCTTTCTGACCACTTTGGGCTTCGGCGACTCAAACATATTCATGATGGGGGAGTCTTTTAGTTGGGTTTGGATGTACCGGGCCCTTTCGTAGAGTTCCTCCATTGTAGTCAGTTTATTCATGGCCAGGACATGTCTGAACTGTGGGGTTGCATTAGACACAATCATTTTCACTTGTTCGGGCTCGGAGAGGGTATCCCTTATTCTCTCCGCCAGAGACCTCCATCTATCAGCATATCGGACAAAATCCTCATCGGGTTTCATCTTTTCGGCCACTAGGTCGGTAATGGAGAGTGAGGGACCGACCCTATCCCTATATTTCTGCAAGAACCTTCTCTGAACTACTTCAAAATTCTCGGCCTCGCGGGGCTCCAGAGAATAGAACCACTCAAGCGCGGGACCATCTAATGATCTCCGAAAGAGGTACGCCAGGGACCTCTGATCATTTTGCCAGTAGGAGGACTCATACATGAAGTCCTTGAGGTGAATGAAGGGGTTGCCGGTACCGTTGTATCTGCGGTACGTGGGCATTTCGGAAGGAGGAAGATGAATGACAGGGAGGATTGGCAAAGCAACCTCCGGGGTGGCTTTCACGTCCACCATCTTTCTCAGATTTTGAAACTGCTCATCCATGCGATTGAACCTATTGAGGAGCGATTGGGCGAGCTCCTCTGGGGGTGAAGGTGGCACTTGCCATTGGGGGAGAAACTGTCTCCCGGAGACTTGAGGGGGAAACCCGGAATGAGAGGGAACTGTCGGACCACCGACAGTTGGTCCTGGCTGAAACGGTGTGTGAGGAACACCGGGAGTTTGAGATTGTGACGGGAATTGGAATGAGGGAGGTTGTTGGCTCGCTTGTCCTTGAAGCGAGGGAGACTGGGTGGCTTGCGCCAATGAAGGAGATGGAATGGCCTGCACGGACTCGTGGAGAGGTGCGATAGCCGGAGTTGACTCCTGGGGCGTGGGGGAAACAGATTTCCCCTTTAAAATGGCCTGGAAGGCCCGGAGCTGTTCAGAGGTAAGCTCCGTGTTGGCGAGGACGCCCAGTAAGGAAGTGATATCCTGTGGCGGGGACGTGTCCCCGGCAGTAACATGCACCTCATGCGAGGGGTCATGAGAAGGACCCGAGTCCATAGCATAGACTTGCGGGTCGGCTGTCAAACCACGACTAGGGTGGTTCTCCTCAGAAGACTCGTGAGACATGCTCACAGTTTTCCCAGAACGCAAAAACATACACTAGCAAGTAGGTAGCAGAGATTATCAAACAAGTGGATGCTTTTACGTCCTTTTTTTGTGTTTTGATTTTGATGATTTTTTTGTATTTTTAGCGAGATCCGAAGTTCACACAAAATGGGGACCCTAGTTTGTTTTTGTTTCACCGCCGTGTCAGCTAGGGTCTCTCGTCTCACCACGAACGAAATGACTAACTCCGGGGAACTTCAATGGTACAACCAGCCCAGTGAACGAAGAGGAGATTCTTCGATGTCGGGGACTTACGGAGGTCCCAGTGTAGGAGATTCTAGTCCGTTGAGAGGAATTCCCAAACGGAGAGTCCTTCCTTCACCGGGAAAGGGTGATCCTCAAAAAAATGAAAAAAAGATAGAAAGGAGGAATAGATGTATGCAATGGAATGCTGACAGATATATGGAGTGGGAAAACAACAAAAATAACAGACGTATAATAACAAACAACCAAACAACTGACAGTGCTGCCGTGAGCACAACGGGGGCGCACGCGGGCGCCAAGATGGAGGGGCACGGAGGGTGCCGAACTTGCAAGGGTAGCCGAGAGGAAGCAGTAGAAGTCCCACCGTGATCGCCAATCTGTGAGCGACGTCACGCGGTTCGGAGTAGAGCGGGATGGAGGGAAGAGGAAGAGGCGGAGAGCGCGCGGGCTCCTTCTTTTTTGTTTGTTTTGTTTGCTGCAACACAGAAATGAGAGGAAAGAGAGAAGGGGCCACCACGGGAGATTGCTCCGGCGGGGCGAGCGGGACAAGTATGATATAGCAAAATATGGGGATTAAACGGCCATAGCGGGAAGTGACTCGCCGCGACCTCGGGGGGACGGGAATGATGCAAAAATTAAATAACAAGAATTGAAACGGCCATTGGGGAAGTTACTCGCCGCGGCCTCGAGAATATGAACAGAATATAACAGAATATAGAGAAAATATGAGAACAGAAATTTAAACGGCCATTGGGGAAGTGACTCGCCGCGGCCTCGATGATATGAGCAGAATATAACAGAATATAAAGAGAATATAAGAACAGAAATTTAAACGGCCATTGGGGATGTGACTCGCCGCGGCCTCGATGATATAAGCAGAATATAACAAAGCATAAACAGATTTATAGGAATAGAAAATTAAACGGCCATTGGGGAAGTGACTCGCCGCGGCCTCGATGATATAAGCAGAATATATAACAAAATATAAAGAGAATATAGGAAACAGAAATTTAAACGGCCATTGGGGAAGTGACTCGCCGCGGCCTCGATGATAAGATGTGATCGCCAGGGGCCAAAAGACCCCAAAATAAGAAGGTGATCGCGCCTACCTCAAGAGCGGGAGATGGCGGGTTGCTTCTTCCTCTCCTTCCGGCCGGCCGACGGAGAGGGCTTTCCTCGGGTACCCTTGCAAGACAACGACAAATAAATGACAAGTGGATTAGAAAGATGGAGGTGTAGTATTCGAATCCTTGCGATAAAAATAACGAAATGATGGCAAGACACACACCTGGTTGGTGTTATCTTTTAAACCCCTCTCGGACTCGAGTAGGAGGAAAATGAGATGATGGATGTAAGAAGTGTAAGAGAAGAGGCCCCCTTGTGAAGGGGGATAGATGATGCAATATGATGAATGTAAAGGACTATGGAGAAAAAGGGGAAGAAAAGGCTTATTGGATGAGCCGAGGGTGAAATCCGGCGGAGCTCCGGCAGCGTGGGGACGACGTGGAAGCGCGGTGGATGAAGACGACCTTCCTCTCGCGAGCGTGAGCACCCGAGAAGCCGGCAGAACCTCCACCTACAAAAGAACCCACGGGTTAGAAAAATGACTCCGTAGCCTCTGGGCTGCGGCAGCCTATCGGATCACTGCTTAGCTCCCTTAGAACTGAGGGGGTGGGCCTCTATTTATAGAGCTCCGGAAGGTGGAGGCGTCCAGGACCCTGGACACCTCCATCAGGGCCGAAATAATATTTTATTCTATTTTTATTGATTTTTTTAGAATACTTTTATGGGGGCGTCCAGGGTCCCGGACGCCTCTAACAGGTCCACCGAAAACCGACGACCGCCGCACGCGGTTTGGCACAACGCGTGGTTTTGTGAGCGGCGCCTCGTGATTCAGAAATGGGCGCGTCCAGTCAGCTGGACGTCTCTAAATTTGGCTTTTTTCACACACGACAAACCGTCGTTCGGTGGCCGGCGCCCGTGAGTGAGTTAATGGAGGCGTCCAGAGGCCTGGACGCCTTCAAAAGTTTATTATTTTTTATTATTTTTGTCTTTTATGCCAAGGCTGGCATTTTATATATTTTTTTACATGTTTTTATGGAGGCGTCCAGAGGCCTGGACGCCTCCATTAATATATATACATTTTTTTTAATTTTTTTATTTTTTTTATTTTTATATGCCAACTGGCAATATATATATTTTTTTATATTTTCTTTTTATGGAGGCGTCCACATGCCTGGACGCCTCCATTAATTTATTATTTTTTTATTATTTTTTTTATTTTTTTTTTATTTAATTTTGGGCCCTGAAGAAAAAATAAAATAAATCAAAATCATGGGGGCGTCCAGGGGCCTGGACGCCCCCATTAAGACCCACCCGGGTCCTTGGATCAGGCGTCGGCGGCCGCCTGGCAGACCCCCTTCTTGATTCCGGAACCTCTTGATGCGTTCGACTGGTGTTGATGCCGTCCGAATGCCGTGACGGGACGGTTCCGGATGCCGAAAAGGGCGGAAGAAGACTCAGGAAAAGGAAGCACTCGAGCGATTCGAAATGCGTAGGCCATCGCGGGGCGTCGTATAGTAATATGATACTTTCTATGAGACGTCAAGAATGGCGTGTCTACGGCGAGGCTCACCCCTGACTTTTCAGGTGTAGCTGTTCTTCCTCATGCTTGGAGGGGCAACGCGGTGGTTCTTAGTTGTCAGCTTTGCCAGTGTCGGGCTTCCCCCGACTTGAGAGTATGTTCTCTTTCCTGTTGTATTATACTTTAGTTGGACTGGACTCTATTGTAGCTTGTTTGCTACTATAGTTTAATTTGTTTAATAGAAAATTTAATTTTATTTCTCTTATTTTAGCAATCGTGATCATAGTAGTTAATTGTTTACTGCTTTATCTAGATGTTCAATGTACTTACACACACCCCTTTTATCACTTCGGAGCTTTCCCGCTCTTGGGTGGCCTCTCAGATACAAGTGGTATCGAGTTTACCTGATAACCAGAGTCTGGGTCGTCAAAAGAAACCTTATAAATAGACACCCCATGCGACAGCATAAGCCATCGTTGCTGCTACTGCTACAGGGATCAGAGGTTGGCCATGCGGACCTGTGTTGCAGAGAACTCGGGGATCGTAGCGTTGTTCTTCCTCCTTCTTCTTCCTCTTCCTCGGTCCTATTCTTCTTTCCCGTCAAGGTAGGTTGTCTCTCGGGCAAAACAATTAACTCACTCAAGTTTTGTAAGCATGCACGCAGTCACATAGTTCTTCGTATCAATATTTCATGATCCAAGCAAGTTTCATGCCAGTTTTAAAGCTTTTAAGCGTTCTTTTTCCTTTCTGTTAAACGAAGAATTTGGGACTAGTGCAGTGGACGCGTGTTAATCTACGTCTTCCTACGCAGATGCTGTTTCTTCAATTTACGTCAGCCAGATGTACGCTTATTAATAAACGTCGACTACTTAGACGTGAATTCGTCAGATAAATAAAATATTGTATCCATGTTTAAAAATCATTATCTATTAAACCATGTTCAATAAAATTATGATGTGCATATTTTTAGGATCCCTAGATTTTTATTCTAATTATCATGTCCTTAGATTTGTTAAAATCTACATGGTTTAAAAGTGCTACAGTTCATCACTTGTAAAAAGAAATAAATAGTAACCACGCATGCATGATCTGATTAAAGCCGTTAATACTATCGTAATTGGCGTGTTCAGACTTGAGGTGAATCACTGGAACTCGTGCCATTCTACATGTACGCAGATTAATACACCTCAGGTATCCAGACATGAATTTGTTTACCTTTATTAAATATCTGGAAATTGTTTAGAAGTAGCGTCTAGAGGACAGACGCGTGTTCAAGAATATGCGCTCTCTACAGCGATGCACTTTTTTTACAAACATCTGTTCTCTAATGTGCTTTGAGTAAAAGGATGTATGTTCCTGGAATTTACGTCCTTCTGCATGGACGCAAACTTAAGATTTTGCACCTTTCTGCGTAGACGCGAATTTTATTCTTCTCAGGTTTCCTTGCTGTTTTGATCCATACTGTGGATCCTTGGTACTAATGTCTCACATCCGAGACTTAGTCCATGTTTTTGAGTTTTCACCATACACCCTATCTCTTAGGGAAGGAACGACCCTCCATCGGGAATCCCTCTCGCAGGACTGGAAATTCTTTCTCTAAGGTCTCCGTAAGTCCCCGACATCAAAGGATTCCCTTCTCGGTCAATGGGCTGTTTGTACCCTAAAAACCCCTTAAAACTCATTTTAGTCATGCCACTCTAAAGAAACATGACATCCAGCCATCATAGAGCTCCAAAACATGGGTGTTCTGTGAGAATTCCAGAATCTTTCTAGACACTATCCAGAACCTATGGAATTGGCGGCTGGTATAGTTGTCGCTACTTATTGAATTAGCGTCCAGATAGACAACGCGAATTCATCGTGCCTTACTGTTCACAAGAATTAGCGACCTTGTAAGAAGGCGCGAATTCTTGAATTCATGGCGACCGGAGTGGATGCCAATTTTCTTAGATTCTCACATCTCATGATTTTAAGTAGTACTTTGTCGGTATATTTTCTCTATAGATGCTTCTATCCTTGGAATTCAACTATCTTTTGGATCTTCCTAAATTATTCCTACAATGTTTAAATCATTGGAACTCTATTGGCTTTTAAAATAAAGTGGATGTCTAGATATACATGGGATCGTTGATCCATGACCTCAATGCTTGATGTTAATGGGGTCCGGTCTTATCCTGGGAGGAGCACCCGAAAGTGCTTGTGCCCATGGGAGCTATTATTGACTATCGTGTGGCATTGCACCGAAGTGCTTGAATTGCTAGATTGATCTATGGCATTCCACTCTTGACTTGATGAAATTTAATGACTTGATATGATTGACTCGGAAGGGATATTTGCTTGTACATGAATATCCAATTTCCCTATTGTAAAATGCGAACATGCTAGATATTCTCTATATTCTTGTTTCCATGATGTTCCCTATTCATCTATTTTATCTTGAGCATTGTTCATGCATAAACATAGTTGCATTTCATGTAATATCTTAATTACTTTAAGCAAGCCTGATTTATAGAGATGTAATTTCTACTGGACTTTCACTCATCCAGTGTTTTATCCTATTTTTCAGGTAATTTTGTTGAGGATACCCAATCCGACGAGGATGGCCTAGAGTGAAGAGCATAGAGCCGTACCTGGAGTTTTGTGTCTTGTCATTTCCAACCTTGTAATTTTTCTTTGATTGAGTCTAGTGAGGTGGAATTGTTGGAATGGAATTTGTGGTTTGTAAACTTGAATATTATGGAATAAAGTGATTATGGTTAAGTGTACTATGTCTTGTGTGTTGAACGCCATGAGCACTGATTGACATGACTGATATAAACCCTCGCATTCTGGGTTCCTTCTGTGCTCGCGGCGTGATAGTTAAACCATCCTAGACCAGTAAGATGGGAACTACTAGTGTCAGCAACTAACTTGTGTGGGAAAATCCTTCGCGAGAACCACAAGACTCCGCACATGGGGAAACCAATTCTTGGGGCGAGCACTGCTCATACGAGGCCGAAATGGACCAATTTTCTTGGGTTTATATGAATATAATAATAATTTACTTGATCGAAGGTGAGGACCGGGTCAAAGGGAGCAAACGGGCCAACTAGCCCCTAAGTCGGTTAACCGGCGCAATTGGTCGCTCGACCAACACAGGGTGCAGGTTGACCGGCCATCCAAGTCTATCGACCTGCTAGGCATTTCAGTCGACCGACACTGCCTAGGTCGGTCGACCATTTTCCCCAATAATGGTCTGTTCAGATCGGCCCGATCGTTCGAGCTAATCAGGGGATCGGTCGATCGATTCCTGTCAGTTCGCAGCGAGAGCCCCGCCGTGGGGTCCTGTTCCACTGCCCGCTCACTCCGTACAAGGGGGAAAACAAGTGTAAACCCTTCCCCAACCTCCTACCTACCGGGAAGACCCAATTAAACCTCGAAAAACTACTCAAATCGACGAAATCGTTCTCACCCCAAAAATATGCATAAATCTCCCCGAAACATGAACAAAACCCATTTCCGGCCCCAAATCGCATGGAAATGTGGGAAAATCAAGGCGGATATATTCCCCATCTTCCATTCCATCAATATTACAAGTATAACCAAGAAACACCACCCAAAATGGCGCGAATCGTCACTCGCCCTAAAACATACATTTTTCCTATAACTAAACGGAAACCCACTCTTTTTCACCCGAATTGGCTTAAAATCATGGGGGAATCATGCAAGAATTGTAGGAATCCATCCCCCAACCTTTCACAAAGAAACAACGAAGAACGAACGCCGTTCTATGGCAAAAATGCCGCTTCCACGCTGGTTCTTCACGAAAATGCGAACAGCCTCGCCACGCTACCACTCTCGATCGAGCCTCCAATCCTCACTGTCATCGCCGCCGTCGCTCCTGTCGCCTCATCCACCATGCGCTCCATCGGCCATTGGAGGTGTAAGGGAGAGGGAGGGAGAGAAACAGAGGAGAGAGTGAGATAAACATGAGAATAAGAGAGGGGGTGAGGCTTAGGATTATTTATAGGAATTTTGGGGGTTTAAAATTCCAAAAATTAGAAAATTACCAAAAATTAGCCATGCGATCCTCAAAAAATGCATAATTCACTCGTTATGTTACGGAACCCAAAAATATTTTATTTTCTCTTATTTGGGGATCTAAAGATCTAATAATCAAAAAATTCCATTTTAATTATAAACCGTGATCTGAGACCTTCGAAATCGCTCTGAAACTCGCGGATACTAGATCCAAAAATCAAGGTCATGACACATAATACATCACGAGATGGCTCATTATCATGAAAAACCAAGAACATCAGATTGAATGGCTAATCTATCAGTTGCCGATGCGTATGGGACAAGCCGAAACTATAAATCACGCGGAGTGACAAAAATCCGACGTCAGCAACCTAGGCCCTGGGTGGCCAACCCTATTGGCTGCCCAGCCTCCTAGGCGGCCACATCTATGGTTGCCACCTAGTGGCCAGGGCGGCCAGCCCTCTAGCCGCCCAAAAACATAGGGGGCCAAGGGTCTGGCTGCCCAACAAAACTCCCTAGGTGGCCACCACAGTGGTTGCCTAGCCCAATGGGCAGGGTGGCTAGCCCTCTGGCCCCCAGAAACCTGGGCGGCCAGGGCTCTAGCCACACGGTAGATAAACTCCCAGATGGCCACCCCTGTGGCCGCCCAGCCCATCTAGGTGGCCAGACCTCTAGCCACCCAAGCTGGGCAGAGGTAGCAGGCCTTCTGGTCGCCTCTTGTTCAGGGTCCCTATCTAGAACCATGTTCGGAGGGTCATTCCCAAGCCCAACTCGTCTCCATTACGAGCAAGAACCACAAAAAAACATGGAAAAATCATCCGCAATGAAAATGCCATCCATGAAACATGATTTAAACTAAAAAATTAATACAAGGAAGGATCGATCCACACTCTCGGCCCGGAACATAAAATTTTCCCAAAAATGCAATAAACCCCTCTCTCTCTCTCGCCTAAATCACTATCGAAATGAAGGGAACCGCGAGAGGAGAGTTGGGGATCCATCCCCCTACCTCAATGACACTTTAAAGCCTTAGATACCTCTGATCCGCCATCAAACCTTGAATTGCACAGACAAAACCACCATCCCATTGCATGAACCACATCTGTCTCACACCCACGCTCCACCTAGCCCACTGCCATCACCGACCGGTCCCCCCTCGCTCTCGCTGTCTATAGCTGGAGAGGAGAGGAATGGGGAGATCAGGAGAGGAAGGAGGAGAAATGGGGAAGAGGGAGGTGGAGCAACGTTTTTGCAAGAGAAGATTTTGGGTTTCCCCAAAACCCCCAAAAAATCAAAATTGTAAGCATACCATTCCCTTAGTATTTTGGGCTAAACACCTGCAAAAAATTCTCAAAAAGTCAAAATTTTCATGGAATCAGAATTCCAACATATAAAATTCAATTTACTCACAAAAATAAATTCGAAACCCAAGAAAACTATGATACGAAACCTGGAGGTATTATAGTCCACCCCTCAAAAAAAAATCATCCTTAAATTTTGTGCTAGAATATGGCCAAACGGGGGGAAAGAACTTACTCAGATAGTTATGGGAACTGCTGTTGCATCTCATCTTCTCATTCCCAAGATGCCTCGCCTCCTAAGTGATGTTGCCAAATTACTTTAACTAGAGGGGTAACTTTATTCCTCAGTCGCTGCTCATGCTGATCCTTGATGCAAATGGGATCTCCGGTGGACGTAGCTCCTTCTTTCTTCTCTTTTTCTTTCTCTCAGGTTTTCTTCTTCAAGGCTTAGGCACTCTCTAGTTTTCTGGCTCAAATCTTCTTCAGGGCAGTAGCGGGCTTTCTTCAGACAATGGCTCCATATTTATAGAGGGAAGGGGTAGAAAGTTTTCCCTCCCTTTTTTAGATCTGCATGCTAATAGGTCCAAAATAAAATAAGGTTCTTTTGTCCTAGAACCTTCTCAGACTTGTCCTACGATTGGACCTGGGCAAAAAGAAAATCTTTGTCCCATTTTGCTGATCTATTGGACTGTCAAGTGCTTTGACAAAAGTAGTCTGATTGGTCCATTGGAAAAAGGTAGGTCCCTTGTCTTTAGGCTTTTTCAGACATGTCTACTGATTGGACCAAAAGAAAACATTTCAAACTTTTGTCCTAGGACCTTCTGGAAGCCAAAGTACATGTCTTGGAGTCAAGGATGTCATCTTGGGGCAAGCAGTCACGTGACTACTTAAGTTCTCACGTGGCCAGTTTACTCTGCTTGGCAGACTGTACGAGTTATAGTAATACTTCCGAGCTAGTCTGGTCATCGGCGCTATAATGCAAGCAAAATCATGAATGAACCTTCTGTAGTATCCTGCCAACCCCAAAAAGTTCTGGATCTCTGACACTATCCTCTACCTCAGCCACTAAACCACCACTTCCACCTTGGCCAGATCAATAGAAATACCATCACCAGAGATCACGTGCCCCAGAAGATGTACCTCCCATAGCCAAAATTCACATTTGCTGAACTTGGCATACAGTCGGTGGTCTCGCAAAGTCTGCAGCACAATCCTCAGATGGCAGGCATACTCCTCCTCTAACTATGAATAAACAAGAATGTCATCTACAAATACCACTACAAACTGGTCCAAATAAGGATGAAACACCCTGTGCATCAAATTCATAAAAGCTACAGGAGCATTGGTGAGCCCAAATGGCATCACCAAGAACTCATAGTGCCCATACCTAGTGCTAGAAGTAGTCTTCTCTACATCTATATCACTGATCCGTAGCTAATAATAACCATACCACATATCAATCCTCGAGAATACCCGAGCCTCAAAAGTACTACGCGTAAGCTGCGCCTCACCTGAAAAACAAAGGGGGTGAGCCTCATCTCATCAGCTTAGTAGGGGTGCCATAGATCCCTACCTCACAATGAGAAATACAACAGTGCGATAACAATTAACTAGAACAACAAATATATAATAGAAGGAGATAGTAAATAACAATTAAAGCAATCTACACAAGTATCATGGCTACCTGAAAGTAGGCTATGTTTCGATCATGCACAATGGAGTACACTAAGCCTCCAAGACAGTAAACCGTGACAGTAAGAAATTTGAGTTACTGCCTCATAAGTGACAGGAGTACAACCCATTAGAAGTAAGGCCAGATGCATCCCCTGATGTCTTAGTCTGCGTCCCATGTGTCTCCCTACTCGCCCCTATTGACACCCATTTTATGACTAGTGAGTAGGGTCATCTCCTTATCTATATTTTATGATGTCCCGAGTTATTCACCGACTATTGGGTCATTTTTGGTCAGTTTCTGGGCTTATTTTATGGGTTGTTCTCGCTGGTTGGGCCTAGCATCACTGGTTTTTCATCATTTCAGCTTATTGGGCCTGGATAAGGGCTAATGAGGATTTTACTACGGGTTAACTCGAAGATTTATCGGTTTTTCTATCTTTTGCCACGTCTACTAGCCTAGCGGTCTATCGTACGACCGTTTGGCGGTAGTTGGCGGTCCTTTACTAGACCGCTAGGAGGCAGAGAGTCCTGTCGGGTTTCTTTGATCTTATCTTTTCTGGATGACTGAGCTTAGCGGTCTATTGTTAGACCATTTGTGAATGCCTTGCGGTCTATCGCAATACCATTTGGGGAGACAGATAGTCCTACTCTGTCTATTCTTCCTCTGTTTCACCGTGGATGAACTAGAGTCCGTGATTCCTTGATTTCTCTCCAGATAGAGGCTCTCAGAAGCTTCTGTTTGTTTCTATGGACTCTAAGGAGTATTATCTTCAAGATTTATCTAGTTTCTAGTCTATTTTCGTGTCATTATCCCTCAAACTCGACCTAGGGTTTAGGGGTCGATTGTTGGGTTCGGTGCGGTGGATTTAGAGGGGGGTGAATGAATCTCCCCTTAAAAATATTTGCCCAATTAAAAATTCTTCCTGATACTAACAGAAGGGCAATGAGCAATTGCGGAATTTACAGATTCACTAAGTCAACTGATATGCTTATAGATGAACTGATCAGTGACTTAGGAACAATGTCAAAGACTCTCGATATCACAACCAAATGCACAGTGTGCAATCAAACCATATCGTCCCTATGCATTCATCTAGCGGAATCAGATAAGAAATCTAACCAATGCACAAAGGGTTTTTAGGTGGTTCGGTCCTCCAGACCTACATCCACCCCACACTCAAATCAGAGTGTGGATTCTGCTGACTCACAGCTTGAACCACTGGGCATCACAGCTTGCCTACAACCGCTGGGCATTATAGCTTGCCATCCGCTGGGCAACACAACTTGCCATCCTGCTGAGCATCACAGCTTGCTATCCAGAGGAGTCCACCTCTGCAACGCTGAGCATCACTGCTTGCTCCGCTGGGCAATACAGCTTAGCCGTCTAGTGGAATCCTCCACTGCAAAATGCTGACAAACAGCTTGAAGAAAGGTTTAAAACAAAAACAAAAACTAGAGACAACAGCAACAGGAAAGCTGTAAACTATGAAGCACAATATGGCTCTCAAAGAGAGCTGACTGGCCTGGATTTGATCCACTGTCCAGTAGAGACTGATCTTCACACTGCTCTCTTCTTCTCTCGATCTCACTATCTCTCTTTCAACTTCTTTCTCTTCTTCTTCTGCTAATCTCTTTCTCTTCTTTCTCTTCTTCTACTTTTACACTCTGCCTCTCTGCTCTTTTTTTTTCTTCTTCACTCTTTTCTTCTCTGGATCATGCAGGCTGCTTCTGCTCTTCTGCTTCAGCTCTCACTACTTCGATCACCTTCACTTGATGAAGAGGTCTTCATATATATAGCAGCAGCTAGGGCGTGTGACTTCCACATTTCCCGCCCAAAGGCCTCAATCCACGCGGCAGCATTTCAGTAGTGGTTCCACGTGTCACGATCAGGGCACTCCTATTATCCTCGGATCACGTGCCTTCATTAAGCTTCACGAAGAGTACCTGTCAGTCAGTCAGATAGAGTTATTAGTTTAAGACTGAAAGCTTGTACAGACTTCGTTCAATGCATGAAGCAATGTATAGACATGGAGTGTAATGTGCAACCAATGTACATACTTTGCAATGCCTAGTGTTAAAGCATGAGAGCACAATGCATCATGTACAGACTATGCGTTATGCAACCAGACGATGTCTAGACTTTGATAAATTGATGCACAACAAAAAAAATGCCTCCTTCCTAGGCGTCAGTTTCAGAAGTGACGCCCCTTTTGATGGGCGTCAAATTTCAAGTATAATAGAATGTATAGACTTTCTACGGCATCAAGGCAACCATGATGATGTGCAGACTCAGTGTTTGTGCAGCTAGCCAATGTATAGACATTGCGATGTGAAGCACACAGGCTGTACAGACTTGTGCTAATGCTGCAAGTGGATAATGTACAGACTCTGGACATGCGTGCATGCTATGCGATGTATAGACTTGAATGCGTGCATGCAACATGATGTATAGACTTGCTCATGACTGTGTATCAGAGCGGGTCTCTGACTTAACAGATCTAACAATCTGCTCATGACTTGAGTGAGTTTCCTGTGCTCTGTGTTTTGTTTCACCAGTTTAGTGTCTTGATTTGCTCATCTGATTTCAGTGCATTCATCATATCTCGATGGCTAATCCTCCGATATTCAGAGGTAATAATTTTGATTCTTGGTTAGAAAATTTTCATCGGTATGTAAAATCTACTGATCATAATCTTTGGAAGGTAATAACTCATGGTCCACACAAATTATCAAAAGATAAATCTAGATGGACTGAGGAGGATAAATTGAAAGACATTATCAACACTAGAGCATTAGTTTTAATGAAAGAATCAATTGACAGAGCTCTAATCGAATGTATTTCTTCTTGCAGGTCTGCCAATGAAATTTTGGAAAAACTAAAGCTTATCAGGAATCACAACAAATGCTTGATGGTTGATCGGAGAAAGGATGATGAAGAATCATCATCTCAGGTAAGCTCTGGATCCGAAGAACTTTCGATTGATGATCTATGGAATATAAATGAGGAACTTAATGATAGATGTGAAAAATTAAAATCTGGGAATAAAAGATTGAAAAAGAAATGTGATCAGATAAATTTGAAAGCTCCTTGTGAAAACTGTCCAAATTTGAAACAATCTTATGATACATGTATGCTAGATGTTCATAACTTTAAGGAGCAAAATGATTCTCTAAAAATTGAAAATCAAACATGCTTGGATATGATATCAGAACTTGAGAATCAGCTGAATGAGAAGAAAAATGAGCATCTAAAAAGCATGCAAGAGCTGACTGAAATTAATTCTGTAATGGACAAACTAAAGCTTGAACATGTTGAAGTTCAAATAGATAATGAAGATCTCAAGGCTAGTCTGAATAAAATCAACAAGGAAGCAATGCATATCTCTTCTATAGAGTCAAGCTGTAAGATGTGCTCGGCTCTAAGAGAACGAAATGAAGATCTCTATAATGAAAATGAATGGATGAAGAAACAAATTGCCGTGTTTAAAGAGGATCACAGAAATCTGCTTGCTGAGAAAATTAAAGTGGAAGAAAGGGAAGAGAAGCTAATTGAAAAACTGGAGCTGATGTTTGGAAGAGAAAGATGTGCTGGTAATGAAATTCAGGCTAAAAATTTTGAGGAAGAAAACACTGAACTGAAAGCTGAAGTTGAAAAATTGAAATGGTTAAACACTGGTATGTCCGAGCAACTTCTCATGTTAAAGAAAGGAAATATTTTCTGTGATGAAGAATCAAAAATCTTGAGCGATCTAGAATAAGAAGTTGAGAAGTATAAAACTGCAAATAAAGTCTTAAGTGAATGCATTAATTGCAGTGAACATGAGATAGCCAGTTATGAACTCCACATTACTTTTTTGGAAGATAAAATTCATGATCTGGAAGACTCAGCATCCAAGTCTGCTAAGAATGAAGGAAAAATGAAAGCTGTCATGAAAGATAAAAATGACAATTCAAGAGAGGGGATAAGTTACAGTTCTGATGTTAAGGAAATCACTAAAAACTAGCTATACACCAGTTTTGTGCAAAGCTCTGATGCAGCTGGTACCTCAAATCAATCCCCAAAATAAAATAAAAACTAGAAATCACCTTCAACATCTGTTTTTCAGTTCAAAGCCCAGAAGAATGAAAAGCAAACAAAAATTGTTGAGAATAATCAGAAATTGATAAGGAAGGGTCAAATAAAGAAGGTAAAGAATATTTCTGGTTACACCCTAAGATCTGCCAACTCAATTGAAATTGATGGGTCAATGCACAATGTTCACGCCTCATGTACTCATTCACATGCATCTAGTCAGTCTGTTAGTAATCATATTGCCAGGAAATCACAAGTGTCATGTCACTATTGTGGCAAGACAGGGCATGTAATGGATGATTGCAGACTGTTGCTTGAAGATGAGCATGCTAGTGAAGAAATGCATTCTAGGAATCCAATTGATAGAAACCATGCCACTAAGAAATCTGATGCATCCTGTTATTACTGTGGTAGGCATGGTCATCAAATGAATGCATGTTTTATAATGAAAGAAGACAACAATGTGAATTCTAGATTTTTCACACATGCTCATGGCCCATATAGATATAGATCTATTTCAAGCCAGCATACTATTTGTTTCACCTGCAACAAGCCAGGGCACAAGGCAAATGAGTGCTGGACTGAAAACTATTGGGGTAATAATAACTCAAAAGGCAAGCACCTTAGGTGTTTTGAATGTGGTAAGCATGGGCATGCAGTCAAGGACTGCTGGTATGCTCAGGGAAATCACTTTAATTCCAAATTTGTCAAATTCACTGCAAATAGAATTTTTTTGGGAAGAAATAAAGTTGTTATTAAAGAAAAGACACTTGTATGCTCTAAATGTGGAAAACTTGGCCACCGAGCTTCTGAATGCTGGTGGGCAGGTAATGGTAAATCAAAATTTCATGCAAGTAACAGAAATCTTCATGCTAACTCACATAGATTCCATGATTATAACAATGTTCACAAAAAGAATTCAAGGGCTGTTACATCATGTATATAGTGTGAAAAATTTGGTCATTCCATGGATAGTTGTTACCTAATGGATCATGATGATAACATGGCTAAAAGATTGTTCAGAACACCTGTCAGAGTTAACGCAGGACCCAAGATTGCTTGGGTTCCTGCAGGATCAAATTGATTAACATGTTATAGGTGTGCCTTGGAATAAAAAAGAGGGGTAAATAAACCAAGGTACTCAACAGGAAGACCCCAAGATTCTACTTTTCAGGTTTGTTCTGAATACTCATCTTAAATTCTATCATATGAAATTGTGAACTTGAAATGATTGCATATCATGTTGATTTGTTAAATTGAAAATTTCTAAAATGGAACTGCCCAATCATGTTCATTGTAACTCGCTTATGTCTGAAGTGCATGGATTATAATTGAATGTCAAACTTGAAATCATGTGATGTGCTTTTATCATACATCATGCACCTAGTCAGGGGGAGTTAAATCATTCTTGATTAATCATACTATTGCTCATACTTTGTTGCATATATGATGCATCTAGACAGGGGGAGCTTTTCTGTCTCATCTCTTCATTTCATGAACTCTCTCTGTCTAGGTATCTGATCCATTAGCTACACTTGAGTGGTTCACCTAAAATTCCTTGCAGTCATTACTGAAATGGCTGATCAGTTCGCATTCCAGACTCAACTACTGTATTCAATCTGAGGAACAACCTTGATGCTCTTCTTTTGCTATTTGTTGCACTACCAGCTGACACTCATCTTTCACATACTTCTTAGCTGGTGTGACTGACTTAATTCTATTGTTGACTAGTTGGTCAGTTATTTTTTTTTACTTGATCTGAGGAACACAAATTGCCTGTCATACAATCTAGTCTAAATCATGTAGAAATTCCTATCATATAGGTTTAAGAATAACCACTGAATCAGACTGATATAAGAACTATGTATTCTCAGATTTGCATTTAAATATCTTGAAAATATCTGAATGATAAGATTTAATGAACTTTAACCACATGTGTCATGAGAACCTTAGACTCACTCATCTAATATCTAAAATTTGAAATCAAGGCTACTTTGGTAGAGATACATAGAGTGACTACTGTGGTTAAACATTAACTTGAGATATGTTGACTAAATGAAAAACTGTGAATTCAGAGCAATGACTTGGTCACTGAGAAACTGGGTTCTTCATCAATGAAATAAAGTAACTTATATCATGAAGTGCCATAGTTATCTCTGGTGAAAATTTATTGAAAAACCTGACAGAGCAATGGCATATTTGTGTCAAGTAACTGGGGAGTCTGGCCTCTAATCAAGGTGTCTCATGTAAAAAGACATTTCTATTGCTAACTCTGGTCTCAATGTTGAGAGGCATTGACAGTTATCACACTGAGTAACTGGGTCACTTCACCTAAGACGTGTTGTGCCTCATGTAAAAAGGTGTTGATCAACCTAAATTGCTCAGGTAATGTATAATATGCTTCGAATGAAAATATTTTGCAAACTCTGTCAACTCATGCTCCTGTACAAAGTGTTTAATCTCAATACTAATCTGTGTAACTCTCAATGCAGTCATTGAGATCTTGTGTGTAAGATGAAGATGATTAGTCATGAGTATTATCTGGGTATTTGGTTCACCTTTATTAAAACTTGATTTCAGATATGAGTATTGAATTTAATTTATAAATCTGGTATACATCATAATTAAATCAGATTGGTCAAGTTGCTAATTCATAACCCTCTATGATAAGAGAGTCTTTTCATGTTAAGACTTATTGTAGTTGTGCATGCCCTACAATCCTCATGATCTGTTTCATCTCTGACAACTTGTTCAACAGAAACTGTATTGACAAATCCTCTCTCATCAGTTTTCTGACCATACAAATGTGAGATGCTACTCCCATTATTATCTTGTTCACTTGCAGTCTTCTAACTTAGAATCCTTATAGTGGTGGACTTCAGATTGATTCATTGGCTAACCAGAGTTCATTCCTGCTCTTCATGGGAAATTCTGGGTCATCTGTAGTTAAGGGGAGAGTTGTCAAACATTCATGTTGATAGGGGGAGTTTCAGATGACAGTAACTCAGCATTGCATAATAGCTCCTATATCATCTCCTTCAACAGTCAATGATCACTCCATTCTTTTTGATGTTGTCAAAGGGGGAGAAACTTTTGTGAGTCATCATTTGCATACATGGTGCATTACATGCTTGTCATCATTTGCATACATGGTGCATTACATGCTTAATTCTGAAAGAGCTATTCTACTGTGAATGTTATGAACTGTCATATGGTATTTTCAGAATCATCATGATGAATCTATTGTAATGACTCATAATATTGACATCATCAAAAAGGGGGAGATTGTTGTGTCTCCTCTGATTCTGGGGTTTTGATGATGACAAACATTATGGCTCATTATGTTTACATGTATATCCTTGATGAAATAATCCTGATGTACTATGAGAAACTGTCAGAACAGGTTTAAGGATGACTCACAGGTCATGAAGTCAACCCAAGTCAAAGTCAAATCTCATACAGGTACGGTCAATTCACAGTCAGATCAGGTAATGTTCTGCCTAATCTTAGATCTGTGCAAATGTTAATTTTTATACAGAAATGTTGGTGCATGTGTTAAGTCCATGCACATGGAAGGTCAATGCTAGTCTTCATATGTGCATCATTTCACAAGTCTATACATCCGATAGTTCAGCTCGTGGCTAAGTCTGTACAGCCAGTGCATATGTTAAGTCTATACATTGCATCTTTACCTACGCTCTGAACTGAGCAAGTCTATACATTACTGCTATGTGTGTGCATTATTTAACATGTCTACACACTGTCTCACTTAGCGTCTCATGCTAAGTCTATACATCCGTTTGCACAACACACAAAGTCTATACATTCCTCATTGCCTTGCTTCATGCACTAAGTCTGTACATCGGCAAGTACATACGTTGCCTTGCTTCATGCAGCTGAACTGAGCAAGTGTATACATTCCTCATCTTTACCTACGCTCAGTTCCACCAAGTCTGCACATTCCTTACAGCAAGTCTATACATTCGTTGTGCATAGTCCATGTGCAAGTCTATACACTCGTTGTGCATTGCATTCACTTCAAGTCTGCACATTCTTCTGTTATGTCCATGCATTATCTTAGCAAGTCTGTACTTTGATTCAAAGTCTGTACATTGAGTGTCTCAGGTTGCGTCTCATGCAAAGTCTATACATTGAGCGTCTCATGGCAAAGTCTATACATTGCTGCATTGCTCGCACAGGCAATGTCTATACATTGGTTGTTGAATGCACGCATTCAAGTTTGTACAGCCTGTGAGGTCCGTCTCACTCAGCGTCTCAAGTGGACTTGAAGTCTATACATTGGATCGTCTTACTTAGCGTATTTGTGCATATCACACACTCGCAAGTCTGCACATTGTGGCACGCAGAGTCTGCACAACGCTTTGTCAGCAAGTCTGCACATTGCTATAGCACGCATGCATAGACTTGCTCAGTTTAGAGCGTAGGTAAAGATGCAATGTATAGACTTAACATATGCACTGGCTGTACAGACTTAGCCACGAGCTGAACTATCGGATGTATAGACTTGTGAAATGATGCACATATGAAGACTAGCATTGACCTTCCATGTGCATGGACTTAACAAATGCACCAACATTTCTTAACATTTGCACAGATCTGAGATTAGGCAGAACATTACCTGATCTGACTGTGAATTAACCGTACCTGTCTAAGATTTGACTTTGACTTGGGTTGACTTCATGACCTGTGAGTCATCCTTAAACATGTTCTGACAGTTTCTCATAGTACATCAGGATTATTTCATCAAGGAAGTACATGTAAACATAATGAGCCATAATATTTGTCATCATCAAAACCCCAGAACCACAGGAGACACAACATCTATAAATAGAGCCCTTGACTTCATGGCTTGAGGAGGAGATTTCTGGAGCTTGCCACGAAGTGCTACAGCATTCTGGAGCGAGAACCATGTTGGAACCCTAGTTTTGATAATGACAATCCATGAATCATGTTGAGATCAAAATGCATAAAAGTCCTCTGCATTGTCATATTGCATTCTCTCTATAGCAAGTCTGTTCATTCAACAGATGGTCTGTGCACCCTTGTTTGGTTCGTTCAGCATAGTCAGTGCATATCCATGTTCGTTCTGCATCTGGTTAGTGCATATGTCCACTAGGTTGCATTAAAGGGCTGAACATGACTCGTATAAATCATCACAAGGTTTGTGTCTAAGGGACACACGGTCGGTGCAATCACTATTGTTGCACGCAAATGAGTTGGTGCATATTGTGTTTTTGGGCTCAATAAGTTGGTGCAAATTATTGTTGTACCTCGAACAAGGTCGATGCATTACTTGTTTCACTCATGCAACCTCTGTGCAAGTTCTGCATCGCACACGATCTAACTCGGTGCAATCACTGGAGAGGTCGGTGCAAGTTTTAGTCTAGCTATGCACATAAAGTCTGAGCATGTTACATTCTTAGCATATGGAGTTGGTGCAACTCTTGCACTATTCACATCAGGTTCGTGCATATTAATATAGTTAGTTTGTGCAGATTAGGTCTATGGTGCATAAGAGTCGGTGCATGTCCATGTCTGTCTTGTGCATTAGTGTGTAGGCTGCATAAAAGGGTCATGAACATCTCTATCTATTGCACATGAGGTCTGTGCATTATTGTCTAATGTATAATCAGGACGGCGTATACCTCAACATGGCTCGTGTGAAGTTAGTGCATATCTCCTTTGTTCACTATCAAAGTCTGTGCAGTTCACTATAGCACATCGATATAGGTCTATGCAATATTGATTCCTTATTTATGTAAGGTCCGTGCATCTTAGGCTAAGGCACATTGGGTTGGTGCATGCTTTGCATCATGCACACATGTTCTTCTTACGCTTCAATCAATGTCTGTGCATGATTCTCATATGGCCTAATAGGGTCTGTGCTTGCTCTTCACATAGCTTAATAAAGTCAGTGCATTCTCCTTGCACGTCTGAACAACTGATGTGTTCTATGTTTGCCGACATGGACTACACTGAAGAAGGTTCAGAGAATCAAGACAACTGTTTGTAAAGTTTAAGGAAGGCACGTGATCCAAGTCTGAAGGCTGAGCTATGTTCGTGACACATGGAAAGCTATCAGGTTCAGATGTTGCCACGTGGCCTTGGATTTTCAGATCTTGATGAAAAGGTTGGGCGGGAAATGTGTTCTCCACGCGGGCTTCATGTAAATAGATGACCCAGTGGTGTCTCTGTTGAAGATGAATTTTGGAGATTTGAGACAGTGAAAGGGAGAAAAAGAGAGAAACAAGAAAAAGACAGAGGAAGAGACGACTACGAAATCAAAAGAAATCGTGAGTTGAGTGAATGAGATCGAGAGAAGAATGAGGAGTTCCAGAAGATCTGTTCTACTGGACCTTGGATCAAATCCATGCCAGTCTGCTCCTGTCAGAGCTATATTCTTATGCTTTATTTCCAGCTTTCCGATGCTGATTATCTGAGTATTTTGTTTTAATTTTTCATACTTTCTTTAAGTTGTGTATCAGCAGTTGGTGAAGCTGTAAGGCCCAACGTAAGCTGTGTATCAGCGGTTGGCGAAGCTGTAAGGCCCAACGTAAGCTGTGTATCAGCGTTGGGCTAAGTTGTAAGGCTCAACACAAGCTGTTAGTCAGCGGATTGTAGGCAAGCTGTGAGGCCCAACTGATTATGCTGTGTATCAGTAGAAGCCACACTCTAGTTGGAGTGTGGGGTGGATGTAGGTCAGCAGACCGAACCACCTAAAATATCTTGTGTCGTGTGATTGATTGCTCTTCTGTGTGTGATTGTTGCTGATCATCTGGATCCCTTCCATTTGTATGATTCCCAGTGATTGATCAGGGCGTGCATCTCTGGTGTTCGAGGAATTGTCCATTGAACAAGCTATTAGAATTTCATACACTTTAAATTGGGCTAAATGTTTTAAAAGTTCTATTCACCCCCCTCTGGATCTACGTCTATCTCCATATCAGATCCTAACACTTGGTATCAGAGCGGGTGTCTGCACAAAAGGTCCAACGACCTGCAGATCCGTTCCTACATTTAGTCTTGGTTTGATCTGGTTTGATCTATTTTGTATTATGATTTTTGATTTAATCTGAGATTGATACTTATGACTGATCTTCCGAGATTTGAGGGATTGAGTTTTTACTGTTGGCTTGATAGATTCAGAGAATATGTAATGCATGTTAATCCAGATTTGTGGATAATTATTGCACACAGTCCATATGAAGTTCCAGGGGATAAATCCCAATGGAAAGCTTCAGACCGATTGAAATTCTCTGAAAATCAAAAGGCCCTGGAATTAACCAGAAGGGCAATAAACTCTGAAAAATTCCCTCGTATCCTTGAATGCTGCAGTGCCTTTGAAATCATCAATATGATTGCAGCGAGCAGATGTGAAGACCAAGTGAAGTGCTTCATGGTCACAGATGAAATCAATGATCAAATGGAAGATGCTTCGTCACAGGTAAATTCTGAAACTGTCAATTTCAGTTTTAAAGATCTGATTGCCTTGAATGAACATTTGATTGATAAATATGATAGAGCCAAGTCTGAAAAGAAGAAAAAGCTTAGAAAAGAAATGATTTCTGAAGTTACTCGCTTGAAAGCTGAAAATGAAAATTTGAAATCAGACATGAAAAAGGAGAGATCTGAAATAGACAAATTGAAATCTGAAAATGAAAGTCTTAACAATAAAGCTCTTAAAGATGAAAATTTGAGTAATGAGTGTGCCTTCCCTAAAGGAATTGATTAAAGATCTTGATTCTGATGATAATATGCAAAAGAATTTAATCAGATCCTTGAAAGAAGAAAATGAATAATTACTTGAATAGAAAAAGGAAACTGATGAATATCAAGACAAATTACTTGAAGAAAATGGTTATCTGAAAGATCAAAATAAAAAGCTGATGGTTATGAATATGGCCTTGTCTAAAAGACTGATGGCGTTTGAAAGAGGAAAGTCAGTTTTGACAGAAAAAGAAGTAAATATGGAATTGAAGTTAACACAGGCGAATGAGACTTTGAAAAGTCTGAATGATGGTTTGCACACTCCAGTCATTTCCTGTGAAGACTACGTTGTTACTTTACAAGCTGAAATTGAAGACCTAAAGAATTCACTGTCAAAGTTTCTTAAGGGAAATGATAATTTGAATAAATTGCTTGGAGCTAATGTGAATTTTCAAAAAGAAGGACTGGGTTACAGTCCAGTAATGAAGAAGGTTGATGGAAATAAATTGAAAACTATTTTTTTCAAAAGTTCAGAACAAGAAAAACATTCTAGTTCATTTGTTTTTCAATTCACTGCTAAGAGAATTGAAAATCCAACTAAAAATCTGAAAAAGGTTCAAAAATAGAAAAAGATTGTAAATCAAAATAAAGCCAAAACTTCTTCTAACGTTGCTGTGAATTCCTCTGTCTCTGAAAAATCTTATAAGCATGTGCATGTAATTAAAAATTCCCCCACTCATTCACATGCACATACAAAAATTGATTCATGTTATTATTGTGGAAAACCTGGTCATAAAATGCATGAGTGTAGGATAATGGAATCATATGAGTTAAATACTAAGAGAATCCATGCTGGGAAAACTCTTGACAAATACCATGCATTTTAGAATAAGAAAACTCATTGCTCCCATTGTGGGAAGTTGGGCCACATTACAGTCCATTACTGGCATGCCCAAGGAAAGAAAGGTAATTCAAAATCTGAAAATTTCCCTGCAAATCAGAATGTTCTTGGTAGAAAAAATTTTGCGTGCTTCGAATGTGGGAAGGTTGGCCACCGAGCTTCTGAGTGTTGGCATATGAAAAGGAATAACAACTTCTATGGCAGAAACAACACGACTCATCTCTACCCACAAAAATTCCATGCTTATCCTATAAAGAAAAATCGGAATGCTTTCATTCATTGATATTACTGTGGGAAGGTAGGACATGTTATGAATGACTGCTACTTCATGAAATTTGACAATAAGAATGCTTGGAATTCTTGGAGTACACTTACTAGAAGTGTTACTCAGCTGACAGGACTCGAGAGTTCTTGGGTTCCTAGATTTGCAAAATGATTATATCTTGCAGGTGTGCCTTGAAGAAAGAAATAAAAGGGGTAAATAAAATCAAGGCACATAAAGGTCAGTTAACCCCATTCTATACTATTGCTTATTTTGACTATTCTTCTAAAAGTTTGACGGTCTGATCAGAATGAATGTCATTTCTTCATATGATGTTGTTGATTGGTGTTATCTTGTAATGAGCATTGAACGTCTGATTATCTCCCATATAGGTAGTATCATGCTGAGAACATGTTTATGTCAATCTATCATGCTCACAGTAGTTGCATAAATATGCATGACCCTGAACATTGCATGTAGATCAAAATTGTCATAAGCATATTTTTGCTACATTACTATGTCTCTAACAAAATAACTGATGTATGATTGAAAATCACTGCACTATGTGAGGGGGAGTTGAGGTAAATTGAGCCAGTTATACTTCTATAGGCGTACTCATCTAAGAGAACATGAGTCATGATGTTCCACTAGCTGCACAGGTTGAGATGTCAGATTGGCTGTGAGTTGAGCTTCTGTCTTGAACAGGCATGCTGGTTTTGATTCAGTGGAATAGCTATTGGTGTCTGAGTGTTTGTTCTTGAAAGGTTGTGTTGTGCTAAATGTTGAGAAAGCACGTGGCTTGAAGAAGAGCTAATAAAATTGTGTCTTTGGCTGTTTGGAAACCATTCCTTAATCTGATCCCTACTCTAATGTGGCTTTCTCCCCAACACTCCTTCTTACCCCGCCTCTAGTCTTCAAAACCTTCGTCTCATCAAGATTTCAGACTCTGTGATTTAGGGGGAGTAAAATTTAAAATGTGTCACCTTACCCATTTTCAATTGATTGGTTATCAAAGAATGCTCTGAAATAAAAATAAATTTGCTGACTTTTACAGAAATATGATTCTCTGTCTATAGGGATGAAATTAAAAAGTAAATTGTTTGCAATTATACCTGAATCAATCATCAATGGTCTTGAAATCACCTGAAAATTGTATTTGCTCAAAAGTTTTTCCAAAAATCTGAACATCACCAGTAATAAGTCAATCTGGTAAAAGACCTTATGCTTATATGGTTCTTATGCCATGTTCTAAGAAAAACTTGTTAAAAGACCAGGGAATACGCCATTAAAAAAAAAATCAAAATCAGGCATAGCAATGGCATTTCATTTGAGAAACTGACCGTCTATATCAAAGAAATATAGAGGTTATGTCATGATAATGAATGATTATCTCTGTTCAAAAATTATGAAGCATAACTGTATACTTCACTGACTAACCAGGTATTCTGGTGTCTAATCAACATGCTTCCTTACGTAAAAAGGTGGAGTATCACTAGAATGTTTAATCACAAAAATAAAAGATCAATGGTAAAAATGGTTGACTCTGGGATCTTTTTCAATAAACTTAGACTGATATAAGTTCAATATAAGAAAGCTTTTTTTAATAAGATTGCTCTGTGAAAATGATCAGTAAGGTTATTGGGTCAATGATTGAGCATCATACCTCTTTTAGATTATTACAGTTCCATTGATTTTCATTCAAAAGAATAAATGCAGACCGTTTTCGGTCTTCAATATAATCCCAATATACAGAATATCACATAAGCATAAAAAGAAGGAATTTTTATTTAAAGCAAGGGCATTCTAGGTATCCATATTTTGAAATAGGGTAAAGTCGGTAATTATTTTTAAAAGAAACCCTATTTACAGAGTATTCATTTCATTCTCCTCTCGACTCGAAGCATTCATCCTCGGTCGCGAGTTCTTCGCTCGGGCTATTCAAACCAACGCCCCAGTCTTCCCATTCATCTCATTCTGAATTCTACTCTTCCTTAGTCCAGCCTCCGCCCTTCCTTCTTCACTGCATTCACCATGTCCTCTTCGGCCGCCACAAGCTAGGGGAAGAGGAAGGTCATGGAAGAGCAGCAGCCTACGACTCCTCAAGCCAAGAAGACTGATGTGACTCAATGCTATGAGCAGAGATCAAAAGAGGCACATGCAAAGGGAGTTACTTCTGAATCTGTTCAGAAGAAGTCAGTAAAAGGTAAAAGGAAGGAAATGTAGGTACAGCCACTGGAGGGTCATGAGCCAGCAAAGGTCGATGTGCCGTTACCAAAAGAGAAGAGGCTGAAGACAGCACGAGGTCAAGGTAAGGGAAAAGAAAAGGTAGCAGAGTATGCACTTAAAGAAGAAGATATCTCAACTGAGGCATCAAGACAAGCCGAAATAACTCTGGAAGGTGGAAAGATTGTTTTCCCATGGTACGTGGATTTTCATGATTATAAAATGATTGCAAAATTTCCTGAGTGTATTGAGATTTTTAATGTTCAAAAATAGAAGAAATTTTGGGGTAAGATTAGAGTATATTATCCGAGACTTGTAGCTGAGTTCTATCACAATCTGAAATATGATTCAGATCAGGTAAAATTATTGACTAGTGTCGAGGGGTTTAGGATTGAAATCTCAAGGTATCTTCTACATAAAGCATTTAGAATACCAGAAGAAGGAGAAACTGAAAGAGTGTTTGCGTATGATTTTCATGATGCATATTCACTCATCACAGATGAGCCTAGGAATCCCCAAGACAAAAAGTAAATGAAATTGGGTCAGTTTAACGCAAGCAAATTCTCTCCTCTTAAGAGATTACTGCATCACATTCTCACTACAATGATTACTCCACAAGTTGGAGGAAGAGGAAGACTGACCGAAACTCAAAGATTCATTCTCTACTATTTGCTGAAAAGAATCAAAATTTGTCTACTAGAGACAATTATTCAGATAATGAGAACTTGCAAAGAGTCTAGAAGACATTTACCATATGCAGCCCACTTGACAGCTATTTTTAAGAAAGTAGGGATTCCTCTAGACAATGAGAGTTCAATGGATATACCCAAAGTGAATATTTACAATATGGACTTTATATCCAAATACATGAGATTGGAACCAACCACTTCAAGTCAAGTGAAAGAACAAGCTGAAAAGAATGTACTTAGTCAGGGGGAGGATCTGCCTTCAGCTGTGGAACAAGCTGAAGAAACAAATGATGAACAACAAGAAGATGTTGGAAGAGAAATTGAAAAAGAAACTGCTGATGAGCCTGCTAAGAATAACCTCAAAGACCTATAATTAGAACAAGAAATCCATGAGTTGGACTTAATTGATGCACAAATAGTACAACATCTGGATCAAAACATCAATGAGCTATTTGATAAATTTGGAGTGCAATCTGAGTAGGAACAACAAATAGATCAGCAAGAACAAGAGGAAGATCAACCGAGAGAAGTTGCTGAACAATAAGCAGAATCGCAAGGTGTGGAAGAGGAAAGAACAAAAAATCTTCAGGAAAAGGATAGGAAAGAAGATGTTCAGGAAGAACAACAAAGTGAAGAAGCTGAAAATGAGGATGATATGGAAGAAATTCATGTAGAAGAGACATGTGAAAATCAAGATCCTTCCACAGATGAACAAATGTATGATTCTGAAAGGGAAGAAGAAATTGCCTTAAATGAAGAATTTTTGGCTGAAATGGTTACCGAGATCATGAAAGAAGAAGCTGACAATGTTTTGGAAGAAATTGCTAATTTAGTTGTTAATGAACAGGAGGATGAACAACAAAGAGAAGAAGAAGTTCAGAATGAAGAAGAACCATAGGGAGCTCAAGAAGCTACTGAAGACGTTCCACAGGAGCAACCACTAGCTCCAGCTCCAGGGGTAGCTGAGGAAGACACATAAGAATATGTTATGGGTCCTGCTCCTCGGTATAGAATGTATCCAAGAATGTCTTTTGCTACAGCTCCTTCATATGGTCCTCATTTCGGGGGAGTGATTAGTCTTGGTATACCACCCCCTTTATCTCCTGAACAGCAACCTGCCTATCATACTGAATTTCCAGATTCTAGTGCCTATTCATTCAGTTCACCTGGATCCAGTGCTAAGCACAACATTGCGGAAATGCTGACTAATTTGGCACATATGGTGATGAATCAGAATGATTCGATGAATGCACAATTTCTTTTCACAAACATTCATCTGAACCGATTAAATGCTAGGATGCAACATATGGAAAACACTGTGAATACTCAATGGATACAGTTTATGTCTGATAAACAAAGGACTGATGCAGCATTGCGAGAGCTTTTGGAATCTCTGATGGGAGTATGCAACAGGGTTGGAGAAATGGTGAGTAGCATGCAAGATACTCAAGCTACATCATTCAACAAGCTCACTAAAGTTCTTGACCACACTTTTGATCTCAAGATAGAATTTGAAAAGATGAAGACTACTGTGAACAAAATTACAACAAGTCAGCAGGAGATCATTAATAAATTTAAAGCTGTCCAGTCACAATTAGAGAACCTCTCAGAGAATATCAGACATGTTATCACAAAACAAGACTCCACCTCCTCCCTAGTGGACGGATTAGGGAGTATGGTACATCACAGGTTTGACGAGTTGTCAAATTCCATCATAGACTTTCAGGCCTCTGTGATGAACAGACTTGCAGCTCCAGGTTCTAGCTGTAGCACCCCAAAAACTTAATATAGAGAATAAATGATAATAGCTATTTAACATTAGCCAAGGGATGGAAATGAGAATAATTCTGACAAATGTAAAGAGGAAATAGATAAAATAAATTTATGAACCACTAAATCTAATAGGGCGTTACGGATACCAAAGTGCTAGGACCATTTTGACTCTAAGAATGTGCCACTGTGGGCATCAACAAAAGTATAAATAAATAATCAAGTAAGGAGAATTGAATATAACTTATCTAATTAAGGCTCAAACTAGAAACACAATCTAAATAGTTAAGGAAATCTCGTTCCAGCAATGTATATTCACATCTACACATATAAAGATTTTCATAAGATCGAACCTATCTCTGATATCTGAGATGATGATAAAATCAATAAGGTAGATAAATAAATGAGTTTAATAATAATAATAATATATATATATTTAGAGTTTGACTTAAATCTGAAATTCTAAATTAATAATGGGCTAAAAGACCAGAATGGGTTTAACCTAGAACCTCTATACGTTAATGGGCTTGGGCCTTAGCAATAATAAATATAATTATGATAAACCTCAACCCTTAAACCTATTAAAAGGGACTAGCCCAAGTAGTAAAGTGGGCTAAAAGATCGTTAATGGAGCTTAGCACTAAAATACATAAGGAAAGTAAATAATAATTCATTCTAGACCAAGCCCAACTAAAGGACAATTAATGGGCTTAACAACGTACTTTCATTTTATTGGGCTTTAGATAAGTAATCCCAAAAGCCAACCCAACAAGCCTAATAAGACTCAAAAGCCGTTCAAAAGAAAACCCGTAGCTTCTTTAATAAACCTATATGTATGTATTGGAAGGCCATCAATCAAATAATGGGCATTTGATACAAGGAAACCCGTATGAACCCAAACCTGTCTACAGTTAAGGCCACGTCACGGCCCTTCCATTCACTTGACCCAATTTAGCCTAACTCATTAAAAAGAAACTTAATCAACCCTTTACATATATTAATACATATGGGCCACTTTCACTCTAAATAAACACAAACCCATTTATATATATGTGTGTGCTAAGTTATCCCACTTAAAAACTAAAGCCCAAGAGCCACTTATAAAGCCCACATCTCTTTTTTTTAAAACCCAACGAAGGAAACCCTCTCATAATCTAATACCCTTTTGTACAAACCCAACACAACAACCTATATATATATAGTGTTATATCTAAAACCCAAAACCCCATGATCCCCTAATGAGTCTTACAATTGGATCTCATGAAGCCTAACCTTAAATTATGATGGTTAAGAATAGAGTATCATTATTAAATAGGTATTTACTTCATATTGTAATTTTATTTGAATTAATAATTATTAAACCTGGGAGAAAATATTAATTTATATTTTATTAACAATTTAGAAAATCAATATTTCATATTTATTACATTATATTCTTTATTTGAAGGAAAATGAATAAATAAGATAGTTTTTAAGAAAATCAAGGAAAAGGATGAATATATATACGCTTTTAGTTAATAGAGGGTGAGAGAAAAACTTCACAAAGAAGTCACGCCCATACAAATGGTCGTGTAACACTAAATCACGACATATAGCATGTCGTTAGTCAATTAAAGTATATAATTAAGGTAATTGTAGAAATAAGATGAGCATACATGCAATAGAGATTAATATAAGAAGGGAAGAAAAATGGTGCAAAGGAAGTAACGACCATTTAAATGGTCGCGGCTTATATATATTACGACACTATTTGAGTCGTTATTTTATTAATCATGAATAGTGTCACCTTTTATTTTAAAAGAATTTTACAAAAAAATTATATGAAAATTTAGAGAAAAATGGAAGGATCTTGATCTTAAAATTTCATAACAAGATTCCATCAAATAAAAAAGATAAAAATCTTTAAACATTACAACAGTTAAAAATGAATGTAAAATGGTGAATAACGCCCGAACAAAGGACGTTAATTCTTTAAAAAGTGACTTTGATATGGACGTCAATTCTTGAAAATTGAAATAAGGAAACCTGAAGACAGTGTTTTACCGAATTGTGATATATGATGCCGTCCGGGAAACTATTAATCGAGGAAGGATTAATATGGGGAAGTCTCAATTCTAATAGGATTTTTACTTGAGAAGTTTAACTCCCGATCGAACTCTAAGCCCCGCCCGATCCTTTCCTCTATAAATATCGAACCCCATCAATCGAACCAACCTGTTGGTTCTGTTCTTCTCTGCTTCTACCTCTTGCTGGACGAAGCTTATTGACTACTACCCGACGTGAACGTGGAGGAGCTTTGCTTCTTCACTACACCTGTTGTTGCCTGCTTCTTAGTCTTCCTGTTCAAGGAAGCTGTGGATTGCTGCTGCTTCTTCATCGACAGAGTCTTTTATTTCGTGAAGTTGCAGTTGCAGACAGAGTTATTGCATCTGTCATTGTCTCTCCGATTCTTAGTGTTCGGTCAACCAAATCAAGTCTAAAGGTAGGTTTTCTCAATAATTGAAGACAAAAGATAGTAGTAATTAATTTTGCATGTTTAAAACTCATGTTTTGTTATCATCGCTTGCTTAAGTGTAGTTTACCATTTAATTATCTTAATAAATTAAATAATTACATCATGCTAAAATTTTATACCCAAGTAATCACACACCAAAATTTTGGATAAATATACTTCTAAAATCTTCATGGTTATTCCTAAATTTCCATGCCTTATATGGTGTATTTACTATAAGTTTAAACAAGTTAAATCATTATATATATATAATCAGTTACTCGGCGAATTCCAAAAGTTACTGTAGCATGTTAGTTATAGATTTTTCTTTTGACGACTTGATTCTCATCACCGGAGCATCCTTTGGCTATGAAATTTTATGAGTGTATTGTTGGGGAGGTGACCGAGGTAGTGAGAGTGGTCGCACCATTTTTTGTGCCCCATATCTCAAGATCTCCCATCTCTCAATGAAAAATTATTTTGAACATCATGTTAGGTAGAGTTTTTTGAGCCCGTCATTTCGATATATAGAACGCCTGATTCAGACGTATGTACGTCGAGAACCGAGCCCCGAACATCGACATTTTTTTGAAATGACGACATGTTAACTGTCGTCATATGCTTTTGACGCCACAGTATATAGGCGTCAATTCTCATATTATATATATATATATATATATATATATATATATATATATATATATATATATATATATAACTTGGGACTATATCTTTAAAAATCTATATCTATTAAACTATGTAATATAAAATTACAAAAAATATATATTTGAAATCCTTGGAATTTTTCTCCTAATTATCACATATTCCATTTTTTAAATTATTTTATATAAATAAATATGTTTTTAAATGTATACTTTTGAAATTGTTCAATTAAATAGATTTTAATGTGAATTCTTGTTAAATAAATTAAGTTAAAAATCATAAAATTAACGTCTCTCTATGTGGACGCTAATTAATAAATGACGTCACTCATGGACATTCAATAATATAAGTTTATTTAATTATAGTTAATTATAGAATTGGATGGACATGAATTCTATAATTAACGCATTCATGTTCTCACCGTTTTCTCCCGATTTTGACCCATACCGCGGGTCTTCTGGCACTCTCATCTCACGTCCGTAGATGGAGTCCATGTTTCATGATTGGTTCACGTTATACACTTCAACTCTCGGCGACATACGAGCTCTCCGTTGGACATTCCATTCCTTCGGACCAGCAAGTTAGTCATCGGGACCTCCGTAAGTCTCCTCGTAGCCTTGGATTCCCTCAAGGCCGACTGAGCTGGTTGTACCTTAAACACCTTGTACCCATTTTAATGCCACGTCACTCTGGAGAAACGTGGTAACCCGGCCCTTTCATGGTGCTATTCTTGGCCCATGAGAGAATTCTCTTAGCCAGTGGAATGAGTGATCATTCCACTAGGCGATATATTGAATTGGGTATCCTAAAGTTAGGTGCCAATTCTTCAGCTTGCTTCGTGTCCATTGAATTGGTGACTATCTTATTAGTTATCTATTCAAGTTATTCATGGCAACCTATCTAGGTGCAATTCCACCCAGATTTTCGACATGTCATGGTTTCTATGCTTTCACGTGGATTTTATTGCAAGTCTGTCCTTACTCAAGGGCCTTGTCCTTGAATTCCATAAAATCTTATCTTATCACCCTATTAAAGCTTGTTCTTGAAACTCTTTATTGGCTATGAACTATCGTGGATGTCAAGATCTATCTTTAATGATGTGCATATAGGGCCCGATCTGATCCTAGGAGGAGCACCCGAAAGTACTTGTGCCCATGGGAGCTATGTTGATCACGGTGTCTGGCATTGCACCAAAGTGCATGACTAGTTTGATCTTTGGCATTCCACACACTCTCTCTTTCGTGATGTTACTTGATATTACTTGCGTGCGTGACTTGACTTACATGACTCGACTAGCGTGGCCCGAAATGGGCAAGTACTTGCGTGAAATAGCCAATATTCTATAAATCTCTCTTGGATATCTTTTGCTTGAAAGTTTTTACATGAAATTGTTAAATTCTTGCTAGTTTTGTTTCACTTGCTCGGTTAATTCTACATGCATAGCCTTACTGCATTTACATGTGAAAGATGTAATTACTTAAACCAATTACTTGTTCTTGAGATATAATTCCTACTGAGCGTGCGCTCACCCAGTTTTATTCCAATATTTTTCAGGTAATCAGATGGCTAGCGAGACCGAGACTCACATAGGAGGGACAAGTGTGCAAGCGAGCTTCGAAAACTAGTGAACCTGTGTCTTTTATCTTTCTTGAGTCTAGCATGATGTCTCTTATTTAGTTATCTTGTCTAAGTCTATTAGTGCATCATCTCCTTTTTTTTTTCATAGTGACGTAGTTGAGTCTTAAAGTTCTTGTAAGAGATTTATATTTAATAAAAATTTTATTATTGTTCCAAATTATTTGGTCTCATGTCATTACTCTTGATCGTTCACGACTGTTTAACTGCTACGTTCCGAGCAAACGACACGTTCCGCTGCTATCGGTTCGGGGCGTGACAGAGGTGGTATCAGAGCTTCGGCTTTCATATCCTCCAATTATTAGGTTTCAGTAATAGGTCAAGTATCCTTGTCAGTCATATCAGAGCTTCGGCTTTCATATCATCCAATTATTAGGTTTCAGTAATAGGTCAAGTATCCTTGTCAGTCTTATCAGAGCTTCGGCTTTCACATCCTCAAGTTATTAGGTTCCAATGATCGGTCAAGTATCATTGTCAGTTATATCAGAGCTTCGGCTTTCAAATCCTTAGGCCATTAAGTCCAAGAGATAGGTTGAGCCATCTTTGTTGGTCATCCTATAGGAATTTTGTGAGAATGTGTAGAGCCAGGGGATATATTATAAAGAATGGATAAAATATTCAAGTCCCATTCCTACTAATTATAGAAATTTCTAAGTCCAAAATTAATCTCCCCATTAATCTTGCAGGAATATAAATAGAATGGAGGCATCCAAACTAAACTTTATCCCCGAGATGGTCTTGTGTAGTATCATGAATAAAATTATAACTAGTTGAATGGAAGATGGTGTGAATTTGGGGACCAAATTCTTTTTAAGTGGGGGAGGGTGTAGCACCCCAAAAATTTAATATAGAGAATAAATGATAATAGCTATTTAACATTAGCCAAGGGATGGAAATGAGAATAATTCTTACAAATGTAAAGAGGAAATAGATAAAATAAATTTATGAACCACTAAATCTAATAGGGCGTTACGGATACCAAAGTGCTAGGACCATTTTGACTCTAAGAATGTGCCACTGTGGGCATCAACAAAAGTATAAATAAATAATCAAGTAAGGAGAATTGAATATAACTTATCTAATTAAGTCTCAAACTAGAAACACAATCTAAATAGTTAAGGAAATCTCGTTCCAGCAATGTATATTCACATCTACACATATAAAGATTTTCATAAGATCGAACCTATCTCTGATACCTGAGATGATGATAAAATCAATAAGGTAGATAAATAAATGAGTTTAATAATATATATATATATATATATATATTTAGAGTTTGACTTAAATCTGAAATTCTAAATTAATAATAGGCTAAAAGACCAGAATGGGTTTAACCTAGAACCTCTATACGTTAATGGGCTTGGGCCTTAGCAATAATAAATATAATTATGATAAACCTCAACCCTTAAACCTATTAAAAGGGACTAGCCCAAGTAGTAAAGTGGGCTAAAAGATCGTTAATGGAGCTTAGCACTAAAATACATAAGGAAAGTAAATAATAATTCATTCTAGACCAAGCCCAACTAAAGGACAATTAATGGGCTTAACAACGTACTTTCATGTTATTGGGCTCTAGATAAGTAATCCCAAAAGCCCAACCCAACAAGCCTAATAAGACTCAAAAGCCGTTCAAAAGAAAACCCGTAGCTTCTTTAATAAACCTATATGTATGTATTGGATGGCCATCAATCAAATAATGGGCATTTGATACAAGGAAACCCGTATGAACCCAAACCTGTCTACAGTTAAGACCACGTCACGCCCTTCCATTCACTTGACCCAATTTAGCCTAACTCATTAAAAAGAAACTTAATCAACCCTTTACATATATTAATACATATGGGCCACTTTCACTCTAAATAAACACAAACCCATTTATATATATGTGTGTGCTAAGTTATCCCACTTAAAAACTAAAGCCCAAGAGCCACTTATAAAGCCCACATCTCTTTTTTTTAAACCCAACGAAGGAAACCCTCTCATAATCTAATACCCTTTTTGTACAAACCCAACCCAACAACCTATATATATATATAGTGTTATATCTAAAACCCAAAACCCCATGATCCCCTAATGAGTCTTACAATTGGATCTCATGAAGCCTAACCTTAAATTATGATGGCTAAGAATAGAGTATCATTATTAAATAGGTATTTAATTCATATTGTAATTTTATTTGAATTAATAATAATTAAACCTGGGAGAAAATATCAATTTATATTTTATTAACAATTTATAAAATTCAATATTTCATATTTATTACATTATATTCTTTATTTGAAGGAAAATGAATAAATAAGATAGTTTTTAAGAAAATCAAGGAAAAGGATGCATATATATACGGTTTTAGTTAATAGAGGGTGAGAGAAAAACTTCACAAAGAAGTCACGCCCATACAAATTGTCGTGTAACACTAAATCACGACATATAGCATGTCGTTAGTCAATTAAAGTATATAATTAAGGTAATTGTAGAAATAAGATGAGCATACATGCAATAGCGATTAATATAGGATGGGAAGAAAAATGGTGTAAAGGAAGTAACGACCATTTAAATGGTCGCGGCTTATATATATTACGACACTATTTGAGTCGTTATTTTATTAATCATGAATAGTGTCACTTTTTATTTTAAAAGAATTTTACAAAAAATTATATGAAAAATTAGAGAAAAATGGAAGGATCTTGATCTTAAAATTTCATAACAAGATTCCATCAAATAAAAAAGATAAAAATCTTTAAACATTACAACAGTTAAAAATGAATGTAAAATGGTGAATAACGCCCGAACAAAGGACGTTAATTCTTTAAAAAGTGACTTTGATATGGACGTCAATTCTTGAAAATTGAAATAAGGAAACCTGAAGACAGTGTTTTAATCGAACTGTGATATACGATGCCGTCCGGGAAAATATTAATCGAGGAAGGATTAATATGGGGAAGTCTCAATTCTAATAGGATTTTTACTTGAGAAGTTTAACTCCCGATCGAACTCTAAGCCCCGCCCGATCCTTTACTCTATAAATACCGAACCCCATAAATCGAACCAACCTGTTGGTTCTGTTCTTCTCTGCTTCTACCTCTTGCTGGACGAAGCTTATTGACTACTACCCGACGTGAACGTGGAGGAGCTTTGCTTCTTCACTACACCTGCTATTGCCTGCTTCTTAGTCTTCTTGTTCAAGGAAGCTGTGGATTGATGCTGCTTCTTCATCGATAGAGTCTTTTATTTCGTGAAGTTGCAGTTGCAGACAGAGTTATTGCATCTCTCATTGTCTCTCCGATTCTTAGTGTTCTGTCAACCAAATCAAGTCTAAAGGTAGGTTTTCTCAATAATTGAAGCCCAAAGATAGTAGTAATTAACTTTGCATGTTTAAAACTCATGTTTTGTTATCATCGCTTGCTTAAGTGTAGTTTACCGTTTAATTATCTTAATAAATTAAATAATTACATCATGTTAAAATTTTTATACCCAAGTAATCACACACCAAAATTTTGGATAAATATACTTCTAAAATCTTCATGGTTATTCCTAAATTTCTATGCCTTATATGGTGTATTTACTATAAGTTTAAACAAGTTAAATCATTATATATATAATCAGTTACTCGGTGAATTCCAAAAGTTACTGTAGCATGTTAGTTATAGATTTTTCTTTTGACGACTTGATTCTCATCACCGGAGCGTCCTTTGGTTATGAAATTTTATGAGTGTATTGTTGGGGAGGTGACCGAGGTAGTGAGAGTGGTTGCACCATTTTTCGTGCCCCCTATCTCAAGATCCCCCATCTCTCAATAAAAAATTATTTTGAACATCATGTTAGGTAGAGTTTTTCGAGCCCGTCATTTCGATATATAGAACGCCTGATTCTGACATATGTACGTCGAGAATCGGAGCCCCGAACATCGACATTTTTTTGAAATGACGACATGTTAACTGTCGTCATATGCTTTTGACGCCATAGTATATAGGCGTCAATTCTCATATTATATATATATATATATATATATATATATATAACTTGGGACTATATCTTTAAAAATCTATATCTATTAAACTATTTAATATAAAATTACAAAAAATATATATTTGAAATCCTTGAATTTTTCTCCTAATTATCACATATTCCATTTTTTAAATTATTTTATATAAATAAATATGTCTTTAAATGTATACTTTTGAAATTGTTCAATTAAATAGATTTTAATGTGAATTCTTGTTAAATAAATTAAGTTAAAAATCATAAAATTAACGTCTCTCTATGTGGACGCTAATTAATAAATGACGTCACTCATTGACATTAAATAATATAAGTTTATTTAATTATAGTTAATTATAGAATTGGATGGACATGAATTCTATAATTAACGCATTCATGTTCTCACCGTTTTCTCCCGATTTTGACCCATACCGCGGGTCTTCTGGCACTCTCATCTCACATCCGTAGATGGAGTCCATGTTTCATGATTGGTTCACGTTATACACTTCAACTCTCGGCGACATACGAGCTCTCCGTTGGACATTCTGTTCCTTCGGACTAGCAAGTTAGTCATCGGGACCTCCGTAAGTCTCCTCGTAGCCTTGGATTCCCTCAAGGCCGACTGAGCTGGTTGTACCTTAAACACCTTGTATCCATTTTAATGCCACGTCACTCTGGAGAAACGTGGTAACCCGGCCCTTTCATGGTGCTATTCTTGGCCCATGAGAGAATTCTCTTAGCCAGTGGAATGAGTGATCATTCACTAGGCGATATATTGAATTGGGTATCCTATAGTTAGGTGCCAATTCTTCAGCTTGCTTCGTGTCCATTGAATTGGTGACTATCTTGTTAGTCATCTATTCAAGTTATTCATGGCAACCTATCTAGGTGCCAATTCCACCCAGATTTTTGACATGTCATGGTTTCTATGCTTTCACGTGGATTTTATTGTAAGTATGTCCTTACTCAAGGGCCTTGTCCTTGAATTCCATAAAATCTTATCTTATCATCCTATTAAAGCTTGTTCTTGAAACTCTTGTTGGCTATGAACTATCGTGGATGTCAAGATCTATCTTTAATGCTGTGCATATAGGGCCCGATCTGGTCCTGGGAGGAGCACCCGAAAGTACTTGTGCCCATGGGAGTTATATTGATCACGGTGTCTAGCATTGCACCGAAGTGCATGACTAGTTTGATCTTTGGCATTCCACACACTCTCTCTTCTATGTTACTTGATATTACTTGCGTGCGTAACTTGACTTGCGTGACTCGACTAGCGTGGCCCGGAATGGGCAAGTACTTGCGTGAAATAGCCAATATTCTATAAATCTCTCTTGGATATCTCTTGCTTGAAAGTTTTTACATGAAATTGTTAAATTCTTGTTAGTTTTGTTTCACTTGCTCGGTTAATTCTACATGCATAGCCTTACTGCATTTACATGTGAAAGATGTAATTACTTAAACCAATTGCTTGTTCTTGAGATATAATTCCTACTGAGCGTTCGCTCACCCAGTTTTATTCCAATATTTTTCAGGTAATCAGATGGCTAGCGAGACCGAGACTCACATGGGAGGGACAAGTGTGCAAGCGAGCTTCGAAAACTAGTGAACATATGTCTTTTATCTTTCTTGAGTCTAGCATGATGTCTCTTATTTAGTTATCTTGTCTAAGTCTATTAGTGCGTCATCTCCTTTTTTTTTCATAGTGACGTAGTTGAGTCTTCAAGTTCTTGTAAGAGATTTATATTTAATAAAAATTTTATTGTTGTTCCAAATTATTTGGTCTCATGCCATTGCTCTTGATCATTCACGACTGTTTAACTGCCACGTACCCAGAAAACGACACGTTCCGCTGCTATCGGTTCGGGGCGTGACACTAGCTCTGCACCATATCCAAGAGACCGGGGAGGCTATAGGGGTCCATATGGTCACTAATTTCAAAGAGTTCCCCATTCTTTTTGCTAATGACAAAGGGGGAGAATGGTATCAAATGTTTTGGAGTCATGTTATGAACAGATGCAAAAGTGAAGGCTCGGTACTCTGTATGGGAAGGGAAAGAAACACAACTCTCACCATACAT
Organism: Amorphophallus konjac; assembly: GCA_022559845.1. NCBI lineage: Eukaryota > Viridiplantae > Streptophyta > Magnoliopsida > Alismatales > Araceae > Amorphophallus > Amorphophallus konjac. The sequence continues at coordinate 199,309,255 of CM040122.1, read as the reverse complement.
GTGATGATTAGTGACACATTAGTTTCATTTTTCTTCTTGTACATAGAAATGTTAGCATTACATCTGTTTTGTTGTTTTTTGAATGAACATGACTTAGTGAGTTGATTGTTAATTTCATTCTCAGAATAATACATGACTCATAGTTGTCATCTTCAAAAAGGGGAAGATTGTTGGAACCCTGGTTTTGATAATGACAATCCATGAATCATGTTGAGATCAAAATGCATAAAAGTCCTCTGCATTGTCATATTGCATTCTCTCTATAGCAAGTCTGTTCATTCAGCAAATGGTCTGTGCACCCTTGTTTGGTTCGTTCAACATAGTCAGTGCACATCCATGTTCGTTCTGTATCTAGTCAGTGCATATGTCCACTAGGTTGCATTAAAGGTCTAAACATGACTCATATAAATCATCACAAGGTTTGTGTCTAAGGGACACACGGTCGGTGCAATCGCCGTTGTTGCACGCAAATGAGTCGGTGCATATTGTGTTTTTGGGCTCAATAAGTCAGTGCAAATTGTTGTTGTACCTCGAACAAGGTCGATGCATTACTTGTTTCACTCATGCAACCGCTGTGCATGTTTTGCATCGCACACGATCTAACTCGGTGCAATCACTGGAGAGGCCAATGCAAGTTTTAGTCTAGCTATGCACAGAAAGTCTGATCATGTTACGTTCTTAGCATATGGAGTCGGTGCAACTCTTGCACTGTTCACATCAGGTTCGTGCATATTAATATAGTCAGTCTGTACAGATTAGGTCTATGGTGCATAAGAGTCGGTGCATGTCCATGTCTGTCTTGTGCATTAGTGTGTCGCCTGCATAAAAGGGTCGTGAACATCTCTGTCTATTGCACATGAGGTCTGTGCATTATTGTCTGATGTATAATCACGACGGCGTATACATCAACATGGCTCGTGTGAAGTTAGTGCATATCTCTTTTGTGCACTATCAAAGTCTGTGCAGTTCACTATAGCACAACGATATAGGTCTTTGTAATCTTGATTCCTTGTATGTGTAAGGTCCGTGCATCTTAGGCTAAGGCACATTGGGTTGGTGCATTCTTGGCATCATGCACACACGTTCTTCTTACGCTTCAATCAATGTTTGTGCATGATCCTCATATGGCCTAATAGGGTCTGTGCTTGCTCTTCACATAGCTTAATAAAGTCTGTGCATTCTCGTTGCACGTCTGAATAATTGATGTGTTCTATGTTTGCCGACAGGGACTACACTGAAGAAGGTTCAGAGAATTAAGACAACTATTCATAAAGTTTAAGGAAGACACGTGATCCAAGACTGATGGCTGAGCTATGTTCATGACACGTGGAAAGCTGTCAGGTTCAGATGCTGCCACGTGGCCATGGATTTTCAGATCTGCACGAAAAGGTTGGGCGGGAAATGTGTTCTCCACGCGCCCTTCTCACACGGGCTTCATGTAAATAGAAGACCCAGTGGTGTCTCTGTTGAAGATGAATTTTGGAGATTTGAGATAGTGAGAGGGAGAAAAAGAGAGAGAAGAAAAAGATAGAGGAAGAGATGACTACGAAATCAGAAGAAATCGTGAGCTGATTGAATGAGATCGAGAGAAGAAAGAGGAGTTCCTGAAGATCTGTTCTACTAGCCCTTGGATCAAATCCGTGCCAGTCTGCTCCTGTTAGAGCTATATTATTATGCTTTATTTCCAGCTTTCTGATACTGATTGTCTAAGTATTTTGTTATAATTTTTCATACTTTCTTTAAGCTGTGTATTAGCGGTTGGCGACGCTGTAAGGCCCAGCATAAGGTGTGTATTAGCGGTTGGCGAAGCTATAAGGCCCAGCGTAAGCTATGTATCTGTGGTTGGCTAAGCTATAATGCCCAACGTAAGCTGTTAGTCAGTGGATTGTAGGCAAGCTATGAGGCCCAGCTGATTAAGCTGTGTATCAACGGAAGCCACACTCTGGTTGGAGTGTGGGGTGGATGTAGGTCAGCAGACCGAACCACCTAAAATATCTTGTGTCGTGTGATTGATTGCTCTTCTGTGTGTGATTGTTGCTGATCATCTAGATCCCTTCCATTTGTATGATTCCTAGTGATTGATCAGGGCGTGCATCTCTGGTGTTCGAGGAATTGTCCATTGAACCAGCCATTAGAATTTCATACACTTTAAATTGGGCTAAATGTTTTAAAAGATCCATTCACCCCCCTCTGGATCTACGTCTATCTCAATATCAGATCCTAACATACCAACCAGGGAGCAGTCGCTTCCACGTCCATAAGGCTTCTGGTCCAGGAAGTATTAAGTTCCAATAGTTGTTTTTGAGTATTTTTCTCTTAGTTTTGGTCTTTTCCCTTGCATCATCACAGCATCTTCCCTGTGGCGACCCGGATTCCGGATACCCGGTATACCCGGTAGGACTACCGGATACACGTGGTACCGCATGGGACCCGCGAGGCCTCCCAAGCGCGGGAAAGCGCCGAAGGGAAAAAGGACTGTCGTGTAGTACATTGAACTGACAGATATAACAGCGAGCAATTAAATTTCATCAGAACGGTTTGCTAAAGTAGCAGAAATAAAATTACATTTTCATTAATAATTCAAATTTTACAATTATACACCAGAGTCTAGTCCAAAGGAAAGACAACAAGTATAGTCTGACAGAAAAGAACGTACACAGGAGTCGGGGGAAGCCCGACGCAGGTATAGCTGGCAGCTACTACAACGCGCTCCACCAGGAACAGCAGAGGCAGACGGTGAAACCCACCTGAAAAGTAGGGGTGAGTCTCTAAATAGAAACTCAGTAGGGGTCACGCGGATCCCCACTAGAAAACGCACAGAGCAACGGAAGCAACTACGGAAACAGCAAGTGCAGTAAAACAAGAAAAGCTACACCACAAAGCTGTAAACAGACAGGATACAGCAGGAGTAGGGAACAGGCTAAGAGCAAGGGGAGCTCAACAACAAAGAAGAGTGAGGCCGTAAAACAAGGAACAACAGCCACCGAGGATAACCCGGCACCCTAAGCTACTCCAAGCGGCAACAGACGGTCGACCCCAAACTCACGCAGTAGGGTAACCTAATCCGTCAGCCCAAAACAAAGGCGAAGGCAGACACCGACGCCAAAAACACAGACAAACACAACTGGAGACGTCGTGCACATAGCCCCACGCATGACCAATACGTCATGCAAACGACATAACACCGACCTCGAGTACAGCCACGAGAGGGCAACTCGCAAAGGTCACAGCGCGCAAGAAACGTGAGAGTCACGAACCAAGCGACAGGAGCACGCTCCTCCCAGAAGAACAGCCAGATGCGTCCACTGACGTCTTACACTACGCCACAAGTGTCATGTCACTCAAGGACAAGACACACCAAGAACCAGGTCCGAGGAACAACAGTTCCAAGGAAACATGGTACCACAGCACGAAACTATAGCACCAACTGCGAGTGATTAGTCAGGGCCACGCCCGTCAGCGCAAGTCCCCAGTCCCTGACCACGTGTGCACACACCGACCTCTACCTAGGTCAGGCCTCTAGCTAGTATTCCCCTCGGTAGGAGGCTACCATTGGCCGGGGCCTACGGAACTAGCTTAAAAACCGTACGTACCAAACGCAACAGGAAACACCCCTCCACCACTCCAGGTGGGTCGGCAAAAGCCTAGGGCTACAACTAGGGGAGGCTCACAAGGCACAGACTCCGAAACACATGTGCTAAAGCACAGACAGTCTAAGAAAAGCCCTGTCTTGTGCACAGCAAAGCACCCAGGTAGTCGAACAACCGCCAATAGACTCAGGACCAGGCAACTAGACCTACAACGTAACGATCCCTGAGTCGAACAACTCAAAGGCAAGATCGTCACAAGCAGCGAAACAAGCCACCAATCGGTCCAATCCTAAGCCAGCAAAACAACGCTCCGTAGAAAATGACACACGGAGACCTGAGGGAAACACCAAGAACCCTCAGCACACCTGGACACACAAACCGAGGTAAGACAACCCCTCGAGGCATCCAGAAACAGTGTCTCGAGCTGGCACAACCTCCGAGACACACACACACAAGGTCATATGTCAACCACTGGGTCACACCGGGTTGACCTGAACCCAACACAATGCTTGAACAGTAGGAAAGAGAGTCATACCTCAAGCAAGAAGACTCCTGGCCACCTCAAAACGTAGTCTTAGCCCTCATAGGACGTCGGAGGACATCCACGCGACAACGGGTAGACTACAAGGCCAAGCCAAGACAAGCAGAAACCGAAACACGGAAATCGAAGCACAGGGCAAGTAACACACCACCCCTAGACCGCTACAAGCCTATGACGGTCTAGACCTTGGCCGTTACACCCAAACGACAGACAGACGACAGGCCGTCGCATACACACCACCCTAATCACTCTAAAACACAAACACACGAATCAAGGCCAAGTAACGCACAAGGCCAAGCGCGTTACAAGCAAGCAACACGGCAAAAGAGACGCGCCAGAACCAAACAACGCACAGGGGCAGGCACGTTACTCACAACGGCACAGCCACCCTCAACCCAGCAAAAAACAACAAATAACGGCAAGGGGCAAGCGTGTTATACAATAACGACGCACAGGGGCACGTCCGTTACGCCATCGAACATCACAACACCCACAACCCTCAGCCAAACAACATGTAACGGTCCAAGAAGGACGCGTTACACACAAACGACGCATGGGGATAGGCACGTTACAACCAACGGCACAGCCACCCACAGTCGACCAAAACGGAATGCAACGGCCAGGGGTAGGCGCGTTACACTCACCCAACGCATGGGGGCATGACCGCCAGAGGCACAGCCTCAACAGGTCACACGTCGGTCAAACAAGATGTAATGGCCCTACTTAGGCGCGTTACAACGCTCTAACACGCCAAGGCAGGCGCGTCAGAGGAACCTCCAAACTCAAACCACAAAACGACAAAACGGATGTAACGCGTCAAGCCATACATGTTACAGGGCTTGTGACGCGCCACCATTGCGCCGTCACATGCCCAAAGCCAGAAGAACCCAAAAATGCCAACCGATGTAACGGCCAGTCGTGGGGCCATCAAAGACAAGTGACGGTCGCTGGCACGACCACTACATCGATCACGGCGGGAAAACATAGGAATGGCCAAACCGGCCCGTTCCACACTCCATTCATGCCGTAGCGCAGGGGAAACAAACCCAAACGACAAATAACAACATAAGAAGGCTAAAAAGCCCACATGCAAGCTCAAAAACTCAAGATCTGGGCGATTTCATCAAATCCACCCAAAGTGGGTCACCGAGGTTCCCGGGCTTCTACCGGCCTCGAATGAACACCAAACAACATGAAATCAACGTGGATGGGATCCTGACATCCCAGCGGTCAGTTAGAAACTAACTACGCCGCAAACAGTCGCCGTTTATCGGCCGACCCTAAAAACCACAAAAATCACGGTTTAAGCAAACCAAGCCCAAACTCGACCGTTTCCTAGCCGAACGTCGTGCAATGGCAGGGAAAACGGAGAGGACGAAGTAAGGATCAGTCACCCTACCTCCACCGAAGAAACCGTGCCCCGAAGGGACTAAACCATGCCGAAAATCACTCGCGAACCGATTTCACCGGCTTTGAATCCACCATTCGGGATCGCGCCAGAATCGATCCGATCCTTGCCCCATCGCGCACCTAGCTAGGTCCATCACGTCCCCAACACACGCCCCGAGGCACTCCGACTGCAGCCGGAGCCGAGGAGGCGAAACGAGAGAGAACGGAAGAAAGAGAGACGACGGCGGCGAATGTGGTGCGGACATCCGAGCAGTTGAGCGGCGCGATACACCGAGCCACCGGTACCGCGCATGGAGCACGACTCGAGCCACCTCAGCATCTATTTGGCTCGGAGACAGCCTGGAGACGCCCCCCTGAGTCCCGGCATTTATCATATTTAGTTAGACTTTATGTGTGTGTAATTTGTGTTTATTTCATTGTATGCGGTTTGCTATTTTGATTGTAAGTGGGGCTTATGTGCAATTTGGACCCCGTGGGCCCCACGGGCCCCTCAGGCCCCATCCCATTGAGCCACCTCACCCATGGGCCCCATGTGGGGTCAGTCAACATGTCAAATGGAGGCTTCTAGATGGGTGGGCCAAGTGGGGGACAAGTGGCTTGGAAAGTCCACATTTTGGCCACCCACCCCACCTACCAAGTCAAGCCACTCTCCTTGGTCCAAGGGCCGCCCCCCTCCCCTTATTTTTTTATTTATTTTGTGTGTGTGTGTCACATGCTATCCCAGCCCTTCATCTCCCACCCCTAGATCCTACGGTTGTGGATGGATGTGAGATGTAACCTATTTAAGCTTGTATTTTCTATTTTGATGAATTAATGCCATTTTGATTCAAACTAATTCAAGAGCAAGGGCTGGTGCGCCCCCCTCCTCTCTCCTCCCTCTCCCCCTTGAAGCTGTGAAGGCTTCCATTCTGAGATGTGACGCCTTGTGTATCGGTTCCGACGATCGCCGCCGCCGCCACCAGCCGCCACCGCACCGTCACCGCCATCAACGGAGTTTTGCCTGCGCAGTACCACCGAAGCTTCCACGAATTTCTTGTCTCAGCCACGAGCTCAGATAGATCTGGGAATTTTAGTGGATGTTCCAGAGGTGTCAAAGACATCCCACAAATTTTGGTTTACTATTCATATCTCGTTTCATATTTTTTGATTTTTTTCCACTCTTCCATTTCAATTCTGCCAGAGTTCTATCCAGATTTATTCCCACTCTGAGTTTCATATCTTAGGCCCACTTTTTAATTTATGTTGGTTCGGCCAATTTTATTGGGGATTCCACCCATACATTTCTTCATCAACAATTTTTCTCAATTTTTTATTCTTCCATTTCATATTTTATAAAAATCGTTCTCAGACCCATCTACAGTTCTGTCCACCTGTTCCCCGATCCGACCACTAGTCACCCCAAAAATCATAGTAAATAACCACCACCTCCAAATCCAATTCCAAAAATATTCCCAATTCCGTGGTTTGATACCCTACAACTTTTAAGAAGAGCTCAAGAGCTGAATCGGAGGTTTACTAGGCGGTCAATGGTGGTTCTCAGACAAGTTCTCTGTAGACCTGAGATTTCGATTACTGTACAATAGGGGCTTGTAAATTCAATAAAGTTCTGATCCGACCAGATCCAGCAGATCTCTCTGGGTCTAGATCAAAGCATTTGAATATGGCTTTCCAACGATAGCTCATGCGTCCCGATCCGACGTCGGGATTGCTCGCAGCGGCCGTTTTCGCCGGAGCGCGCGCCGGAAGACAGCAACCAAAATCGGTGGACAGCTAGTTCATCAATTGGGAATCGGGGCCGATCGACCCCCGATCGGTGTTGCCGGCCGACCGCCATCCGTGGAGGAGCGCCACCAGGGGTCCCCATCACAGTGGGTCCCACCCCCGCAGATCCGGAGGACAGCGCCGTCCGTGGGACCCGCGGGCCCGCAGAACCCGCCGTTCGGAAAGCACGAAAACGCGGAGTTCGGCACCGCCGGGCGACATCAAGATGCTGCCCGTCAACCCGAGTTAAGTGATTCCCGGGCTCCACATGTGACCTTTTACCTCCCTGCGTGGAGTGGGTCAAATCTTTGTATTGCTGTGATATTGTTTAACCGGGAGTCCGTGACTCGGCCGGGGTTGTCTTCGCCACGCCGGGTGCGTGGAGGTAAAGGTCTTAACTCCTTGGCGTTACATTGCTTAGCTAGTATACGGTCTTAGGCCGCTGCTGAGAGCATAGGTACTAGCCCGTGTGTCCATGTCACCGCTGTGAGAGTGAGTGTGACCCGTCCCGTGACTCGATCCGAGTCCGGAAGTTGAGTCGGACTACCCTTGACCTCCGCCGGTTCCTTAACCGCGCACGGTCCGCGCTTTCCCTCGCTTGGGACGACGAGTGAGCTTCTACTTTTGTTAGCGACGTTTTGCCACTATGAGCTCGTAGTGTCGGGCTTAGTGTCTCCCTGGTGTGTGCTGCTGGTCGCGTCTTCATCTAGAGTCCGAGGGTGGCACCTAGTAGTGTCGTCTCCCGTGTCCGTCCCGCATCAGTTTGGTATCAGAGCGAGTCGAGTCTAGGGTAGTCGTTGCATATGTCTTGCATAGTATAAGTCAAGTCTAGGATCATCATTAATTTCAAAACAAAAAAAAAGTGTGTTTTAAATTGCATTTGCACCCTTTATTCGGTATCTTAAAAGGTGTTGTCCGAACGTTAGGCTACGCCTACCGGGAGGTCGCACACTTGCGGGAGTGATCTTCGGATCGATTAACTCCGCCCTGTACCTGATGAGGACATCACTCGCGACTCCCTATGGCTTGGCACTTCCCTCCCATCCGGGGGCAGCTAGGAGCCGTCCTTCATCCGGAGTGGATCTTATTATCTATCCCTAGGTCACTGTGTGGTTTTTCCCTTTTATTTGAGTCATTATCATGTACTTTTGTCTTTTATTTGAGTCTTAAAACCTAGGTTTTTAATTAATTGTCCTTAGTTGAGTCACATGAGTAGTTGTGCTTGTTAATGGGCCCATGCCATTGGGCTAGGCCCATGGGCGCACCCCCCCTTCCCCTTGGCTTTTGTGTTAGTGTGTGATATGTCAAGGACCTATGTGTAAAAGGGGTTTTCCCTATAAATAGGGCCCTAACCCCTCCTATTGTGGTTAATGAGATATTGAACAGAAAATTGCCACTTGAGTGCCTCTCTCTCTCCCACTAGTTCTCTCCCTCTCTCTCTAGTTCTCTCCCTCTCTCTAAAATTCGTAATCCCCTCTCTCTCCTCCCTAATCACCTTTCTTTAAGACCCCTCCCCCTTCCCTATACACTCATTCAATTCCCCCTCCAACCCCTAGGTGGAAACCCCTTCCCCTAGGCACCTTTCCACCTTCCAAAGCACCCTTTCACCTTCCAAGGCATCCCTCCCCCTTCCCCAAACAACCTTCCACCTCCCAAGGGCCCTTTCCCCTCCCCAAGAAGCCCCTTCACCTCCCTAGGTCGACCATACCACCCCCCCCTCCTCCCAAGTTCGCTCCAAGCCACCCCTTCCCTCTTCCCCTCTTGCTAAGGCCGATCCACCACCATCTTCCCCTCTTCTCCTTGCTAGTCTGCAGGTAGCAGAAGAAGGTACGACTTGCAGAAGCTTCCCCGGATTCACACGGTGACATCCAGAGGTGTATCATACCTTTCTGGAAAGGGCGTCCAGTCGTCTTCGCAGGCGAGGTGATCTCGTCCCGTTCCGAGTTTGGGGCTGTCCGGGAGAGCCAATCTCCCCCGACTGCGCAGAGCTCCATCAGCAGAGTTCCTGAAGCCTGTTCAACGCTACACCACGGCCGACGGTGCAAGATTCAAGCCACAAGCTCTTCTACAAATATCTTCCTCCACCGGCCCTCTTTCTGGATCAAGAAGCGGAACTGCGTTCGCCATCCGGAGGTCAGAGTTCTGGTCTTTCTCCCTCGACTGGTCGGGTCTGTCTCCCACAGTGGGCAGTGACCTGCCGCCACTACTCGGCATCCCCCAGTCCACCCCGACCACGGACGGCCTCCCCGTCAGTTTTGCAGCACCGAGGGATTGTCCAAGGTTCCATAAACTCTAACGGCTCGAGATTCGGCATCCGGGAGCGGCCGAGACAACTTCTGCAATCCACCGTCCGTTTCTGGTAGCCGCTGTGACCAGATTCTGCAGCCCGGTTCGTTACTGCACCACGGCTAACCGTGGAGGAATCAGGCTGAATTCGCTTCTTCAAAATTCTTCCTCCATCCGTCCACGACCAGAAGCAAGAAACGGAACGACATTCGGCATCCAGGAGCCAGATTTCCAAATTTTCTCCCACAGTCGCGCGGGTCTGTCTCCTGCAGTCTGCAGCGACCAGGTCCTACTCAACGGCGTCCCCCTGTCCACCCCGACCTCAGAAGGTGTTGCCGTCAGTTTTGCTGTGCAGAAGCTTTGTTCGCGGATCCAGCGACTCTGACGGTTCGTGAATCGGCGTCCAGGAGCGACCGGGGTAACTTCTGCAACAGGCAGACAGAAACAAGGAGTCCCCCGTCCCAGGTTCTGCAGCTCTACTCAGATCTCCACTGCGACCACCCACGACGTCAGAATAAATCGAAATAAATCAGGAGCACTCAGGTTCTAGTTACGAGAAGATCCCCTTTGGGCTCGTCATCGGCAAAATTTCGAGCCGAGATCTACAGGGACTACACCAACCGCCTATCAGCATCCACAGCCAGCGGACCTAGTTGGAAGCGGTTGCCCACCGTGAGCTACAAAGCTTTTCTCACCCCCTCGCCTGGCCGGCTTACCGCCCCTCCCTGTGGGAGGTAGTGTTTGTTTGTAATCACTTAATTCCCACCCCCGAGATCACCCTCCTGCGCGAGGTGTAGTGCTTGTACTGTTAAGCAGGTTCGAAGCTTCATCGGCGCAGTGTGCGGGGAATCACACTTCCCCGCTCGCCCTCGTCTCCGACCGGGGTTGGTTTCTTCAAACCAACCAGGTGAGCCTACTACCCTTGCTTCCTTCACTTGTTCATTTAATATCCGCGACGCTTATCCGCCGGTAGGAGAGTGAGTGCCCGATCCCGGCGCCACCTTTCAGTGTGGTCACCGTGGCTATAAGTGAGCGAGTGATCCCGTGCCCTCAAGGCATCCGGCCACCCTTGTTTTTGGGCGTTCAAACCTTCGGGAGGGATAATTAAAGTGGTGTTGGTCCTCTATCCAACCAGGGGCTATCTCCATCACCTCGACTCGGCATCATCGAGTCACCACGGGAATCGCGTGCGCACGGTGCGTTAGTAGCTTCAACATAGTCTCGGCGCCCTTTGAATGTGATTGCGAATTAGGTCCTAAGTTTGTATTTGCTTGCTGCATTTTCCATAGTGGTGTCACATCAGTTGGTATCAGAGCAAGTTCTAGACTTGTCTCTACTAAGTCTTGTCCTAGGGCCATAGCATTTGTCACCCAATCATCATGCATACCCCTCGCCGGTCACATGGTCCGAATGACCCCCTCCACATGGACTACATTTTGGATGAGTACCTATACTTTGATGGAAATCCTCATGCCTACCTTAGATGGGAGAATACCATGGAAAGGGAATTTGAGAGTACTTTGGTATTTGGGTCCGAGAGAGTCTGTAGGGCCAAGGCACGACTTCGGGGTCTAGCTAAGAAGATGTGGGAACACAAAGAGAGATTTATAAGAGTTTGGGGGCAGGAACCCATTTACTCATGGAAAGAAATGAAGAGTGAACTTAGAAAGATCTATGCTCCCCGACATTCCCCTACCCACCTGGGAAGCCCTCCCACAACCCCATTTCCGCCCATTCCATCTAGAACCTCCACTAGGACCAACACCTCCCACTACACCCCACCGCCCAAAAGACCCCAAGATTCCCTAGAAGAACTAAGGATTGAGTTTAAGGAAATCTTCACCTCCCTTAGGGCTCAAACTCCAACACCCCAAGTAAGTCCAACTTACACCATCCCATCGCCAAAAGGCCATCCCATTCCCTTAGAGAGCAAGACCCCTACACCACAAAGGGATGAGATTGAGGTTGAGGAATATGAGACCTCCCCCGAGTGGGAAGAAGAATATGAATCACAAAATCAGGGGTTGAGCCACGAAGTTCCCATCCTAAGAGAAGAAAGCGTCATGGCTCACTCCACCCTCACCATTCCAACCCATGTGGACCCCATGTCTACTCCCCCTAGGCCCATGATGGCCACCACCATCCCTCCAAAAACTGATCAACCCAGTCCGTCTCAACCCATCCATCTTCCACTACCAACCCCTATCCAACCCCAACCTAGGCCTCCACTCCTCCCCTTACCAATGTCAAATCAAGTTCCCCTTTACCTCCCACCCCGGGGGTACCACACGCCTACCCTCACCACTCCACCTTCAAAGGACCATCTCACCTCCTTGGTTGAGGAACCCATGACTCCCACCCCCGACATCATAGTGGTGGACACCTTGGAGGAAACCCGTGCCCAAACCAAAGGAAGAACTTCACCTTTTACACCACCCTCTCTAAATAGGAGTGAACTCGTCATAAGTGAGCCCCTGGCTAAATGGCTAGAGGAAAGTCCGGTTCACCCTATCCTGCCCCATGTCTACCCTCCCATGGAACAACACCTCCCCCTAACACCCATCAACATCTCACACACCATAATCCAATCCTTCTACAAGGTTGAGTGTTGGGAAGACTTTGTCAAAGGCCTAAAGTGGCAACTTGAACTGACTTGTTTGTTAACCATAGGAACAGACCGACCCAAGAACCTTGACCTCATCCACCCATGCATCGGGTCTATCACCTCAGTCTGCACCGTTGGGAGCTACACTAGTGATCTCCTTATCCTTCTTCCCATAGAAGAGGAACCCATCCCAGTCCACTCTCCAACCATCTTGGTCCCTAGGATATTGGCCGATCTACCCACTCACTACACCGGCCCAATCACGTCATTAGAGGAGGATGACCCCCCACCTTTGGTTGACTTTGAGGACCTAGAGTTTCTAGGTAACCCATACCATGACCCATTTGATCCCTTCCTATATCCACCCACCATACTCAACCCCAACATTTTCCTACCACAACCTACCATGATAAACCAAGACTTCCCCTCCCAAGGCCATGAGGACCAAGAGTTCTCTCCCCTAGATGACCCATTCCATCCCTCCCAATGGAAGCCAAAGAACCCATGGGACATAGTCTCATTACCCACCCCCACCCACCTTTTCCTACCCTCACACACCATGACAAACCTAACCCACCCATTCCAAAACTTAGCCCACACCATAGGAGCCATGACCAAGGGTGACATCCACCTAGAAAGTGAGGAATCTACCCATCCCAAGATGTCCACTCTCTGGGACCCCTTTGATCCCCATGAGTGGAAACCCCCAAATCTCACGGATAGGATCATCTTGATAGGAATCCATGTGTCACAATCTTTTGCATCATGTGGACAGGTTAGTCACCTCATTTGTGTCACTCACGCACTAGGACTGATACATGATAGGTTCACATCTGGGTGTCCAGGTCCCCCTTTTGCAGTCAACCGTGTTAGGAAACACTCACATGTCAGAACCCCATATGGATGTCCCAGACCCCCGGCAATGAACACTCCTGTACATGATAGTCTCACCTATGGATGTCCCGGTCCCCCTAGGTCCATCAAAGTCCACATAACACCACTGCATGATAGGTCCACATTTGGTTGTCCAGGACCCCCTTTACCCACTAGTGAGCCTACATCCACAAAGCTGCATGAAAACATTCGCAAACACATCAACAAAAGCAACGAGATTTACAAGAAGTCTGCTGACTCACACCGCCGCCACCAAGAATTCCAAAATGGTGATTTTGTGATGGTGAGAACTGAGAGGTTGTTCCCTGGGAATACTTCAAAGTTGAGGTCGCATGGAGCTGGCCCCTTCCAGGTGCTGAGACGCCTTGGCACCAATGCTTACGTGTTGGACCTCCCTGAAGAGTACGAAGTAAGCCCCACATTCAATGTGGTTGACCTGGTGCCCCACAAGGGCCCCACGGTGACACCCAGTGAGGAACTCCAGCCTTCTCCCTCCTTTGAGAGCGCCCCCACACCTCAGAGAGCTCAACCCCATTTGAGAAATCGGCGCGATAAAGTGGAGCAGATTTTGGATGAACAGGTTACCATCACAAGGAGCAAGGCGTATGAGCGCTACCTGGTCAGGTGGAAAGGACGACCACCCTCGGACGATATCTGGGTAAGCCGGGAGGATCTCCAACAGCTGTCCCCCGATCTCCTTGAGCAGCACCGCAGAAGGGAGGGCCTTTTCTCGACAGAGTCGAGCTTTTTCCAGCCCGGGGGAATTGATGAGGACATCACTCGCGACTCCCTATGGCTTGGCACTTCCCTCCCATCCGGGGGCAGCTAGGAGCCGTCCTTCATCCGGAGTGGATCTTATTATCTATCCCTAGGTCACTGTGTGGTTTTTCCCTTTTATTTGAGTCATTATCATGTACTTTTGTCTTTTATTTGAGTCTTAAAACCTAGGTTTTTAATTAATTGTCCTTAGTTGAGTCACATGAGTAGTTGTGCTTGTTAATGGGCCCATGCCATTGGGCTAGGCCCATGGGCGCACCCCCCCTTCCCCTTGGCTTTTGTGTTAGTGTGTGATATGTCAAGGACCTATGTGTAAAAGGGGTTTTCCCTATAAATAGGGCCCTAACCCCTCCTATTGTGGTTAATGAGATATTGAACAGAAAATTGCCACTTGAGTGCCTCTCTCTCTCCCACTAGTTCTCTCCCTCTCTCTCTAGTTCTCTCCCTCTCTCTAAAATTCGTAATCCCCTCTCTCTCCTCCCTAATCACCTTTCTTTAAGACCCCTCCCCCTTCCCTATACACTCATTCAATTCCCCCTCCAACCCCTAGGTGGAAACCCCTTCCCCTAGGCACCTTTCCACCTTCCAAAGCACCCTTTCACCTTCCCAAGGCATCCCTCCCCCTTCCCCAAACAACCTTCCACCTCCCAAGGGCCCTTTCCCCTCCCCAAGAAGCCCCTTCACCTCCCTAGGTCGACCATACCACCCCCCCCTCCTCCCAAGTTCGCTCCAAGCCACCCCTTCCCTCTTCCCCTCTTGCTAAGGCCGATCCACCACCATCTTCCCCTCTTCTCCTTGCTAGTCTGCAGGTAGCAGAAGAAGGTACGACTTGCAGAAGCTTCCCCGGATTCACACGGTGACATCCAGAGGTGTATCATACCTTTCTGGAAAGGGCGTCCAGTCGTCTTCGCAGGCGAGGTGATCTCGTCCCGTTCCGAGTTTGGGGCTGTCCGGGAGAGCCAATCTCCCCCGACTGCGCAGAGCTCCATCAGCAGAGTTCCTGAAGCCTGTTCAACGCTACACCACGGCCGACGGTGCAAGATTCAAGCCACAAGCTCTTCTACAAATATCTTCCTCCACCGGCCCTCTTTCTGGATCAAGAAGCGGAACTGCGTTCGCCATCCGGAGGTCAGAGTTCTGGTCTTTCTCCCTCGACTGGTCGGGTCTGTCTCCCACAGTGGGCAGTGACCTGCCGCCACTACTCGGCATCCCCCAGTCCACCCCGACCACGGACGGCCTCCCCGTCAGTTTTGCAGCACCGAGGGATTGTCCAAGGTTCCATAAACTCTAACGGCTCGAGATTCGGCATCCGGGAGCGGCCGAGACAACTTCTGCAATCCACCGTCCGTTTCTGGTAGCCGCTGTGACCAGATTCTGCAGCCCGGTTCGTTACTGCACCACGGCTAACCGTGGAGGAATCAGGCTGAATTCGCTTCTTCAAAATTCTTCCTCCATCCGTCCACGACCAGAAGCAAGAAACGGAACGACATTCGGCATCCAGGAGCCAGATTTCCAAATTTTCTCCCACAGTCGCGCGGGTCTGTCTCCTGCAGTCTGCAGCGACCAGGTCCTACTCAACGGCGTCCCCCTGTCCACCCCGACCTCAGAAGGTGTTGCCGTCAGTTTTGCTGTGCAGAAGCTTTGTTCGCGGATCCAGCGACTCTGACGGTTCGTGAATCGGCGTCCAGGAGCGACCGGGGTAACTTCTGCAACAGGCAGACAGAAACAAGGAGTCCCCCGTCCCAGGTTCTGCAGCTCTACTCAGATCTCCACTGCGACCACCCACGACGTCAGAATAAATCGAAATAAATCAGGAGCACTCAGGTTCTAGTTACGAGAAGATCCCCTTTGGGCTCGTCATCGGCAAAATTTCGAGCCGAGATCTACAGGGACTACACCAACCGCCTATCAGCATCCACAGCCAGCGGACCTAGTTGGAAGCGGTTGCCCACCGTGAGCTACAAAGCTTTTCTCACCCCCTCGCCTGGCCGGCTTACCGCCCCTCCCTGTGGGAGGTAGTGTTTGTTTGTAATCACTTAATTCCCACCCCCGAGATCACCCTCCTGCGCGAGGTGTAGTGCTTGTACTGTTAAGCAGGTTCGAAGCTTCATCGGCGCAGTGTGCGGGGAATCACACTTCCCCGCTCGCCCTCGTCTCCGACCGGGGTTGGTTTCTTCAAACCAACCAGGTGAGCCTACTACCCTTGCTTCCTTCACTTGTTCATTTAATATCCGCGACGCTTATCCGCCGGTAGGAGAGTGAGTGCCCGATCCCGGCGCCACCTTTCAGTGTGGTCACCGTGGCTATAAGTGAGCGAGTGATCCCGTGCCCTCAAGGCATCCGGCCACCCTTGTTTTTGGGCGTTCAAACCTTCGGGAGGGATAATTAAAGTGGTGTTGGTCCTCTATCCAACCAGGGGCTATCTCCATCACCTCGACTCGGCATCATCGAGTCACCACGGGAATCGCGTGCGCACGGTGCGTTAGTAGCTTCAACATAGTCTCGGCGCCCTTTGAATGTGATTGCGAATTAGGTCCTAAGTTTGTATTTGCTTGCTGCATTTTCCATAGTGGTGTCACATCAGTACCGGATATTGGTTTAAGTCTAAGTGCATCAGTTAGTGTGTGTTTGCATTAGTCGGTGTCTTCTAGGTCGTGTGTCAGTTGCATGCCCACCCGTCGAGGTACCCAATACTCGCCACCACCACCTATGGCGGCCTCCCGGGCCCGTAGCTCCGATGAGTCCTCGACGGCCGAGATGTTCCGAGCTATCATGGATCATCTTGACACGCGTATGGATGATCTTAGTACGCGTATGGATGGCATAGGAACGCATCTAGAGGGGCGGATGAAAGCCCTCGAGGATCGGGCCGAGTCTTTGGATCAGTCCATCCAGGGTCTAGTTGGGAGAATTACCGTCCTAGAGAGAGGCCCAGTAGCGGCGCAACCCGCGCCGACGAATGGCCAACAAGAGCCGGTGCAGCAACCCGCTGTGCCAAGGGCTCAAGTGGAGAATGTTGGAGTTCAACAGGTGCATGTGGTGGATGGTTATGCATCTGATAATGATCAAGGGGGTAACAGCGTCGTCATCAACGACGGAATCGTGATGACGAGAATGACGACCGCATTCTTAGGGGTGTGCGTGCGGACCCTCCCACTTTTAGCGGGTCCCTGGACCCTAGGGTGTATTTAGATTGGGTGGCCGGCATGGATCGGTACTTCGAGTGGTCCGAGATGACGGACCACCGAAGAGTCCGATACGTAAAGATGAAGCTGCAAGGGCAGGCCCAAACTTATTGGATCAATGTGGAGAGCCTGCTCAACCAGCGACGTCAACCCCAAATCGGTACTTGGGATGATATGTGAAGAGGCGAGATCTCGCGCTGGATCCTGAGCGGGCTATGGATCACCAGAAGATGAATCTGCAAGATAGGGAAACGTATCAGAGGGCCCAGGGGATCTCCCTGGGGCAAAACCCTCCGATGGCTAAGTCAGTAGAGCTATGGTGGAAGCAATAATGGGGGGAGGAGAGAGCTGATGTGCGAGAATCCTCTCCACCAAAGGGTGAAGCGAATCGTGCTCAGGAGCTTAGGGTGTGTGAATGCTTAGTTCATCTTACCATCTTTCGGAGGGTATCCCTTGCTTAAATAGTGCGCCGCCTTCAGGAGTCTTGTAAGCTGAGGGGTTCCCGGCGGGAGTTAAGTCTTTAACGGGGGCTTTCATGGCCTGATCGTGGGAACGTTATCCCCTTGGAGTCCGGCGGCTCCCCTGACTCTCCCGCTGGCGGAGGACTCTGAACGGCTGCACCTGTAGATAATCAACCGGCCTTACCGAGCCTCGGGGATGCTAGCTCATGTCCGAGCGATAGGCATGGCCCGGCGAGGGTGGGGTCGGATAGGTCGGCTGGAGCCTATCTCTCTCGGACGGGGAGAGGGCTTTAGGTCGGACCTTCCTTGGGACCTGACCGTTGTCTCGGGCCCTCCGAGCCTAGAAGGCCGCCGGGGAGAGTTAGTTCCTCGAGTCTTATTTATTGGGCTTTTCTCCCTAAGTGGGCCCTGTGGGCTATCACTCGGGTGGGCCTGCCTGGTTGGACCTTGTGGGTCTTGTTGGGCTGCCTTTGTGGTGGGCTGCGGAAATCCCCCTCTCCACTTGTCCCCCTCCTACTCCCGAGCCAAGGAGGCTCGGATGAGTATTTTTTCGAGGCTTTGGACCGGCGTGGCTCAGGTGGGTGGAATTCCGTTGGCGTTATGGAGCCGCTTATAGCGGTCACCGAGGCCCGTAATGATGATCCTGACGGATTCGAAACGAAGGGGCCCCCCTTTTTCTCGGAGCACGGAACGGCGCGCCATCACCCTCAGGGGTTTTTAGGGGGCGCTGTTCATCATTCTAGGCTTCCAGGGTTTTAGGCTTTCCTTGCTTCTTGATGCGCCGTGAGAGCACAGCAGAGGCGGTCCGGCAACTTCCTTCTCCCCCGGAGTCTTCGAGCTCGTACGAGGGATCTCCTCCCGACTCGATGGCGGATCAGAGTCCGGAGCTTGTGCCGGTGAGGCGGGAACCCGTCCCCAACTGTAGTGAGTTGGGGGAAGCGGAGGTGCGGAGGCTGGAGCATCGTTTTCGCCTGCCTCTCAGATACAGCTTTATTGCCGCCACTCCGTACGAGACGAGTCTGGATGATCGTGATGAGCTCATTTGCACCTTCCTTCTGGCTTGGAAGAGTGGATTTCGGCTCCCTTTCGATCCTTTCGTGCTGCAGCTTCTTAATTTTTTCCGGTTGGCGCCTATTCAGTTGGTGTTCAATTCATATCTGCTGCTCTCGGCCTTCCAGATTCTTTGTCGTCAGCACGACATTTTTCCTTCTTTGGACCTCTTCCACTTCTTTTTTGAGTTGAAAGCGCACCAGTCGGCGGGGAAAGGCGGGGAACAAGATGGCCACACAAAAATGGGTGGCAGCCAAGGTGAAGGCATGGTTAATGGTTGAAGGGGACATTGCCCCTGGAGAGGTGCACAGAAGACTGAAGGACAAGTACCATATTAATCTGTCATACCACAGGCTTTGGAGAGGAAAAGAGCTGGCATTGAGACAGATTCATGGTTCATGGGAAGAACTGTATGGCCGGGTCCATGATTTAGCAGAGGAGCTTCTTACTAAGAACCCCGGAAGTAGAGTTCAGTTTGTCACTGATGATGAACATATATTTCTCAGGTTTTTTGTTGCCTTCATGGCTTGCACATTTGGATTTGTCAATGGTTGTAGACCATTAATTGGGTTAGATGGGTGCCATATTAAGAACATATTTCTTGGAGCTATTTTGAATGCAACTGCTTTAGATGGGAATGATGGTCTCTTCCCAATTGCTTTTGCTATTGTAGAGTCTAAGAGTGAGTCTAGTTGGAGCTGGTTTCTGAATAACTTAAGAGAATCCATTGGAGATGATAGGCAGGGCCTTGTTCTAATTTCAGACAGACAGAAAGGTCTTGAAGAGGCTATCAAGTTGCATTATCCAAATTGTAAGCATAGAACATGTGTAAGACATTTATACAAAAATTTCAAAAAGAAATTTCTAGGAAAGTTTCTAGAAGGGTTAGTTTGGAATGCAGCTACATGCTTTACACAGCAAGGCTTTGAGGAGTACATGCGACAAATAAAGGAAACAAGTGTTGATGCATATAACTACCTAAACTCAGCTACTACTAAGGGGGAGAAATGGAGTAGATGTATGTTTGGAAGGCAGGGTAAGTGCCATTATCTCACTAACAATCTTTCTAAGTCTTTTAATGCATTCATTGGGTAGGCTAGATATAAGGTGATTTTGGATTGCATTGACTCCATTCGGCAACAAATAATGAAGACAATGGAGTCTAGGAGGAGGAAATATGGAAAATCGAAGGATTTCCTAGTGCCAAAAGCCAGGACTCATATTGTGGAAATAAGCAGAGGTTTAGGGGGGTTTGCAGTCCAGAAGTCCACACCTTTCTTTGGTGAGGTGAGCAGTCCAAATGAAAGGGCAGTAGTGAACATTAAAGATAGAATTTGTTCTTATCGGAGGTGGCAACTGACTGGTCTACCATGTGTGCATGTGGCCTCTTTCCTTACCACGTGCATGGGACTGGATTGGGATGAATATGTAGATACATGTTATAGGACTGACAAGTATAGAGCAGCTTATTCCCTTCATATTGCTCCCATTTCAGATAGAAGCACGTGGCCAAGACTCACACTAGAACAAGTAATATTGCCTCCGAAAGCAAAACGACCACCTGGAAGACCAAGAAAAAAAAGAATCAGAGATGCAGATGAAGCTCAAGTGAAAAGGACACAAAGACACCACAAATGCAAGAGGTGTGGCCAGTTTTGTCACTATGCCAAGAAATGTAAGAACCCATTCAATGCAACCCCTCCTCAATCCAATCAACCACTACCTACTAGGTATTCGATATATTCCTACTACATTTAAACTTGCTATTTCTTAATTCCTTAATGTTCAACTTTCCTTACCTTCATATTGTCATTGACCATAGGCCCCTCGGGCGTCCAAGGAAGGATGGTAGCTCTTCAAATACTGCTCCTCAATCTAGTCAACCTCCAAGTGCCAGGTAACTGATATACTCCATTTAGACAATTTTTGCCCACCTAATGTTATACTAAATTGAAAATGGTCAGGCCAACAAATGTAGGCACTTCCTCAAATACTGGTCCTCAAAGTACTTAAGCTCCGGTGACCAGGCCCAAGTAATTGTAATACTTAGCACATGCCTACTCAGCTAATGCCTATTTACTTTGTTTCCTTCAAAAATAATTTATGTTTACCTACTCAATTTGTATCGTTTAGCCATTTAATGATGCTTCTTCCATTCATATTGTCACTGACCATAGGCCCCTCGGCCGTCCAAGGAAGGATGGTAGCTCTTTAAATACCACTCCTCAATCCAGTCAACCCCCTAGTGCCATTCATCATAGACCACTGGGAAGACCAAGGAAAGATGGTGGCTCTTCCTCTACTGCCAGTATCGGAGTGGCTCAAAGTGGACGACCATCAACCAGGTTCATTCTAAATTTTTAATATCAACTTGTACAACCAATAGCGCACTCAGGTGCAATGGCAATCTAACTGTTTTCGTTGCATTGTTACAAGTCAGCAACTATTCCAAATAGAAGATTGGATTTGCCAAGCATGATTATTTTTGCCCAAGGTTCCTCTTCTGTGGCTAGTTTAAATGTTCCTATTACGGATACACAAGGAAACACTTCTGCGAGCAATGCCAATCTACCTGGTCCAGGGTTTTGATAATGTGCATTTTGATGTAATGAATTCTAAGCACAATGTGTATTTTGATGTAATGAATTCGATCCAAAATGAGCTCAAAGGAATGTTATCCGGAATGAGTTCTTACGATGTAATGACTTTTAACTAGATGTTATGAGTTTTTATGAGTTCTTACGATGCTATCCAGAATGAGCTCTTATGATGTAATGACTTTTAAAGTTTATGTTATGAGTTCTTATGATGTAATGATATTGTGTACATCATCTTATGAGTTCTTATGAGTTCTTACTGTTGGACCCCTTGGTGAGTTTATTGGTTCAGTTTTAATTTATGGTTTTCAAGGATCTCTAAGAGTCGACACTCTTAAATGGTTTATAAATCCTACACCGACCTGCCTTGAATGTGCACCGACTGTCTTTTGAAGCTTTACATGTTTACAAAACTTGCACCGAGTTTCATATCCGGAATGAGCTGGTCCTTGTTGTTCTACAAAACTTGCACCGACCCTAAGAATAGTTTCTACATAATGTGCACCGACCTCCTTGGCATCTTTCAAACTTGCACCGAGTCTCATAAACGTGCACCGACCTCTTTCTTGTGTTGAACTCAATGTGCACCGACTTGTGTTTTTTGAGTTTCTGAATGTGCACAGACTTTGGCCTTATATGCACCGAGCCTTCTCAATTGTGCACTGACCAGAGATTGTTTCTTGCTGCAAGCAGAACGTTTGAAAGAGGGGGGGCTGGAGGCTACCATGTGTGCTTGAAATTTGTCTTCAGATCTTTGTATTTTTTTTAAAGGACATGAGACTCCCCATCAATACCATCTCTTTCTATATGTAACAAGCCCATTCCTGTATTCATGTCATTGATGCAAACACTATTTGAGTCTAATTCTCTTTTGACCTTAGGGTGTTCAAGTTGCAAATGGGGAAGAGCAGAATTAGACTCTTCCTTAGGAAGTAAGTTACAACACTTGTCTTCATGTAGTTTGAATGGGTAAATGAAATGTGCATGTGCAATTGCCCCTCAGAACTAGTATTAGAGTATCTCTACTACACTTGAAACTTTATGTTGATCAATTTGTAGCATGTTCAGCTAGTTCACCAGTTAGCTTTCCTGCCAGCTTGCCAACCAATTTGATAAAGTAAAAACAGCAAGCCAGTAAGCTGTAGTCCCGTTGTTGAGACAGTTAAGCAGTTTAGTTTCTCAGTGAAGAGGTTGTCTAAGATGGAATGAGTCTAAAGAAGTCAGTTGAAGTTGGACTGTTTGCAAGTCTTAGCCTTTTCTACTGACTTATGTATTATCTCCAAATCTTCATGTCTTCTTTTTTTTTATTTCTTCTATCCATATTTGGTTAGTAACCCAATTAGCCTGTACTTAGTTCATTGCATTTGGGTATCCAATAATTATGGAAAAGGTACTGAAAAATATCTATCATTAAGCAATATGCAATACATTTGGAAGGGACAAATATATGTCATTAACCAAGAGGATCAATGCCTCAGTACAAAACATTTAAACACTCGTGAAATGATACATTAAAAATAAAAATATGAAGGCTACTACAATGATACATCTCTTGAGTAAATCTCTTATACATTCTATCTTCTTTTGTAAAGTTTCATTTTGCTTTTCAATAAGTTCTTGCAGAGCTTGAACTTGATACTTCACATCCACAGTGGAATGGTGAAAATCATCAACCCAGTTGAAAAATCGCAAGCATTTGCAGCCTATACAAAAATCAGAAATGTAGTGATCAGTTATAAAAAATGTATCAAAATAGCACCCTTAAATTAAGAAAATAAATATGAACATTGGTGTTTATGTTACCCCCTATCTAGAGCATCCATAAAATCGCCGCCCTTTACTTGTTTCCCAGGTAGAGTTGAAGCTCCGACATGGCCGGTGGCAGAAACACATCGGAGGTTCAACTTGTACATGGGGTGGTCGGAAAGAAGTGCCAATCGATGAACTCTGGCTCATGTTTGCGTTTAGAGTAGAATCTGGTGCAAGGAAAACTAGAGTGGGTAAAGAGAAGATTAGAGGGTGGCGGAGTTGTGAATATGGTACAAGGAAAAAGAAACCATCCCCCTGGAGTAGAACGATGAAGAACCTATTGGCCGCTTCCTCTTTTATCGTCTGAGCTTCACCTACCAACTGGAGCGACCTGGCTGTGGGGAGGGGAAGAGAGGAAAGCTCCTTCTACGGAACATTTAGACGATGGATGATCCAACGACCTTGCCCATCGGAGATGAAGGTCCTGCTGGCTGGTGATGAAGAACCCACTGGCCGCTTCCACGTTTATCATGGGCGAGCTTCACCTGCAACTGCCTCTGTGGGGGAGGGGATGAGAGGAAACCCCCCTCTCATGAACCCTAAACGATGGCTACCAGTTTGAATGAGGGACATTTGGGTCATTTAACACCACTTTAATGGGAATATTAGAATCTCCTTCGAATATTCGATTATCCGCAGACGGAAGTCAACTCCGATGATACTTGCGCATAATTAGAATTTATATGGTGATATGTATGATAATACATTTCTAAGAGTTGTTTTTTTGCAATTTCATATATAACAATGGTTTCCATGTAAAAAACCCTTTCTGATTTATTAAATTGGAATCCCTTTTGGCTAAAATTCAACTAATTCATAAAATTCTGGAAAAATTATAATCAAGTAGAGGATGAAACATTTAGACTAATTGTTTTCTGGGAAAAACCCTAATTAAATTTTTAACCACACCGAATTAAGATTTTAAGGCTAAAAATGGACCTTAGAGTATCCAGACCTAAAATTGCCAAATTAGAGCCCAAATTGCAATCATTTGAGCCCAAATCAAGCCCATTAGATCCGTCTTGGCTGATAGTCCAATAACCCTCTCTTTTCTCACCAAAACCCTAACCCTAGAATTCAAATTTGGGCGAATGGCGGCGCATGACTTGGTCAAACGGGAATCTTGCGCCACTGGAGTTCATGGACTCTATCCTCTACCACCGATCCTTCCAGAAATCAATTGACCTTATAAAACTAACCCTAACTCAACCTAGAGTCGACATTTGCTGCGGCTGCCGGCGAGGAGCGTGGACGTGGGAGTATTTTACAACGCGAGCGAGGTGTTCTTCGTGCGGTCCGGAGGTTTGCGATCGTCTTCTCTCTTCGATTAAGGTAGGTTATAGTAGACCAAATCCGTAATAAATTATACCATTGGGAGCGACTCTAAGTCCTCTTTGAATCCATAGTAAAAGCCCCAAATTTCATCTTATATTGAGATCGTATGACAGGTTTTAGTAGGAGCATGTCAAACTAGGGTTTCTTCCATGCTTAGCTTACACATTTGATCTGATCGTAGACTATCTAGCAGGCTAAATTCAAATTAAAACATGCCTCATCATGCAAAATTTTGTGATCTTTCCAGTATTCCTATTTTGTCCAAATTTTATGCATTGTACGTCACGAATTCCGTCCTGTAATTTGAGTCTATCAAGGGTCATCGGGGACCATGTGTGGCGATCTATTAGCGGTCGTAACAGGAACCACTTGGGTCCCTAGCGGTCAATCGATAGACCGTTTTCACCCTGTTACTGTTCTAGACTAAGTGGTCGCCCGATAGACCGCTAGCCACTATTAGCGGTCTTTCCTAGACCGTTTCATGTTGTCGATTTCATATGGTATATGTTTTGATTATGTTGTTGCCTCGGCTAGATTGCAGGTGTAGGTTAGAAACCCACACAAGTGAAATTGGTAAATTATAGAATATATGAACCTTTCTAACTATAGGCATGGTTAATTTCTCTTCCATCGTACCACGTGCCAACATGTTATTGGTTATATAAAAATTGAAACTTGTATCAACATGTTACAAATGTGGAACTTATTTAGGATTGTTTGACAGTCACTCCACTTCGGTGGTACTGGCTGATCGATCACCGACCATTTTCCGATTGCTTCATAACCTTTAATCTTGTAATGGCTGGGACTCTCCGCCGGATATTCCTCCCGTCTGACTAGGACCTCCCTTATGAGACCTCTGTAAGACCCCGCAAGCCTGGGATTCCTACTAGGATGACGGGTGGGTTGTACCTTCAAGACCTCCACCAATTACTCGATCGAATTATCCATTTTACAGCCCAAAATTCGGGTCTATCTTGGCTTAAAGGTGGCCCTGGGCTAGACCATGTGGTGACTTAAGCGGTCCAGTCATGACCATTTTCTTGCTGGCCATGGGCCAGGTTCTGCTGGTCAACATCCTTATTTCCATCGACCTAGCAATGTATAAATTGATCAAATCACCTCTGGCTCGACCTGAGTGGTGTGGGCTGGACACTGGTTTAGTTCCATCATGTCTTGGGGGGGTTGGAAGCCCTTTTTGGTCGACTGATTCAATCTTGCTGGGCCAGATTGTTGCGGTTGTCATTGAACCATTTTCATCCTCTTAGCGGCCATCCAAGGACCGTTTTAGGATGGGGCGGCCTAGTGAGTGACCGTTTACCTTTGCTATGGCCAAGGGACCTTCTCGTGCTTAGCGGCCCCTTGTGGACCGTTTTCAACTGTTAACGGTGCCCCTCTAGGACCATTTTATTCCTGATTTTTGGGTCTCGTCCTTTTGGCCCGGTATCACCTGTAGCGGTCCATGTTAGACCATTTTCATCTTGTTGCGGCCCAGGTTCGACCGTAACTCAACCTGAAGCTTGTTTTACGTGTTTCTTGTATGTTCTGGTAAAGTTGAGCCAGGATGGGCTTATGGATTTCCATTCCATTTCTAAAAAACTTACTTAATCTTAGAGATTCAGTTACATAGCTTGACCTTAGAATTCTTGGCCGATTCTAATGAATGTCTAGATATTACTTGGGATCTTGGATCTACCAAATCAATGCCAACGCATCATAAGGATCCGATCTGGTCTTGAGAAGAGCGCCCGAAAAGTACTAGTGTCCCGGGGAGTTGTAATGACATGGTGAGACATTGCACCAAGTGCATGACTAGCGTGTGTCTATGACATTCATCTCTTTTCTCTATACAGTTTATTAGATTCCTACATGGAATTTATCTTGATATGACTTGCTTGCGTGTTTGATCGGCCGATTTCTTGGAAATTGATATATCTCGATTCAATTCAGTCTATTAGCTTCATTCCATCTGTTCTTATGTAACTTGTTTATCGTCTTAGTTCGCATGCATAAACAGTTATTTAACTTGGTTAACTACTTAAACTTGCCTGTTATTGCCTACTAAGCATTCGCTCACCCAATTTTTCCCGCTTTTCAGGTAGCTCCGGTGAGGATACACAAATAGACGGGAATGGGTAGGAGTGAAGTCCTTAGAGCGATCCAGCTAGAAAGCCTCTTGGAGTGTCCTTAGATAGCTTGAGTCAAGAGTATCGTCATGTTAACATTGTTTGGGAATGTAATTTGGTTGTTCAGTTATTATTGAGTTGTAATGTTAAGATGTCAGTGTATAGTGGGAACTCTTTTTTTGGTTTATTTAGTTGTTGATGGATATTGGAACTTATTTATGTTTCATTAGTTTGGAATAAATAATTATTGGGGAGTTGTTCCTACCTTTTGCTATTGTGTTATTTTTGAGTTATCTAAATGCTAACCCAAGGCACAGCATGTCTGGAAATCAACATATATTAACTCTACTGTCGCGTTCCTATTTTTCGCGTCGGGACGTGACAGTTTGGTGGTACCAGAGCCTAGATTTCTAAGTTCCTAGGTTTATCAGTGATGTCGTAGAACCTGTAGCCTTGTTAATGTCTAAGGATCTTACCCGGTGAGATTGGGTAGAAACCTAGGGTTGAGTTAACTAATTAACTCTAAAAGATTCTCGATGAACAATTTTTAAATAATTTTTTCTGCACGTATGTAGGAGTATATTTCGATGGCGACAGAACGTGCGCAGTGGAGGGATATGCAACGTACGGTACAAGGCTTGACTCGGGCCCTCCAACAGGTGGCCCAAGGAGGAGCAGCACACCATGGAGCTGGTGATCTCCACCGAAATTTTCGAGGCTTGAATCCCCCACGTTTTGGTGGATCGGCGGATCCCGATGAAGCCGGGAATTGGCTGAAGAAGATGGAGCGAGTTTTCAGGGTAATGCAGTGCAATGACCAAGATAGAGTTCTTTTGGCAACTTTCCAGCTAGAATGCGATGCACGCTCTTGGTGGGAGGCTATAGAAGCTACGCTCGGGAATAGACGTGCGACATGGGACGAATTCAGGGAACACTTTAATAGCAAGTACTTTTCGGACCGGGTGCAAGAGAAGAAGGCGGCCGAGTTCGCTGCTCTGAAACAGAGGAACTTGTCAATTGCAGAATTTGAAGATCATTGTGCCAGACTATCCCTATATGCAATGCACTTGATATCCACCGAGAAAATGAAGGCCAAGCATTTTATGAACAGGTTGAAGCTCCATTATATTAACCAGTTAGCACCTTTGGAAATTCAGACCTATGCAGAGATGGTGAGAAAAGCTCAAGTTCTTGAAGATACATTAGAGATGACTGAGAGGATTTGAGGAAAGAACCCTAAGAAAGAGCAGACCACTAGTTCTAGGAATTTCAAACCCCACAATGTCAAGAAGAGGCCCAATGGCGGGTCAAGTTTCTCACAGGATAAGAAGTCGAGGAACAACGATAAGAAGGCAGGTTCGGCTGCCCAATCTAACACTATTTGCAAGTTTTGTGATCGGTCAGGTCACAAGATGGAGGAGTGTTGGCGCAAGCTAGGCGCCTGTTTACATTGCGGGAGCCGGGATCATCGTATTCCCAAGTGTCCCCTCTTGTCAGACCAAGCTACTCTGAATAAGCCGTAAGGAGTCCAGAAGCGACAGGGTAAGCTCCAAGCTCTACAGGAAATTGATACTGAAATCGCAGAGGAGGGTGGACTTGTTGAAGGTACACTTATTGTCTCTGATAAGCCAGCATTTGTTCTATTTGATACCGGAGCAACACATTCCTTTATTTCTCAGAGTTTTGCTAAATCCTTAACTGTGAAACTAGTATTAATGAATTCTCTATTGGAAATTTCAACTCCTATTGGTTCGGGTTCAGCAATCAAGTATTACTACCCTTCTAGTAAGATCTTGATTAATGGGCAGAATATGCCAGCTGATTTGGTTTGTATGGCAATGAAGGATTATGATATAATCCTAGGGGCTGATTGGTTGGCTAGAAATGAGGCCAGTGTTCATTGTAGATCTAGCTCCATGTCTTTTTGAAGACACACCGAACTTTCTTTTGTTGGGGTTAGGCACTCTAAATCCGTGCCGCTCATTTCAGCTCTTCGAGCGGAGAAGTTGATGAATAAAGGATGTCACACTTTTCGAGCCTTGGTTTCTTTAAGCAATAAGAAGGAGTCTGAGATTAAGGATATCCCTGTTGTTCGGGATTTTTCCAGATGTCTTTCCTGAGGATTTGCCAGTACTTTCGCCTGAGAGGGAGGTAGTCTTTTCTATTTATCTGATTCCTGACACGTCTCCTGTTTCTAAAGCTCCGTATCGTATGTCTCCTACGGAGTTGAGAGAATTAAAGAGGCAATTAATGGAGTTGCTCACGAAGGGGTTTATTCACCCTAGTACATCCCCGTGGGGAGCCCCCGTGTTGTTCGTACGAAAGAAGGATGGTTCATTGAGACTGTGCATTGACTACCGGTAATTGAACCAGCTTACTGTCAAGAACAAGTATCCATTGCCGAGGATAGATGAACAGTTCGATCAGATAGCAGGAGCATCATATTTCTCTAAGATTGATCTTCGATCGGGTTACCATCAGCTGTAGATCAAGGACGAGGATATCTTTAAAACTGCCTTCTGTAGCAGGTATGAGCATTTTGAATTCGTAGTAATGCCTTTTGGACTGACCAATGCTCCTGCAGCTTTTATGCAGTTGATGAATAGTGTGTTTCGGCCCTACCTAGATTAGTGGGTCGT
This sequence comes from Amorphophallus konjac, assembly GCA_022559845.1. Classification (NCBI taxonomy): domain Eukaryota; kingdom Viridiplantae; phylum Streptophyta; class Magnoliopsida; order Alismatales; family Araceae; genus Amorphophallus; species Amorphophallus konjac. The sequence goes on along the minus strand of CM040122.1, from coordinate 199,280,189 downwards.
GGTGTTTATTGATGATATTTTGATATACTCTAAGAGTGAAGAGGAGCATGCTAACCACTTAAGGGTGGCATTGAAATTGTTAAAAAATCACCAACTGCACGCCTAGTTTAGTAAATGTGACTTCTGGATGCAAGAAGTGTCTTTTCTAGGACACATTATCACTAAGGAAGGAATTTTTGTTGACCCCGCGAAGGTGGAGGTAGTAAGAGAGTGGGATAGGCCTACAAATGTCCCTGAAGTAAGAAGTTTTCTAGGCCTAGCAGGTTACTATTAGAGATTCATTAAAGATTTCTCCAAGATTGCGGTACCCTTGACCAGATTGACCGGCAAAGAGATTCGGTTTGAGTGGTTGGAAGATTGTGAGCGGAGTTTCCAAACTCTGAAGGATTGTTTGACCGCTGCCCCTATTTTGGCTTTTCCTTCTAGAGAAGGAGGATTTGAAGTCTACACGGACGCTTCAGGCATTGGCTTGGGTTGTGTACTCATGCAGAATGGCAGGGTTATAGCTTATTTCTCGAGGTAATTGAGGAAGCATGAAGAGAATTATCCCGTCCATGACTTGGAACTTGCTGTAGTAGTGTTTGCCCTGAAATTTTAGAGGCACTATTTATACGGAGAGGCTTTTACCGTATTCTCCGACCATAAGAGCCTTAAATACTTGTTTTCTCAAAAGGAACTTAACATAAGGCAGAGATGGTGGCTCGAGTATTTAAAAAATTTTGATTTCTCCATAGAGTACCATCCTGGAAAGGGTAATGTGGTGGCTGACGCTTTAAGCCGTAAGCCGATTACAAGATTATCAAGTCTCATGTTGCAAGAATGGAGATAACTGGAACAGTTGGCTAGTTTAGATCTCAACATTAGCAAGGATCGGGTCGTGATCGCTCAGTTTCAGCTTCATCCAGAATTATTGATGGAAATCAAGTCCCTGCAAGGAATTGATCCGATGTTGGTAGAGATCAAGGAAAGTCTGAAGAATAGACTAGATTTTATGTTAGCAGATGATGGCAGGTTATTGTTTTGAGGGAGAACGTGTGTTCCTGATGTGGTCGAAGTAAAAGGCAAGATCTTAGAAGAAGCCCATAGGTCCAAGTATACTATTCACCCTGGAGGTACTAAGATGTATCGGGATTTAAAAAGGACCTTTTGGTCACCGAGCATGAAAAAGGAAGTGGCTGAATTTGTGAGTAGATGCTTGCTATGTTAGCAAGTAAAGGCTGAACATTTCAGACCCGCAAGAAAGTTAAAGCCACTCAATATACCACAATGGAAGTGGGAAAGTGTCGGTCATGGGTCTCCCTAAAACGCGTGGTGGATTTGATGCAATATGGGTCATTGTTGATAGACTGACTAAGTCCGATCATTTCTTATCCATTAAGTCTAAATGGACAGTTGATGTTTTGTCTGCCCTATATATGAAGAAAGTTGTAAGACTGCATGGAGTACCGGTAAGCATTGTGTCAAATAGAGACCCCCGGTTTACTTCGCATTTTTGGAAAGGACTGCAAGAGTCCTTGGGAACCCGTCTGAGTTTCAGCAATGCCTTTCATCATCAGACAGACGGGCAGACCGAAAGAACTAACAAAATCGTTGAAGATATGTTAAGGGCCTGCATGATTGATTTTGGAGGTAGTTGGCTTGAGCACTTAGCTTTGATTGAGTTCGCCTACAATAACAGTTACCAGTCCAGTATCGAGATGGCTCCATTCGAGGCACTTTATGGGAGAAGTTGCCGATCACAATTATGTTGGGGTGAGGTTGGAGAGAAGAAATGGCTGGGATCGGATCTCATTTCAGAATCATCCAAGAACATCCGAATTATCCGAGATCGTCTACAAGTGGCACGATCGAGACAGAAAAGTTATGCTGATAGCAGAAGAAGGGCCTTGGAGTTTCAAGTAGGCGAGCATGTATTCTTGAAGGTTTCGCCTATGAGTGGAATTCGAAGGTTTGACATTTGTGGCAAGTTAAGTCCAAGATACGTTGGCCCATTTGAAATTTTAGAGAGAATTGGAGAAGTTGCTTACAGATTAGCATTACCACCTCAATTATCTGGAGTACACAATATTTTTCACCTATCGATGTTACGAAAATATGTTTATGACCCCACTGACATTATTCAACACGCGGTTCTGGAATTGAAAGAAGATTTGACTTACGAGGAAAAATCCATAAAGATTTTGGATCAGAAGGAGCAACAACTCAGGAATCGTTCCATACGTATGGTCAAAGTTCAATGGAGCCGACGAGGAACCGAAGAAGCTACTTGAGAGTCTGAAGATGCTATCGAAAGCAATATCTTGATTTATTCTAAGGTCAATTATCTCACTATCCCCATTTCAAGAAGTGCAGTGAATTTCGACGATCAAATTCTTTAAAGTGGGGGAGGGTGTAGCACCCTTAGAATTTATTTAAACAAAATTTCTATTTATTCGATAATTTCTTATTTATTAAAATGGAATCCCTTTTGGCTAAACTTCAACTAATTCATAAAATTCTAGAAAAATTATAATCAAGTAGAGGATGAAACATTTAGACTAAATGTCTTCTGGGAAAAACCCTAATTAAATTTTTAACCACGCCGAATTAAGGCATTAAGGCTAATAACGGACCTTAGAATATCTAGAGCTTAAATTGCCAAATTAGAGCCCAAATCGTAATCATTTGAGCCCAAATCAAGCTCATTAGATTTGTCTTGGCTGATAGTCCAATAACCCTCTTTTTTCTTGCCAAAACCCTAACCGTAGAATTCAAATTTGGGCGAATGACGGCGCACGACTTGGTCAAATGCGAATCTCGTGCGACCGGAGTTCTTGGACTTTATCCTCTATGACTGATCCTTCCAGAAATCAATTGGCATCATAAAAGTAACCCTAACCCGACATAGAGTGGACGTTTGCTACGGTTGCCGACGAGGAGCATGGACGTGGGAGTATTTGACGACGCGAGCGAGGTGTTCTTCGTGCGGTACAGAGGCTTGCGATCATCTTCTCTCTTCAATTAAGGTAGGTGATAGTAGACCAAATTCATAATAAATTATACCATTGGGAGCGCCTCTAAGTCCTCTTTCGATCCACAATAAAAACCCCAAATTTCATCTTATATTGAGATCGTATGATAGGTTTTAGTAGGAGCATGTCAAACTAGGGTTTCTTCAATGCTTAGCTTACACATTTGATCTGATCGTAGACTATGTAGCGGGCTAAATTCAAATTAAAACATGCCTCATCGTGCAAAATTTTGTGCTCTTTCCAATAGTCCTATTTTGCCCAAATTTTATGCATTATACGTAACAAATTTCATCTTGTAACTTGAGTCTATCAAGGGTCGTCGGTGACCGGGTGTGGCGATGTAGCACCCCTGAAAATTTAAGAATAAAATTTTCTAAATAAACTAAAACTTTTCTAGAGATAATCGATTATACTCTTAATGGGAATTAATGCTCAAATTATATTTAATTTTCAACAATAATTGAGCCGCGATAAAAACCTTGGCCATTAGTTAAGTATATACAAACAAAGGTATCCACCATATAAACCCCATATAAATAGTCAAAGCCCAAAACCAATCTAACCCAATAACCACTTACGAGAACCCATCATTTTTTTTACCCAACGAGCAAACCCTCTTAGCACCCAAATAACCACCAATATATGTACGAAGCTCTTCCAAAGACCCAAACCTATGAGCCCTTGTATACAAACCCACATGGCCTTAAGCCCAACTAGACTCCCAGCTTATATATGTGAAGACAAAAGCCCATTTACCTGTTCTACTAAATCCATCACAGTAGACGTCCTACGTGAACCCACCAACAAGCTACATCTCCTTTTAACCCAAAAAAAAAAACTACCCTTTACAAAAACCCACCGACCATGTTTCATTTTAACACATGATTTAAATAATCATGAATCCATATATCTAAAATTCTTGATAAATATATTTTGAGATCCACACATTTTTCTATTAGTTTTCATATATTTAGTTGCATGAAAAGATTTAAAATTAGAAAGCACCCTGTTCGTACGGTTAAAACCCGCACGACTTAAAAGATTTTTATCTTTTAAACTATATAGAATTAAATTATGATATTTCATGATTAAATATCTTATATTTTTCTCTTAATTATCATATAATCATTTCTATTAAATTCTGTTAAATAAAGAAACAACACTGTTCATACTTGAATGAATAGTGACGTTATACAAACCTAAACCCACGTAAAGCCATCAAAACCCAAAGCCACATACGAGCAACACACGTAAACCCCCTTCATGTTTGGTTATGCCAAGTAAAGAGATCCTTAAATCCTTTTAAATATATGAGTGTCGTTTTAATGCCCAGACCATGTTATCTTTCCAACCAATGCATAAGACCATCCACTAAACCCCGCGAAACCACCGATGCACACGTCCGATCGCGCATGGAGTTCAGTTGTTAGGGTTCCTTTTGCCAAGTCATGGTAGGCGGCTGGAAACTGGGTAGGAGCGAGCGATCCATGGAGAACTCGGCGACTGTTATATGGTAAGAGAATCAACGGAAGGGGGGTAACGCACGGTAGGATTTTGAAATATTTCCTTCATTAGTTTCCACCCCCGTATTGGTATCTACCCCCTATAAAAATCATACAAACCCTCGTAGCATCCTTTTCACGTTGTCCTTCGTCTTCACCTACGTATGTGACTGGCTTCTGCCTCCTGCGGCCGTCCAAGCCACGAAGGGTTCCTCTGCTACCTCTTCTTCCTACTGCATCCTGCAACGTAAAAGACCGACAAAGCTGCTACCATCCCAGCCGTTCTCCTCCCTGTTACTGTGGGCGTGAGGAAATGGCAAAGGCTCTTCTTCCACTGCTTGCGCGTCTTCATCCTGCTGCTGATCAAGCAAGCGAGGAAATCCTGCAATACGTGAAGGAGTCTTCCCCTTCATCCTGCGATCGCCTGTAACAAGAAGAAGTTTATTATTCTTCCTTCTTCATCCTGCAACCAAGCAACTGCATTTCTCTAACAGAGTATCGACTTCAACTATTCCAATGCTCAATCTTCGTTAAAGGTAGGTTTTCTCAAGAATTGTAGCCCCAAATCGTCTTAATAACATGATGATAATATATGTATTTCATGCACATAATTTCACTGCGTTTTATGAAGTTTTTTGTGAAATATGTAAGAGGCGACCCTGACCAGGGCGCTAATTCAAGAACTGACGCCCGACAGAGGAGGCGTCAATTTCAGATAATTAGTAATTACTTATGTTAGAAATTGAATATCTATGAAACCATAAATCTAATTTAATGCATGATCATAGATTTGAAATCCTGGTATTTTTCTCGTCCTATCCATATAATTGTTCCTGCAAATTATTTATCATGAAAATTCGTTACTATTCATATCCTTGGAAAAACATTGTGAATTAACGACCCTCAGTAGGTCGTCTTTTATGAAAGAGACGCCCCTGGCTAGGGCGCGTTTTTAACCAAAATTACAGAATAAAGAACATCTCAGCAAAATAGAAATTTAAATGGACGACAGTTACAGAAGTCGTCAAATGTCAAAATAACGACCCAGAGAAGGGCGTTAATTTACTAAGTAGTGACTTGTGTTAAGACGTTAATTTCCTGTGCACATATATTATGCTGTTTACTGTTAACCGAGGGTTTTATATAAATATATATGTATATATAGGCACTATATTCCATTCCGTGAGTATAGTCCCACGTTCCACGATGTTTTATTGATTACCCCTCAATTCTTGGTGACATACAAACTCTCCATTTGACATTCCGTTCCTTTGGACTAGCAAGTTAGTCATGGAGACCTCCGTAAGACTCCTCGAGCCTTGGATTCTCTCAAGGCCGACTGAGCAGGTTGTACCATAAAAACCTATTACGCTGTTTTGCCGTGTCACTCTATAGAGACATGGTATACCGGCCCTCATGATATGCTATGTGGATATCATGGGAATATTCTTAATGGGATGAGGACATCATGCCATTAATATGCTGTTCTTGTGGACCCCAATTCTATATAAAAAGGGGTGACCATCTACGTATGGGCACTTACTTGATATGGTACCCGATTGGGGAACCAATTCCACCCAGTTTTATGATACGCGTGTTTATACCGTTATTATCGTTCTTCTACATCAAGTTCATATTTTTGAACTCTATTATCTCAAGATCTATCTTGAATATCCATAAACTTTTTCATTCCATATTGGCTATACACAAAAGTGGTTGTCTAGATATTTACATGTAACAATGCCTGCGCATTTAAGGGCCCGATCTGGTCCTGGGAGGAGCACCCGAAAGTACTTGTGCCCATGGGAGTTATATTGATCACGGTGTGGCATTGCACCGAAGTACTTGCTTGAATCTACGACACTCCACTATATATCTATCTCTCTCTCGCGTGCTTGACTTGATTGACTTGACATGACTTGCGTGGCCCGGAATGGGCAAAGTACTTGCTTGTTAATAGCCATTATCTCATGACATGAAAAACTTTATTGATATACTCGGTACTTGTTCAAATACTTGAAATCTTGAATACTTGAAATTCCCTATCTTGGATCAGCATTACTTGTTATTCCTCTCGTTATCATGTTCAATTCCGTATCGTTCTATTTTTACATGATTGACATGCTAGACTTGCATTTTTATTTGGAAGAGGTAATTACTTAAACCAATTGCTAGTTCTTGAGATATAATTTCTACTGAGCTTTCGCTCACTCAGTTTATTCCAACATTTTTCAGGTAATCAGGTGACTAGCGAGACCGTGACTCACATGGGAGGGACAAGTGTGCAAGCGAGCTTCGAAAACTAGTGAACATGTGTCTTTTATCTTTCTTGAGTCTAGATAGTATTTCTTATCAATTGTCTAGCCAAGTTAGCTTAGGGTCTCTTATCTTGTCTAAGTCTGTTAGCGCGTCATCTCCTCTTCTTTTATTGTGATGTATTTGAGTCTTCTAGTATTAAATTTTTAAATTGTAAGAGACTTATATTTGGAATAAGATTTTTTTCCATTGCTCAAAACTATTTTAGTCTTATACGATTGCTCTTGATCATTCACGACTATTTAACTGTCACGTTCCGAGCAAACGACACGTTCCGCTGCTATCGGTTCGGGGCGTGACAGAGGTGGTATCAGAGCCTCGACTTTCACATCCTCAAGTTATTAGGTTCGAATGATAGGTAAAGTATCCTTGTCAGTCATATCAGAGCTTCGGCTTTCACATCCTCAATTATTAGGTTCCAATGATAGGTCAAGTATCATTGTCAGTCGTATCAAAGCTTCGGCTTTCACATCCTCAATTATTAGGTTCCAATGATAGGTCAAGTATCATTGTCAGTCATATCAGAGCTTCGGCTTTCACATCCTCAATTATTAGGTTCCAATGATAGGTCAAGTATCATTGTCAGTCATATCAGAGCTTCGGCTTTCAAATCCTTAGGTCATTAAGTCCAAGAGATAGGTTGAGTATCCTTGTCGGTCATCCTATAGGAATTTCATGAGATTTGGGTAGAGCTTGGGGTTAAATTACAAAAGAAGGATAAAATACTTAAGTTTAATTATTTTTAATTCTTATGTCTCCCCAATTAATCTTGCAGGAACATAAATTGAATGGAGGCATCCAAACCAAATTTCATCCCTGAGATGGTCTTGGTGGACGTTCAAGCTTATGCGGACCTCGTTAGAAGGGTCCAGGAGCTAGAGAAGGCAGTAAAAGAAAAGGAGAGAGCTGAAGGGAAAGATAAAGCCAACAATCTCAGGAGTTTCACCATGACGAAGAAAAGGCCAAACGAGGGTGGTAGTTCCCAAGAATGTAAGAAGTGCAAACTGTGTAAGAAGTGCAAGAAGGGTAAAGATTTGGTAGCTCCTCGAGAGAGATGTCAGTATTGTGGTAACAAAAACCATCAGTCGAAGAAGTGTTATCGGAAGACGGGAGCGTGTCTGTGTTGCAGGAGCTTGGAACATAAGTTAGTAAAATGTCCTACTAGGGACCGTCGAGGAAAGACTCAAGCCTCGGTAAAAGTCGATGTCGCGAGGAAAGGAAAAGCTATGGAAGATATCCCTCGTCCTCGATCCTAAATTGATTCTTTCGATATGTTTAGATTTCTACTTTCACTTATATGGTATCATAAGGAATTATAGCTAATCCCCCATCTAGAGTAGAAGGTGATGTGAATTTGGGGACCAAATTCTTTTAAGTGGGGGATGGTGTAGCACCCCTGAAAATTTAAGAATAAAATTTTCTAAATAAACTAAAACTTTCCTAGAGATAATTGATTATACTCTTAATGGGAATTAATGCTCAAATTATATTTAATTTTCAACAATAATTGAGCTGCGATAAAAACCTTGGCCATTAGTTAAGTATATACAAACAAAGGTATCCACCATATAAACCCCATATAAATAGTCAAAGCCCAAAATCAATCTAACCCAATAACCACTTACAAGAACCCATCATTTTTTTTACCCAACGAGCAAACCCTCTTAGCACCCAAATAACCACCAATATATGTACGAAGCTCTTCCAAAGACCCAAACCTATGAGCCCTTGTATACAAACCCACATGGCCTTAAGCCCAACTAGACTCCCAGCTTATATATGTGAAGACAAAAGCCCATTTACCTGTTCTACTAAATACACCACAGTAGACGTCCTACGTGAACCCACCAACAAGCTACATCTCCTTTTAACCCAAAAAAAAAACAACCCTTTACAAAAACCCACCGACCATGTTTCATTTTAACACATGATTTAAATAATCATGAATCCATATATCTAAAATTCTTGATAAATATATGTTGAGATCCACACATTTTTCTATTAGTTTTCATATATTTAGTTGCATGAAAAGATTTAAAATTAGAAAGCACCCTGTTCGTACGGTTAAAACCCGCACGACTTAAAAGAGTTTTATCTTTTAAACTATATAGAATTAAATTATGATATTTCATGATTAAATATCTTATATTTTTCTCTTAATTATCATATAATCATTTCTATTAAATTCTGTTAAATAAAGAAATAACACTGTTCATACTTGAATGAATAGTGACGTTATACAAACCTAAACCCACGTAAAGCCATCAAAACCCAAAGCCACATACGAGCAACACACGTAAACCCCCTTCATGTTTGGTTATGCCAAGTAAAGAGATCCTTAAATCCTTTTAAATATATGAGTGTCGTTTTAATGCCCAGACCATGTTATCTTTCCAACCAATGCATAAGACCATCCACTAAACCCCGCGAAACCACCGATGCACACGTCCGATCGCGCATGGAGTTCAGTTGTTAGGGTTCCTTTTGCCAAGTCATGGTAGGCGGCTGGAAACTGGGTAGGAGCGAGCGATCCATGGAGAACTCGGCGACTGTTATATGGTAAGAGAATCAACGGAAGGGGGGTAACGCAAGGTAGGATTTTGAAATATTTCCTTCATTAGTTTCCACCCCCGTATTGGTATCTACCCCCTATAAAAATCATACAAACCCTCGTAGCATTCTTTTCACGTTGTCCTTCATCTTCACCTGCGTATGTGACTGGCTTCTGCCTCCTGCGGCCGTCTAAGCCACGAAGGGTTCCTCTGCTACCTCTTCTTCCTACTGCATCCTGCAACGTAAAAGACCGGCAAAGCTGCTACCATCCCAGCCGTTCTCCTCCCTGTTACTGTGGGCGTGAGGAAACGGCAAAGGCTCTTCTTCCACTGCTTGCGCGTCTTCATCCTGCTGCTGATCAAGCAAGCAAGGAAATCCTGCAATACGTGAAGGAGTCTTCCCCTTCATCCTGCGATCGCTTGTAACAAGAAGAAGTTTATTATTCTTCCTTCTTCATCCTGCAACCAAGCAACTGCATTTCTCTAACAGAGTATCGACTTCAACTATTCCAATGCTCAATCTTCGTTAAAGGTAGGTTTTCTCAAGAATTGTAGCCCCAAACCGTCATAATAACATGATGATAATATATGTATTTCATGCACATCGTTTCACTGCGTTTTATGAAGTTTTCTGTGAAATATGTAAGAGGCGACCCTGACCAGGGCGCTAAGTCAAGAACTGACACCCGACAGAGGAGGCGTCAATTTCAGATAATTAGTAATTACTTATGTTGGAAATTGAATATCTATGAAACCATAAATCTAATTTAATGCAAGATCATCGATTTGAAATCCGGGTATTTTTCTCGTCCTATCCATATAATTGTTCCCTGTAAATTATTTATCATGAAAATTCATTAGTATTCATATCCTTGGAAAAATATTGTGAATTAACGACCCTCAGTAGGTCGTCTTTTATGAAAGAGACGCCCTTGGCTAGGGCGCGTTTTAACCAAAATTACAGAATAAAGAACATCTCAGCAAAAATAGAAATTTAAATGGACGACAGTTACAGAAGTCGTCAAATGTCAAAATAACGACCCGGAGAAGGGCGTTAATTTACTAAGTAGTGACTTGTGTTAAGACGTTAATTTCCTGTGTACATATATTATGATGTTTCCTGTTAACCGAGGGTTTTATATAAATATATATGTATATATAGGCACTATATTCCATTCCGTGAGTATAGTCCCACGTTCCACGATATTTTATCGATTACCCCTCAATTCTCGGTGACATACAAACTCTCCATTGGACATTCCGTTCCTTTGGACTAGCAAGTTAGTCATGGAGACCTCCGTAAGACTCCTCGAGCCTTGGATTCCCTCAAGGCCGACTGAGCAGGTTGTACCATAAAAACCTATTACACTGTTTTGCCGTGTCACTCTATAGAGACATGGTATACCGGCCCTCATGATATGCTATGTGGATATCATGGAAATATTCTTAATGGGATGAGGACATCATGCCATTAATATGCTATTCTTGTGGACCCCAATTCTATATAAAAAGGGGTGACCATCTACGTATGGGCACTTACTTGATATGGTACCCGATTGGGGAACCAATTCCACCCAGTTTTATGATACGCGTGTTTATACCGTTATTATCGTTCTTCTACATCAAGTTCATATTTTTGAACTCTATTCTCTCAAGATCTATCTTGAATATCCATAAACTTTTTCATTCCATATTGGCTATACACAAAAGTGGTTGTCTAGATATTTACATGTAACAATGCCTGCGCATTTAAGGGCCCGATCTGGTCCTGGGAGGAGCACCCGAAAGTACTTGTGCCCATGGGAGTTATATTGATCACGGTGTGGCATTGCACCGAAGTACTTGCTTGAATCTACGACACTCCACTATATATCTATCTCTCTCTCGCGTGCTTGACTTGATTGACTTGACATGACTTGCGTGGCCCGGAATGGGCAAAGTACTTGCTTGTTAATAGCCATTATCTCATGACATGAAAAACTTTATTGATATACTCGGTACTTGTTCAAATACTTAAAATCTTGAATACTTGAAATTCCCTATCTTGGATCAGCATTACTTGTTATTCCTCTCGTTATCATGTTCAATTCCGTATCGTTCTATTTTTACATGATTGACATGCTAGACTTGCATTTTTATTTGGAAGAGGTAATTACTTAAACCAATTGTTAGTTCTTGAGATATAATTCCTACTGAGCTTTCGCTCACTCTGTTTATTCCAACATTTTTCAGGTAATCAGGTGACTAGCGAGACCGTGACTCACATGGGAGGGACAAGTGTGCAAGCGAGCTTCGAAAACTAGTGAACCTGTGTCTTTTATCTTTCTTGAGTCTAGATAGTATTTCTTATTAATTGTCTAGCCAAGTTAGCTTAGGGTCTCTTATCTTGTCTAAGTCTGTTAGCGCGTCATCTCCTCTTCTTTTATTGTGATGTATTTGAGTCTTCTAGTATTAAAATATTAATTTGTAAGAGACTTATATTTGGAATAAGATTTTATTCCATTGCTCAAAACTATTTTAGTCTTATGCGATTGCTCTTGATCATTCACGACTGTTTAATTGCCACGTTCCGAGCAAACGACACGTTCCGCTGCTATCGGTTCGGGGCGTGACAGAGGTGGTATCGGATCCTCGGCTTTCACATCCTCAAGTTATTAGGTTCGAATGATAGGTAAAGTATCCTTGTCAGTCATATCAGAGCTTCGGCTTTCACATCCTCAATTATTAGGTTCCAATGATAGGTCAAGTATCATTGTCAGTCGTATCAGAGCTTCGGCTTTCACATCCTCAATTATTAGGTTCCAATGATAGGTCAAGTATCATTGTCAGTCATATCAGAGCTTCGGCTTTCACATCCTCAATTATTAGGTTCCAATGATAGGTCAAGTATCATTGTCAGTCATATCAGAGCTTCAGCTTTCACATCCTCAATTATTAGGTTCCAAGCATAGGTCAAGTATCATTGTCAGTCTTATCAGAGCTTCGGCTTTCAAATCCTTAGGTCATTAAGTCCAAGAGATAGGTTGAGTATCCTTGTCGGTCATCCTATAGGAATTCCGTGAGATTTGGGTAGAGCTTGGGGTTAAATTACAAAAGAAGGATAAAATACTTAAGTTTAATTATTTTTAATTCTTATGTCTCCCCAATTAATCTTGCAAGAACATAAATTGAATGGAGGCATCCAAACCAAATTTCATCCCTGAGATGGTCTTGGTGGACGTTCAAGCTTATGCGGACCTCGTTAGAAGGGTCCAGGAGCTAGAGAAGGCAGTAAAAGAAGAGGAGAGAGCTGAAGGGAAAGATAAAGCCAACAATTTCAGGAGTTTCACCATGACCAAGAAAAGGCCAAACGAGGGTGGTAGTTCCCAAGAATGTAAGAAGTGCAAACTGTGTAAGAAGTGCAAGAAGGGTAAAGATTTGGTAGCTCCTCGAGAGAGATGTCAGTATTGTGGTAACAAAAACCATCAGTCGGAGAAGTGTTATCGGAAGACGGGAGCGTGGCTGTGTTGCAGGAGCTTGGAACATAAGTTAGTAAAATGTCCTACTAGGGACCGTCGAGGAAAGACTCAAGCCTCGGTAAAAGTCGATGTCGCGAGGAAAGGAAAAGCTATGGAAGATATCCCTCGTCCTCGATCCTAAATTGATTCTTTCGATATGTTTAGATTTCTACTTTCACTTATATGGTATCATAAGGAATTATAGCTAATCCCCCATCTAGAGTAGAAGGCGATGTGAATTTGGGGACCAAATTCTTTTAAGTGGGGAAGGGTGTAGCACCCCTGAAAATTTAAGAATAAAATTTTCTAAATAAACTAAAACTTTCTTAGAGATAATCGATTATACTCTTAATGGGAATTAATGCTCAAATTATATTTAATTTTCAAGAATAATTGAGCCGCGATAAAAACCTTGGCCATTAGTTAAGTATATACAAACAAAGGTATCCACCATATAAACCCCATATAAATAGTCAAAGGCCAAAATCAATCTAACCCAATAACCACTTACGAGAACCCATCATTTTTTTTACCCAACGAGCAAACCCTCTTATCACCCAAATAACCACCAATATATGTACGAAGCTCTTCCAAAGACCCAAACCTATGAGCCCTTGTATACAAACCCACATGGCCTTAAGCCCAACTAGACTCCCAACTTATATATGTGAAGACAAAAGCCCATTTACCTGTTCTACTAAATCCACCACAGTAGATGTCCTACATGAACCCACCAACAAGCTACATCTCCTTTTAACCCAAAAAAAAAAAAAACAACCCTTTACAAAAACCCACCGACCATGTTTCATTTTAACACATGATTTAAATAATCATGAATACATATATCTAAAATTCTTGATAAATATATTTTGAGATCTACACATTTTCTATTAGTTTTCATATATTTAGTTCCATGAAAAGATTTAAAATTAGAAAGCACCCTGTTCGTACGGTTAAAACCCGCACGACTTAAAAGATTTTTATCTTTTAAACTATATAGAATTAAATTATGATATTTCATGATTAAATATCTTATATTTTTCTCTTAATTATCATATAATCATTTCGATTAAATTCTGTTAAATAAAGAAACAACACTGTTCATACTTGAATGAATAGTGACGTTATACAAACCTAAACCCACGTAAAGCCATCAAAACCCAAAGCCACATACGAGCAACACACGTAAACCCCCTTCATGTTTGGTTATGCCAAGTAAAGAGATCCTTAAATCCTTTTAAATATATGAGTGTCGTTTTAATGCCCAGACCATGTTATCTTTCCAACCAATGCATAAGACCATCCACTAAACCCCGCGAAACCACCGATGCACACGTCCGATCGCGCATGGAGTTCAGTTGTTAGGGTTCCTCTTGCCAAGTCATGGTAGGCGGCTGGAAACTGGGTAGGAGCGAGCGATCCATGGAGAACTCGGCGACTGTTATATGGTAAGAGAATCAACGGAAGGGGGGTAACGCACGGTAGGATTTTGAAATATTTCCTTCATTAGTTTCCACCACCGTATTGGTATCTACCCCCTATAAAAATCATACAAACCCTCGTAGCATCCTTTTCACGTTGTCCTTCGTCTTCACCTTCGTACGTGACTGGCTTCTGCCTCCTGCGGCCGTCCAAGCCACGAAGGGTTCCTCTGCTACCTCTTCTTCCTACTGCATCCTACAACGTAAAAGACCGGCAAAGCTGCTACCATCCCAGCCGTTCTCCTCCCTGTTACTGTGGGCGTGAGGAAATGGCAAAGGCTCTTCTTCCACTGCTTGCGCGTCTTCATCCTGCTGCTGATCAAGCAAGCGAGGAAATCCTGCAATACGTGAAGGAGTCTTCCCCTTCATCCTGCGATCGCCTGTAACAAGAAGAAGTTTATTATTCTTCCTTCTTCATCCTGGAACCAAGCAACTGCATTTCTCTAACAGAGTATCGACTTCAACTATTCCAATGCTCAATCTTCGTTAAAGGTAGGTTTTCTCAAGAATTGTAGCCCCAAACCGTCTTAATAACAAGATGATATTATATGTATTTCTTTCACATCGTTTCACTACGTTTTATGAAGTTTTCTGTGAAATATGTAAGTGGCGACCCTGACCAGGGCACTAATTCAAGAACTGACGCCTGATAGAGGAGGCGTCAATTTCAGATAATTAGTAATTACTTATGTTAGAAATTGAATATCTATGAAACCATAAATCTAATTTAATGCATGATCATAGATTTGAAATCCTGGTATTTTTCTCGTCCTATCCATATAATTGTTCCCTGCAAATTATTTATCATGAAAATTCGTTACTATTCATATCCTTGGAAAAACATTGTGAATTAACGACCCTCAGTAGGTCATCTTTTATGAAAGAGACGCCCCTGGCTAGGGCGCGTTTTAACCAAAATTACAGAATAAAGAACATCTCAGCAAAAATAGAAATTTAAATGGACGACAGTTACAGAAGTCGTCAAATGTCAAAATAACGACCCAGAGAAGGGCGTTAATTTACTAAGTAGTGACTTGTGTTAAGACGTTAATTTCCTGTGCACATATATTATGCTGTTTACTGTTAACCGAGGGTTTTATATAAATATATATGTATATATAGGCACTATATTCCATTCCGTGAGTATAGTCCCACGTTCCACGATGTTTTATTGATTACCCCTCAATTCTTGGTGACATACAAACTCTCCATTGGACATTCCGTTCCGTTGGACTAGCAAGTTAGTCATGGAGACCTCCGTAAGACTCCTCGAGCCTTGGATTCCCTCAAGGCCGACTGAGCAGGTTGTACCATAAAAACCTATTACACTGTTTTGCCGTGTCACTCTATAGAGACATGGTATACCGGCCCTCATGATATGCTATGTGGATATCATGGGAATATTCTTAATGGGATGAGGACATCATGCCATTAATATGCTGTTCTTGTGGACCCCAATTCTATATAAAAAGGGGTGACCATCTACGTATGGGCACTTACTTGATATGGTACCCGATTGGGGAACCAATTCCACCCAGTTTTATGATACGCGTGTTCATACCGTTATTATCGTTCTTCTACATCAAGTTCATATTTTTGAACTCTATTATCTCAAGATCTATCTTGAATATCCATAAACTTTTTCATTCCATATTGGCTATACACAAAAGTGGTTGTCTAGATATTTACATGTAACAATGCCTGCGCATTTAAGGGCCCGATTTGGTCCTGGGAGGATCACCCGAAAGTACTTGTGCCCATGGGAGTTATATTGATCACGGTATGGCATTGCACCGAAGTACTTGCTTGAATCTACGACACTCCACTATATATCTATCTCTCTCTCGCGTGCTTGACTTGATTGACTTGACATGACTTGCGTGGCCCGGAATGGGCAAAGTACTTGCTTGTTAATAGCCATTATCTCATGACATGAAAAACTTTATTGATATACTCGGTACTTGTTCAAATACTTGAAATCTTGAATACTTGAAATTCCCTATCTTGGATCAGCATTACTTGTTATTCCTCTCGTTATCATGTTCAATTCCGTATCGTTCTATTTTTACATGATTGACATGCTAGACTTGCATTTTTATTTGGAAGAGGTAATTACTTAAACCAATTGTTAGTTCTTGAGATATAATTCCTACTGAGCTTTCGCTCACTCTGTTTATTCCAACATTTTTCAGGTAATCAGGTGACTAGCGAGACCGTGACTCACATGGGAGGGACAAGTGTGCAAGCGAGCTTCGAAAACTAGTGAACCCGTGTCTTTTATCTTTCTTGAGTCTAGATAGTATTTCTTATTAATTGTCTAGCCAAGTTAGCTTAGGGTCTCTTATCTTGTCTAAGTCTGTTAGCGCGTCATCTCCTCTTCTTTTATTGTGATGTATTTGAGTCTTCTAGTATTAAAATTTTAAATTGTAAGAGACTTATATTTGGAATAAGATTTTTTTCCATTGCTCAAAACTATTTTAGTCTTATGCGATTGCTCTTGATCATTCACGACTGTTTAACTGTCACGTTCCTAGCAAACGACACGTTCCGCTGCTATCGGTTCAGGGCGTGACAGGCGATCTGTTTACGGTCGTAACAGGAACCGCTTGGGTCCCTAGCAGTCAATCGATAGACTGTTTTCCCCCTGTTACTGTTCTGGACTAAGCGGTCGCCCGATAGACCGCTTGCCACTGTTAGCGATCTTTCCTAGACCGTTTCGTGTTGTCAATTTCATATGGTATATGTTTTGATTATGTTGTTTCCTCGGCTAGATTGCATGTGTAGGTTAGAAACCCACACAAGAGAAATTGGTAAATTATAGAATATATAAACCATTCTAACTATAGGCATGGTTAATTTCTCTTCCATCGTACCACGTGCCAACATGTTCTTGGTTATATAAAAATTGAAACTTGTATCAACATGTTACAAATGTGGAACTTATTTAGGATTGTTTGACAGTCACTCCACTCCGGTGGTACTAGCTGACCGATCATCGACCGTTTTATGATTGCTTCATTAACCTTTAATCTTGTAATAATTGGGACTCTCCGCTGGATATTCCTTCTGTCGGACTAGGACCTCCCTTATGAGACCTCCGTAAGACCCTGCGAGCCTGGCATTCCCACTAGGAGGCTGGGCGGGTTGTATCTTGAAGACCTGCACTAATTACTCGATCAAATTATCCATTTTACAGCCCGGAATTCGGGTCTGTCTTGGCTTAAAGGCGGCCCTGGGCTAGATCGTGTGGTGACTTAAGCGGTCTAGTCATGATCGTTTTCTTGCTGGCCATGAGCCAGGTTCTGCTGGTCATCTTCCTTATTTTCATCGACCTAGCAATGTCTAAATTGATCAAATCGCCTCTGGCTCGACCTGAGAGGTGTGGGCTGGACCCTGGCTCAGTTCCATCATGTCTTGGGGGGGCTGGAAGCCCTTTTTGGTCGATTGATTCAATCTTGCTGGGCCAGATTGTTGACGTTGTCATTGGACCGTTTTCATCCTCTTAGCGGTCGTCTAAGGACCGTTTTAGGATGGGGCGGCCCAGTGAGTGACCGTTTACCTTTGCTGTGGCCCAGGGACGTTCTCGTGCTTAGCGGCCCCTTGTGGACCGTTTTCAACTATTAACGGCCCCTCTAGGACTATTTTCTTCCTGATTTTCGGGTCTCATCCTTTTGGCCCGGTATCACATGTAGCGGTCCATGTTAGACCATTTTCATCTTGTTGCGGCCCAGGTTCGACCGCAACTCAGCCTGAAGCTTGTTTGACGTGTTTCTTGTATGTTCTGGTAAACTTGAGCCAAGATGGGCTTATGGATTTCCATTCCATTACTGAAAACATACTTAATCTTAGAGATTCAGTTACATAGCTTGACCTTGGAATTCTTGGCCGATTCTAATGAATGTCTAAATATTACTTGGGATCTTGGATTCACCAAATCAATGCCAACGCATCATAGGGGAAGAGCGCCCGAAAAGTACTAATGCCCCGGTGAGTTGTAATGACATGGTGAGGCATTGCACCGAGTGCATGACTAGCGTATGTTTATGACATGCATCTCTTTTTTCTATACATTTTATTAGATTCCTACATGGAATTTATCTTGATATGACTTGCTTGCGTGTTTGATCGGTCGATTTCTTGGAAATTTATATATCTCGATTCAATTCAATCTATCAGCTTCATTCCATCAGTTCTTATGTAACTTGTTTATCGTCTTAGTTCGCATGCATAAACCGTTATTTAACTTGGTTAACAACTTAAACTTGCCTGCTATTGCGTACTGAGCGTTCGCTCACCCAATTTTTCCCCCTTTTCAGGTAGCTCCGGTGAGGATACACAAACAGACGGGGATGTGCAGGAGTGAAGTCCTTGGAGCGAGCCAGCTAGAAAGCCTCTTGGAGTGTCCTTAGATAGCTTGAGTCAAGAGTGTCGTCATGTTAACGTTGTTTGGGAATGTAATTTGGTTGTTCAGTTATTATTGAGTTGTAATGTTAAGAAGTCAGTGTATAGTGGGAACTTTTTTTTTGGTTCATTTAGTTGTAGATGGATATTGGAACTTATTTATGTTTCATTAGTTTGGAATAAATGATTATTGGGGAGTTGTTCATACCTTTTGCTATTCTATTTTTTTTGAGTTATCTAAACGTTAACCCAAGGCAAACATGTCTGGAAATCAACATATTTTAGCTCTACTGCCGCGTTCCGATTTTTCGCGTCGGGGCGTGACAACAAGTATGACGGGAATAGCAATCCATGTATTCATGTGAGGGACTTTATGTATGAATCAGTGTAGTTTCAGAATGATGATCACCTTATGGCATATCTATTCTGCCGATCTCTACATGTAGTTGCACTGGAATGGTTTTATGCTTTGCCACTAGAGGATGCAGAGAGCTTCAAAGTTGTAAAGGAGAAATTCATTTAGAGGTTCCAAGACCGGTTCGGCCCAGGATATTCATTTACAAATCTCGTGGCTGAGAAGATGAAAGCCGATGAGGACTTTGCTACTTATGCCGACCGATGGAGGCAGATGGTCGCCCGTGTGCCTAGGCATATTCCATAGGAGGAGAAGGTCAAGTTGCTTATCTCTAATGCTACCCCCACCTTCCGCAACATACTGGCCATGAATGATATTTCCAATATGCACCAACTCTAGAGCAGGGCGAGATTCATTCAAACTCAATTTAAGGACTCCCCTGTACATTCTCTCTTCGAGGCCTAAAAGCCCAAATATAGTAAGAAATCTCAAGGGCCCGTCACTGAAGGAGTCCAAACCAACGAGCAAGTGCAAGTCGTTGCATTCCCCTTCCCCAACCAGCTCGCACCATTCTGTTTCCCGCAAAACCCCCGCAATTCCCAATTCTCCACTCCATAAAATGCCCAACCCGTCTTCCCCACTCCACAAAGTCCTCAGCCTACCTTTGCCACTACACAAAATGCCCTTCCTGCTCCACAACAACCCCAGCAACCTCCGCAGTACCATAATGTTTCTCCACCCAACGACTACACCAATAACAAGTACCTGGCTCCGAAAAGAGCGTAATACCCTCCTTTGCCCGAATCCCTCACGGACATCTTTTCCGCTCTCATGTCCATAAATGCAGTTCAGCTCCCTCTGGAGCGGCCTAATTGGAACCCAGCCGTGGACCAATCTAAATATTGCATGTTCCACAGGCAGCCCAGGCACACCATAGAAGGTTGCTTTCAATTTCGAGATCTGGTATATGACCTGCATGAAGGGAAGCGTATTGATTGGGCCGAGATGCACAGGGCCATAGTCGAGATAAAAGAGAAGAGAAGGCAAGTGCCCAGGCAGCAAGTGCAGCAGCAACATGCACCGCAGCCACAACAGTAGCCGCAGCAACAACAACAGCCTGTTCATGATTTGGGGATCCATCAAAACCCCAGGCCGAATCATCCGCCTGCTCTGCAACCACAGCCACCGGCACCAGCTCAAGTTAACCTTGTCCAACCCCCAACTCTTGACGTCGGGTGGTCTTATGACGATGACTCGTCAGTGCAGCGACTCATGGCCCTCCACAAAAACTATAGTAGTCATCCTACCCCCGTCATCCTCTCGCATGGCCATCAAACCCTTCTATCCTCCGCATCCATCAACCCTCTCATACGACCATCTACTTCCCCCGCCAACTCGTCTATCTCCACTCCACCACGAGTACCTACACCCGCTATCATTACATCTCTAGCCAATCGCTCACCAATCATCCTCCATCTACCTGCCCTCACCCCATCACCAGCACCCATCATCACCTCACTTCCGTCAAACCCTTCACCTATCGTCCCTCCACAACCTATTATCTCCACCACTCCCATTACCCCCATTACACCTTCCCCCGCGCCATTCATCCACCCCGTTGGGCCCACTAAGCCACCTATCTTAAGCCCTTCCGACATCATGCCGGCCCAAAACCTAGCCGTACGGAGCGGGCGTTTGTTCCACAAGAACTATCCATCCACTGGTGCACCCGCACCCAATCCCCAGTCCTCACAACGAGTTGCTGATCAGGAAGAGGCAGATCCATTGCCAGGCATACAATACGATTTGTTACATCATCTAGATAGGGTGCCGGCTAAAATCTCTGTGCTTGAGTTAATTAAGAGGTCCACACTTCACCAGGGTGCACTCCACAATTTTCTCTAGAAGGTGATGGTAAATGAGGAGATGGCAGTTGACAGCTTGCCGACGGCCCTGGCTACAATCTCCAAAGGACCGGCAATTACATTTTCTTAAACTGAACTGGCACCCCTCGAGGCACGATAGATGCCGCTATGCATTTCTATTACTCTAAACAAAGTAAGCATAGATGCAGCATTGGTGGATATAAGGGCCTCCATTAATGTCTGCCCCCTCAGCACTTTAAAGGCCTACAACCTGTCAGAAGATTCATTAAAGTCGACACTGACTACTATTGTAGCATTTGACAATTCTAGAAGGGCATGCCATGGGGTAGTCACTTTTCAGGCTGAGCTTGGGCCTCTCACAATGCCAGTTGAATTTTATGTGCTGGACATCGA
The DNA here is from genome assembly GCA_022559845.1 of Amorphophallus konjac. Taxonomy (NCBI): domain Eukaryota; kingdom Viridiplantae; phylum Streptophyta; class Magnoliopsida; order Alismatales; family Araceae; genus Amorphophallus; species Amorphophallus konjac. The sequence continues at coordinate 199,258,795 of CM040122.1, read as the reverse complement.
CCCTATGCTCAAGGCTATCTTGGGTCGTCCATGGATTGATAAACTTAATGCCGTACCATCCACTGCCCACCAGTGCCTCAATTTCCCTTTTCAAGGGAGGGTGGTCAAGGTAAAAAGCATATCCATGGTCTAGTCTGTTATGGCCGTCTCCGAGAAGATCTTGCCAACACTATGGCCCAGCAATTGGCCTGTCATCTCGGTGCTGGATCTTTTCTTTCCATGGGCCTATGCGCCACAAAAACCCACCACTATGCCAATCAATATAAAAGTGAAGCCTCAGATACGAGATTCAAAGGGCTGGTCCATCATATTAAAACTAGGCTATCAGCCGGGGAGAGGCCTCGGTGCACAACTACAGGGGCGAACCAAGCCGGTCCCAAAAAATAGGAACATGAACAGAAGGGGCCTCGGTTATTGGGTGTCCTCACTCTCAATTTTGGGTGACTCTGGACCATTAACATGGGACTATCGTCAGCATTTTGTTAAGGGCCCTCTCAAGCCAGGCACTTTAAAAGCACCATCAAACCAACCCAAGAAAGAAGATGCAGCTCATATATTTGACAATCCGCCATTGTTGCCCAAGGGGCCAGTTGATGATATGTTGGATTTTAGCCAAGCATTTGAAAGACTATTCTATGAGGGAGAAAATTGCCAAAAAAACCAGGAGGTACGGCTTGTGCGTTATGAGCAGAAGAAGCCAGCATACCGCCCACGGGAAAAGGGGAGCTCACCTGCTGTGTTCACTTGGTCTCCTTCCCGTCTTCTATCTCTCTTCCAAAAGCTGGAATTCATACCCGGTTCTCCTCCCATCATGATTGATCCAATGTTGTTTGAAATTCCAACTAATTTTCTTATCGTAAGGACTTGTGATTGCTGTCCTCCTGTTGATCTATCTACTCCATTCTTCTCCTCTTCCGACCCCTTCCTCGACATCTTTTGTTCATCCAAGTATCCCCTTAGGCTTCCTCCTCCTCCATCTTGTTGCATGATCTCCACTGATCTCGAAAAAGAAATGTCAAATTTGAAATGGAGATTTCAGTGGAAGATTACGCTATCTTCTCTCCATCTTCCTCTGAGAGGCATGAAGTCTCTGCTGCCTCCCTCCCATTAGATTTTCTCTCTCCCAAGTTAGACGTAAGGACCGTCGAGTGTAGGGTAGTAGAGTCTACTAGGTCTAAATAAGTAGGGTCTTGTTCTAAGTCATCCAACCCATCCTTACTTGAGCCGCGCCCACAGGCGCGACGTTCTAAATCCGTTCCTAATAGGTTCTTGCAGGATCTAGTTCAGCGATGTCATGCTCTTTTGAGATGCCCGGAGTTCATAGCTATGGCGATTGTGATTTAAGAAGATGTGGAGCAAGATGGGGTGTGGAGTGACGGCGGATTAGGAATATATGAAGTCATGGATGAAAAAGACCCAGAGGATCTTGAGGAAAACAACGTAGATGACACTGCCAATTTGTAAGCTCAAGGTTTAAAGAGATTTGATGAGCCGTCATCAGCAATGGATGAACCTACGAAAGAAAAAAAATTTGGGAACTGAGGAAGACCCTAGGCCCATTATTATTGCTGATAATCTCCCTTCAGCAGTTGAAGAAGATTTAATGAAAGTCCTAAGGGAGTATAGCGATTCTTTCACCTGGTCTTACGAGGACATGCCGGGTCTTGACCCCTCCTTGGTGGAACACCGACTAATGCTTAAGCCAGGGGCAACACCCGTAAAACAGAGACCAAGAAGATTTCACCCCCACATGGCCTTAAGAATAAAAGAAGAGGTCGATAAACTATACAAGGCCAAGTTTATTAGAGTTATCTTATATCCTCAGTGGGTAGCGAGCATAGTCCATGTCATCAAGAAGGACGGAAACGTGCGCATTTGCATTGATTTTAGGGATCTAAACAAGGCATGTCCCAAAGATGATTTCTCGCTGCCTCATATAGATGTATTGGTGGATAACACCGCCAGGTACGAAGCACTGTCGTTCATGGATGGTTATTCAGTCTAAAACCAAATCCGTCTCGCTCCCGAGGATCAAGAGAAAACCTCCTTCACCATGCCCTAGGGCACGTATTGCTATGTGGTCATGCCGTTTGGTCTGAAGAACGCAGGCGCCACCTATCAAAGGGCGATGATGGCTATATTCCACGATATGATGCATGTTCACATGGAAGCTTACGTGGATGATATCTTGGTGAAGTCAAGGACTAAAGAGGAACACCTCGCCATCCTAGCTAAGGTGCTTCAAAGAGATAGGGAGTACCAATTGAAAATGAATCCAAAGAAGTGTATTTTTGGAGTCTCTTCCGCAAAGCTGCTAGGCTTTATAGTCAACAAACGGGAGATTCAGATTGATCCTAACAAAGCAAAGGCTATCATGGACATGCCTCCGCCTAAGAATGTCACGGAACTTCGAGGATTGATTGGACGCTTGTAATTCATTAGAAGATTCATATCCCATCATTCTCAGAGGTGCCGCCCATTTTACGAATTGCTAAAGGCGTAGGTCAAATTTGCATAGAATGAAGACTATCAAAAGGCCTATGAGGATTTAAAGGTATATTTGTCCAATCCCCCGGTGTTGCAGCCTCCCCTCCCTGGGAAGCCCTAGATCCTATACATTTTTGTTATCGAGGACTCCCTAGGAGCTGTCCTGGCACAAGTAGACGATGAAGGCAAAGAGCGGGCAGCTTATTACCTCTCCAGGTTATTTAATCCCGTAGAGGCCAAGTACACCGTCATAAATAAAACTTGCGCCACCTTAGTTTGGGTAGATCAGAAGTTGAAACACTACTTCCTAGCCCACCCAGTTAGGCTAATATCTAGAATGGACCTGATCCGCTATCTCTTAGAAAAACTTGTCATTTCTAGTAGGCTAGCCCACTGGTAGAGCTTCCTCTCTCTGTTTGATATCACATTCGTTGTTCAAAAGGTAATCAAAGGATAGGCCATCGCTGAGCATCTCGCTCATCTTCCTATTCCTTGCACCGACTCTATTCAGGATGATTTCTCTAATGAGCATCTCTCTGTTCTTACTCACCATCCATTTTGGTCTCTGCACTTCGACGGTGCCCCCAATTCCCAAGGACGAGGGATAGGTGTTGTTCTCCTCACTCCAGAAGGGGTGACGATTCCCTTCACTTATCAGCTTCGTTTTCCTGCTACCAACAACATGGTTGAGTATGAAGCTCTCCTGGCTGGGTTGAAGCACGCCTACCTCTTAGGCGCGCACTATTTAAACATCATAGGAGACTCTCAGCTCGTTCTGCGGCAAGTTCTATCCACTTACCACACCCGTGACCCAAAGCTCAAGCCATATCAAGATTTGGTCACTCTCTTGTCTAGGCAATTCCGTGAACTGATATACATCCATACTCCTCGATCTCAGAATATCCTTGTAGATGCTTTAGCATCGCTCGCTTCCTCTTTATCCTTTCCTCTCAGTCGGAGTTCTGACACCATCATCGTCCAGAGATTGGATGCACCCTCTCTTCAGGATCCTTGGTACGACAACCTTAGGAGAACTGTAGAGGCGAAGGGTGAAAATGAAGATTTGAAGGAAGTGTCTTTAACAGAGCTAGAAGAGATCTCGGAGGAAGAAGAATTGCCATGGTATCATGAAATCGAGCTATATTGCAGGGATGGATCGTTCCCAGAAGGGCCAAATACCGAACAGCGTAAGGCTATTAGAAGAGCCGCCTCGAAATACACTATCATTGTTGGAGAATTGTACAGTCGCGCTCTTAATGGAATGCTTATGAGATGTCTCGATGATGATGAAGCTTGTGTTGGGTTTCTATGTTTTGATGATGCTAAACACTATGACTCATATGCATGATGTCATTTGTGGTTGAACTATGTTCGTGTCTGAATTGTCATATATGTTTCTGAACTAATTTTGCTAGAAATAACTGTGTTGTATTTTGTCATACATGTTCAGGAAGTATATGTCATTTTGTTATTCATCACATTCCATGCATAGGGTCTGTGCATATGTTGACATATCTGTTCATACAAGGCAGTGTTTTTATGGTCAACTTAATTGGTTTGGTTGATCATGGTCTGAAGTCTAAGCTAGCTGAGTCAAGGTCTGTCCTAGTTAATGTTAGTCTATGCTAGTTTGGTACAACTCATGCACCGAGGTATGTATCGGTCTATGTTAGTCTGTCCTAATCCATGCTAGTATGTTTGTATATTAGCTAAGGTCGATGCTAGTACATTCATATAACTAACTAAGGTCGATGTTAGTATGTTTATATACTAACTGAGGTCGGAGTTAGTATATGGGTTCACTAACTAAGGTCGATGCTTGTATACTTATATCCTAATTAAGGTCCGTGCATACGTTCATAATGTCTGTGCATAAAGCTTAATAGGTCTATGCATATAAGCTCAAAGTCTGTGCTTGTAATACATCGCACACAACTCATGTCTGTGTACATCACTGTAGCATGCATACAGGTCAGTGCTAGTTCTACTTCCTCCCCACACTAGGTCTGTGCACATATATCATTAAGGTCGGTGCTATTGACCAATATGGTCTGTGCAGGTTTTGCCATGCTCACATTAAGGTCTGTGCATGTCCTGGTACATGGTTAATAAGGTCTGTGCACATCAGTCGTAAGGCAAAAAAACGTCGGTGCATGTTTAGTTTTCATACACATAAGGTCTGTGCATATCTTGGCCTGAGGCATATAACATCGGTGCTTGATTTGAATGTAGTCTGTGCATGTTCCTATTTTGCATGGATGAAAGTCAGTGCATGTGTAGCATGGTCCGTGCACCTTTAATGGACAGCACATAACGTCGATGCACATTTACCTTAGGCATACTATGAAGTCTGAGCACATTGTGTAGTCCACGCACAACATAGGTCTGTGCATGAGGAATGTCTGCAATATGCACATTAAAGTTTGTGCATACTCTTCTATATGCACATTAAGGTCTGTGCATAACTTCTCATATGCACATCAATGTCTGTGCATACTATCTAATGTGCACGTCAAGGTCTGTGCATGCTCTCCTATATGCACATTGAAGTCTGTGCACATTTGCCCACTGCACTACCAAGTTTGTGCATCTTGTTGTTTTGACTGTACTCTGACTATGACTTATGATCACATAGTGTTTGACAAAATGTTTTCTTTTTACAGGGACTTAATTAAAATGAAAAAGGCACATCTTGTCTCCTGCTTGTAGAAGATAAGTTGGGCACGAAATCCAAGGCATTCCTCTATTGGAGATCTTGACACGTGGAAAGTGAAGGTGCTAAGATCCCAACACGTGGAAAGAAGAAATCAGATCTGGTATCAAATTTGGGCGAGAATTGTGGCGACCACGCGCCCATCTCCTGAAGGTTATAAAATGTGGTTTGATCGCCCAGTTCTAGTGATGAGGTGAGCAGAGAAAAGGAGAAAAAGAAAAGGAGAATAGAGGAAAAAGAAGGGTTGCCAGAGAGTGAAGAAGATAGCAGAAGAAGAATAGAGAGAGAGGAGGAGACGTATAGAGAATATCCTGAGAGAAGAAAAAGGGAGCTGTAGATAGTTGAAAGAAGAAGAGGGTGATCGTGAGATCGAGAGAAGAAAAGAGAAAGAGAGATAGCAGCAGAGAAAAGTAGAAGAGGGAGATTGAGAGAGCAGCAGAGAGCTAGCGAAAGGGAGAGAGAGAGAGAGAGAGAGAGAGAGAGAGAGAGAGAGAGAGAGAGAGAGAGAGAGATAAAAGCAGAGGTGCTGGTTTGAAGAGCTCGTGAGCAAGAATCATTCAGAAGTCCAGATCTGAGGATCTGTCTGTTCTGTGTTCTTTTGATCAAATCCAAGACACAGTGTTCCTGCGTGAGCTTGTTTGTTTTATTATTCTTGTTTTCCATTTTACCTTTGCTGAAGCTGTGTATCAATGGATGGCAAGCTATGTCACCCAACGGATGGCAAGCTGTGATGCCCAGCTGATGTAGGCAAGCTGTGAGGCCCAGCGGTTTAAGCTCTGTATCAGCAGGATCCACACTCGGGTTGAGTGTGGGGTGGATGTAGGTCTAGAGGACTGAACCACCTAAAAATCTTTTGTGCAGTGGTTTGTTTGATTTGAATGCAATTCTGACTATCGATAGATGTAAGCTTAGGTTCATTTCTATTGTATAGATTTAGCCTAAGCAATTCTATGTTCAAATTACATTGGCTGCATCATATCTGCTATATGGCGTTTCAGCATAGTTGCCATCTGAGGAAATCTTCTCATTGCTATCCAAGTACTCTAGTGAGAATCACATTAGAACTTCTGGACAAGTGTTCTAGTGTGAGTCTCAATAAAATTTCGGTCTTGCTGATCTTATCAATTTTCATTTCTGCAAAAGTTTATTTGTACAGTTTTAATTGGGCAAATTTTTAAACGGGATATTCATTCACCCCCCCCCCTCTGAATCCAGTTTGCACCATCTTATAGACTCATCAATTGGTATCAGAGCGGTCTCTGACTTCCAGATCCAACGATCTGCAGAGGATCCTGCTAGTTTGTGTAGTGCTTTGCTATTTTTAGTTTGGTGCATTTGTCATCTTGTTTTTCAATTTTTTAGATCTTAATTTATTCAGTTGTTTTTCAATGGCATTTTCTGTTGTTTTTCATGGTTCTAACTTCAACAAATGGTTAGGCAGCCTATGTGTTCACCTGAACTCCATTGATCTAAATCTATGTAGTCTTGTATCAAAAGACTCACATAAAGTACCTCACAATAAGACCATATGGTCTAGAGAGGATAGGATAAAAGACAGTGAGAATGCTACTATCTTTAACATTCTGAGAAACTCAGTTAACATTGAAAAGTTTCCAAGTGTTGCAGGATGCAAGTCTGGAAAGGAGATAATGGACAAAATAAACACTATCTATAAGGAAAAGGAAGAGTGTCTGATGGCCAATCGAAGGAGTGAGACTAAAGAAACAACATCCCAGGTAAGCATTAAATCAGAAGATATTTCATTTGATGAACTAGTAGAGATGTATGATGAACTACTTGAGAAATCTAGGAAAATTCAACCTGAGAATAAAAAGCTGAAGAAAAAGATTGATCAAAATTGCTCTAATTTACCCTATGAAAATTGTTCAAAACTGAAAAGGTCTCATGATGCTTGCTTGACTGATATTCAGAATTATAAGAAACAATTGGAAGATTTTGAAAACATTGTTTCAGAAATGAATGAACTGAAGTCTGAAAATGAAATCTACAAAAGATAGATTGCAGAGAATAATGGAAAGGTTAAAAGACTTCGAGAAGAAAATCAAACTGAACTTAATTGTCAAGCAAAAAGAATGAATTTCTCTGCTGAAAAATGAAAATGATGAATTGCATTCTAGAATTTCTGAATTAGAAGAACGGTGATATCAAATAATAATGATCATATTCTGATAAATGAACTTATTCAGAATAAGCAATTAATAAGACAGAATGAAGAACTCAAGCAATTGAACACTGCTATATCTGAAACACTTCTTGCATTAGAAAAGGGAAAAACTGTTTGCAAAGAAGAATCTGAAAAACTGAGTAATATGGAACAAGAACTTGGGAAATATAAAACTACAAACAAATTGCTAAGTGAATGTGTTAATTGCAGTGAACAAGAGATTGCCAGTTATGAATTACACATTACTTCTCTAGAAAAGAAAATTTGTGAATTGAAAAACTCTCTGTCAAAAACTCTAAAAGGTAAAGAGAAGTCCAAAGCCTCCTTGAAAGATGAAGTGAGTAATCAAAGTGAGGAGACCGACAACGATTCTGAAACAAAAAGGGTCATGAGGAAGCCGCTTTACACCACATTTTTTCGAAGCACTGATGTAGCTGGAACCTCTAGGACATCTCCAAAGAAATCTACTGCAGTTAAAACTCACAAATAGAATAAAAATTAAAAAAAGGGGAAAAATAAATTGCATGTTGAAAAATCTCAGACCAAGATGTTTTTTGATAAAAGAAAGAATGTTAAGTATTTTTATTATGGTAAATTTGGCCATGAGATGTATGATTGCTTATAATGAAGAAGGATGATCTGAATAGTGGTAGAATTCATACTATGAATTCTCATGCTAAGAAATCTTCTTCTGTTCAAACTAAAAGGCTTCAATATTTTTATTGTCATAAAATAGGTCATCTCATGCATGAATGTAGGCTAATGGAAATAGATGACCTGTCTACTGTTGCAGTGCATGATAAACTATTCCATGCTAAAAATCATGCAACTCATAAAAAGAAACTTCAATATTTTAATTGTGAAAAATTAGGCCACATTTCTGCTCAATGCTGCTGTGCTCACGGAAAGAAAGTTCATTCTGGATTTGTTAATTTCCTTGTTAACAAAAATGTTTTTGATAGAAATGATTTTGATTTTAGAAGAAAACACATTGTGTGCTTTGAATGTGGAAAGCATGGCCATACAGTCAAGGACTGCTGACATGCTCAGGGAAATAGATTGAATTCTAAATCTGTAAAATTCTCTGTTCTCTATGCTGCTGCTAGAAATAATTTGATTAATAAAAGGAAAAACTCTTCATGCTTTGAATGTGGAAAGCCAGGCCACAGAGTTGCTAATTGTTGGCTGGCTGGTTTTATTAAACAAAATTTTCACTCTACTAATGAATTTCATGATTACAGTAATGTGCATAAAAAGAGTTTTAAAACTAATAGATCATGCCATTACTGTGGATAGTTAGGGCATTCTATGTATAACTGTCATCTCATGTGTTTTGATGATAAACAAGCTGAAAAATTGTTGAGAACACCTGCCAATGGTGCCATTGTTATTTCAGGACCCAAGATATCTTGGGTATCTATTTGTGTAAAATAAATTATGTTTTACAGATGTGCCTTGGGTTGAAGAATATTTTAGGGGTAATAAACCAAGGCACTCAAGAATGAAAACCCCAGTTCTGCATTTACCAAGTCTGTCATGTTAACTCTGCTCAATTTCTGTCATTTAAGTTTTTCTGTCTTGGATTACTGCATAGCATGTTAAATTTGTTTTTGCATATTCATTCATCATCTGCATTGTCAAATTTGAACCCTCTGAATTCTGTTAATCTGAAATTTATGCTTTGCACTCAACTCTGTTGATAGACATCCTCTGATTAGAATTCTCTGAAAACATATGAATTTCACATGATTTGTGTTTTGATGTGTGTCCAAATTTGCATTGTATCCTTTGAAAATCTGATGCATATAGGACTACATTGTCATGCATGACCACTATGGTATATTAAATGGTAAGCTACTAAAAGGCAGATGAAATCTATCTTGAGGTTCTTACTATGTGTGAGGTGGTCTTTTAGAGCAAGTCCTCTGCCTTGAACCATGGGTCATGTTACATATAGGGCAGTCTGAATGATCATGAGCATGAATCTTAAAATCATATTTTTAGTCTTCATTGCATAGATTGCATATAGCCAGGGGGAGTGTGTTTGTCCCTACATCATTTCTATGACACTCGTGTTCATGCATTGTTCTTAAAAGAAGTCACTACATATGCATGCATATAGTTAATTGCATTGCATTTATTTTGGAAAATTCAAAAAGAGGTGATTTTATGCATATAGACAGGGGAAGCATTGAAATTCTTCAGTTCTGTCACTGGTTGAATTCTCACTGTCTATTCATTTGATTCATCTTGCCATATATACATGTCAGTGACTCACATCATCAAATAATTCGTGTTGGTTGATTGATTCTCATCTTAATTTATACTTCTATTGAATTCATACTTCTCTTGAATCTGAGATTTTTGACTGTTACTCTTCAATCTGCTGAAGGAGAGCTTCATTTGGTCTAATTGAATCCCAGACTTTGTTATTAGCTTGAACTTCTGTTCAAGCTCAATCTCAACTTCATATCTTCTTATGCATAACTTGAAATGTCTGTCAGTTTACTGCTCTCCAACTAAGCTTCCTAAAAATCTGCCTGATTCACTTTGATTAACTCCGTAACAAGTATGAGTTTTGAAATCATCATTTTCTATGCATGCTTGTTTACATTTCTGATGTTTGCTGCTGCTTATTCAATAACTGAACTGAGATTTGAAGTAAACCTTCAGTTTGAATACTGCTTCATAAATGTTAAAACATCTTTAATGTGGAATCTTTCATTATACAGGTTTAAGAATATTTGTTGATTTGGAATTGGTTTAAGTCTAATGTACTCTTAAGTTTGAGCTCAAAGAACTTGAAAATATCTGATTCAATTTTTTAATAAACCTTAACTGTTTGGCTTATATAAGTTCACGTAAGACTTCCTGAAATCTGAAAAGTTGAAATCCTGATTTACTTTGGTTGAGATGAATAGTGTAAGTATTGTTCTTAAACATTAAATTTGTCTGAAGCTGTCCTAAAAGAAATATTGTGGACAGAGCAATGACTGTGGTTACTGAGAAACCCGTCTAATGGACTGTGTCATGGAGTACCATAGTTAACTCTGCTTAAAAATCATTGACAATAATATGAAAATATGGCATATTAATAGCATGGCTGTATCAAGTAATTGGAGATTCTGGCCTCTAATCAATGTGTCTCCTCATGCCAAAGATACTTCTAATGCTACCTCTGTTCTCAAAATAGAGAAGCAATACGGTTATCACACTGAGTAACTGGGTCACTTCACCTAAGACGTGTTGTGCCTCATGTAAAAAGGTGTTGATTAAATCAAAATTGCTCATTGAAGAACAAATTGATGCTCAATAAGGAAAATTAGAAAAATATGTGCATCAGAAAATTTTTGCAAGAAAAGTTAAATTTCAGATGCTTTCACGAGTGTTCATTCTCAATACTACCTTATGTAACTCTTAAAGAAGTCATGGAAAGTAAACTGAGTAAGATGGAAGAAAGTTGAACTAGAAGTGTTATATGAGCATTTGGTTCATTTTTTTATTAAAAATTTGTTTCAGATATGAGTATGGTTTCTTGTTGAAAAACTATGGTTACGTCATTCTTAAACCATATCTGTCAATCAAAGGATTCATAAGCTGTTATAGTGGAAGACTCTAAAACCTAAATTTTGGTTTATGAAGTGGGTAACTTACTGAAAAATTATGTATCCAAGGGTCTTTGAAAATTCAATAATACATCTGCTCAATTGTTGATCTCTGTTATTATCATTTGTCTTTTCAACTGATATCAAAAATTGTTCCTGAAATATATGTGTTTTGATTGATCTCTGCACATCAGCCTGATTCTTTTTCACTGGATTCCACTATCATATTTCCTTTGGCCAGCAAATCCTGATGGTTCTCAAGACCTTTCATCTGTAGACCATACAAATGTGAGGATCCACTGTCATTATTACCTTGTTCACTTGTAGCCTCTTGAACTTTAAAATCCTTTTGGTTGAATATTCCAGATTGATTCATTGGATAACCAGAGTTCATCCCTGTAGGTTCACTCTATGCACTGACATCATAGGCTATACAAGGTCTTCAAACATTTTCTTGTCATTGCTCATCATAGAGGAAGAATTGTCTGGTTTGTCTAAGGGGAAGAATATGCAAAGGGGAGAGTGTGCATCTTTGATGTCAGGTCATGCACTGGTTCCTAGTCTGATCACTATGCTTCCATTCCCATAGCAGGTCTACATTTTGTTTAAAAAGCATAAAGGAAGAACAGTGTGCCACGTTGTCTGCATATGTGATTTAATATAAATACTCTAGTTTCTGCCATGTCAAAGGGGGAGTATTTGTAGAGTCGTATAGTTCCATTTGTTACATATGCATGTCTGCATGAATAAATAAACAGGGGGAGTTTTGGTTGCATAAGGGAAGCATTATTTTAAATTGATTCTATCATATTGTGTTGTCCTCCTTTGTATGAATCTCATGTTGCTTCATATGACATCAATAGATGAATAAAATTATTATTTTTTTTTTTGATGAAGTCAAAGGGGGAGAATAATTTGATGAGTATGTACTTCCTTCCTTCATGAGACTCATAGTGTTGCCATCATCAAAAATGGGGAGATTGTTGGGTTTCTGTCTATTGATGATGCTAAACAGTATGACTCATATGCATGATGTCATATGTGGTTGAACTATGTTTGTGTCTGAACTGTCATATATGTTTCTGAACTAATTTTGCTAGAAATAGCTATGATGTGTTTTGTCATACATGTTTAGGAAGTATATGTCATTTTGTTATTCATCACATTCTATGCATAGGGTATGTGCATATGTCCACATATCTGTTCATACAGGGCAGTGTTTTTATGGTCAACTTAATTGGTTTGGCTGATCATGGTCTGAAGTCTAAGCTAGCTAAGTCAAGGTCTGTGCTAGTTAATGTTAGTCTATGCTAGTTTGGTACAACTCATGCACCGAGGTATGTATCAGTCTGTGTTAGTCTGTGCTAATCCATGTTAGTATGTTTGTATATTAGCTAAGGTTGATGCTAGTACATTCATATAACCAACTAAGGTCGATGTTAGTATGTTTATATACTAACTAAGGTCGGTGTTAGTATATGGGTTCACTAACTAAGGTCGATGCTTGTATACTTATATCCTAATTAAGGTCCGTGCATACGTTCATAAGGTCTGTGCATAAAGCTTAATAGGTCTATGCATATAAGCTCAAAGTCTGCGCTTGTAATACATCGCACACAACTCATGTCTGTGTACATCATTGTAGCATGCATACAGGTCAGTGCTAGTTCTACTTCCTCCCCACACTAGGTCTGTGCACATATATCATTCAGGTCGGTGCTATTGACCAATATGGTCTATGCAGGTTTTGCCATGCTCACATTAAGGTCTGTGCATGTCCTGGTACATGATTAATAAGGTCTGTGCACATCAGTCGTAAGGCAAAAAAACATCGGTGCATGTTTAGTTTTCATACACATAAGGTCTGTGCATATCTTGGCCTGAGGGATATAACGTCAGTGTAGGTTTTGACTATAGTCTGTGCATGTTCCTGTTTTGCATGCATGAAAGTCAGTGCATGTGTAGCATGGTCCATGCACTTTTGATGGACAGCACATAACGTCGATGCACATTTACCTTATGCATACTATGAAGTCTGAGCACATTGTGTAGTCCATGCACAATGTAGGTATGTGCATGAGGAATGTCTGCCATATGCACATTAAAGTCTGTACATACTCTTCTATATGCACATTAAGGTCTGTGCATAACTTCCCATATGCACATCAATGTCTGTGCATACTGTCTAATGTGCACGTTAAGGCCTGTGCATACTCTCCTATATGCACATTAAAGTCTGTGCACATTTGCCCACTGCACTACCAAGTTTGTGCATCTTGTTGTTTTGACTGTACTCTTTTTTTTATATAAACGAGACCTTAGAGAAATTTTCAGGGGAAGCACAGTTTGTGCTTACTCCATCAAAAAATCTCCGGCCCTACTCTTATTGATAAATAAGATTACAAAATAACCACGGGGAAAACCCCTGGAAGTGTAGCAGTACGGAATAAAAAGAACCAAAAGAAAACAAAAAAAACCTCATCTCCTCCAACTGGGAAGACCAGCCGCATCCACAGTGGCGCACCCACACGATCTCCTAGGAAGCTCCTTCCAGCATGTGAAATCCTGGTTGGTGCGAACTGTGCAGGCCAATGATGCTAAGGCATCCGCAACAGTGTTACCTTCTCGATATATGTGCTGGATGCTCCATTTGTTTCTATTGAGAATAACCTTTATTTCAACCCACCATCTATAGATCCTCCAGGGGGGGAGTTGATTAGTCGGTAACAAAGTGACTAATGCTTTAGAGTCTGAATAAATGGCTGCCGCTGGTAATCTGCTTTTCTCTAGTATTCTCAACCCATCTAAAAGAGCTCTTGCCTCAGCTACCATGTTACTCCCAACACCATAATAGTATGAAAACCCATGGATCAATTCCCCTCTATTACTCCTGATGCAACCACCTCCTCCTACATGGCCTGGGTTGCCTTTGGCAGCCCCATCCACATTTAAGGCATAGCCCATTCCAGGGCAGGACCATTTGATCTATTTTGGAATTTTCTCTTTACAATTGTAAGACAGATTGAAGTGCAAGCACACTTCTATCATTATTTGTGGGGCCTTTGCTAAATCGAATATTGCTCAAGGTGAATTCGATTTGCCTCATTATCGGCTGCTGTACAAGTTTTATTGCGGTCTCCTTTTACTCATATTTGAGTTTGCAGCGAACTTTCCAGGTTTCCCATAGTATGAGAAGCATTGCTAGAATGGCTGCATAACCTGCCGGAGTTTTATTGTCAGCCGTGTATATGACATCCCAGCAGAATCCTGTAACTGAGTTTAGGGATTTGCAGCTTGAAAAAAGAGGCATGTACATCCTCCAGCGGGGCTGTGCTATTTGACTGCTGCCAAACAAATGATTCAGAGTTTCTTCCTTATTTGAATCCTTGCAGCAGACGCACTTGGAAGGGAGGCAAATGCAAGTAGATTTGATGGAGCTATCTACCGAGACTGCCAAGTTCAAGATTCTCCAGCAAAACATGGATGCCCTCGGGGGAATGTGTTCCCCCCAAATCTTTCTAAGCGCCAGCCTTCTGTTACCCTGTGGTCTAATTACATTATAGGTTGATTTACTGTTGAAAGTGCCATCAATGCTAGCAGCCCAAACACACCTGTCCGATTGCTGTTGGAGATGGATTTTGTCACTGTGTGTTGCAATGTTGGGTTGGATGTGAGACCAAACCATGTGATGGGGATTCTCAACAGCCTCCCTAAGAGTGACTTTTGGGAGGTTTGCATGGGAAGCCAATGCATAACCATACCAATTGTCGTTAAGAATATCAATAGAATTGCCATCCATAGGGATCCAACGAGTGTTGGAAAGTACCACTTGCTTTGCCTGATTAAATATATCCTTGCAGATTCCTGGCGGGAATGGCTTCTCTATTGTGCTGAGATGGCCCTTCATATATTTAGAAGATGCAAATTGGGACCACAGGGAAGTGCCACTGAAATATCTCCATATCTATTTAATGACCATAGTTAATTGAATGTGTTGCAGACTTTTGATGCCAAGCCCACCTTCCTCAATCGGTTTGGTTATGTTAGACCAAGAAACCCAATGGCGCTTTGAGCCGTCATTGCCACTCCAGAAAAATCTGGCACACAGCTTATTTATTATGTCTATTATTGTGGCCGGTAAGCAAGATGCACTGGCTGTGTATATTTGGATAGACTGGAGCACCGAGTTAATTAGGCTTCTTCTGCCAGCTTGGGATAGATATTTCGACTGCCAGCTCTCAAGCCTTAAGCAGATTTTTTCAACCAAATATTTGTAATGCGATATTTTCTTCATTCCTTCATAGAGTGGAACACCAAGATATGATTGCAGCCCATTCTTATGCTGGAAGGCAGTGCATTCCGCTATCCTTCTAATCACTGCAGTGGAAGCTTTATGAGACACAATAAAGCTGCTCTTGTTGCTGTTCACTTTCTGACCAGAGGATGCCTCATAGTCTCTTATGAATTGCAGGAGACCTTGTATATTTTTAGCCATACCATTTAGGAACACCAAGGTATCATCAGCATAAAGAAGATGGGTTATCTGCTTGCATCCTCTGGGCATCTAAAAAAATTGAACCTTCCCTCTGTTGAATAGGCTGGTGATTCCCCTGCTAAGAGCTTCTTCAGCTATGATGAATAAGGCAGGGGCGAGAGGGTCACCCTATCTTACGCCCCTAGAGGACTTGAAGAAACCAGTCGGGGTCCCATTGAACTGTTTTGACTGTACTCTGACTATGACTTATGATCACATAGTGTTTGACAAAATGCTTTCTTTTTATAGGGACTTAATTAAAACGAAAAAGGCACATCTTGTCTCCTGCTCGTAGAAGATAAGTTGGACACGAAATCCAAGACATTCCTCTACTGGAGATATTGACACGTGAAAAGTGAAGGTGCTAAGATCACAACACGTGGAAGGAAGAAATCCGATCTGGTATCAAATTTGGGCAGGAATTGTGGCGACCACGCGCCCATCTCTTGAAGGTTATAAAATGAGGTCCGATCGCCCAGTTCTAGTGATGAGGTGAGCAGAGAAAAGGAGAGAAAGAAAAAGAGAAGAGAGGAAAAAGAAGGGTTGCCAGAGAGTGAAGAGGATAGCAGAAGAAGAATAGAGAGAGAGGAGGAGACGTACAGAGAATATCTTGAGAGAATAAAAAGGGAGCTGCAGAGAGTTGAAAGAAGAAGAGGGTGATCGTGAGATCGAGAGAAGAAAAGAGAAAGAGAGATAGCAGCAGAGAAAAGTAGAAGAGGGAGATTGAGAGAGCGGTAGAGAGCTAGCGAAAAGGAGAAAGAGAGATAGAGAGGGAGAAAGATAGAAGCAGAGGTGCTGATTTGAAGAGCTAGTGAGCAAGAAGCATTCAGAAGTCTAGATCTGAGGATCTGTCTGTTCTATGTTCTTTGGACCAAATCCAAGACACAGTGTTCCTGCGTGAGCTTGTTTGTTTTGGTTTTAATTTCAGATTTCCGTTGCTGAGTTTTATTAATCTTGTTTTCCATTTTACCTTTGCTGAAGCTGTGTATCAGCGGATGGCAAGCTGTGTCACCCAGCGGATGGCAAGCTGTGATGCCCAGCTGATGTAGGCAAGCTGTGAGGCCCAGCGGTTTAAGCTGTTGTGGGAATGAGATTTTTTATTAAAAATATTTTATTATGTTGATTTATTTGTTTGGTTTATTTATTAAAGGTTTATTTGTGTAGGGCGTGCCAGTTTCTGGGTGACGAGTTCATTATGCGCACCGTTTGACTAACCAGACGATTATAAGTGATCGTGTCAGCACCCAAAACCCGCCGTACCATAAAGGTTACAGCGTTAATTACATCTCTCCAGAAGAGATAAAACCCTTGATTAATCGCAAAAATAAAGAGGCCATGAGACCCGTAGAATATCTAGAAGATGCGATTGCATGCAAGCACACAGTATGGTAGTATTTATTTATTAGGCCGGCTCCTGGTACAGGGCGGAGAACCTAGGTCCGAGGACCATCATCAAGCATAGTGAAAGCCTTCGGCCGGGTGTAACCTGACTTTCCGCTAATCACCATTCGATATACCGGAGAGTCAGATCATGCAGGCATGCAACGTGGTAGTATTTTATTTTATTGTTTATTGTTTATTCGATCATTTATTAGTGATTTTGGGAGAGATCTTGGCAACACCTCCCCCTGCTCCCGGAGATATCGGGGCCTCTTATTTTGAGGCGGCGCATAGCATTACGGTGCGTACATATGGGCCCATGAGGTGGGCCGAGTATGACCGTGCTTGGGCAGACTCGTGTGTCATCGGGACAATGTATGCCAAGGGTATGGCAAATTTGATATTTACAAATTAAGGGGATGCGGTTAAAACCCGGTCGAGACGAACTAAATTCAACCGCTTATCGGCCCAAGACAAGGTCATGCCATGGCCATAATGGGGTTAACCCCGAGATCCAGGCACAACCTATCAGGGGGTCATCAATATTCCCGTGCCCGGGGTCTAGAGGAGGTGAGAGTACCAGAGTGGACACGACCATGTTCATTATTCTTTATTTATCCTTGTTATTATTTTTAAATGCACGAATGCACTTTATTTATTCTTTATTGGTTTCTTTTATTTTGTTTTATTATTATTATTATTTTTATATTGGATGCACGCATCTTTTATTTCACTTCTTGACATTTATTTGGCATTTATTCATTCATTGTTTTCTTTGTTGTTCATTTATCATTTTTATTTACTTTCATTTATTTTCATTTATTGTTATTTATTTGACCATGATTTATTTGTTGTATAATTTTTTATCTCTCACTTCTTATTATCTTATTTCTCTTTTCTTTTCACTTTTTTTTTACTTGCTAATGCATATGAAATATCACATATGTGTAAATATAAATGAGAATGAGTGAATATAGTTTGTCCCTTTCTCCTTTTTATAATTAAAGGGGGAGGAGAGAGAACATACATGTGTGTGCTTGTGAGTTTGTGTTGAGTGAGAGTGAGAGTGAGTGTTTTAGTCTTACTATTATTCTTTTTTTTATTGCTTGAATGTGCAAAGTTCATGCATTTACGTGGTTTGTTTTATGTTGGTTTATGTATGTTGTGTTGAGAATGTGTAACGTGATTGGCTCATGGGTGTTACCTTTTTTTAAATATTTTTTATGCATGCAAGGAGGATGGGTTTATATATAGCGTGCATGTGTTGTTAGCGTGGGTTGTTTGTTTGTTACGTGGAAACGGCGCGAGAGGCATGCACAGGGGGTAAAACGGCACGGGATTGAGTTTGTTAAAACGGCGCACATTCCCTTTTTTTTAAAATATGTATACAAAGGGAGCCGGGGTATGAAGATGTGGGTAATCAGGCGCGGGGTGGTTGAGGTTTAAAACGACGCGCCCTGGTCGCGCCAGTTAAGTGCAATTGGATTTTTTATGGTTTTGAGTGTGGTTCCAATCTGGCGGGGGAGGGTACCGCGCCGGTTTAGGCCTTCTTTTATTTTATTTTATTTAGTTTATTTGTTATATTTATTATTATTTTTATTATTTTTATATTTAGTTTATTTTTATTATTTTAGTTGTTCTTTATTTGGTATTTATATAGTTTTTATTTCATTTTCATTCATTTTATTTATATTCTCGATCTTGCAAATGGTCCAAATATCCTGGCAAAAATCCGGTAGCATCTACCCTAGACCCGGAGGGTTACGGGGACAAAGTGGAGACAGTCCCACAGAAACTGGGGTACGTTCCTTAAACCCGGGAATTCCAAACGGTGATCGACAGACCCAGATGGACGGAAATCCCGAGGGTGAGCCTACGAGGGATACCGATGTTCCACGGGCCTTTAATCGTAAATCCAACAAACACCCAAATGGACGGTCCCCGAGGACTATCCGACAAGGGGTTTCCATATGCCCATGGGATATCCAAATCGGGACACTGTTCGCCATTAAGGCGGTTTAATATTCACTCGAAGGGAGTGATTGCTCAAAACGACGTGGATCATGCATGTATATACTAGTTTATTTATTCAAGCAGATTTCAGATCGCGGCTGGGGTGGAGTTTATGCATGTATTACATATAAATAAACACACATATGCATATATGAGCATGAGTGAACTGGCGCGCCAGTTTAGGGGCTTAGGAAAAATAAGGAGTTTGTGAGAGGAGCTAGCCTGGCGCGGGGGGGACCGCGCCAGTTTAGGCCATGCCGGATTAAGATGAACAAAGGATGGATTTGCAGAGAAAGAACGGGAATCAGAGTGCCGGAAATAGGAAACAGAGCATCAAAAAAATGTGGGAATCAGAGTGCCAGAAAGATTTTATTTACCCTTTGTAAACATCAAGGGATTATATCCTGGGAGATATGGATAAATCCCTCACCATCGATGGGGCAGAAATTGGGAAGACAATGGCATAAGTATGACCGTAAGTCCGAGACGATGAACACGAACAAGCAGTCACGAAATCTACAACATTAAATCAATTTCCCCCTTTCCCTTGGCATATCCAGAGATCATTTGCAGAATCTCTGGCATCTCATGGGGGTTTGAATCATGAAAATATACTGGGAGAAACCCTCATACATATATATATCTAGCCCCATGGGGTGATCTATCTGACCCGGGGATGTACCTTGGGCACCGTATGGGCACAAAGGGAGAGAGGGGAAGAGAAGAAATAACCAGCAAGTCGAGCAAAACGGCAACAATATTTTTATTGATCTCCAAAAGAAGGAGTTACATGATGAAATATGTGCAGATGCGAAATGGGGGGCACAGATTTACAGAAGATGGATGTACAACAACAACAAAAAAGAAATCGATGGGGAAGGGGATGACTGTTGTAATATCCCAAACCTTTCGGATCCTTCTTCGTGAGTCTCGGATCTGATTTCTCAAAGTGTCCAGCTCCGTTGTGTCTGAAATTTCATTTCGGACATCTTTCGTGTTTGGATCGGCGCCATCCGGAGTTATTTCGGAGGCCCGGAAGCGTTCCGCGATTTTTCCGCGTGTATTTTCCGATTTCTGGTGTGTGTTTTGGTAATTCCTTTGGAACCTCGTTGCGGGTGAACCGTGTTGTTCACCTAGGCGAGTGTGGTATCGTTGTGATCGGTGCATTCCGAGGATCGCGGAAATGTAAATTTTAATTTTTTAGTATTTTCTGGAATTTCTGAATTTTCTATAAATACCCCCCTTTTTCTCTCTCTCCCCACCCTTCTTCTTCTTCTTCTTCTTCTTCTTCCTCCCACTGTGAGAACCTCCCCCTCTCCCCATCTCTCTCCCATTCGATCGTGGTGGGCCTCTCTCCGGCTGCAGATGGCGGCGGGGCGACGACGCGGTTGCGTGGGCGGCTGCGAGGTGAGCTCGTGGGCGTGCGGTGTTCGTGGGAAGCGTGAAAGAGCGGGGTTTCCAAAAGCGTTCTTCATGGTTTGAGCTTGATTCGATGGAGCTTTCGCTCCATTAAGGTAGGGGAATGAATCCTTATGCTCATCCCGTCATCCCCCGCGTTTTCTAGGCCGAATGGGAGCTGAGAGGGGTGTCTTTGAGCGGGTTTGGGCAAAAGCATGATTTTGGGAGAGTTCGCCCGATCTATGTTTTTAGGCTGCGATTCGGCATTTTGATGGCTTAGAAGCATGCTAGGGGTCCCCAGGGGTCTTCCCCTTTGATTTCCCCCTCTCTTATGGAGGCATGGGGGCCTGGTTAGAATTTTTGGGCATGTCACGCCATTTCATCGTCGGGCCGGTGTGACGGTCCTTCCAGTGACCATCACACCATGTGACGCGCCCAGGTGGGTGCGTCACAGCCCTGTTTTTAGCCGATTGGGGTCTGGGGGCTGTGACGGTCTCACGATAGACCGCCACAGGCGCTGTGGCGTGCATGGGTTAGACCGTCAGGGACGATCTGCCTATTGGCATGACCGTTGGCTTTTGACCGTTGGGGGTCAAGGCTTGTGACACACCAGGTTTGGCACGTCACAGCCTTGTGACGCCCCTATGTAGGTGCGTCAAAGGTGACTTTCTCCCACACTGTAACGCACCATAGCTGGTCCGTTACAGGCTGTGACGCACCGAGTGGCACGCGTCACAGTCAATTTCTTTTCATCTTGTGACACACCAGCGTAGGCACGTCACAGACTGTAACGCACCAGGGTAGGCGCGTCACACGCAGATTTGCACCGAGTGTTTGGCGCGCCTATGTTCGGCCGTCAGACGGCTGTGATGGTCCAGCTTTAGACCGTTAGAGCCTGTGACGCGTCTAGGGTAGACCGTCAGGCTCAAGGTTACCCCGGGTGGTTTGCAACCCCATTTCTTTTTCGATGCGGACGGTCCCGTACATCGTCGGATGCGGACATGGTTTTCCGTTGACTTGAGAATCTACTCCGTAGTGACCCTCCACTAGTCGGAGCCCACCAGTACGTGTGTGCCGGTCTCACCTGGGAGTACGTGTACGGGCATACCCTTAGAGACGGTTTGTGGACCGATTTTCGTCAGGCCCCGCATCTACCAGCCAGAGTCCGACTGAGGAGAAAACTGATCAGAGGGCCAGACCAGGGACGCACGGTCTGTGTGTGCACACGTGGTTGGGGGCGGTTAGACCCACGCTGACGAGCGTGACCCCAGCTAGTCACTTGTTTGTGGTTACTTGTACGGCGTCCGTGCCTTTGGTAGGCGCTACTACGTCAGGGAGTTCACCTGCGGTGCGGTGTATGACGTCAGGGGATGCTACCGACTATGCTTCTAGTGGGAGATACTCTTGTCGAGTTGGAGTGACATACTGTCAGTCGTGCGACTTCGACCTTCAGGTTTTGTCGTGTTGACCGTGGTGTTCCGGTTGCTCCACCGTGGCACGTGTGTCGGTTTTCGTGCCGTGAGATCGGTTTTTTATAGATTGCATGGCTTCCCTTTCCGAGGTACTCGCTTACTGCTAGCGTAGCGATTTCTCCATTTACGAGGTAGGGTTAACGTCATTCCTACTAAGTCCTATTCTGAGACTCATTCCCTGCGTGTTTTCACCGTGTTTCAGGTGAGTCACTGCCTTAGGGGAGCGGGTCTGAGGCTCAGCGTGGTTCGGGTGCCCAGCGTTAGTGCCAGAGGTCAGAACCGGGGTATGTCCCATGTAGCTGTACTTTTCTTTCTTGTCTCTGTACTAGTTGTGGACTACTCCTGTTGTTTATTTTATTATATCTTGTGGACCATGTATCATATAAACTATTAATTTATTTCTTGCTTAATTATATAACTATTTGATTTCTATAATTATTTGTGATACTTGTGTATTCTCCACAACATCCTTTTAACCCTTCCGAGTCTTCGGACTCGTGGGTGGCAATGCGAGTCTCGGGTTAGCGGGCCTTCCCGATAATTAGATTCTCGGGTTGTTACAGCTGGTATCAGAGCGCGGTTATGGGATTATACGAGAATCATAAGTAATTGTAGTGGTCTACTAGTCCACAGCGATGATGTACCGGTGACGTTGGCATTTGGAATCGTGTGTTTTTCTTAACCTTGATGTTTCCGTGTTTTCTATCTTTTGCTTCAGCAGCGAGCATGGCGCCGAGGCGGAGCACTCTCTCTCAGCAGGGGTAGTCGGCTGGAGGTCAGGAGATCCAGCAGGAGGTTCAGCGGGAGCAGGTGGAGCGGAGTAGAGTGCCACCAGGGGCCACCAAGGCATTGGATGCTGCGAGGTTTTCGAGGGCCAAGGATTTCTTCCGTAGCATGTACCAGCTTATGTCGCAGCAGTTCGGCGGAGAGGCTGGTGAGGGCTCATCGACCCAGGGTGGGCCAGGCCGAGCAGTGAGGGATTTCATGTAGTTTCATCCACCTTACTACGACAGTCAGCCAGACCCTAATATGGCTCGGAGTTGGCTCGACGAGATGGAGCGGGTGTTCAGTTCCATGCGGTGTACTGCGGAGGACAGAGTGATGTTGGCCTACAACCAGTTGCAGGGTACGGCTCGGGAGTGGTGGTGTTCCGAGTGGAAGATGTCTTTCCAACTTCGTCCACTTGAGCAGATTGCGTGGAGTGACTTTGTCAATGCTTTCGAGCATACCTACTGTCCATAGTATATTGCTACGCAGCGGATGCGTCAGTTTTCGGAGCTGGTTCAAGGTGACATGTCCGTGTTGCAGTACATGGCCCGATTTGATGAGCTGGGTCAGTATGCACCTCATATCATGGAGCATGAGAGGGTAAAGACCGCACAGTTCATACAGGGCTTGAGGCAAGAGCTGAGGCACCATTTGATCGTGAATGCGGCCACTGATCTGGAGACAACGTCTTGTGTTGCGACTTCTTTGGAGATAGATATGTAGAGGACTCGAGGACCGATTAGCTAGGGGCAGTCTTTGTCGGGTCACAGCCAGCAGTCGGCTACCCAGCAGCAGGGTTCCTTTCAGCATGCGTCGGGTGGTTCAGGAACGCCGACACCGGCAGCGTTGGCGACAGGATCTGTGTATTTTGGCTCGAAGGTCAAGAAATTTCTCAAGAAGGGTTTCCGTAAGAAGCACAAGGATCAGGGGCAGACATCATCGGGCAGTGTATAGCAGTCGGTCCTGTTTCAGCGTCAGGGATCAGTGGGTGGATCACCAGGATCGTGCCTATGGTGTAGCGAGTACCACCCAGGCAGGCAGTGCACAGCGCCGATAGTTTGTTTTCGGTGTGACCAGCCAGGGCATATGATGCGTGACTGTCCTTAGAGCAGCAGCAGCATCAGTTTCCTCAGCAGCAGCAGGTTCCCCAACAGCAGAGGCCACAGCAGCAGCAGCATCAGGGACAGTATCCGCCACTACCCAGGTCAGCTAGTGTGGGAGGCAGGTAGAGAGCTCGAGGCCAGATCACACACATGACCAGGGCAGAGGTAGTGGAGACGTAGCTCGTGGAAGGTACCGTTCAAATTTTGGGTTGTGCGGCTCGGGTTTTGTTCGATTCTAGCGCGTCTCATTCGTTTGTTTCGGAGCATTTCGCGCTGAGTATTGAGAAGCCGGTGACCCAGTTGTCCTGTGATTTGGCAGTGGAGTTACCTTTGGGTGATTTTATGATCACTCCATATTGCTTCGATGAGGTTCCGGTGTGGGTGGAAGGGCAGAGTTTACCGGCTAGGCTCTATGTGTTGTCGCTTCGGGACTTTGATGTGATTTTGGGCATGGATTGGCTCGAGGCACATCATGCGTTGGTGGATTGCGGCTCGAAGAGGGTTTATTTCCGGCGACTTCACGGACCCACCTTCTATTTCCAAGGTATCAGGTCTTCCTCTTCCCGCTTTCTCATTTCTACGATTCGAGCTCGTCATTTGCTTGATGCGGGTTGTCAGGGTTTTCTCACCTCCGTGGTTGTAACAGAACGGATGGAGCCGGATGTTGAGGACATTTCGGTGGTGTGTGAGTTTCTTGATATTTTTTCGGAGAACTTACCTAGATTGCCTCCCCAGCGGGAGATTGATTTCGTGATCAAGATTGTTCCTGGTACGGGACCTTTGGCGAAGGCTCCCTACCGTATGGCCCCCGCCGAGTTGAGGGAGTTAAGGGCATAATTGCAGGAATTATTGGCCAAGGGATATATTCATCCTTGCTTTTCCCCTTGGGGTGCGCCCGTGTTGTTCGTGAAGAAGAAGGACGGTAGCTTGCAGTTGTGCATTGACTACCGACAGCTGAATGAAGTGACCATTAAGAATAAATATCCGTTGTCGCGGATTGATGATTTGTTCGACCAGCTTCAGTCTGCTCGAGTGTTCACGCGGATTGATTTGCAGTCCGGTTACTATTAGTTGAGAAGTCGCGAGTCCGATGTGGAGAAGACTGTGTTCAGTACGAGGTATGGGCATTATGAGGTCTTGGTGATGCCGTCCGGGCTCACCAATGCCCCCGCAGCCTTCATGGACTTGATGCAGAGGGTGTTTCGTCCGTATCTGGACCAGTTCATGGTCATATTTGTGGACGACATCCTTGTTTATTCACGGTCTATCGAGGAGCATGCGTACCATTTGGGTGTGGTGCTGCAGACGTTGCGAGATCACCAGTTGTATGCGAAGCTTAGTAAGTGCGAGTTCTAGCTTCGTGAGATGCACTTTTTAGGGCACGTGATTTCTGGTGATGGTATTTCCGTGGACCTCGCCAAGGTCGAGGTAGTAATGCAGTGGCCCAGGCTGAGGTCTGTGACGGAAATCCGGAGTTTCTTGGGGCTTGCGGGCTATTATCGGTGGTTTATCCAGGATTTTTCTCGCATTGCAGCCCCGATGACCAGGCTCACGTGAAAGGATGTGCCTTTCGTCTGGTCTGATGAGTGTGAGCAGAGTTTCAGGGAATTGAAAAGATTGCTCACCTCAGCTCCGATGTTGGTTTTGCCTTCTGGATCGGGAGGTTTTGTGGTGTGTACAGATGCTTCCGGGGTCGGATTGGGTGATGTGCTGATGCAGCATGGTAGAGTGGTGGCTTATGCATCTCGGCAGCTGAAGCCCCACGAGGAGAACTACCCTACCCATGACCTGGAGTTTGCGGCTGTGATCTTCGCACTGAAGATCTGGAGGCATTATTTGTACGGTGAAAAGTTTAAGGTGTTCACTGACAATCAGAGGTTGAGGTGTGTGTTCACGCAGAGGGACCTTAACCTCAGGCATAGGCGTTGGATGGAGTTCATGAAGGATTATGACTTCACCCAGTCTTATCAGCTGGGCAAGATGAATGTCATGCCAATGCTTTGAGTCGGAAGGTCGCAGTCAGTGCCTTGATGTTGAGGAAGTGGAGGCTCTGGGAACAAGTGCCTGAAGTTTCATTCAGGCTCAAGCTTCCCCAGGAGCCAGGGTTAGCGGTGCTTGCTAGTCTGACTGTCACGCCTACTATCCGCCGTCAGGTGATAGAGGCTCAGCATGCGGACCCTGTGTTGTCCCGGATTCTGGCTATGGCTAATGTGGAGCTCGGCGAGGACGGTGCTGTGAGGTTCTGTGGTAGGTTGTACGTCCCAGCCGAGGAGCAGGTTCATCGTGCGATGTTACGCGAGGCTCATGGGAGCAGGTACATCGTACACCCGGGTGCGACGAATATGTATCGGAACTTGCGGAGGTAGTTTTGGTGGCCTGGGATGAAGAGAGATGTCGCCGAGTTTGTGGCCAGGTGCCTGACCTATCAGCAGGTGAAGGTGGAGCATCAGCGATCGGGAGGTACTCTCCAGCCCTTGGATGTTTCCGCGTCGAAGTGGGACCACGTGACCACGGATTTTATGGTGGGGTTGCCGAGGACTCCGAGTGGGCAGGATAGTATTTGGTTGCTGGTGGATAGGCTAACGAAGGTGACTCGGTTGTTGTCGGTCAAAGTCAGCTGGAGCTTGCCTAAGTTGGCTGATCTTTATGTGGAGCGGATCGTCCCGTTGCATGGGATTCCCATAACCATTGTGTCGGATCGGGATCTGCGCTTCACTTATGGATTCTGTAGGAGTTTCCAGCGAGCTCTTGACACGGATTTGGCTTTTAGCTCGGCGTATCATCCTCAGTCAGATGGTCAGTCAGAGAGGACTATCCAGACTTTGGAGGACATACTGAGATCCTTTTGCCTGGAGTGGCAGGGGAGTTGGATTCACCACCTACCGTTGGTGGAGTT
The DNA here is from genome assembly GCA_022559845.1 of Amorphophallus konjac. Taxonomy (NCBI): domain Eukaryota; kingdom Viridiplantae; phylum Streptophyta; class Magnoliopsida; order Alismatales; family Araceae; genus Amorphophallus; species Amorphophallus konjac. Next base: position 199,232,241 of record CM040122.1, on the reverse strand, counting down.
TGCCTACAACAACTGCTATCATTCGAGCATCGGCATGGCTCCTTATGAGGCGTTGTATGGGAGTCCGTGTCGGACTCCACTCGATTGGTTCGAGGTTGGTGAGCGTATTTTGACGGGACCAGAGTTGGTGCAGCAGTGTGTGGGGGTTGTGCACCTAGTTCGTCAGAACATGTTGGCAGCCCAGAGTCTGCAGAAGAGTTATGCTGACTGTAGGCGGCAGCCTCTCGCGTTCGCCGTGGGCGATCGCATGTTCTTGAGAGTTTCTCCGATGAAGGGGGTGATGCATTTTGGACGGCGTGGGAAGCTGAGTCCCTGCTATATTGGCCCTTTCCACATCGTCGAGCACATCAGTGAGGTAGCTTATCGGTTGCAATTACCCCCTGAGTTGGCATCAGCGCATGACGTGTTCCACGTCTCGATGTTGCAGAAGTATATGCCCGATGACTCTCATGTGCTCGAGGATTCTATTTGGCCCGAGGTGACTCTAGATCTTTCTCTCCCAGAGTTTCCCGTCCGCGTGGAGGATAGGCGAGAGCAGCGCCTGCGGAACAAGGTCATCCCCTTGGTCAAGGTGGTGTGACAGCGGCACTCTGGTGGTGAGGTTTCTTGGGAGCGCGAGGATGAGATGCGTCAGCAGTTTCCTTACCTGTTTGAGTGAGTCTTCCTCTTCTTTCCTCTTGAGTTGTTCTCAATTTCGAGGATGAAATTCCTTTAAGGGGGAGGGCTGTAATATCCTGAAACTTTCGGATCCTTCGGCGTGGATCCCGGATCTGGTTTCTCGGAGTGTATGGCTTCGTTGTGTCCGAAATTTCATTTCAGACATTTTTCGTGTTTGGATCGGCGCGATCCGGAGTTGTTTCGGAGGCTCGGAAGCATTCCTCGGCTTTTTTGCGTGTGTATTCTGATTTTCAGTGTGTGTTTCGGTAATTCCTTCGGAACCTCGTTGCGGGTGAACCAGGTCGTTCTCCTAGGTGAGTGTGGTACTATTGCGATCGCTGCGTTCCGAGGATCGCGGAAATGTAAATTTTAAATTTTTGATATTTTCTAGAATTTCCAGATTTTCTATAAATACCCCACTTTTTCTCTCTCTCCCCACCCTTCTTCTTCTTCTTCTTCTTCTTCTTCTAATTTTTTGGAATTTTCCAGAATTTTCAGATTTTCTATAAATACCCCCCTTTTTCTCTCTCTCCACACCCTTCTTCTTCTTCTGCTTCTTCTTCCTCCCTCCATGAGAACCGCCTCCTCTCCCCCTCTCTGACCCATTCGATCGCGGCGGGCCTCTCTCCGGCTGTAGACGGCGGCGGGGCGAAGGCGGGGTTACGTGGGCGGCTGCGAGGCGAGCTCGTGGGCATGCGGTGTTCGTGGGAAGCGTGAAGGAGCGGGGTTTCAAAAGGCGTTCTTTTTGGTTTGAGCTTGATTCGGCAGAGCTTTCGCTCCATTGAGGTAGGGGGACGAATCCCTATGCTCATCCCGTCATCCCTCGCGTTTTCTAGGCCGAATGGGAGCCGAGAGGGGTGTCTTTGACCGGGTTTGGGCAAAAGCATGATTTTGGGAGAGTTTGCCCGATCTATATTTTTAGGCCGCGATTCGGCATTTTGATGGCTTAGAAACATGCTAGGGGTCCCCAGGGGTCTTCCCCTTTGATTTCCCCCTCTCCTATGGAGGCATGGGGGCGTGGTTGGAATTTTTGGGCATTTCACGCCGTTTGACCATCGGACCTGTGTGACGGTCCTTCCAGTGACTGTCACACCATGTGATGTGCCCAGGTGGGTGCGTCACAGCCCTATTTTTAGCCGATTGGGGTCTGGGGGCTATGACAGTCCCACGATAGACCGCCACAGGCGCTGTGACGTGCCTGGGTTAGACCATAAGGGACGATCTGGCCGTTGGTATGACCGTTGGCTTTTGACCGTTGGGGGTCAAGGCTTGTGATGCACCAGGCTTGGCACGTCACAGCCTTGTGACGCCCCTGTGTGGGTGCGTCAGAGGTGACATTTTCCCACATTGTAACGCACCATAGGTAGTCCATTACAGGCTGTGATGCACCGAGTGGCACACGTCACAATCGATTTCTTTTCATCTTGTGACGCATCAGCGTAGGCGCGTCACAGACTGTGACGCACCAGGGTAGGCGCGTCACACGCAGTTTTGCACCGAGTGTCTGACGCGCCTATATTGGGCCGTCAGATGACTGTGACGGTCCAGCTTTAGACCGTCAGAGCCTGTGACGCGTCTAGGGTAGACCGTCAGGATCAGGGTTACCCCAGGTGGTTTGTAACCCCGTTTCTTTTCTGACCTTGGTCACCGTGCGACGGTGCTGGTACGTGAGACGGTCTCCGTACGTTGTCGGATGCAGACGTGGTTTTTCGTTGACTTGAGAGTCTACTCCGTAGTGACCCTCCACTAGTCGTAGCCAACCAGTACGCGTGTGCTGGTCTCACCTGGGAGTAGGTGTACGAGCATACCCTTAGAGACGGTTTGTGCACCAGTTTCCGTCGGGCCCCGCGTCTACCAGCCAGAGTCCGGCTGGGGGAAAAATCGTTCAGAGGGCCAGACTAGGGACGCACGGTCTGTGTGTGCACACGTGGTTGGGGGCGGTTGGACCCACGCTGACGAGCGTGACCCCAGCTAGTCACTTGTTTGTGGTTACTTGTACGGTGTCCGTGCCTTTGGCAGGCGCTACCACGTCAGGCAGTTCACCTGCGGTGCGGTGTAAGATGTTACGGGACGCTACCGATTGTACTTCTAGTAGGAGATACTCCTGTCGAGTTGGAGTGACAGACTGTCAGTCGTGCGACTTTGACCTTCGGGCTTTTGTCATGTTGACTGTGGTGTTCCGGTCGCTCCACCGTGGCACGTGTGTCAGTTTTCGTGCCGTGAGATCGGTGTTTTGTAGATTGCAAGGCTTCCCTTTCCGAGGTACTCACTTACTGCTAGCGTAGCGGTTTCTCCGTTTGCGAGGTAGGATTCGCGTGATCCCTATTGAGTCTTGTTCTGAGACTCATTCACTGCCTGTTTTCACCATGTTTCAGGTGAGTCACGGCCTCAGGGGAGCGCGTCTGAGGCTCAGCGTGGTTCGGGTGCCCAGCGTTAGTGCCAGAGGTCAGAACCGAGGTATGTCCCGTGTAGCTGTACTTTTCTTTCTTGTCTCTGTACTAGTTGTTGACTACTGTTGTTGTTTATTTTATTATATCTTGTAGGCCATGTATCATGTAAACTGTTAATTTATTTTCTGCTTAATTATATAACTATTTAATTTCTACAATTATTTGTGATACTTGTGTAGTCTCCACACCTTCCTTTTAACCCTTCCGAGTCTTCAGACTCGTGGGTGGCGGTACGAGTCTCGGGTTATCGGGCCTTCCCGGTAATCGGATTCTCGGGTCGTTACAATTGTTGCCCACCAAAGGGGCGCTGCGGGTGGGAACCAACCTTCTGCCACAGAGAGCCTCCGATCGTCCCTCTTTGGTGGCTCTCTTCTCTTTCTTTTTTTCGGAGGCTCTTTCCCTCTGGACGCCTCTTCTAGGGTTCTCTTGGTCTTTGAATGAATCATATATATAGGGGTTCTTGAGGTCTTAGATGACGGCTGGGAGAAAAAGGTGAATGGGCTAGCGCCCTTGGCCGCCAATTCACACGGGCCACTGGCCCATCTAGCATGTTTAGCATATCTGCTGATCTTTTCTTTGCCCATTTAATTTGTTCAGGCCTATTTGATGTTTTTAGGCCCATCTCAGGTTTGTTTTCTTCTTTTGTGAAGGTTGGCCGATTGATCGGCTTATACTTGTTTGTCTGAGCTTTCATTTGTTTCTTCGGGGATGATCCCGGATATTCTTCAGAGCTCTCAGGTCTTGCTTTAGCAGCTGTCCTTCGTAGCCGAGCATCTTTTCTTTTCTTCTTCTTTTCTTTGGCCTCGTCTTTTGTTCGGCTTCTGCCATTCTTTTTCTTCTTTTCTTTCTTTTCTTCTCTGTCAGCACAAGAGCACTCGATCAGAACTTAAGACCTACAGAAGCAGAAGTTAGGAAAAATTAGGAATATTTTCGGTGTCAACAAATGCCCCCCACCCGCAGGTGTCGCAACAAATGGACGAAAGAGCGGGACATGCGGGTGTAGCCCATAGCCCGCTCGCATCCTTTTATTATTCATTCTTTTTATTTATCCCATTTCCATTTATCATCATTTTCATTTCATTTTTTATTTCATCATCTATTTTTATTATCTTTTTTATTATCTTTTTTATATAACCTTATCCAAGCACGCAGACATTCATCGTCTGCAAGCATAGATTAGATATATGTAGCATAGTTCCCTATAACAGGGATAGGATAAGGATAATGCCCACGATTCACGGTCAGAGTGTGGCTCACGAAGCACAACTAAGGGAGATGTGCATACGTAAAGGGGACGCCGCGTAGAACATATGCATAGCAAGAACGACCATCTACACCCAAGACTATTCCTCCATAGTGTGAAAGTGCAATTATATGTGTAGTGAACCCTAGACATAGGGACATGCAGACGTTCTAAAAAACACTAGAGGATTACTTTATCGCCTACACATACATTCAGGGCTCTCGACTTTTGGTAGCTTCGCACAACCCCCTTGTTTATTTCTTAATTTTCAATTTCACCGTTTGGCGCGAGTTTCTTCATGTGTCTCAATGGGGATTCTCGACTACTAGGATTCGTCCTTTATTATGATACTATTGTGGATTTCACCATTTGACGCGAGTCTCCTCATATATCTCAATAGGGATTCCCGGCTACTAGGATTCATCCTATATTATAGTTTTATGATATATTTCATCGTTTGACGTGAGTCTCCTCATGTGTCTCAATGGGGATTCCCGGCTACTTGGATTCATCCTTACTTTAATTATGGGGTTTGCTGCACCATTTTCACGCGAGTCTCCTCATTTGTTTCAGTGGGGATTCCCGGTTACTTGGATTCACATTCCACTTATCATTATCATCATTTTTTTCTTCTTTTTTTTTGTCTTTAAAGGGGGTAGGCAACTTTTTCCTCACAGTCACCCTTTACGCGAGTGTAGAGATTTGAGCATCCACGAAGTGTTAAGAAGAATTTATGACGTCCCTATGGCTAAGGATCATTGCTCATATTACATGCGAACTGTGGGAGTTTCACCTAGGGTGTATCCTGTGAGTTGTGCTAGCATCATAGCTATGACTATTCCCCTAGCCGTATGCACTCACCGAGAATTGACTTTTTATTCCTTAGGGTGTGCCGTGACGCACGCAGACATAGAATCTGGGCAGCGCTATTTAGCAAGGAAATACGTGGTTTTAGAAATTTGAAGGAAGTGTATTACTATTATATTACAGGCGAACATGCACGTAAGGTAAACAAGCACACAAATCACGTCATGATCAATTTTTTCTCTTTTTTTTCTCCTTTTTTTTCTTTTTCTTTCTTTCTTTTTTTCTTTTTTCTTCTTCTTTCTCTTTTTTTTCTTTTTTTTGGCTCTCTTTTTTTCTTTGTAGGACTCAGTAAGTACGTCCACATGCTGACTATTTTGTAGGTGGGTAGCTGATGCCACGGCAATGGAGAGAAGGTGTCATATGTTATGGTGAATCCCTGGAGGGATCAAGGGTTGGTGTGAAACCAAAGGGGGTCTTTTCATTCATTGGTTCAGATAGTAATTTCGAGCTAATGGTAAGAGATTTGTCGGCTTTGACCGAAGGTCATGATGCCGAATGACTTGGCTTAGACGTAAGGTCATGACGCCAAGGAATGATATCTAACGGCTTAGACATAAAGTCATGACGCCACACAACTTGGCTTAGGCGGAAGGCCATGACGCCAAGGCGAAATATTTACCGGCTTAGGCGGAAAGCCATGACGCCAGACAAGGATATTTAACGGCTTAGACGTAAAGTCATGACGCCGTACAACATGGCTTAGGCGGAAGGTCATGACGCCAAGGCAGAATATTTACTGGCTTAGGCGGAAGGCAATGACGCCGGATAAGGATATTTAAATGCTTAGATGTAAAGTCATGATGCTGTACAACTTGGCTTAGGCGGAAGGCCATGACGCCAAGGCAGAATATTTACCGGCTTAAGCGGAAAGCCATGACACTGGACAAGAATATTTAACGGCTTAGACATAAAGTCATGACGCCGTACAACTTGGCTTAGGCGGAAGGCCGTGACGCCAAGGTAGAATATTTACTGGCTTAGGCGGAAAGGCATGACGCCAGACAAGAATATTTTACGGCTTAGACGTAAAGTCATGACGCCGTAAAACTAGGCTTAGGCGGAAGCTCATGACACCAAGGCAGAATATTTATCGGCTTAGGCGGAAAGCCATGACGCCGGACAAGAACATTTAACGGCTTAGACGTAAAGTCATGACGCCATACAACTTAGCTTAGGCGGAAGGCCATGACGCCAAGGTAGAATATTTACTGACTTAGGCAGAAAGCCATGATGTCGGAGAAGCGTATTCAACGGCTTAGACATAAAGTCATGACGTCGTGCAACTTGGCTTAGGCGGAAGGCCATGACGCCAAGGCAGAATATTTATCGGCTTAGGCGGAAAGCCATGACGTCGGATAAGAATATTTAACGGCTTAGACATAAAGTCATGATGCTGTAGATAGAATGAGTCTTTTTGTTCTTCAATTAGATGGAAGGGGAGAGTCACAAGTAGAAAGGATCTTTTCTTTCCTGGCTAGGCGGAAGGCCCAAGCCAAAGGTGAAGGGGTCTTTTTGTTGTCTGGCTGGACAAAAGGTCTGAGCCAGAGGTAAAAGGGTCTTTTTGTTGACTGACTGGATGAAAGGTCCGAGTCAGAGGTAAAAGGGTCTTTTTGTTGTATGGTCGGACGGATGGTCTGGACCAAAGGTGAAAGGGTCTTTTTGTTGACTGACTAGACGAAACGTCCGAGCCAGAGGTAGAATATGAACGTTAACCTGACGGGATGTCAGAGTCAACAAACCTTGCCTACGCGGTATGTCTAGGAAAGGGTAGAAATAAAGCATTGTTGTCGTCTTGACGTCATGTCGAACACGATGAACCTGGAAGAGATGAAGGGTCTGGGCCAGGGCAGAATATGGTCATTGACTTGACAGACTTGCCAAAGTCAACCAACTTGGAAAAGGCGTGAGGCCTGAACCAAAGGCAGAATATAACATAGGTGTTGGCTTGATGTCCTGTCAAAGTCAACGAACTTGGCAAATGCGTGAGACCTAAGCAAAGGACATAATGTGGGATAGGTGTTTGCTCGACATCATGTCGAAGCCAACGAACTCGGCGAAGGTGTGAGGCCTAGGCCAAGGGCATAATGTAGGATAGGTGCTTACCCAACATCATGTCAAAGTCAACGAACTTGGCAAAGGCATGAGGCCTAAGCCAAGAGTATAATGTGGGATAGGTGTTGATTCGACGTCATGTCGAAGTCAACGAACTTGGCAAATGCGTGAGGCCTAAGCAATGGGCAGAATATGGGATAGGTGTTGACTCAACGTCATGTCAAAGTCAACGGACTTGACAGAGGTCTAAGGCCTAATCCAAGGGTATGATGTAGGATAGGTGTTGACTCGACGTCATGTCGAAGCCAACGAACTTGGCAAAGGCATGAGGCCTGAGCCAAGGGCAGAACGTAGGATAGGTGTTGACCCGATGGAACGTCGAAGCCGACGAACTTGGCAGAGGGGTGATGCCTAAGCCAAGGGTATAATGTAGGATAAGTGTTTACTCATCGTCATGTCGAAGCCAACGAACTTGGCAGAGGCATGAGGACTGAGCCAAGGGCAGAACATAGGATAGGTGTCGACCTGACAGAACGTCGAAGCCAATGAACTTGGCAGAGGCGTGAGGCCTAAGCCAAGGGTAGAATATAAAATGGGTGTCGACTCGACGTCATAACGTAGCCAACGAACTTGGCAGATGCGTGAGGCCTAAGCCAAGGGCAGAACATGATGTATAGATGTTGACCCGACGTCATGTTGAAGCTGGCCAACTTGGTGAAGACGTGAGGTCTAAGCCAGGATAGAATATGGACGCTGACCCGTGGAGATGTCGAGATCAACAAATCCTGCTCAGATAGAAGGTCTGAGATAAAGTGAAGGAATCTTTTGTTGGTTTATTCGTTTGGACTGGTTGGGTTTATTGAATTTGTTAAGTTTGTTGAGTTTATTGGTTCTATAGGATTTGTTGGTTTTGATTGAGTTTGTTAAATTCATTAGATTTATTGGTTGAATTTATTGAGGTTTATTTGGTTTCATAGGCTTATTGATTTATTGAGTTGATTAATTTTGCTTAGCTTACTAGGTTTATTGAATTTTGTTGGGTTTATTTGATTTATCAAGATTTTTTTTATATTGAGCTCATGGGATTGATTGATTTATTTGATTTATTTGATTTTGTTGGACTTATTGAGTTTGTTGGGTTTATTAAATTTATTTTAAATCATCATTTTCCTTTCTTCATTCATTTTCATCATTTTTTATTCATTTCTTTCTTTTTTTTGTTTCCTTTTTTTGTTATTTATTTTTTTTGTTGGGCTCCCTAACGCAGTCTCGTCTACGATGCGAGATATTTTATCCGGTGGGACTATTGATGAATTTGGTTGTTTATTCTGCTGGTAGGGCTAGGGATTGATGTCCAAGAGCCCGGCAGACCTGGCGATGGTGGAGTGCCTCCGGCCAAGGAAAGGGGTTTTATGAATCCTGCCCAGTGGGACAAAGGGTAATTTTGGGGCTCGGCAAGGGCGGAGTGCCTCACGCCAAGGAAAAGACTTTGTGGACCCAGCCCTATGGGACAGAGTTTATTTTCGAGCGCCACAGGGGGCGGAGCACCTCAGGCCAAGGAAAAGACTTTGTGGACCCAGCCCAATGGGACAGAAGGTAATTTTCAAGTTCGGCTAGGGCGGAGCACCTCCCGCCAAGGGAAAGCTTTCTGGACACAGCCCGGCGAGACTGATGGGCGAATTATTGAGCTTGACAAGGGAAGAGCGCCTTATGGCAAGGAAAAGGATATCTTATTGGGCTGACATTAGGCAAGGAATCTGAACTGGCGGTGATAGGAGAGTCCCGTGGGACAAATATGGCATTTGTTGAGTTATGATTTTGATGATTGTTGTAATTGTTAAGTTATGGTTTTGATGATAACTAAACTTAATGTGTGTTCACGTGATGATAACTAAACTTGGTTGATTACACATGTTATTGATGTTTGTGTTCATTCATCTTGTTGTTTATGCTGGTTGCATATGCTGGTTTTACAAGAGGCAAGAGGTTTTATAACCTCTTTAATGTTAACAAGCATGCAATTAACCCTGACTATCTTGTATGCAGGATCAAACTCATGGTTGTCACCTGGTAAACCAAACGTGTGGATAAGCACCCTACTCCTCTGCAATACAAAACATGTGATATATGTCATTTACTGTCAAGAGTCATTGGTAAGATACTTACCATGTTAAAGCATCAATCTCACCATAGATATTTCATATATGTTTCATTAATACACCTCATTCATGCACCTTAAACATGAAACCCTTCTGGCCATCGTGCGCCCTCGCCCGCGGACATGGTGAGATTGGACTTGATATGGACTTGAAGCTCTTGACTTTTGGACATGTTTCATTGGTCTAACATTTCATTTTTGCAGGTTTGAAGATTGGCGGTCGACCTGTGGACCCTTGGCGGTCGACCTGAAATGACAGAATTGAAGATTGTCAACCTGTAAACCTGGCGGTCGACCGCCAGGACCCTAGCGGTCGACCGGTTTTCCCAGCAGCCACACAGCTACAGGATGGCCCCTAGCGGTCGACCGCCAGCCCACCTCCGGTCGACCGCCAGCCTCGAAGCCTCCAACTTTGACTTTTTGTTTCCAATTCGTGGAGAGATTCCCTTCCCCATTTCTTTAATCCCAATGCTCCTAATCACCCCATAAATTGTGGATCTGGGTCTGGGCCTTGTCTCCTAACCTTCCAATGGGTTATAAAACCTCTCTTTGAGGTCATGAACCCCAAGAGGCTCCAAGAGAACAAGAGGGATCAAACTGGCTCAAGGAAGAGGAGGAATATCACTGTAGCCGTGAACAGTGATTCGAAGATCAAAGCCTCATCATAGTTGAAGTTCCAAGATCCATTTTGAAGCCTTCATCTTCCCATGAACTGAAGCAACAATAAATCAACCTAGAGAGATCAAGATTGTAGCTATCAAGGGAAGGTTGCTGTAACGATCGTGAACAACATTCCTTCCACCAAGTTCTTCATCCGATCGAAGCCATTCAAGCATCAACTGAAGCCATTCAGTCATCTTCCAAAGCCAGGGAGTTCCAATCAAGCAAGGATCTCAAGAAGAGCTTAAGGGAAGGCTGTCCAAGTGAAGAGAAGAAGAAGTACTGTAGCAGTGAACAGTACTCCGTGCAAGGAAACCTACATCCAATACAAGGTCATTCAAGCTGAGTCTCAAGCCATTCAGGTGAAGAAGGAATCAACGCGAACATCCGGAGCATACACTCAGGGGGAGCCTAAATCAGGAGCATTCTAAATTGTGGTCTATTTATTTTGGTGTCTTGTGCTTTAAGTTTCATATTTGTGTTTCATCATAAACCGCTATAACTTGTGTGTGTGGATCGTTGTTGGATCCGTGGTCGTATGTGTGTGTGTCATACTTGATTCATGTGTGCGTAGGTCTTCTTAGATCTGTGTGTGTGTGTGGATTTATCCAGATTTTAGTGTTTGTGTGTGTGGAGTGCTGCACTTGTCGCAGCGTGTGTGTGTCTTGTTGATTCGCTTGTTGGATCGTGTTGGAGACTTCGTCTCCGTGTGTGTGTGTGTGCTTTGGGGTGCGTCCCCGTGTGTGTGGGTAGGCGTCGTCCTGTGTGTATGGTTGGAGCGTCGTCTCCGTTTGGGGATTTATCCCCGAGGGAAGCCTCACCGGGTTTGGTGAGGGGTGGACGTAGGATTGCCGTCATTGCATCCGAACCACCTTAAAAATCGTTGTGCATTTGTGTGTTATTTGTGTGGTTTGATTGCTTTCGTTGTTTGGTAGTGTGGGAACGGTGAGTTTGAGAGAATTGGTTAATTAGTTTTCAATTGCTAATTATTGTTTACCACATATTTTGTAAAAAGCTAAAAGTTTTCCTTAAAATTGGTGAACACCCAATTCACCCCCCCCCTCTTGGGTGTCATTGATCGCGGGACTTCAGCATTATTGCGGCTGAATGCCGAAAGGCCATAAAAGTGCATTGATTGGGAGCATAGGTCCCAGATCAAGGGTAGAGGGTTAATCCCGGTGGACCAAGTGGGGAGTACCTTCGTAGGATGGGAAGATAGCAAGGCACGATGAATCCCGGCGGGACCAAGGGGTATTGAGATGGGCCATTAGAAGCCGAAAGGCACTTATTTGCTGTCTTGATAGGGAGTCGAGGGTGTAGACAACTCGGCAGGACTTGTTCTTTTCATTCCCCTCAATGGGTATGGACCTGTATCCGAAACGGGCGGCCTAGTGGCCAATGAGAGCTCTTTAGTGTCGGTGGGATTGTTGATCACATAGTCCCCCTGGGGATATTCGGTGACAGCTATGCATTAGATCAACAACTATCTTTTTTTGTCATTGATTTGTTCAGGAGAAGCTCCGAACAGCTTCGGCTCGGGCCACTGGCGCTTACGCCAAGGGTCATCCTCTTGGCCCTTTTTTTTAGACGCTATGGTTGTCGGGTTTTTCTACCTCCGCAGATGGCGTAGTCATTTTATTTTCCCTTGGACATTCACTATGCAATGCTACTAGGGGGCGGATGGGGAGGCCTTGTTGACCTCATAATTTCCTTTTCTTCTTTTCTTTTGCATTCATTCTTCTTCTTTTTTCTTTTGAATGGACAGCTCGGATGGCGCTGACAGTGCGATGCAGATCAGAGCCGTCACCCTTCATCCATTTGTCTTTAAACAGACCAAGGTGGGTGCATAGGAGAGTGCTCATCCCCTAAGAGAGGGGATAAGTGGTTCGCTCTGTTGAGTACGGACTGAATAGATCTAGAGGGGGGGTGAATAGATCTAGCCCCTTTTTGAATTTATAAATCAACAATCGATTAGACCTTAAGCAAGCTATGGGTTGCAACGATAAAACTGATAGCTATAGCGACAGCAAGCAATAATAAGAGCACACACCACACGAAAAATCACAAGACGGGATTTTTAGGTGGTTCAGTCTCTTCCCGAGACTTACGTCCACCCCTTGCTCAACTTGAGCAAGGCTTCACTAAATGAGAACTTCTGATCTCACACAAACACCGCTGTCACACAGCTTGTTCCTGCTGACACACAGCTTGACTCCGCTGCCTCACAGCTTGACTCCGCTGCCTCACAGCTTGACTCCGCTGCTTCACAGCTTGACTCTTGATGTAATGAAAAGATAAATAGAAAAAGGTGTAACAAGGCTGAACATAGACTTTTGAAGCAGAGTAATTAAAGAGTTCAGCTTGGGACTCAATCACATAGGTAACAAGGCGAGACTCCCTGTAGGACTTCCAGCAGGATGCCTTCAGCTGCCTTGCTGCTGGAACTTGCAACGCCTTGAGCCAGGTCTTCTTTCTGCAGCACCGAAGAACACTTCTGTCTTCTGCTGCTTCTTGATTGCCGGAGAGCCACTCTTCCTTTTCTCTTTCAGAGTATCTTCGTGGGTGTCCTTTTCTTCTGCTCTATGTTCCACACCCAGCTCTCTGTCTTTTCTCCTTTTTGCACAGTTCTTATTAAGCACGAAGCTGTTTCCCGCGCAAGTGCAAAACCTGTTGGATTACTCGCTAAAAACAGGGAGAAGATTAAATAGAATCTTAGAAAAGATTTGACCGGTTCTTAGCAAGATTCTCTCCTTGAATCCCGTGCGGAATCTTATCATCTGAACCGCCCAACAACCTGCAGCAACAACCTGCAGGTTTTTCTCAACAGAAACTGAATTCGGTTGAATTTCGGTTCTGGACGCGGTTCCGCTTGTGGTCGACAACGACCCTGTCTCTGGTCGATAATGAGCATTGTCCAGACGGCTGGTTCTTCAGGCTGACGCTCGTATCGCTCATTGTTGACAATAGCCCTGTCGCTGGTCGACAAGGGGCAATGTCCAGATGTATGGCAGTTCTGTCTGATGCTCTGTCTGTTCGGTGGTCGACAACGGGCAGACCTTTGGTTGACCACCGAAGTCTGTACAGAGGAGAATTAACTGGTCGACCACCGAAGTCTGTACAAAGGAAAAGTAACTGGTTGACCACCGAAGTCTGTACAGAGGAAAGTCTGTACAGAGGAAAAGTCTGTACAGAGTTGGATTCGCTTGTATTGCTTCGTGGTCGACAACGGGCAGGGCTCTGGTCGACAACCAGAGCGCATACAGAGAAAACATAGCTTGAACTGTGTTTGGTTGGATTCGTTGGTCGACAATGACTACTACTCTGGTCGACAAGAAACCTTGACAACTTCCTCTGATTTGTTGACTTCATTAGAACTTCAGTATACCTGAAATTACTTGAACTATCAGATTTGCATTGAATTAGTTAACCACATCTTTTGTCATCATCAAATTATCATGAGTCCATTACTTTATATTGAAGGAGCAATTAAACATATCCTTTGTCATCATCAAAACTAAAGGGATGCACAACATTCTCCCCCTTTTTGATGATGACAACCATGAGTCATTGTGACAAATCTTGCAATTATTTTAGCCAGACAATTCATTTGATATGTTATTCAAAGATATGTTATTCAAAGACATCCATAGAGAAGGTAAGATGAAACTTGACATTATTTGGCACAAGGACAACATACTCTTTCTCCCCCAACATAACCATAAGTAGACTTGACATTATTTGGCACAAGGACAACATACTCTTTCTCCCCCTTTGTCAACAGCAAAAAGAGGGGAAATAAAAAAAAATAATCACTCCGAACAGGATGTGAAAGGAGGTGGTGGAGCAGAATGAAATACGAAGACTCCTGGGTATTTATCCTAGGGTAGAGAAACAGCTTGATGAAGAAAACGAAGGGTCAGGATTTAATCAGCCGAATTGAATTTTGGGGAAATTGATTGAAGTGTACGCCCTTTCCTTAATGAAACATTTATTTAACCTATCCATTCTTAGCAGAGATCACCTTGTAAACAAGTAGAGTGGGCCTTGTGGTTCATTGAATTTGAAGGTATTGCACCAATAAACTTGCGCCCCATATCTAATTTTCCTCCATATGACTTCTCAAACTTATAATAGATTTCATGAGGCTGTTTGACTAACAGTGCGAGCTGAACAGTGTTTTTAGCTTTTCTTTGCATGCCATGCCTTCGGTCAACCATTTTCTTCTGTCGTTTGAGTAATTTTGAAATTTTCTTTTTGGAATCATTTTGAAGGCTGTGGTCAGGTTTATCACATGCTTTTCTACACGAGGAGACACGCTTTTTACACGCCAGAAACCTCGGCTACTTAGCATGCCTAACCATTCCACTTTTAACTGGGACACACCTTTTATCCGTGAAGATATACGTTTATCAGACGCCAATATCCCCAGTTACTCAGTATGCCCAATCTCAATAATTTTTGAGAGCAGCAGAGATAGATTGATTCTTCATGACACACATGCCTCTCACTTATTTTTCATCCAATTTTTTCTTTAACATGGGAGGCAGTAGTTTCTCAGAATCCAATCCATTGCTCTACCATGAAGACAGAATTATGGCGTATTCCACGTGCATTCATGCTATATTATTGGATTTATATTAACTGTTCAGAATTAGCACAGGTAGAGAAACCGACTCACTACTAAAAATCATAAGTCTTCAAAATCATGTGACAGAATCATAGTTATGGCTTGACTTTATTGAAGTAGTACAGTCCAAATCCTCATTACTACACTCAACCTCTACTCTTATTGATCACCTTGGTGATTTTATTGGAAGATATGGTTAGGTTATTCAATGTTTCATCAAGGAATGAGTTTACACTTTTACTCCCCCTCAATTTGTGAATCCATGCTGAATCAAAAAAATGTTGGCCAGGATGAGATAGACAGACACAGGGAATGGAAAGTATGAATGATGATGAATGAGTGAATATGAATCTGAGTCCAAACAGTTTAACCAGTCCAGAAGATTCCCTACCAGAACTAGTGTCAACCAGGAACCTGTCTAAAGTGGACATTTGCTTCCGTACAGATCCATTGTCGACCATGGGACTGTCTGTTGTCGACATCTGCGCAGCCACAGAACCCATTCCAGTATCCTGTCCTGATGGCGTTGTCGACCACTGCCCGGTCGTTGGTCGACCACCAGAGCTAACCAGTAGCAGTACCAGGAGCTTGCAGGCTTGCTTCAGTAATCAGTTGAACTCCCAACCTTACCAGTAGCAGATACTTAGCTGACATAACTATTTGCAGAAATGATAGAGAGTCATAAACAACGACTGATTTTCTTTTCTTTCAAACAGATTTAGTTTTTCATGCATGGCACTTATCCATGATTCAACCTTTAAGGTTTTCACTACAGATTTGGGCTCTATTTGGGACACAAGGGCAAGTTGATCTAGTTCATTAATGGTCTTGAGCTGAGATCTAGTCTTCCTAGGATCATGACTACTACCAATAATGTTATCCAAGGGATGATCTCTAAGAAGTCTTGAGTTTTCAAGATTGTTACCTGAGTTGACCTCTCCTTCGGTTTGGTCATTAGAATTACCTTGATTTCTTTCTTGATTCAGTTCTTCTTCATTCTCCATCGGTTTTTCTTTGCCATCCTGAAATTCCCCATCTTCTTCTTCCTTGCTGACCTGTTCATTTTTGCCAAAATCATTAATTTCATCAAATGAAATATGAGGGGGTTCTTCAACCACTTGATCTCTGGTGTTAAATACCCTATAGGCTCTTGATCGATCAGAATAGCCCAAGAATATTCCTGAGTTGCTCTTAGGTTCAGATTTGTCCAAGACTTTCTTATCATTGTTATGAATGTAACACCTTGCACCAAAGATTCTAAAATGAGCTAGGGATGGTTTCTTACCTTTGAATATTTTACATGGAGTTTTTGCACTAAACGGTCTTACCACTTGTTGTGCATGACTGCCTGACATTCCTGCATCACAAATTACACAGAAACTTTTGGACCCCAATGGTACCCGGGTCCAAGATAGCTTGTGAAATCATGAAACTGCTGTAACAACATCTTGGGAACCCAAACTTTGTTAGAACAGTTTGTCTTTTCGATTCTTAACTTGTTCAGGTTGTGTTCCTTTTGATTTAATGTTCCTCTATGTTGAGTCCATTTTCTTAAATTCCAATTTCCATTCTGTTTCAGCTGAGAGAAGTTGTGGGTTCTGTTTGTATGTCTGGTCGACATCTGGTATGTCTGTGGTCGACCAGGGTTTCTCCCGAAGCCAGTACCTGTTCTGGCAGACCCTCTGGTCGACATAGGAGGAGTCTGTTGTCGACCAGCCTGTTTCCAGACACCTTGTTTTACAGGTCTGGGTTTATTAACATGATTTAATGCTCTGTTTGTCTGGTTACTTCTGTGAATTTGAACTTCTCGTCTGATATGGCTGTTGTTTTTAAGCTGATGTAGATTGACCATTTTCCCTTTAGAATTCCTCTCTTCCCAGGTGACATTAGTCTGTTTAGAGGAACTTTCAGCTATGTCCTTTTGTTTGTTTTGATATAGGTTTATCAGGGGGCCTTTTCCTTTTGTGTCAGCTTTTTCATTTAACGTTTTTAGTTGAAATTCCTTTTTAGCTGTTGGGTTGTATCCTAACCCCTCTTTCTGAAAATTTACTTTTATTCCTAACACCGCGTTCAAGTTTTCTTCACCCTTAGTCATTTTTTCCAATGTTTCCTGTTTGTTTTTTAGTTCACTTTGGATTCTTTCTATTTCTTTCAGAAGTTGACTGTTTTCTTCCTTGAGTGAGTTGTTTCTTTCTTGAGTTAACTTAGTTTGCTGTTCATATTCTTGAGTCTTTAGTTTTAACTCATCAATTGTGTTTTTTAGTATCTCATTTTCTTCCAATAGTTCTTTGACATTTTCTTCATCTGTCTTGTGTTGATTCAGCTTATTTTGCAAGGTGGTGATTTCCAATTCTAGTTTAGTTCTGTTAGCAATTAGGTTGCTGTCATCATTGAGCTGATTAACTTTCTTCTTCAACCTTTTATTTTCCTTTCTTGTTATTTCATATGTATCAAGTAAGTCTGAATAGGCTTCTTCCCAATCTGAACTAGAAAAATCTTGAAAAGGGGAGGTTACCTCAAGATCGTTGCTGTCTCCTTTGGCCATTAGACATGTGTTTCCTTCTTCTTCTTCGGAGGTTGTTTCCTCTTCGCTGCTTTCCTCCTCCTCGCTCCATGTGCTTATCATTGCCTTTGGTCTCTTGCCTTTCCACTTGAAGCTTGATTTCTTAGGAGCCTCTGGACATTCAGCCTTCATGTGTCCTGATTTTCTGCAGTTGTAGCAGGCAAGTTTGTTAGATGAGGCTTTAGTTTTGTCAGACTGAAACTGGGGTGACCTTCTTACCATGCCCTTCGGATTTTTAAATCCCTTACCTTCCTTCCGCAGAAACTTTCTGAACTTTCTTGTTAGCGTGGCAAGCTCACCAGTTTCCTCACCTGTGCTAGATGAGTCATCAGTGTCAGATGATTCAGAGGTGCCTATTTTAGTTTTCAGAGCTAGCTGTTTCTTTTTCTTGCCCTCTTCTTCCTTTCCTTTTAGATTGACCTCATAGGCCATTAGGGAACCTACTAGTTCATCCACAGTCATAGTAGTGAGGTTCTTTGAGTCCTCAATGACTGTGGCCTTGGTATGCCACATAGGAGTGAGGGACCTTAAAATTTTTCTCACTAGCTCTTGCTCCTTGTAGGTTTTCCCTAGACTCTTTAAGCTATTTGTTAGTTGCACTAGTCTAGCATACATATCAGAAATGTTTTCATCAGTTTTCATTCTAAACATTTCATATTCTGAGACTAACATATTTGCTTTTGTCTCCCTTACCTCTGACGTACCTTCATAGATGACCTTGAGTCGATCCCACATCTCCTTGGCTGTTGCACATTGTGAGACTCTTGAGAACTCCGTGGGATGAAGTGCGCATTGCATTACATTCATAGCTCCCCAGTTGATGGTTGATTTTCTGACCTGTTCTCTGGTCCAGGTATCCTCGTCTTCGGGCAGATCATAGGGTCTGTGGCTCACTACTCTCCACATCTCATGATCTTGTGCTCTCAAGAACACCTGCATACGATTTTTCCAGTATGAGTAATCATTTCCATCGAAATATGGTGGTCTAGTTACTGAGTGTCCCTCAGCCATTAGACTTCTAGAGTTCAGTCCGGCAGGCCTCTCCTGGTTGTTAGACCACATTTTTGGAGAGTCTGGTTCTGATACCACGTGTTGAGTATGGACTGAATAGATCTAGAGGGGGGGTGAATAGATCTAGCCCCTTTTTGAATTTATAAATCAACAATCGATTAGACCTTAAGCAAGCTATGGGTTGCAACGATAAAACTGATAGCTATAGCGACAGCAAGCAATAATAAGAGCACACACCACACGAAAAATCACAAGACAGGATTTTTAGGTGGTTCAGTCTCTTCCCGAGACTTACGTCCACCCCTTGCTCAACTTGAGCAAGGCTTCACTAAATGAGAACTTCTGATCTCACACAAACACCGCTGTCACACAGCTTGTTCCTGCTGACACACAGCTTGACTCCGCTGCCTCACAGCTTGACTCCGCTGCCTCACAGCTTGACTCCGCTGCTCACAGCTTGACTCTTGATGTAATGAAAAGATAAATAGAAAAAGGTGTAACAAGGCTGAACATAGACTTTTGAAGCAGAGTAATTAAAGAGTTCAGCTTGGGACTCAATCACATAGGTAACAAGGCAAGACTCCCTGTAGGACTTCCAGCAGGATGCCTTCAGCTGCCTTGCTGCTGGAACTTGCAACGCCTTGAGCCAGGTCTTCTTTCTGCAGCACCGAAGAACACTTCTGTCTTCTGCTGCTTCTTGATTGCCGGAGAGCCACTCTTCCTTTTCTCTTTCAGAGTATCTTCGTGGGTGTCCTTTTCTTCTGCTCTATGTTCCACACCCCGCTCTCTGTCTCTTCTCCTTTTTGCACCAGTTCTTATTAAGCACGAAGCTGTTTCCCGCGCAAGTGCAAAACCTGTTGGATTACTCGCTAAAAACAGGGAGAAGATTAAATAGAATCTTAGAAAAGATTTGACCGGTTCTTAGCAAGATTCTCTCCTTGAATCCCGTGCGGAATCTTATCATCTGAACCGCCCAACAACCTGCAGCAACAACCTGCAGGTTTTTCTCAACAGAAACTGAATTCGGTTGATTTCGGTTCTGGACGCGGTTCCGCTTGTGGTCGACAACGACCCTGTCTCTGGTCGACAATGAGCATTGTCCAGACGGCTGGTTCTTCAGGCTGACGCTCGTATCGCTCATTGTTGACAATAGCCCTGTCGCTGGTCGACAAGGGGCAATGTCCAGATGTATGGCAGTTCTGTCTGATGCTCTGTCTGTTCCGTGGTCGACAACGGGCAGGCCTTTGGTTGACCACCGAAGTCTGTACAGAGGAGAATTAACTGGTCGACCACCGAAGTCTGTACAAAGGAAAGTAACTGGTTGACCACCGAAGTCTGTACAGAGGAAAGTCTGTACAGAGGAAAAGTCTGTACAGAGTTGGATTCGCTTGTATTGCTTCGTGGTCGACAACGGGCAGGGCTCTGGTCGACAACCAGAGCGCGTACAGAGAAAACATAGCTTGAACTGTGTTTGGTTGGATTCGTTGGTCGACAATGACTACTACTCTGGTCGACAAGAAACCTTGACAACTTCCTCTGATTTGTTGACTTCATTAGAACTTCAGTATACCTGAAATTACTTGAACTATCAGATTTGCATTGAATTAGTTAACCACATCTTTTGTCATCATCAAATTATCATGAGTCCATTACTTTATATTGAAGGAGCAATTAAACATATCCTTTGTCATCATCAAAACTAAAGGGATGCACAACATTCTCCCCCTTTTTGATGATGACAACCATGAGTCATTGTGACAAACCATGCAATTATTTAAGCCAGACAATTCATTTGATATGTTATTCAAAGATATGTTATTCAAAGACATCCATAGAGAAGGTAAGATGACAATAACATAACCATAAGTAGACTTGGCATTATTTGGCACAAGGACAACAAACTCTTTCTCCCCCTTTGTCAACAGCAAAAAGAGGGGAAATCAAAAAAATAATCACTCCGAACAGGATGTGAAAGGAGGTGGTGGAGCAGAATGAAATACGAAGACTCCTGGGTGTTTATCCTAGGGTAGAGAAACAGCTTGATGAAGAAAACGAAGGGTCAGGATTTAATCAGCCGAATTGAATTTTGGGGAAATTGATTGAAGTGTACGCCCTTTCCTTAATGAAGCATTTATTTAACCTATCCATTCTTAGCAGAGATCACCTTGTAAACAAGTAGAGTGGGCCTTGTGGTTCATTGAATTTGAAGGTATTGCACCAATAAACTTGCGCCCCATATCTAATTTTCCTCCATATGACTTCTCAAACTTATAATAGATTTCATGAGGCTGTTTGACTAACAGTGCGAGCTGAACAGTGTTTTTAGCTTTTCTTTGCATGCCATGCCTTCGGTCAACCATTTTCTTCTGTCGTTTGAGTAATTTTGAAATTTTCTTTTTGGAATCATTTTGAAGGCTGTGGTCAGGTTTATCACATGCTTTTCTACACGAGGAGACACGCTTTTTACACGCCAGAAACCTCGGCTACTTAGCATGCCTAACCATTCCACTTTTAACTGGGACACACCTTTTATCCGTGAAGATATACGTTTATCAGACGCCAATATCCCCAGTTACTCAGTATGCCCAATCTCAATAATTTTTGAGAGCAGCAGAGATAGATTGATTCTTCATGACACACATGCCTCTCACTTATTTTTCATCCAATGTTTTCTTTAACATGGGAGGCAGTAGTTTCTCAGAATCCAATCCATTGCTCTACCATGAAGATAGAATTATGGCGTATTCCACGTGCATTCATGCTATATTATTGGATTTATATTAACTGTTCAGAATTAGCACAGGTAGAGAAACCGACTCACTACTAAAAATCATAAGTCTTCAAAATCATGTGACAGAATCATAGTTATGGCTTGACTTTATTGAAGTAGTACAGTCCAAATCCTCATTACTACACTCAACCTCTACTCTTATTGATCACCTTGGTGATTTTATTGGAAGATATGGTTAGGTTATTCAATGTTTCATCAAGGAATGAGTTTACACTTTTACTCCCCCTCAATTTGTGAATCCATGCTGAATCAAAAAAATGTTGGCCAGGATGAGATAGACAGACACAGGGAATGGAAAGTATGAATGATGATGAATGAGTGAATATGAATCTGAGTCCAAACAGTTTAACCAGTCCAGAAGATTCCCTACCAGAACTAGTGTCAACCAGGAACCTGTCTAAAGTGGACATTTGCTTCCGTACAGATCCATTGTCGACCATGGGACTGTCTGTTGTCGACATCTGCGCAGCCACAGAACCCATCCAGTATCCTGTCCTGATGGCGTTGTCGACCACTGCCCGGTCGTTGGTCGACCACCAGAGCTAACCAGTAGCAGTACCAGGAGCTTGCAGGCTTGCTTCAGTAATCAGTTGAACTCCCAACCTTACCAGTAGCAGATACTTAGCTGACATAACTATTTGCAGAAATGATAGAGAGTCATAAACAACGACTGATTTTCTTTTCTTTCAAACAGATTTAGTTTTTCATGCATGGCACTTATCCATGATTCAACCTTTAAGGTTTTCACTACAGATTTGGGCTCTATTTGGGACACAAGGGCAAGTTGATCTAGTTCATTAATGGTCTTGAGCTGAGATCTAGTCTTCCTAGGATCATGACTACTACCAATAATGTTATCCAAGGGATGATCTCTAAGAAGTCTTGAGTTTTCAAGATTGTTACCTGAGTTGACCTCTCCTTCGGTTTGGTCATTAGAATTACCTTGATTTCTTTCTTGATTCAGTTCTTCTTCATTCTCCATCGGTTTTTCTTTGCCATCCTGAAATTCCCCATCTTCTTCTTCCTTGCTGACCTGTTCATTTTTGCCAAAATCATTAATTTCATCAAATGAAATATGAGGGGGTTCTTCAACCACTTGATCTCTGGTGTTAAATACCCTATAGGCTCTTGATCGATCAGAATAGCCCAAGAATATTCCTGAGTTGCTCTTAGGTTCAGATTTGTCCAAGACTTTCTTATCATTGTTATGAATGTAACACCTTGCACCAAAGATTCTAAAATGAGCTAGGGATGGTTTCTTACCTTTGAATATTTTACATGGAGTTTTTGCACTAAACGGTCTTACCACTTGTTGTGCATGACTGCCTGACATTCCTGCATCACAAATTACACAGAAACTTTTGGACCCCAATGGTACCCGGGTCCAAGATAGCTTGTGAAATCATGAAACTGCTGTAACAACATCTTGGGAACCCAAACTTTGTTAGAACAGTTTGTCTTTTCGATTCTTAACTTGTTCAGGTTGTGTTCCTTTTGATTTAATGTTCCTCTATGTTGAGTCCATTTTCTTAAATTCCAATTTCCATTCTGTTTCAGCTGAGAGAAGTTGTGGGTTCTGTTTGTATGTCTGGTCGACATCTGGTATGTCTGTGGTCGACCAGGGTTTCTCCCGAAGCCAGTACCTGTTCTGGCAGACCCTCTGGTCGACATAGGAGGAGTCTGTTGTCGACCAGCCTGTTTCCAGACACCTTGTTTTACAGGTCTGGGTTTATTAACATGATTTAATGCTCTGTTTGTCTGGTTACTTCTGTGAATTTGAACTTCTCGTCTGATATGGCTGTTGTTTTTAAGCTGATGTAGATTGACCATTTTCCCTTTAGAATTCCTCTCTTCCCAGGTGACATTAGTCTGTTTAGAGGAACTTTCAGCTATGTCCTTTTGTTTGTTTTGATATAGGTTTATCAGGGGGCCTTTTCCTTTTGTGTCAGCTTTTTCATTTAACGTTTTTAGTTGAAATTCCTTTTTAGCTGTTGGGTTGTATCCTAACCCCTCTTTCTGAAAATTTACTTTTATTCCTAACACCGCGTTCAAGTTTTCTTCACCCTTAGTCATTTTTTCCAATGTTTCCTGTTTGTTTTTTAGTTCACTTTGGATTCTTTCTATTTCTTTCAGAAGTTGACTGTTTTCTTCCTTGAGTGAGTTGTTTCTTTCTTGAGTTAACTTAGTTTGCTGTTCATATTCTTGAGTCTTTAGTTTTAACTCATCAATTGTGTTTTTTAGTATCTCATTTTCTTCCAATAGTTCTTTGACATTTTCTTCATCTGTCTTGTGTTGATTCAGCTTATTTTGCAAGGTGGTGATTTCCAATTCTAGTTTAGTTCTGTTAGCAATTAGGTTGCTGTCATCATTGAGCTGATTAACTTTCTTCTTCAACCTTTTATTTTCCTTTCTTGTTATTTCATATGTATCAAGTAAGTCTGAATAGGCTTCTTCCCAATCTGAACTAGAAAAATCTTGAAAAGGGGAGGTTACCTCAAGATCGTTGCTGTCTCCTTTGGCCATTAGACATGTGTTTCCTTCTTCTTCTTCGGAGGTTGTTTCCTCTTCGCTGCTTTCCTCCTCCTCGCTCCATGTGCTTATCATTGCCTTTGGTCTCTTGCCTTTCCACTTGAAGCTTGATTTCTTAGGAGCCTCTGGACATTCAGCCTTCATGTGTCCTGATTTTCTGCAGTTGTAGCAGGCAAGTTTGTTAGATGAGGCTTTAGTTTTGTCAGACTGAAACTGGGGTGACCTTCTTACCATGCCCTTCGGATTTTTAAATCCCTTACCTTCCTTCCGCAGAAACTTTCTGAACTTTCTTGTTAGCGTGGCAAGCTCACCAGTTTCCTCACCTGTGCTAGATGAGTCATCAGTGTCAGATGATTCAGAGGTGCCTATTTTAGTTTTCAGAGCTAGCTGTTTCTTTTTCTTGCCCTCTTCTTCCTTTCCTTTTAGATTGACCTCATAGGCCATTAGGGAACCTACTAGTTCATCCACAGTCATAGTAGTGAGGTTCTTTGAGTCCTCAATGACTGTGGCCTTGGTATGCCACATAGGAGTGAGGGACCTTAAAATTTTTCTCACTAGCTCTTGCTCCTTGTAGGTTTTCCCTAGACTCTTTAAGCTATTTGTTAGTTGCACTAGTCTAGCATACATATCAGAAATGTTTTCATCAGTTTTCATTCTAAACATTTCATATTCTGAGACTAACATATTTGCTTTTGTCTCCCTTACCTCTGACGTACCTTCATAGATGACCTTGAGTCGATCCCACATCTCCTTGGCTGTTGCACATTGTGAGACTCTTGAGAACTCCGTGGGATGAAGTGCGCATTGCATTACATTCATAGCTCCCCAGTTGATGGTTGATTTTCTGACCTGTTCTCTGGTCCAGGTATCCTCGTCTTCGGGCAGATCATAGGGTCCGTGGCTCACTACTCTCCACATCTCATGATCTTGTGCTCTCAAGAACACCTGCATACGATTTTTCCAGTATGAGTAATCATTTCCATCGAAATATGGTGGTCTAGTTACTGAGTGTCCCTCAGCCATTAGACTTCTAGAGTTCAGTCCGGCAGGCCTCTCCTGGTTGTTAGACCACATTTTTGGAGAGTCTGGCTCTGATACCACGTGTTGAGTACGGACTGAATAGATCTAGAGGGGGGGTGAATAGATCTAGCCCCTTTTTCAATTTATAAATCAACAATCGATTAGACCTTAAGCAAGCTATGGGTTGCAACGATAAAACTGATAGCTATAGCGACAGCAAGCAATAATAAGAGCACACACCACACGAAAAATCACAAGACAGGATTTTTAGGTGGTTCAGTCTCTTCCCGAGACTTACGTCCACCCCTTGCTCAACTTGAGCAAGGCTTCACTAAATGAGAACTTCTGATCTCACACAAACACCGCTGTCACACAGCTTGTTCCTGCTGACACACAGCTTGACTCCGCTGCCTCACAGCTTGACTCCGCTGCCTCACAGCTTGACTCCGCTGCCTCACAGCTTGACTCTTGATGTAATGAAAAGATAAATAGAAAAAGGTGTAACAAGGCTGAACATAGACTTTTGAAGCAGAGTAATTAAAGAGTTCAGCTTGGGACTCAATCACATAGGTAACAAGGCAAGACTCCCTGTAGGACTTCCAGCAGGATGCCTTCAGCTGCCTTGCTGCTGGAACTTGCAACGCCTTGAGCCAGGTCTTCTTTCTGCAGCACCGAAGAACACTTCTGTCTTCTGCTGCTTCTTGATTGCCGGAGAGCCACTCTTCCTTTTCTCTTTCAGAGTATCTTCGTGGGTGTCCTTTTCTTCTGCTCTATGTTCCACACCCCGCTCTCTGTCTCTTCTCCTTTTTGCACCAGTTCTTATTAAGCACGAAGCTGTTTCCCGCGCAAGTGCAAAACCTGTTGGATTACTCGCTAAAAACAGGGAGAAGATTAAATAGAATCTTAGAAAAGATTTGACCGGTTCTTAGCAAGATTCTCTCCTTGAATCCCGTGCGGAATCTTATCATCTGAACGCCCAACAACCTGCAGCAACAACCTGCAGGTTTTTCTCAACAGAAACTGAATTCGGTTGGATTTCGGTTCTGGACGCGGTTCCGCTTGTGGTCGACAACGACCCTGTCTCTGGTCGACAATGAGCATTGTCCAGACGGCTGGTTCTTCAGGCTGACGCTCGTATCGCTCATTGTTGACAATAGCCCTGTCGCTGGTCGACAAGGGGCAATGTCCAGATGTATGGCAGTTCTGTCTGATGCTCTGTCTGTTCCGTGGTCGACAACGGGCAGGCCTTTGGTTGACCACCGAAGTCTGTACAGAGGAGAATTAACTGGTCGACCACCGAAGTCTGTACAAAGGAAAGTAACTGGTTGACCACCGAAGTCTGTACAGAGGAAAGTCTGTACAGAGGAAAAGTCTGTACAGAGTTGGATTCGCTTGTATTGCTTCGTGGTCGACAACGGGCAGGGCTCTGGTCGACAACCAGAGCGCGTACAGAGAAAACATAGCTTGAACTGTGTTTGGTTGGATTCGTTGGTCGACAATGACTACTACTCTAGTCGACAAGAAACCTTGACAACTTCCTTTGATTTGTTGACTTCATTAGAACTTCAGTATACCTGAAATTACTTGAACTATCAGATTTGC
Source organism: Amorphophallus konjac (assembly GCA_022559845.1). Taxonomy (NCBI): domain Eukaryota; kingdom Viridiplantae; phylum Streptophyta; class Magnoliopsida; order Alismatales; family Araceae; genus Amorphophallus; species Amorphophallus konjac. The sequence continues at coordinate 199,206,011 of CM040122.1, read as the reverse complement.
ATTGAATTAGTTAACCACATCTTTTGTCATCATCAAATTATCATGAGTCCATTACTTTATATTGAAGGAGCAATTAAACATATGCTTTGTCATCATCAAAACTAAAGGGATGCACAACACGCTCCACCATACCAACCCCACAATGGTAGTTTCTTATTTGGCATGGACCAAGACATGAGGGGAGTGATATCTCCCTTGACAGATGCAGCCATCAAGGACTCCTTCATTATTTTATGTTTTTTTTATTTCTTCCCTTTTTTTTGGAAGGATCCAACTTTCTGAGAAATGATTCAGTAGGTGGAGCCCAATGTCTGTATAGGCAAATTTTATTTGCCCTCTTTTTTTTGCTCATTTTTTTTTTGGATGCCTGCCCCAAGAACAGGCCCTTTTCTTTTCTCTTCTTTTTTTATTTTTTCTTTTACATATTTTGCCTCACCCGCCATTCTTCTTTTGTTGGCAAGCATCCGCATTCAAGCCATGCGAGCATGCTAGACATTGGCTTCAGCCAGATTTGTGAGGAGCAACTGAGGCAGTGACGCCACGCGGGCTAGCTCTCTTCTAAATGGGCATTTGGTGTGGGCACGGTGGGTCCACCTTGTACTCCCCCATCTGCAGTTCGCCCTTTTTGATCAGGCCTTCAATAACATCATTGAACACGTAGCAATCCTCAATGGGATGCCCCAACATTTGGTGGTAAGGACAGAAGCGAGGATTGTCTTTTCTTTCGGCATCGCCTCGTTTCTTTGGCTCTGGAAGCACCACTTTGCCGTATTCACGGGCCCACTCAAAAAGTGACCCAGTCTTGTCCTTCGGAAAGAGTATGGTTTCATCATTTTACCCCCTAATGAGGGTCCTTGTTTCGCCGACTCAGTGGAAGATGCCTCTTTCATTTTCGTCTTCTGTTGCTCGAAGGCTTCAAAGTTTGAGGCATAAATTTCTTCTTGGGCTTAGTGTTTGCCGGTTGGCTCATTCTTTTGGTTCAGGGCTATCGAAGCTGGGCAGAGCCTTGCAAGAACTACTTCAGCATTGGCTACGATGGCACCTAGTTGTTCAAAGGTCGTGACTTTAATATCAATGACACATCGTAGACTTTCTATTCTCAAATTCTCTTTGCAGATTTGAACAGAATCCCCGTAACTAGGCGGATGCCGACACCTTTCACGGAGATTCCTCCACCTTCTTATGTAGTCCATGACGGACTCATCATCCTTTTGTTTGGCTGCTTGTAATTCGTCCTCGGTGACTTCCCCTTCGGCCATCTTCATAGTCATTGTTTGTTTTGCCTTTGGCTTGTCCAACTGCATGCGCGGTCTCACTGGCACCATCTTTGGAGATGTTTTAGTTGCCCCCTGACATGCCCGAGGGACTGTACGTTGGAGTGGTTGAGGGAGGATGCCCCCTGTAAGTTCATGTACTATTCGGGGTATGGCTAGCCGCGCTGAAGCTTCAAGTGAGCTAGCACTACCTTGTGTCGCCTCATGTAGATGTCATGCCGATTGCGGCATAGTCAGACTTAGATTCATTTCATTTAGCCGCCTTTGCAGCATTTCAATCTCTTGTTGTTTCTAGTGCAGTAGTCCAACCATGGCCTGGTCTTGCCAGGAGGGGCTGGGAATGCTATCTTTCGCCCTCGGTTTGACTGGGGTGAGTGGCATCTCGGCATTGTTGCTGGACGCGCTCAGTTTCTTCGAGATGGACTCCCTGGGCTCTATGCCTTCAAATGGAGGAGGAACGTAGTATTACGCCTCATTGCTGGCTGGGGAGTGTCTTGATATTCTCCCGGATCCAGTAGCATGATGGGAGATAGAAGCTTTAGCTTGATTTGCTCCTTTTGGTATAAAGTAAGTTTCTTCATCTTCTTCATCAGTAGCTTGAGCCACACTGGACGGTGCTGACAGCATGTTGCAGGCGAAAGCAACACACTTTATTTTAGCCTTTGTATTCTTCTTTTCCTTCCCCCTTGTGGCTAGCAACTGTCCCCATAGTGGGTTGCCTGGTGCATTGAACACCCTTGAATTTTCTTTAGTTCTTTTTATTAGCCCGGGGACTCATTATGGCTTTGAGGGGCATGCTTCTTTAGCTGCATAGGTGTGCTCTTGGGTTGTTCCTGCTTATCAGGCCCACTTATAATAGCTTGTGGCCGCTCTGTGGCTGAGCTAGCCTCTTCATGTACCCGTAACGGGGTCTGTTTCTTCTTTTTATTGTCAGTTGACCTTTTGATAGCCATTGGAGAGGCTGTTTGAAGGTGGGCAGAGACTGCAAGAGGCAGAGTAGGCCGGTCCATGGTGCCGGGAATTTGGGTCTCCAGTGCCGAGCGAGAAGCCGATTTTGTTCTTTTCTTTGTTCGCGATGCTCTCCAATTCTCTTGCTCCCTTCCATGCGACGGGATATAGTCTTCATGAGTGTGCCAGGCGTAGCCCTCTGGCATTTCTTCAAGCAGCTGTTCGCATATAGATATCATGTTAATTGATGCCCCCGTAGCAGGCACTTCATGAGGGCGTGGAGGATCGACTCGGTCCTCCCCCATTTGTAGCTCCCCTCTTTTTATTAAGCCTTGGGCGATGTCTTTGAATATTTGGCAATCTTCAATAGGGTGCCCCAAGATTTGATGGTAGGGGCAGAAATAAGGATCATCTCCTCTTTTGACGTCACCAAGTGTCTTTGGCTTTAGAAGGATGACTTTGCTATATTTGACAGCCCACTCGAACAATGCTCGAGTCTTGTCCCGGGGGAAGGCATGGAGCTTCTTTGTTTTATTCTGCAGAGGAGGCCTCTCCCGACGTCCAGCAGGTACATTGAGAGGAGGATTGTGCATCCATTTAAGCCTTTTCACCCCTAGGCTAATAGTATGGACCACTTTCAGCATCGGTCGTTTATTAACCTGCATAGCTTGATGACTTGAGTCGGCAGAAATAGAGGAAAATCTTGTGAAGAAATCTTTAACCTCCGTGGCAATATCACTTAATTGGTCAAAAGACCGGATTTCTATTCCAATTATTTTCTTTAGGATTTCTTTCTTTAAGTTCTATTTGCATATTTGTATTGCATCTTCTGGATGTGGAGGACGCCGACACCTCATGTTGAGATCCTCCCATTTCTTGATATATTCTGCGGCCGTTTCATTGTCTTTTTGCTTGACCGCCAATAGCTCAGCTACGGTCACCTCAGCCTCGATGACGTGGAATCTTTCATTGAATTTCTGCTGCATGCCTGGCCAGTCGTGGATAAACCTGGCCGGAAGGTCAGAGTACCATTCAAAGGTAGGTCCTGTGAATGAAGACCCAAAGAACTTGAGTAGGTACGACTCGTCCTCCGCCAAGTCGCCCATGACTGTCATATAATTTGCAATATGCTCTTTCGGGGAGCCCTGCCCATTGTATTTGTCAAATTTTGGGAGTTTATTGACACCCGGTGGCAGTCGTTAAATGGCAGTATGGTATGATGGATATGGCACTGAATATATGTCGAAGGGGGCGTAATCATCACCATCCCTCTTTGCTAGCCTTGCCTCGATCATTTGCTCCACTATCAGCTTATTCACCATAGCTGGCTCTTCTAGTTGAGGGTAGAGGCGGGTGGGCTACATCGATAATGCGGCCAAAGTCATAGCATTGGGTGGCAAAGGTTCTGACAAGGGAGCCTGCCACTGCATCTGAAGGGGCATTGGCCGTGCTGGCTGGAGCCGCTAGGAATAATGCTCGGGAGTAGCCCGGTTCTGAGCTGTAGTTTGTAGAACGGCCAGTGAAGGGGCACCCTCGGGGTTGAAACCTTCCTACAATGGCTTAACTCATGCCCCCGCTTCCTCGGGCACCATAGCATGTTCAACCTTTTCATTTAATTGTCTCTTCAGCAGTTTTATCTCCCACTGGTATCCTTGCAACAACATCGGGATGGCAGGGTCCGTGGTTGTTTTATTACTGATGCCCCCGAGTGTGTTACCCATCGGACCTTCAATTGAAGGAGGGGGAGATGCTCCTTTTTGCTCAGACGCCACTATTCTGGGAGTCACAGTAGCGATATTTTCATCAGTAACCTACTTTCCCTTTGCGGCTTGCAGTGGCTCAACCTCAGCTTTGTCCCGTCTTGTCATCGGGTCTTTTCTTCCAGCAATCTCGGCTGACCCTTCTTGTTCATTTGACAGGGTGTTGGGTATGCCCATTGCCCCTGTCATATTGCAGGTGAGAACTTGCATTCTTCTTTTGTGCTTTCTGATTCCCCTTCGAACCTGACTGAAGAAAGTCAACCCTTCATATATTGAAATTATTTTCATCTTTTAATTTTGTGGATACTTTTCAAAGCTTCTAGCCCCGGTTTGCTTCTCCTCTTCATTCTCCCCCACGGGTGACATTTTGCCTTTTTCTTCTTCTTCAACCCTAATGACACGAAGCAATCTTTGTTGACCCATGGAGGGGTTCTTGAAGTTACAGAAATATTCCCGGACCATCTTTGTCATGTCTTCCTGACTACACTCTGGAGAAATGGCAGGAGACAGCACTTGGACTAGGACAGACGGCATATGTGAAAGCCATATCAGCTTGGCAGCTTGATTGAAGTTTCTTGAATATTTGGAAATATCAGCCTGCCTTGCATAGGCCCTGGCGGCTAGTGGAGGAGTTTTAATCATGACTTCCTCCGCATACATAGTCTCTTTGCCCTCTATATTGGGAACATCCGCAGAATTTTTGAAGCCTTGTGAGGCTGGTGCAGGGCCTCGGATCCTCATGGGAACCCAGATTTACTTAAATTTTGGCAAGTTTGGGGTTGGCCTCCCTTGCTTGTTGTCATTAAAATTCACCCTCCGGCTTGCTAGCACATGGAAGGTGTTGTGAGTGGGCATAGTCGGGATGATCCGATCTGGCAGAACTTCGGTGACACGGCCATTGAAGTAGACTAGGATGCCCCGAATCAACATGGACTTCCCAGAGGCCGAAAGTCAACTTCAGGGAGCAACATCAATTCTTCCTATGGAGCTCTTCTTGTTGCCCCCAGTGGGCTTCTTCTCATGTGCCACAGTTGGGCAAACAGTATGGCGGACGTGGCAGCTCACGATCACTGGAGTTTTCAATAGAGTTTTGTTAATTTGGCCCTCAGTTGGACGGGCTACAGCTTTGTTGTTCTTCAGCTTTGCAGGTTCAGAACTCTCCACGTCCAGGAGACTCACGAATGCAACTCCCAGGAAGTTGGGGAAGCCAACGACCGAAGGAAAGTTGCCGAAGGTAGTAGGTATGGCAAGGTAGCCGCATGTAGCATGGTCGGCCACGATTTGAGAATCGAAAACAAGTACAGACAATCTACTCGCCATTGCTTTGACCTGCAAGGAGGGAAACAAGACGAATGAAAAATTAGCATTTGAATTAGTTGGGTGGGGGGCCCATGGTCCCTCTATTTTGGCAAAAAGATGAAGAGAGGCTTGTTCCTACTTGGCGTGCCAGCTTGTGGGAATGCGATTTTTTATTAAAAATATTTTATTATGTTGATTTATTTGCTTGGTTTATTTATTAAAGGTTTATTTGCGTAGGGTGTGCTAGTCACTGGGTGACGAGTTCATTATGCGCACCATCTAACTAACCAGATGATTATAGGTGATCGTGTCGGGACCCAAAACCCGCCGTACCATAAAGGTTACGTCGTTAATTACATCTTTCCAGAATAAAGAAAACCCATGATTAATCACCAAAATAAAGAGGCCATGGGGCCCGTAGAATATGTAGAAGATGTGATTGCATGCAACCACACTGTGACGACCCAGGAGGTCCAGATACTGATAAACTGATATCATCGAGTTACCGATACCAAGAGCTCGGGGAAGCCACCCAAGAGGCTGATGAGGCCCCGTAAGGGTTAGTGAGTGTTTGTCGAGGGGATGCATAACGAATAGAAGTTACACATACAACATTAATTAAAGCATTCATTTGAACTTTAAACGAAAGCAATTAAATATATCAGAGTGGTAAAATTTATACAAGTAGTCCAGATCCATATATGACAAGTCCCACACTGTACAATGGTCAAAAATAAATAACTACACAGGACATACCCCGGCCAAAAGAAGAAAAACAAACAGACCGACTACTAACCGACCACTGACAGACCATTGCTGGTTCTAAGACTTTTCGCCAAAAGCACGAGAGAATCCTGCAGCCGGTTGTTCCGCCTCACCTGAAAAATGAAGGGGTGAGTCTCACAATAGAGACTCAGTAGGGTTCACAGGGATCCCTATCTCGCAACAGGCTAAAGGAAAGCAATAAGCTAAAGGAAAGTAGCAAAGCATGCATTTACATAATTAAAAGATAGTCTAATAAAGCTGTAAAACTAACTAAACAGTTTATAAACAGCTAACTAATATGCCAATTGTAATTTAACAATTTAAACAAATGCGAGTACTCAAAATCTACCAATAGCCAATAACTCAATCATTCCCAACTGACAAGAGAGAGAAGGAGAGGAGATCCACCAGAAGAAGAAACCAGATGTCTCCACTGACGGCTTACACTGCATCTCAAGCATCTACGCAAGCCTGATCATAGCAAGCGAGACGCGTAACAGTACCAGAAATAATTAACTAGTCAGAGTAACACTCATCAGTGTCAGTCCAAGCCTCTTACCACGTGTGCACACACTGGCTCATGCCTAGAGCCAGGCCTCTAGCTAGTATTCCCCTCCGTAGGATGCTACGGTTGGACTGGGCCCCACGGAGCAAGCTTAAAAATAGTGAACTGGGATTCCCCGCCACCTCTCCCGGGTGGGATTAACACTAAAAGTCATCATGCTACGACTGGTGGTTCCATCACTAAGAAAGAGAATATAATTTTATTGGAATCTAAAAACATGCCATAATTTATGACAACAGTTAAACATGACAATTATTCAATAATTAACTACATAAATAAGTGAATATGCTAAAATGGTAATTATGCAGTGCAGAATGCATAATTAATTGAACTTGATTGAATTAAAATGCTGCAAGAGATGGCGGTTGAATGAAAACCGCCCCAGTCTATAAAATAATCTACACATGGCAAAAATGCGATATTAAACGCATAATTAAACGACCACGCATAATTTGAAGAGCAAGCATTTGAACTAGAGCTACTATGGTTTTAGGCGGTCGAACAACGAACCGCTGCGTGTTGTTAAACGGACTAGCCGTGAAATTTCTACCATCATTCAAATTTAAAATATTTATGCGGTCGAGATGCCAGCCACTCGGGTCAATAGACGGTTTAAGGTGGACCTTTATAAAATCTAAAATAATTTAAACGTGGTCCTTACCGGAGAACCGGATCCATGGGAATCATAACCGGATCCCTTCCCGGTCGACCTTAATCGACGAGAATTTTTTTAACATGTTCCCTACCATTCCACCATCACAATATGGCAATTTATTATCTATGAACTCAGCGACGATGGGCATGCTCCAAAAACATAAAGACGATGGGCATGATGTTAAAACATAATGACGATGGGCATGATATTAAAACATAAGGACGATGGGCATGCTATTAAAACATAAAGACGATGGGCATGCTATTGAAACATAAGGACGATGGGCTTGCCATTTGGAATGATCTAATGGCCTAGGGCAACGATCCCCCAACCTCAAATGTGATGACAACGTCCGATCCGACCGCGAGCAAGCCGAGGGATGCGCCGCGGCTCGCTTTTCCCGGCCGTCTCTCCACTCCACGGTTCGTCCCGGGTTGATGCCTCCGCATTTCTCGCATCGTGGGGAAGCTCCCGTTGCTCCAAGCGAGGCTAGAAGGCCATCCCCCCACCAGATCTAAGCCGAGAAAGCCAATTCCACCGTGAGAAGGGGAGATAGGGCCGCCCGATGCCGCCGTGGAATCACGCCTCCACGCCGGGGTCAAAGCCGACGAGGGCACCGCTGCGATCTACACTTTTGTAGGCTCGTCGACGGAGCTTCGGCGCCTCCATCGTGGCCTTCGGGTCCTCGCGCACCAAGAAGAGAGAAAAGGGAAAGAGGGCCGCCGTCGCGGGTTCCGCGGGTGAAAGGGGGAGGGGTCGCCGCCGCAACCTTCACCACTGCAGCCTTGGGTTGCCACGCCGCCGCCGCCGTCCTCCGCCGTGAGCCGCGAAGACGGAAGGGAGAGAGGGGGTGCCGATTTCGCGGGTCCGCCGCGGGTTCCTGTGGGTTTGCCCGATCGGGTGAAAAGGGGGGGAATGGGGAAAGTGAGAGAGAGAGAACTCTCGATTCTCTCCTCTCAGAAAAAACCCTTGTGATATTTTTTTTAAAAAAAATCTTTGAATTGCTAAAAGCCCCTAAGTTAAGCAAAATTGCAGAAATGCCCCATTTAGTTTCTAAAAACCTTATATATACACACAAAGCCAAAATCACTAGGCCCAATAAAATCCTAAAAACCTCCTAAATTCACGGAATAAATCCTACTTTAATGCCGGTAAAGATCCGTTAATGAACGGGTCTCACAGTCCCTCCCTCCTAATAGAAATTTCATCCTCGAAATTTAAAAGGAAGAACAAGGAGCGAACTGAAAGAAATCATAGTCTTTAGAAAGAAATGAATGAGAAACTTCTGAATCAAACAAAACATGAGCTACATGGCCATAAATCATAGAAGTATCACTTCCTTCCCTCGGGACGTGTGCCCTTCTACGAGGCGGCATTTTAATCTAGAACAAAACACCTAATAACAGAAAATCCACCAGTAATCACGAAAAACATCCTAAGCCAGCAGTAGACTCACATGGACTTGTTCTGGACTAATGCAATTTTAATTCCTTATACAAATCCTCAACTTTGCTTTGATACCAACTGTGATGACCCAGGAGGTCCGAATACTGATAAATCGATATCGTCGAGTTATCGATACCAAGAGCTCGGGGAAGCCACCCAAGAGGCTAATGAGGCCCCGTAAGGGTTAGTGAGTGTTTGTCGAGGGGATGCATAACGAATAGAAATTACACGCGCATTATTAATTAAAGCATTCATTTGAACTTTAAATAGAAGTAATTAAATATATCAAAGTGGTAAAATTTATACAAGTACTCCAGATCCATATATCACAAGTCCCACATTGTATAATGGTCAAAAATAAATAACTACATGGGGCATACCCCGGCCAAAAGAAGAAAAATAAACAGACTGACTACTAACCGACCACTGACAGACCACTGCTGGTTCTAAGACTTTTCGCCAAAAGCACGAGCGAATCCTGCAGCCGGTTGCTTCGCGTCACCTAAAAAATGAAGGGGTGAGTCTCACAACAGAGACTTAGTAGGGTTCACAGGGATCCCTATCTCGCAACTGGCTAAAGGAAATTATAAGCTAAAGGAAGGCAGCAAACCATGCATTCACATAATTAAAAGACAGTCTAATAAAGCTGTAAAACTAACTAAATAGTTTCTAAATAGCTAACTAATATGTCAAATGTAATTTAACAATTTAAACAAATGCGAGTACTCAAAATCTACCAATAGCTAATAACTCAATCATTCCCAAGTGACAAGAGCTAGAAGGAGAGGAAATCCACTAGAAGAAGAAACTAGATGCCTCCACTGACGGCTTACACTGCATCTCAATCATCTATGCAAGCATGATCATAGCAAGCGAGACACGTAACAGTACCAGAAACAAGTAAGTAGTCAGAGTAACACTCATCAGTGTTAGTCCAAGCCTCTGACCACGTGTGCACACACTGGCTCGTGCCTAGAGCCAGGCCTCTAGCTAGTATTCCCCTCCGTAGGACGCTACGGTTGGACTGGGCCACACGGAACTAGCTTAAAAACCGTGAACTGGGATACCCCGCCACCTCTCCCGGGTGGGATCAACATTAAAAGTCGTCGGGCTACGACTGGTGGTTCCATCACTAGGAAAGAGAATATAACTCTATTGGGATCTAAAAATATGCAATGATTTATGATAACAGTTAAACATGGCAATTATTCAATAATTAACTGCATAAATAAGTGAATATGCTAAAATGACAATTATGCAGTGCAGAACGCATAATTAATTGAACTTGATTGAATTAAAATGCTGCAAGAGATGGCGGTTGAATGAAACTGCCCTAGTCTATAAAATAATCTACATATGGCGCAAATGCGATATTAAATGCATAATTAAACGAACACGCATAATTTGTAGAGCAAGCGGTTGAACTAGAGCAAATATGGTTTTAGGCGGTCGAACAACGAACCGCTGCGTGTTGTTAAACAGACTAGCCCTGAAATTTCTACCGTCATTCAAGTTTAAAATATTTACGCGGTCGAGATGCCAGCCGCTCGGGTCAATAGACGGTTTAAGGCGGTCCTTTATAAAATCTAAAATAATTTAAACGTGGTCCTTACCAGAGAACCGAATCCATGGGAAGCATAACCGGATCCCTTCCCGGTCGACCTAAATCGATGGGAAATGTTTTAACATGTTCCATGCCATTCCACCATCACAATATGGCAATTTATTATCTATGAACTCAGCGACGATGGGCATGCTCCAAAAACATAAAGACGATGGGCATGCTGTTAAAACATAACGACGATGGGCTTGCTATTAAAACATAAGGACGATGGGCATGCTATTAAAAAATAAAAATGATGGGCATGCTATTGAAACATAAAGACGATGGGCATGCCATTTGGAATGATCTAATGGGCTAGGGCAACGATCCCCCTACCTCAAATGTGATGAAAATGTTCGATCCGACTGCGAGCAAGCCGAGGGATGCGCCGCGGCTCGCTTATCCCGGCTGTCTCTCCACTCCACGGTTCGTCCCGGGTTGATGCCTCCGCATTCCTCGCGTCGTGGGGAAGCTCCCGTCGCTCCAAGCGGGGCTAGAAGGCCATCCCCCCACCAGATCTAAGCCGAGAAAGCTGATTCCACCGTGAGAAGGGGAGATAGGCCCGCCCGATACAGCCGTGGAACCGCGCCTCCACGCCGGGGTCGAAGCCGACGAGGGCGCCGCCGCGATCTACACTTTTGCAGGCTCGTCGACGGAGCTTCAGCGCCTCCATCATGGCCTTCGGGTCCTCGTGCACCAAGAAGAGAGAAACTGGGAGAGAGGACCGCCGTCGCGGGTTCCGTGGGTGAAAGGGGGAGGGGTCGCCACAGCAACCTTCACCCCTGCAGCCTTGGGTTGCCGCACCGCTGCAGCCGTCCTCCGCCGTGGGCCGCGAAGATGGAACGGGGAGAGGGGGCGCCGATTACACGAGTCCGCTGTGGGTGCCTGCGGGTTTGCCCGATCGGGTGAAAAGGGGGGCAATGGGGAAAGTGAGAGAGAGAGAACTCTCGGTTCTCCCCTCTCAGGAAAAACCCTTGTGATATATTTTTTTTCAAAAAAATCTTTGAATTGCTAAAATCCCCTAAGTTAAGCAAAATTGCGTAAATGCCCCATTTAGTTTCTAAAAAGCTTATATATACACATAAAGCCCAAATAACTACGCCCAATAAAATCCTAAAAACCTCCTAAATTCACGGAATAAATCCTACTTTAATACCGGTAAAGATCCATTAATGAACGGGTCTCACAGTCCCTCCCTCCTAATTGAAATTTCATCCTCGAAATTTAAAAGGAAGAACAAGGAGCGAACTGAAAGAAATCATAGTCTTTAGAAAGAAATGAATGAGAAACTCCTGAATCAAACAAAACACGAGCTACATGGCCATAAATCATAGAAGTATCACTTCCTTCCCTCGGGACGCGTGCCCTTCTACGAGGCGGCATTTTAATCTAGAAGAAAACACTTAATAACAGAAAATCCATCAGTAATCACGGAAAACATCCTAAGCCAGCAGTAGACACACATGGACTTGTTCTGGACTAATGCAATTTTAATTCCTTATACAAATCCTCAACACAGCTTTGATACCAATTGTGATGACCCAGGAGGTCCCGATACTGATAAACCGATATCGTCGAGTTATCGATACCAAGAGCTCGGGGAAGCCATCCAAGAGGCAGATGAGGCCCCGTAAGGGTTAGTGAGTGTTTGTGGAGGAGATGCATAACGAATAGAAATTACACACGCAATATTAATTAAAGCATTCATTTGAATTTTAAATGGAAGCAATTAAATATATCAGAGTGGTAAAATTTATACAAGTAGTCCAGATCCATATATCACAAGTCCTACCCTACTAACTGACCACTGACAGACCACTGCTGGTTCTAAGACTTTTTGCCAAAATCACGAGCGAATCCTGTAGCCGGTTGCTCCGCCTCACCTGAAAAAGGAACGGGTGAGTCTCACAATAGAGACTCGGTAGGGTTCATAGGGATCCCTATCTCGCAACTGGCTAAAGGAAAGCAACAATCTAAAACAAAATTGTAATGCAAGCATTGACATAATTAAAAGACAGTCCAATAAAGTTGTAAAACTAACTAAACAGTTTATAAACTGCTAACTAATGTGCCAATTGTAATTTAACAATTTAAACAAATGTGAGTACTCGAAATCTACCAATAGCCAATAACTCAATCATTCCCAAGTGACAAGAGAGAGAAGGAGAGGAGATCCACCAGAAGAAGAAACCAAATGCCTCCACTGACGGCTTACACTGCGTCTCAAGCATCTACGCAAGCTTGATCATAGCAAGCGAGACGCGTAGCAGTATCAGAAAAAAGTAACTAGTTAGAGTAACACTTGTCAGTGTCAGTCCAAGCCTCTGACCATGTGTGCACACTCTGGCTCGTTCTTAGAGCCAGGCCTCTAGCTAGTATTCCCCTCCGTAGGACGCTACGGTTGGACTGGGGCCCACGGAACTAGCTTAAAAACTGTGAATTGGGATACCCCGCCACCTCTCCCGGGTGGGATCAACACTAAAAGTCATCGGGCTACGGCTGGTGGTTCCATCACTAGGAAAGATAATATAATTCTATTGGGATCTAAAAATTTGCCATAATTTATGATAACAGTTAAACATGGCAATTATTCAATAATTAACTGCATAAATAGGTCAATATGCTAAAATGGCAATTATGTAGTGCAGAACGCATAATTAATTGAACTTGATTGAATTAAAATGCTGCAAGAGATGGCGGTTGAATGAAAACCGCCCCAGTCTATAAAATAACCTACACATGGTGAAAATGCGATATAAAATGCATAATTAAATGAACACGCATAATTTGTAGAGCAAGCGGTTGAACTAGAGCCGCTATGGTTTTAGGCGGTCTAACAACGAACCGCTGCGTGTTGTTAAACGGATTTGCCGTGAAATTTCTACCGTCATTCAAATTTAAAATATTTACGCGGTCGAGATGCCAGCCGCTCGGGTCAATAGTGTAATATCCCGGACCTTTCGGATTCTTCTTCGTGGGTCCCGGATCTGGTTTTCGGAGCGTCCGGCTCTGTTGTGTCCGAAATTTCGTTTCGGACATCTTTCGTGTTCGGATCGGCGCGATCCGGAGTCGTTTCGGAGGCCCGGAGGCGTTCCGCGGCTTTTCCCGGCGTGTGTTTCGGCTTTTCCTTCGGACGCTCGCTGCGGGTTAACTGGGCCGTTCACCCGGGCACGAGTGGTACCGTTGCGATCGGTGCGTTCCGAGGATTCCAGAAATGTATTTTTCTATTTTTCGGTATTTTTCCGAAAATTCAGATTTTCTATAAATCCTAATCCTTTTTCTTTTCTTTTTCCTTTTTCTCTTTCTTCTTCCTCTCCCTCTCTCTCGCGACCGTGAGCCCCCTCTCTCTCCCTCTCTCCCATTCGGACGCGGCGAACCCCTCTCCGGCTACGGACGGCGGCGGGGCGACGGCGCGGACGCGTGGGCGACGGTGAGGCGATCTCGTGGGCGTGCGGCGAGCGTGGGAAGCGTGGGGAGTTCGTGAAGCTTCGAGCATTCTTCGTGATTCGTGATCGATCCGGCGGAGCATTCGCTCCATCGAGGTAGGATGACATTCCTTAGCCTCTTGCCGTTCATTTCCGTGATTTATAGGCCGCGGGGAGGCCGAGAGGGGATCATTTGAGCGTTTTTGGGTTTTTCCATGATTTGGGGAGAGCTCGCCCGATCTATGGATTCAATGCATGGATTCGTATTTTGAGGGCCTAGAATCATGCTAGGGGTCCCCAGGGGTCTTCCCCTTTGTTTTCCCCCTCTCCTATGGAGGTATGGGGGCGTGGTTGGGTTTTTTTGGGCGTTCTTACCGTTTTCGGCCGCGGACTGAGAACGCGCTATACTCCAGTAGCGCGTTCTTGGAGGTCGCGCTGCCCCGACCGAGCGCGTTCATCGGAGAAGATGAACAGTTTGGCAGTTCGTGTCGCGCTATGGGGCCCTAGCGCGATCATCATTGTCGGGCTAGGAGGACCTAGCGCGATGGTCCCTGTCGCGCTAGGGTTCCCTAGCGCGATGGTCCGTGTCGCGCTATGGGGCCATAGCGCGACAACCCTTGTTGCGCTAGGCGACCCTAGCGCGACATGCCCTGTCACGCTAGGTATCCCTAGCGCGATTTGGTTCGTTGTTGGGTGTTCCCCTTGGGCCGTGTGTGCGTCCCGGGCACCCCGTGGAGTTCCGTGACCGTGTCTTTGGTGTCCGGAGGTTCCGTTTGCCTTGGTCATGAGTTTGGCCGTGGGCGGTGCGTCCGTTTTTCTCCGACCGTGGCCCCGTTTGACGGAGCTGGTGCGTGGGGTGATTCCCACACGTTGTCGGTTTCGGACGTTGTTTTCCGTTGACTCGAGAGTCTACTCCTTCAGTGACCCTCCACTAGTTGTAGCCCACCAGTACGAGGTGCTGGTCTCACCTGGGAGTGGTGTACGGGCACCCACCTTTCGAGATGGTTTGTGGACCGGTTACCGTAGGCCCCTCGTCGTAGCCAGAGTCCGGCTGCGGGGGAAAACCGGTCAGAGGGCCAGACCTAGGACGCGTGGTCTGTGTGTGCACACGTGGTTGGGGGCGGTTGGACCCACGTCGACGGGTGTGACCCCAGCTAGTCACTTGTTTATGGTTACTTGTACGGTGTTTGCGCCTCGGGTAGGACCTACCACGTCAGGCGGTTCACCTGCGGTGCGATGTAAGACGTCAGGGGACGCTACCGGCTGTGCTTCTAGTGGGTGGTACTCCTGTCGAGTACGGAGTGTTAGACTGTCAGTCGTGTGTTTCCGACCTTCGGGTTTTGACGGTTCGACCGTTGAGTTTCGGTCTTCTCGTACCGTGGCACGTGTGTCGGTTTGCGTGCCGTAGGGTCTAGTTCTGTAGAGTACAGGGCTTTCCTTTCCGAGGTACTTTCCTACCGCTAGAGTAGTGGTTTCTCATTTTTCGAGGTAGGGTTCGAGTGATCCCTACTGAGTCTTGTTCTGAGACTCATTCCCTGCGTATTTTCACCGTGTTTCAGGTGAGGCGCCACCTTCGGGGAGCGCGTCAGGAGCGCAGCGTGGTGCGGGTGCCCAGAGGTAGTGCCAGAGGTCAGAGCCGGGGGATGCCCCGTGTAGCTGTACTTTTCTTTCTTGTCACTGTACTAGTCGTGGACTGTTGTCGTGGTTATTTTATTTTGTGGACCATGTAAAATGTTAATTTATTTCCTGCTTAATATTATTACTGTTTAATTTCTGCAATTATCTGTGATACTTGTGTAGTTTCCACACCATCCTTTTAACCCTTCCGAGTCTTCGGACTCGTGGGTGGCGGTACGAGTCTCGGGTTATCGGGCCTTCCCGGTAATCGGATTCTCGGGTCGTTACAGCTGGTATCAGAGCACGGTTGTGGAATTACATGAGAATCATAGGTAATTGTAGTGGTCCACTAGTCCACAACGATGATGTACATGTGACGCTGGCATTGGGCACCGCATGTTTTATTCTGACATTGCCGTTTCCGTGTTTTCTGTCTTGTGCTTCAGGAGCGAGTATGGCGCCGAGGAGGAGTTCTCGCTCTCAGCAGGGGCAGTCGGCTGGAGGTCAGGAGATCCAGCAGGGGGTCCAGAGGGACCAGGAGGAGCATAGCAGAGTTCCGGGAGCTACCGAGACCGCGGATGCTGCGAGAGCTCCGGGGGCCGAGGATTTCTTCCGTGGCATGTACCATCTCATGTCTCAGCAGTTTGGCGGAGAGGCTACTGAGGGCTCGTTTGTCAGGGGTGGGCCAGGCCGAGCAGTGAGGGACTTCATGCAGTTCCATCCACCTTACTTTAGCAGCCAGGCAGACCCTGATGCGGCTCGTGATTGGCTTGATGAGATGGAGCGGGTGTTCAGTTCTGCGAAGAGTACTGCCGAGGACAGAGTGGTGTTGGCCTACAACCAGTTGCAGGGTACGGCTCGGAGGTGGTGGTCTTCCGAGTGGAAGACGTCCTTTCAGCTTCGTCCACTTGAGCAGGTTGAGTGGGGTGACTTTGTCAGTGCTTTCGAGTGTACGTACTGTCCAGATGTTGTTGCTACGCAGCGGATGCGGGAGTTTCTGGAGCTTGTGCAGGGTGACATGTCCGTGTTGCAGTACAGAGCCCGATTTGTCGAGCTGGGTCGGTATGCACCTCATATCATGGAGCATGAGAGGGTGAGGACCACGCAGTTTGTGCAGGGCTTGAGGTTGGAGCTGAGGCACCATTTGATCGCGAATGGGGCCACTGATCTAGAGACAGCGTCTCGTGTTGCGATTTCCCTGGAGATGGATATGCAGAGGACTCGAGGATCGATCAGCCAGGGGCAGTCTTTGTCAGGTCGCAGCCAGCAGTCGGCTACCCAGCAGCAGGGTTTCTTCCAGCATGCGTCGGGTGGTTCAGGAGTACCGGCATCGGCAGCTTCAGTGACAGGATCTGCGTCTTTTAGCTCGAAGGTCAAGAAGTTCTTGAAGAAGGGTTTCCGCAAGAAGCCCAAGGATCAAGGGCAAGCTTCATCGGGCAGTGTACAGCAGCCGATTCCTTTGCAGCGTCAGGGATCAGTGGGTGGATCGCGAGGATCTTGTCCACGGTGTGGTGGGACCCACCCAGGCAGGTAGTGCACGGCGCCGATCATCTGTTTTCGGTGTGACCAGCCAGGGCACATGGCGCGTGACTGTCCTCAGAGACCGCCGCAGCAGCAGTTTCCTCAGCAGCAGCAGGTTCCCCAGCAGCAGAGGCAGCAGCAGCAGCAGTAGGGACAGTATCCGCCACTACCCAGGTCAGCTAGCGTGGGAGGCAGGCAGAGGGCTCGTGGCCAGATCACGCACTTAACCAGGGCAGAGGCAGTGGCGTCGCAGCTCGTGGAAGGTACCGTTCAGATTTTGGGTTGTGCGGCTCGGGTTTTATTTGATTCTGGCGCGTCTCATTCGTTCATTTCGGAGGATTTCGCGTCGAGCGTCGAGGAGCCGGTGACCCAGTTGTCCTGTGATTTGGCAGTGGAGTTGCCTTCGGGTGATTTTATGGTCACTCCGTATTGCTTCGACCAGGTTCCGGTGTGGATCGATGGGCGGAGTATGCCAGGCAGGTTGTATGCGTTGCAGCTTCGGGATTACGACGTGATTCTAGGCATGGATTGGCTCGAGACTCATGGAGCGGTGGTGGATTGTGGGATGAAGAGGGTCTACTTCCAGCATCCGGGCAAGAGGACCTTCTATTTCCAAGGTATCCGTTCCACCTCTTCTCGATTCCTTATCTCTGCTATTCGAGCCCGTCGGTTGCTTGATTCAGGTTGTCAGGGTTTTCTCGCGTCTGTGGTTGTGTCTGACCGGATGGAGCCGGATGTCGAGGACATTGCGGTGGTGTGCGAGTTTCCCGATGTTTTTCCTGAGGAGTTGCCTGGATTACCTCCCCAGCGGGAGATCGATTTCGTGATCGAGGTTGTACCTGGTACGGGACCTTTGGCGAAGGCTCCCTACCGTATGGCCCCCGCTGAGTTGAGGGAGTTGAGGGCGCAGTTGCAGGAACTGTTGGCCAAGGGGTATATTCGTCCGAGCTTTTCCCCTTGGGGTGCGCCCGTGTTGTTTGGGAAGAAGAAGGACGGTAGTCTCCGGCTATGCATTGACTACCGGCAGCTGAATGAAGTGACCATTAAGAACAAGTATCCGTTGCCGCGGATTGATGATTTGTTCGACCAGCTGCAGTCTGCGCGAGTGTTCTCGCGGATTGATTTGCGGTCCGGTTACTATCAGCTGAGAATTCACGAGTCCGATGTGGAGAAGACTGCGTTCAGTACGAGGTACGGGCATTATGAGTTCTTGGTGATGCCGTTTGGGCTCACCAATGCCCCAGCAGCCTTCATGGACTTGATGCAGAGGGTGTTCCATCCGTATTTGGACCAATTCGTCGTCATCTTCGTGGATGACATCCTTGTTTATTCGCAGTCTACTGAGGAGCACGCATACCATTTGGGTGTGGTGCAGCAGACGCTGCGAGATCACCAGTTGTATGCGAAGCTCAGCAAGTGCGAGTTTTGGCTCAGCGAGGTGCACTTTCTGGGGCACGTGATTTCTGGTGATGGCATTTCCGTGGATCCCGCCAAGGTCGAGGCTGTGATGCAGTGGCCGAGGCCGAGGTCGGTGACGGAGATCCGGAGTTTCTTGGGGCTTGCGGGGTATTATCGTCGGTTTATCCAGGATTTTTCCCGCATTGCGACCCCGATGACGAGGCTCACGCGGAAGGATGTGCCTTTCGTTTGGTCCGAGGAGTGTGAGCAGAGCTTCAATGAACTGAAGAGGTTGCTCACCTCGGCTCCGGTGTTGGTTTTGCCTTCTGGATCGGGAGATTTTGTGGTGTGTACAGATGCTTCCGGCGTTGGATTGGGTGCTGTTCTGATGCAGCATGGTAGAGTGGTGGCTTATGCATCTCGGCAGCTAAAGCCCCATGAGGAGAACTACCCTACCCATGATCTTGAGTTGGCGGCGGTGATCTTCGCGCTGAAGATCTGGAGGCATTATCTGTACGGTGAGAAGTTCGAGGTGTTCACTGACCATCAGAGTTTGAGGTATGTGTTCTCGCAGAGAGATCTGAACCTCAGACAAAGGCGTTGGATGGAGTTCATGAAGGACTATGACTTCACCCTGTCTTATCAGCCGGGCAGGATGAATGTCGTCGCCGATGCCTTGAGTAGGAAGGTCGCGGTCAGTACCTTGATGCTGAGGAAGTGGAGGCTCTGGGAACAAGTGCCCGAGGTATCTTTCAAGCTCAAGATTCCCAAGGAGCCAGGGTTGGCAGTGCTTGCGAGTCTGACTGTCACTCCTGCTATCCGTCGTCAGGTGACAGAGGCTCAACATGCGGACCCTGAGTTGCCCCGGATTTTGGCTATGGCTGACGTAGAGCTCGGCGAGGACGGTGCTGCGAGGTTTCGTGGCAGGTTGTACGTCCCAGCGGAGGAGCAGGTTCGTCGTGCGGTGTTACGCGAGGCTCATGGGAGCAGGTACACTGTACAACCGGTGCGACGAAGATGTATCGGAACTTGCGGAGGCAGTTCTGGTGGCCTGGCATGAAGAGAGATGTTGTCGAATTTGTGGCCAGGTGCCTGATCTGTCAGCAGGTGAAGGCGGAGCATCAGCGACCAGGAGGTACTCTCCAGCCCTTGGATGTTCCTGCTTGGAAGTGGGACCATGTGACCACAGATTTTGTGGTGGGGTTGCCAAGGACCCCGAGTGGGCAAGACAGTATTTGGTTGCTGGTGGATCGGCTGACGAAGGTGACTCGATTGTTACCGGTCAAGGTCAGCTGGAGCGTGTCCAGGTTGGCTCGTCTGTATGTGGAGCGGATCGTGCCGTTGCATGGGGTTCCCATTTCGATCGTGTAGGATCGAGATCCGCGCTTCACTTTTGGATTCTGGAGGGGTTTCCAGCGAGCTCTCGGCACGGAGTTGGCATTCAGCTCGGCGTATCATCCACAGTCAGATGGTCAGTCTGAGAGGACCATTCAGACTTTGGAGGACATGCTGAGATCCTGCTGCCTGGAGTGGCAGGGGAGTTGGATTCATCACCTACCGTTGGTGGAGTTTGCCTATAACAACAGCTATCATTCGAGCATCGGCATGGCTCCTTATGAGGCATTGTATGGGCGTCCTTGTCGGACTCCACTCGATTGGTTTGAGGTGGGTGAGCGTGTTTTGACGGGACCGGAGTTGGTGCAGCAATGTGTGGAGGTTGTGCACCTGGTTCGTCAGAACATGTTGGCGGCCCAGAGTCGGCAGAAGAGCTATGCTGACCGTAGGAGGCAGCCCCTTGAGTTCACCGTGGGCGATCGTGTGTTCTTGAGAGTTTCTCCGATGAAGGGGGTGATGCGTTTTGGACGGCGTGGGAAGCTGAGTCCCCGCTATATTGGTCCTTTCGCGATTGTGGAGCGCATCAGTGAGGTTGCTTACCGGTTGCAATTACCTCCTGAGTTGGCGTCGGTGCATGACGTGTTCCACGTCTCGATGTTGCGGAAGTATATGCCCGATGACTCTCATGTGCTCGAGTTTTCTGTTTGACCTGAGGTGACTCCAGATCTTTCTCTCCCAAAGTTTCCGATCCGCGTGGAGGATAGGCGAGAGCAGCGCCTGCGGAACAAGGTCATTCCCTTGGTGAAGGTCGTGTGGCAACGACACTCTGGTGGTGAGGCTTCGTGGGAACGTGAGGACGAGATGCGTCAGCAGTTCCCGTATCTGTTTGAGTGAGTCTTCCTCTTCTTTCCCCTTTGGTTGTTCTCAATTTCGAGGACGAAATTCCTTAAGGGGGGAGGGCTGTAATATCCCGGACCTTTCGGATTCTTCTTCGTGGGTCCCGGATCTGGTTTTCGGAGCGTCCGGCTCTGTTGTGTCCGAAATTTCATTTCGGACATCTTTCGTGTTCGGATCGGCGCGATCCGGAGTCGTTTCGGAGGCCCGGAGGCGTTCCGCGACTTTTCCCGGCGTGTGTTTCGGCTTTTCCTTCGGACGCTCGCTGCGGGTTAACTGGGCCGTTCACCCGGGCACGAGTGGTACCGTTGCGATCGGTGCGTTCCGAGGATTCCAGAAATGTATTTTTCTATTTTTCGGTATTTTTCCAAAAATTCAGATTTTCTATAAATCCTAATCCTTTTTCTTTTCTTTTTCCTTTTTCTCTTTCTTCTTCCTCTCCCTCTCTCTCGCGATCGTGAGCCCCCTCTCTCTCCCTCTCTCCCATTCGGACGCGGCGAACCCCTCTCCGGCTACGGACGGCGGCGGGGCGACGGCGCGGACGCGTGGGCGACGGTGAGGCGATCTCGTGGGCGTGCGGCGAGCGTGGGAAGCGTGGGGAGTTCGTGAAGCTTCGAGCATTCTTCGTGATTCGTGATCGATCCGGCGGAGCATTCGCTCCATCGAGGTAGGATGACGTTCCTTAGCCTCTTGCCGTTCATTTCCGTGATTTATAGGCCGCGGGGAGGCCGAGAGGGGATCATTTGAGCGTTTTTGGGTTTTTCCATGATTTGGGGAGAGCTCGCCCGATCTATGGATTCAATGCATGGATTCGTGTTTTGAGGGCCTAGAATCATGCTAGGGGTCCCCAGGGGTCTTCCCCTTTGTTTTCCCCTTCTCCTATGGAGGTATGGGGGCGTGGTTGGGTTTTTTTGGGCGTTCTTACCGTTTTCGGCCGCGGACTGAGAACGCGCTATACTCCAGTAGCGCGTTCTTGGAGGTCGCGCTGCCCCGACCGAGCGCGTTCATCGGAGAAGATGAACAGTTTGGCGGTTCGTGTCGCGCTATGGGGCCCTAGCGCGATCATCATTGTCGCGCTAGGAGGACCTAGCGCGATGGTCCCTGTCGCGCTAGGGTTCCCTAGCGCGATGGTCCGTGTCGCGCTATGGGGCCATAGCGCGACAACCCTTGTTGCGCTAGGCGACCCTAGCGCGACATGCCCTGTCGCGCTAGGTATCCCTAACGCGATTTGGTTCGTTGTTGGGTGTTCCCCTTGGGCCGTGTGTGCGTCCCGGGCACCCCGTGGAGTTCTGTGACCGTGTCTTTGGTGTCCGGAGGTTCCGTTTGCCTTGGTCATGAGTTTGGCCGTGGGCGGTGCGTCCGTTTTTCTCCGACCGTGGCCCCGTTTGACGGAGCTGGTGCGTGGGGTGATTCCCACACGTTGTCGGTTTCGGACGTTATTTTTCGTTGACTCGAGAGTCTACTCCTTCAGTGACCCTCCACTAGTCGTAGCCCACCAGTACGAGGTGCTGGTCTCACCTGGGAGTGGTGTACGGGCACCCACCTTTCGAGACGGTTTGTGGACCGGTTACCGTAGGCCCCTCGTCGTAGCCAGAGTCCGGCTGCGGGGGAAAACCGGTCAGAGGGCCAGACCTAGGACGCGTGGTCTGTGTGTGCACACGTGGTTGGGGGCTGTTGGACCCACGTCGACGGGCGTGACCCCAGCTAGTCACTTGTTTGTGGTTACTTGTACGGTGTTTGCGCCTCGGGTAGGACCTACCACGTCAGGCGGTTCACCTGCGGTGCGGTGTAAGACGTCAGGGGATGCTACCGGCTGTGCTTCTAGTGGGTGGTACTCCTGTCGAGTACGGAGTGTTAGACTGTCAGTCGTGTGTTTCCGACCTTCGGGTTTTGATGGTTCGACCGTTGAGTTTCGGTCTTCTCGTACCGTGGCACGTGTGTCGGTTTGCGTGCCGTAGGGTCTAGTTCTGTAGAGTATAGGGCTTTCCTTTCCGAGGTACTTTCCTACCGCTATAGTAGTGGTTTCTCGTTTTTCGAGGTAGGGTTCGAGTGATCCCTACTGAGTCTTGTTCTGAGACTCATTCCCTGCGTGTTTTCACCGTGTTTCAGGTGAGGCGCCACCTTCGGGGAGCGCGTCAGGAGCGCAGCGTGGTGCGGGTGCCCAGAGGTAGTGCCAGAGGTCAGAGCCGGGGGATGCCCCGTGTAGCTGTACTTTTCTTTCTTGTCACTGTACTAGTCGTGGACTGTTGTCGTGGTTATTTTATTTTGTGGACCATGTAAAATGTTAATTTATTTCCTGCTTAATATTATAACTGTTTAATTTCTGCAATTATCTGTGATACTTGTGTAGTTTCCACACCATCCTTTTAACCCTTTCGAGTCTTCGGACTCGTGGGTGGCGGTACGAGTCTCGGGTTATCGGGCCTTCCCGGTAATCGGATTCTCGGGTCGTTACAAATAGACAGTTTAAGGCGGACCTTTATAAAATCTAAAATAATTTAAACCTCGTCCTTACTGGAGAACCGGATCCACGGGAATCATAACCGGATCCCTTCCCAGTCGACCTAAATCGACGGGAATTATTTTAACCTGTTCCCTGCCATTCCACCTTCACAATATGGCAATTTATTATCTATGAACTCAACGACGATGGGCATGCTCCAAAAACATAAAGATGAGGGGCATGCTATTAAAACAAAAGGACGATGGGCATGCTATTAAAACATAAGGACAATGGGCATGCTATTAAAACATAAAGACGATGGGCATGCCATTTGGAATGATCTAATGGGCTAGGGCAACGATCCCCCTACCTCAAATGTGATGAAAACGTCCGATCCGAACGCGGGCAAGTCGAGGGACGCGCCGCGGCTCGCTTTTCCCGGTCGTCTCTCCACTCCACGGTTCGGCCTGGGTTAATGTCTCCCTATTCCTCGCGTTGTGGGGAAGCTCCCGTCGCTCCAAGCGAGACTAGATGGCCATCCCCCCACCAGATCTAAGCTGAGGAAGCCGATTCCATCGTGAGAAGGGGAGAAAGGCCACCCGATGCCGCCGTGGAACCGCGCCTCCACGCCGGGGTCGGAGCCGACGAGGGCGCCGTGATCTACACTTCTGCAAGCTCGTCAACGGAGCTGCCTCCACCGTGGCCTTCGGGTCCTCGCACACCAAGAAGAGAGAAAGAGGGAGAGAGGGTCGCCGTCGCGGGTTCCGCGGGTGAAAGGGGGAGGGATCGCCGCCGTAACCTTCACCCCTGCAGCCTTGGGTTGCCACGCCGCCGCCGCTGGCCTTGGGTCGCCGCCGCAGTCCTCCGCCGTGGGCCGCGGAGACGGAACGGGGAGAGGGGGCGCCTATTTCACGAGTCCGCTGCGGGTTCCTGCGGGTTTGCCCGATCGGGTGAAAAGGGGGGGGAATGGGGAAAGTGAGAGAGAGAGAACTCTCGTTTCTCTCCTCTCAGAAAAAACACTTGCGATATATTTTTTTTTCCAAAAAACCTTTGAATTGCTAAAAGCCCCTAAGTTAATTAAAATTGCGTAAATGCCCCATTTAATTTCTAAAAATCTTATATATAAGCACAAAGCCCAAATAACTAGGCCCAATAAAATCCTAAAAACCTCCTAAATTCATGGAAAAAATCGTACTTTAATGTCGGTAAAGATCCGTTAATGAACGGGTCTCACACACACAGTATGGTAGTATTTATGTATTAGGCCGGCTCCTGGTACAGGGCGGAGAACCTAGGTCCGAGGACCATCATCAAGCATAGTGAAAGCCTTTGGCCGGGCGTAACCCGACTTTCCGCTAATCACCATTCGATATACCGGAGAGTCAGATCATGCAGGCATGCAAGGTGATAGTATTTTGTTTTATTGTTTATTCTTTATTCGATCATTTATTAGTGATTTCGGGAGAGATCTTGGCAACACCTCCCCCTGCCCTGGGGGATATCAGGGCCTCTTATTTTGAGGCGGCGCATAGCATTACGGTGCGTACATATGGGCCCATGATGTGGGCCGAGTATGACCGTGCTCGGACAGACTCGTGTATCATCGGGACAATGTATGCCAAGGGTATGGCAAATTTGATATTTGAAAATTAAGGGGATGCAGTTAAAACCCGATCGAGACGAACTAAATTCAACCGCTTATCGGCCCAAGACAAGGTCATGCCGTGGTCATAATGGGGTTAACCCTGAGATCCATGCATGACCTGTCAGGGGGTCATCAATATTCCCGTGCCCGGGGTCAAGAGAAGATGAGAGCTCCGGAGTGGACACGGCCATGTTCATTATTCTTTATTTATCCTTATTATTATTTTTAAATGCACGAATGCACTTTATTTATTCTTTATTGATTTCTTTTATTTTATTTTATTATTATTATTATTTTTATATTGGATGCACGCATCTTTTATTTTCGTTATTGACATTTATTTGGCATTTATTCATTCATTATTTTCTTTGTTGTTCATTTATCATTTTTATTTACTTTCATTTATTTTCATTTATTGTTATTTATTTGACCATGATTTATTTGTTGTATATTTTTTTATCTCTCACTTCTTATTATCTTATTTCTCTTTTCTTTTCTCTTTTTTTTTACTTGCTAATGCATATGAAATAACACATATGTGTAAATATAAATGAGAATGAGTGAATATTGTTTGTCTCTTTCTCTTTTTTTATAATTAAAGGGGGAGGAGAGAGAACGTACATGTGTGTGCTTGTGAGTTTGTGTTGAGTGAGAGTGAGAGTGACTGTTTTATTATTATTATTATTTTTTTTTATTACTTGAATGTGCAAAGTCCGTGCATTTACGTGGTTTGTTTTGTGTTGGTCTGTGTATGTTGTGTTAGGAATGTGTAACGTGATTGGTGCATAGGTGTTACCTTTTTTTAATATATTTTTATGCATGCAAGGAGGATGGGTTTATATATAATGTGCATGTGTTGTTCACATGGGTTGTTTGTTTGTTACGTGGAAACGCCGCGAGAGACATGAACAAGGGGTAAAACGGCGCAAGATTGAGTTTGTTAAAATGGCGCGCGTTCCCTTTTTTTTTTAAATATGTATACAAAGGGAACCGGGGTACGAAGATGTGGGTAATCTGGCACGGGTGGTTGAGGTATAAAATGGTGCGCCCTGGCCGCGCCGGTTAAGTGTAATTGGGTTTTTTAAGATTTTGAGTGTGGTTCTAATTCAGCGCAGGGGGTACCACATCGATTTAGGCCTTGTTTTATTTTATTTTATTTTATTTGTTGTTATATTTATTATTATTATTATTATTTTATTTTATTTTATTATTATTATTTTAGTTGTTCTTTGTTTGTTATATAAATATACATTTTATTTCATTTTCATTCATTTTATTTATATTCTCGGTCTTGCAAATAGTCAAAATGTCCTG
Source organism: Amorphophallus konjac (assembly GCA_022559845.1). Taxonomy (NCBI): domain Eukaryota; kingdom Viridiplantae; phylum Streptophyta; class Magnoliopsida; order Alismatales; family Araceae; genus Amorphophallus; species Amorphophallus konjac. Next base: position 199,180,104 of record CM040122.1, on the reverse strand, counting down.
GCAAAAATCCGGTAGCATCTACCCTAGACCCGGAGGGTTACGGGGACAAAGTGGAGACAGTCCCACAGAAACTGGGGTACGTTCCTTAAACCCGGGAATTCCAAACGGTGATCGACAGACCCAGATGGACGGAAATCCCGAGGGTGAGCCTACGAGGGATACCGATGTTCCACGGGCCTTTAATCGTAAATCCAACAAACACCCAAATGGACGGTCCCCGAGGGCTAGCCTACAAGGGATTTCCATATGTCCATAGGATATCCAAATTGGGACACTGTTCGCCATTAAGGCGGTTTAATATTCACTTGAAGGGAGTGATTGCTCAAAACGGCATGGATCATGCATGTATATACTAGTTTATTTAGTCAAGCAGATTTCAGTTGGCGGCTGGGGTGGAGTTTATGCATGTGTTACATATAAATAAACACACATATGCATATATGAGCACGAGTGAACTGGCGCGCCGGTTTAGGGGCTTAGGAAAAATAAGGAGTTTGTGAGAGGATCTAGCCCGGCGCGGGGGGGACCGCGCCGGTTTAGGCCGCGCCAGATTAAGATGAACAGAGGATGGATTTGCAGAGAAAGAACGGGAAACAGAGTGCCGGAAATGGGAAATAGAGCATCAAAAAAATGTGGAAATAATCTGAGAAAGATTTCAATTACTCCTTGTTAACATCCAGAGATCATATCCTGGGAGATATGGATAAATCCCTCACCATCGATGGTGTAGAAATTGGGAAGACAATGGCATAAGTATGACCGTAAGTTCGAGACGATGAACACAAACAAGCAGTCACGCAATCTACAACATTAAATCAATTTCCCCCTTTCCCTTGGCATATCCAGAGATCATTTGCAGAATCTCTGGCATCTCATGGGGGTTTGAATCATGAAAACATACTGGGAGAAACCCTCGTACATATATATATATATATATATATATATATCTAGCCCCATGGGGCGATCTATCTGACCCGGGGATGTACCTTGGGCACCGTATGGGCACAGAGGGAGAGAGGGGAAGAGAAGAAATAACCAGCAAGTCGAGCAAAACTGCAACAATCTTTTTATTGATCTCCAAAAGAAGGAGTTACATGATGAAATATGTGTAGATGCGAAATGGGGGGCACAGATTTACAGAAGAGGGATATACAACAACAAAAAAAGAAACTGATGGGGAAGGGGATGACTGTTGCCCACCGAAGGGGCGTTGCCAATGGGAACCCACATTCTGCCACAGAGAGCCTCCGATCGTCCCTCTTTGGTGGCTCTCTTCTCTTTCTTTTCTTCGGAGGCTCTTTCCCTCTGGACGCCTCTTCTAGGGTTCTCTTGGTCTTCGAATGAGTCATATATATAGGGGTTCTTGAGGTCTTGGATAATGGCTGGGAGAAAAAGGTGAATGGGTTGGCACCCTTGGCTGCCAATTCACATGGGCCACTGGCCCATCTAGCCTGTTTTGCATATCTGCTGATCTTTTCTTTGCCCATTTAATTTGTTCAGGCCCATTTGATGTTTTTAGGTCCATCTCATGTTTGTTTTCTTCTTTTGTGAAGGTTGCCCGATCGATCGGCTTGTACTTGTTTATCTGAGCTTCCATTTGTTTCTTCGTGGATGATCCCGGATATTCTTTAGAGCTCTAGGGTCTTGCTTTAGCAGCTGTCCTTCGTAGCCGAGCATCTTTTATTTTCTTCTTATTTTCTTCGGCCTCGTCTTTTGTTCTGCTTCTGCCATTCTTTTTCTTCTTTTCTTCCTTTTCTTCTCTGTCGGCACAGGAGCACTCAATCAGAACTTAAGACCTGCAGAAGTAGAAGTTAGGAAAAATTAGGAATATTTTTGATGTCAACAGTTGTGTATCAGCGAGATCCACACTCGGGTTGAGTGTGGGGTGGATGTAGGTGTGGAGGACCAAACCACCTAAAAATCTTTTGTGCAGTAATTTGTTTGGTTTGAATGTAATTCTGACTATTGATAGATGTATGCCTAGGTTCGTTTATGTTGTATAGATTTAGCCAAAGCAATTCTATGTTCAAATTGCATTGGCTGCATCATATCTGCTATCTGGTGTTTCAGCATAGTTACCATCTGAGGAAATCTTCTCACTGCTATCCAAGTACTCTAGTGAGAATCACATTAGAACTTCTGGACAAGTGTTCTAGTGTGAGTCTCAATAGAATTTATGTCTTGCTGATCTTATCAGTTTTCATTTCTGCAAAAGTTTATTAGTACAGTTTTAATTGGGCAAATTTTTAAAGGGGAGATTCATTCACCCCCCCTCTGAATCCGATTTGCACCATCTTATAGACTAATCAGCTTGGAAGGTGGCCGAAGCAGCGCATTCAAGTGAGTGTGGAGGTCATGTCAATGGTCAGGCTTAAGCGAAGAAAATCCTTAGGCAGGGTTATTATTGACCCACTTTAGAGGAAAATTACTCCCTCTATGTCCGGAGGTGTCTTAAATGCCAACTCCATGCTGACAAAATCCATGCTCCTACTTCATCTCTCCATCCTCTCTCAGCTCCTTGGCCATTCTCTATGTAGGCTTTTGACATTGTTGGCCCGCTCAGTGATCCCAACTCTTAGACTAAGAAGAAATCCTTCATTCTCACTGTCACTAAGTACTTCACCAAGTGGGCCGAAGCGGAGGCGTACGTAAAGATTAAAGCTAGCACGGTGTGCCGCTTCATCTTGAAGAATATCATTTTACAGTTCGGAGTGCCATGCAACTTCATCACCGACAATGGACCCCAGTTCATTTCCCAAGAGCTCGAGGACCTTTGTAAGAAGTTTAATATTGCATTGCATCATTCATCTCCATATTACCCTCAAGGTAATGGCCAAGCTGAGGCCACCAATAAAACCCTTCTTAAAATCATAAAGAAAACATGCAAATCTCACAAATTCTCTGATTGACATGAACGACTAGTAGAAGCTCTATGGGCTTACCGCACCTCCGTCTGTACTCCTACAGGACAAACCCCCTATGCTCTTACTTACGGGTTGGAGGCGGTGCTCCCATATGAGATCTTGATCCCTTCCCTAAGTGTACGGCTTGATAAGGGACTTAATCTCGATGAACGTCGAGAGGCGTTGCTCGTCCAGCTGGAACATTTGGATGAGAAGAGGATGAATGTAGCCGATCATGTGTCCGTTTATCAAAAGAGAGTCTCGCATTATTTTCAAAAGAAGGTAATCGAACGCAAATTTCAAATAGATGATAGGGTTTTGAAATGCAAATTCATCAGGTTCGAAGGTCCTACGTCCAAATTGCAACCTAACTGGGAAGGGCCGAGATTTATCCAGGGAACGCATATCGCCTAGTTAGCGCGGAAGGTGAGGAGCTGTCTCACGCCTGGAATGGGTTGTATCTCAAACGTTTTTTTCCTTAGAGTCAAGCTAATGAAGGCCCGATAGCAAGGTGTCCGTTCCTTGACCACGAAGGAGGATTCTGAGGTTGGCCAATCACACACTTCATGACATCCATGGTCGGGTTTCCCAATTTTGTGTAAATACCGTTTCTCCCTTGGCCATGCTATGGGAAAGTGAAAGTCCTTGTCCATTTCTCTCTTCGGCTGAATCTAGGGGCAAGAGGCAAATAAGGGGGTGATGACTGATCTAGAAATTCTGATTAGAGGAGGTCTCAAATAGGGGCAGTCCGTTGTGACCTGATTCCACTAGCAAAAATGGCAGTAAACATCAAAAAAGAAAGAGAAGGAGCAAAAAGAAAAGCAAAATAAAAAGCTCATCCCAAAAGATCATTCCAAAAGATCAAAAGCTCAAAAAGAATGAAATTAGGCATGGCAAGAGTGGCAGTACAGTCTCCCCGAGGGACGTCATGAGCCTGGTCGTATGCGTGCCTACGGTGGATAAAGGTTCGATGATGGACACAAAGCCCCGGTGCAACAGACTTAATATCTAAAGGGGTTGTCATGAGAGGAATTCAAGCCCTAGAAACCTCTATACCTTGTCTAAACTTACCTCCCAAATTAATTTTACTTTTTAGGACTAAAACTATACCCTGGGTATGGCCTCGGAAGAAGCACCGTCATACAGGTGGGCTCTGGCCGAGATTTGTTATCTTCTCAAGCACGCTGACCTCAGGAGGTTCCTAGTGTAACAGGTAAGGCTCTTGTTGACCGAGATGGAATTGGCTTTCAAAATCTAAAAAAATCAAATATTTCAAAAAATCTAAAAAAATCAGATATTTCAAAAATAAAAAAAAAATCAAATATTTCAAAAATCTAAAAAAATCAAATATTTCAAAATCCAAAAAATCAAATATGTCAAAATCTAAAAAAATCAAATATTTCAAAATCTGAAAAAATCAAATATCTCAAAATCTAAAAAAATCAAACATTTCAAAATCAAAAAATACCATCATTCTTGCATAGCATGCATTTGCATCCATACATTTTATTATATTTCGCTTATTTAATAAGGCTCCACCCCTTGACCAAAAATCAAGGATTGGTCATTCTCTAACTTGCTGTAGGCAAGGGGTTGAGTCTAAGAACGGATCTAACTTGTTTTCTTATTTTAAGTGTGTGCAGACACAAGTCTCATTGCCCAAGATTCAAAGCTTGTAGGTTTTTTTATCTTCCATCCCTTGCGGTCTATTGGTAGACTGCATGATCTACCCTAGCGGTCACTCTGCGACCGTTTTCTTCACCCGAGAATCAAAACTATCAGGTTTTCTGCTCCTTCGCCTCGGCGGTCTATCGCTAGATCGTTAGCGTCCTTCTAGCGGTCCAGTAGGCGACCGCATGATTCACCAGAGAGTCATAAAACTCAGAGTTTTTTCGAGTCTGTCCCCTTGCGGTCTATCGCCAGACCATTAGGCTCCCCTAGCGGTCCTTTGTTGGACCGTTTCTCAAGCAGAGAATCCTGTTCTTTTCATTCATCAAGCCAAAAGTGGTGATTCCATTTGAACAAACTTATCTTATTCATTCATCTAAAGTTCATAATGCATTATTCTTTCAATGGAATTCAAAATTCATGATTATAAGTCTCAAAGTACATTCAATTTCCTATCCGCATGAGGCCGGATCTTGCGTAACTCTTGCACATAAGCTTGGTACTCTTCTCTTCTCTCTATCACTTCCGCTAGCAAGGTACGGACTCGGCTGATCTCCCACATGGTCAGAGCGCTCCGAACTCCCCGTTCATCCTCCTCAGTCCCAATCTTCCTAACTTTAAGGGGAGGATAGTGAGTTAGTGCTTGAACCATAGTGCGAGGTAGCCCGATTTGTAAATAACACCGATGGGGGTTGTAGATTGCCAAGGTAGTGTTCCCAACTAGCTGCAGGTCTAGGCCCAGTCGTCGGGGTAATCTGAAGGGAGTGCCTTGAAGAGCCCGGGGTCGCATCACGAACTTGTCAATTGGTAAAGTGTTGAGGAAGAGGCGCAAATCGTCCCTTGTCTTTTTACCCGCCGTCAGGCATTCAACCTATGAAGAGAACCCAAATGCACCTCCTATGAAGTAGAGTGGGTGGCTCCCGAATATGCGGCTAGTTGAAGGCAAGTCCTCCTTGGGTAGAAATTCAAATCTAATTCCCATCCAACACTCAAGGATGATCATTGACCCAAAGAGGGGACCCCCTTGAGAAGCTAAACTAAGGCCTTCATAGAGGAATGAAAGGATGGCTTGAGAGATGGATAAACCCCGCCATAACCCACTAATGATGCTGAGATTTTGGACATCTAAGAGGTGGTCGGTGGTGGTAAAGAGCAAGACACCACATAAGCAAATAGAGACGGCTTTTTCTATGGCTTCATATCTCCCCCACTTGTTTTTGCAATGGGAGGCGATCCATTGGGCCATGGGTATCAAATGAATATGGTGAGGGCTGATCATGGTCCTAACATCTTTTGGGTTATGTATGAAATCCCCTATGATGAGTGATGGGTCTATAGGTTCAACCGTATGACACACCAAGTCTTCATCTCCTTCCTTAGTCTTAGGAAGGGTTAGGTAGGTCTCTACCTCTTCTATAAGGATTGTGGCTTCAAAGGTTGGGAACATGAAAGTATGTGTTTGAGGATGTCATAACTCCACAAGGGCTGAAATGCTAGGCCAATTATAGGAAATTTACTGAAAATTCTTGGCTAAGACTAATAAAGGTTGGAGGTGCCATGCCCGAAGGAATAAGGTAACTTCCAAAGGAAGTTATTTTATCATGGGAGCCACCCACTTCAAGCTAGAGTAGCATCTTCGTCTAGGAAGAAGCTAAGCAAAAGGAAAAAAGAAGAGGAGAAGAATAAGAAGAATTTCATAAGATGGAACCTAAGGAAATTCATGGATTTTGAGATTTATCATAACTCACCTCTCTTGAAACGCTTGTGCTCAAGTGCTTGGGGATGGAAGTTAGCCATTGCAGCTCCCCGTGCTTCCTTCTTGCTGGCTTTGGCCCAGTATAGGCCACCTCTCCCATGGTGCTAGATTCAAAGATCCTCTTCATGATGATTTGGGGTGATTTTGAGGGAATTTTCAAGGTTTAAACCAGAGATTTTTGTGAGCTATGAATTCTGGGTGCACTTTTACTTATAAGGCTCTAATTTGGGTTCTAATGCACTAGGATTGAGGTTAGGGAGGCTCAATTTGAGTTAGGATAGGTCTTAGTGTAGATTAGGTCCTTTTAGCCACGGGTTGGGACTCTCACGGAGAGTCCCGCTCAGACTTCACTGCATCTTCTCCCTTGCGGTCTATCGAGCGACCGCCAGGCTCTCTTAAACGGTCGTCCAGATAACCGTTTTATTCCTTCCATCATTGCCTTCCTCCCACTCACCTAACAGTCATGTCTTAGACCGTTTACTCCTCCTCGCAGTCATCCAGAGGACCATTTTTGTTCACTATCTGTCCTATTTATTTATCACTAGTTTTCTCCCGCTTGCTGTCCTTCCCTCGCTCTCCAAATCTCTTGGTCACTCTTAGGAATCGTTGTTAGTGTGTCAGCATCCACATTTGCATCCACATTTACACAGACAAAAAGCCATAAAGATCATATATTACTAATGTAAGAGTCATGTACATGCATATGTCCAAAAGATAATGGTACAAGCTGCTCTCAGGTTGATCCCTCTCTGGACCGCCACTGTCCCCGGTCCCCTCATGCCCCTTCACCGGCGGGGCCATGGAGGTGCTCCCCTCCTCTCGGTGACATCGCCGCTGCTCCTCCTCCTCGTTCCTCCGATGGCCTGAGGAACCCGTAAGATAATCTCGGTGTCCACTGCGTGCACCGCTCTACGACACGATGTGGGAGGATCATCCGCCCACTTGCCGAAGTGCCCTCTCTAGTACTCGGATCTCGACTCTCAGCTCTACCACTACTGCTGCCCCAGCTCTGAGGCCCTCTACCTCTGCACGGAGATTGACTGTCGCCGTCGCCTCCGCATGCAATCGAATCGCCTCTGCTCAAGCCTGCTCCACCTCTGCTCTGGCCCGCTCCGCCTCGCCAAGTGCGGTAGTCAGCTCTCTCATCTGCATGAGCATTCATCATGTTAGAATGCATTTTCATATAGCATTAAAAGAGAAGTCGATCTGTTGCTTACCTTCTCCATGAGAGCGGCCTCGGCCTCCTAGGCCCGAGCGACTACCCGGGTGAAGTCGGTGTCCCGCTCAGCTCGTCCCGCAGGCTAGGAAGACGAGGATGGGGCATCAGGTCCCTGCCGTCCCGCTCCCTCAGCTCGCTACATTTTAGAAAGTCCAAGTCAGGCGCATGCATAAGCATTTGCATCTAAGTCTAAGGTTCATGAAGTTACCAAGAGGTCCAGAGAGCACTGGAGCTCATCCCTCTGCTGGACTGTAGAATGGAGGAGTCCCTATAGCTCCGCTATCTAGCACTAGGGATCTAGCTACAAATAGAAAGTCAAATGGTTAGTGCATCATTAATAGGCATCAATGCATTAGAAGTAATTTAGGAGTTTAAGTTTAAAGAGTCGTACCGGTCGTCGGGAACGATGGAAGACCTGGTACCCGTACCTCCAAGCGTAGGCCATCAGGTAGGCCTCATCGCTGGTGGCTCTGGCTCTCACCGCCCTGGCTCTCCGGGTCCAGTCTCATACCTAGTCGATCGCCTGGGTGACCCAGTCGATCTCACCGCTAAGGCTCTTCGAGGACCATCCGACCCCCTCGTCGTCTCTGGATGGGAACTCCACCTCCGGCTGATGCACCCCTCGCGTCCTCATGATCAGGCGATGGTGCAGCGGCTCGATGATGTTCAGGCAGTGCAGCCACACCTCTCGTCCTGTGTACGCCAGGGCCGCCTCTACCCATGGTTGTCTATCGTGACCCTCGTCACGGTACGGTGTCCAGCACACCTGAAAGGTCAATTGAGTTAAATGTCAGCATCCATAAAAAGCATGTAAGTCCATTTCTAAGTTTTAGAGTTTGAGGCTTACCGATGCATATAGGAACATGTCCATGTCCTCCTGGATCGCCTATGCGAGCCGCCGTAGCGATCCCATGTCTTGTACCATCATCCACCGCCTCGCGATGGGTACTCGGTCCGGATGCACCTCCTTTTTCCGCCCTAGGCCCGAGAGGTACAGGTAGTTCCAAACCATCATTAGTCAGATGTCAGCACATCACAGCATATCATAAGCATAATCAAAAGCATAAGCATTTAGAGTTAAGCATTTACCTGAAGAATAGGCGTGAACCCACCCAGCATCATCTGTCGATCGGTGGTGCTGAGGGAGTCAAATAGAAATGCCAATACTACAGCTTTCCAGGTGTAGCCTCCAACCTCGTCCAGATCCGGCAGTAATGGGAGGAGCCTGACACTCACTCCGTCCGCCCGCGTTGCGAACAATAGCTTCCGAAAAAGCAATATTAGGAAGCGGCGCAGGGTGATATCCCCCTCTGGCCCCGGTCCCGCTGACACTCTCTCTCGGGCTCGGTTAGTCAATCTTCCGAGGTGCTCCTCCGGTAGCTCACCAACAGCTATCGCTGCTCCCCACAATCTTAAGATCTCCTGAAGAGTCACACGCCCTAGCATCGAGGAGTGATGACCCAGCCTCATCTGCTCCAACCCGAGCAGCTCCCGCGCCTGCTCTCCGTAGTCGGCATGTCTCCATCCTGTTATCGGCACTCCATGAACTCGAAGTCCCATAATCTGCGCTACATCCTCGAGTGTTGGGATCATGTGTCAACACGAGAATAGAAATGCACTGCTGATCGGATCCCACCGCTTGTGCAGTGCATATAGTAGTGCCTTGTCAATCCTCATCACCTCAATATTCAACAGCTTGTTGAACCCCATCGCTGCCAGCCTATCTTTCTGGAAGTCCGGCAGTGCGAGGTACACTACTCGAACCTGCAACCAAGAAATCCGGGTCCGTCTCATCCCCCGCATACATTTAAAGAAATTCCTAATCAATCATTCATATAGTCCATAAATCATAAATTGCATTGTATTTTTTTAAATAAAAATCAAAAATCACTCTGATTTCCAAGCGGTCGTGCCCTGGACCGTCTTTGGTTCTCTAGCGATTGTTCCCTGGACCGTCTGGTTCCCTAGCGGTCACTGCAAGGACTGCTAGGCACCCAGGGGATGGGCATTGTGTGCCTCATTTCCCCAGGGTTTGAAAATGGCCCAAAGGCCTTTATAAACATCTTAATGGGTGCCCAGACCCATTCACATCTCATTCCCCCACATGCATGCACTCAAAACAAATAAAAATGAGTTTTTTTTGGCCGTCGGCCTACCTTCGATGACCGTCGCCCGGCCGGCTCCTCTGGGGCTCCCTCAGCCACGGGCTCATCTTCCTCCTCTTCCATGGTTTCCCCAGGCCCCTCCTCCGCCGTGGGAGCCTCTTCCACCTCCGCTTGGATCGACGGCCCTTCTTCTTCAGCCGGTGGGTTCGCCGCCGCCGTGGGCGGCACTTCCTCTTCCTCTATCCGCCATCGAAAGCACTTTAGGGCTTTCCTCTTCACCATCTTGACGTGTGGGTGTGCATATGCTCGCGGTGGTCGCCTGTGGGCTCGTCATCGGGATGAAAGTAGGGGTTGGGTTGAGTGGGGTTGAGAGTTTGAGTGAGTGGGAGAACGAACGGGCGTTTCTGGTTTTGAAGTCTCTCAGAGCCATGCGGTCTATCGCTAGACCGTTATAAGCCTCTTAGCGGTCTGAACTTAGACCGGTTGTTGTTTGAATTTTGCCCTCGGAGAATGTGAACCACCCTTGCGCAAGCGATCTATCGCTAGACCGTTAGGATATTTAATGCGGCGCTTTACTAGACTGTTTGGTGGCTGAATGTCATGATATTTGGAATGATATACTTGCTCTATTTTTTGTTCCATATATGCCTCGTACTTATTCCTATGAGCTTAATTGCTATTGATGGCTAACCCTTTCTTATTGTCAAAAGCTTAAACGCTAGAATGCCGTCACATCTCGTCGGCCAGGTAAGTCAAGTAAGTATCTCGATCCCTGGCCCCTTAATGCATTATTATATGATAACTATGATACATTATCTCGAGAACCGGCTGGTCATTCATGTGTTCTAGGATTTGATGTTCCCCTTTAACAAAAATGATGATGATCTAGGTGCACATGTTTAATCGTTGGATAGGCCATTAGGTTGGAAGAGTTGGGGGACGATGGCTCTATCTTGCACGCCGTGGTTGCAGATAGTGTCTTGACCCCGATTTATCCAGTCTAGTAATACTATTCTCGTATATCTTCCTATTTTTTATCCTTTCTTTGCATTCATTTTGAAGATTTCTTTATTTTAGCCCAGCATGCATCATGCGCATCCTTGAGCATTCATGTGCCCTCGTCTGTCTAAAGTGTCTCAGTAATGGTGGATAACTATGTGTCCATGGTTTTGATTAAGAAGAATTATTCCATTCTGAGTTGGAAGCTTTCATTCCGTCTATTTTCTCAGTTTGGTTAGCTGAGGATTCCTATCTAGAGTTTAGTTGCTCGTCTCTTTACCTTTTTCGTCTGCTCTGACCGCCTATCAGCTGAGGATTCCTATCTAGAGTTTAGTTGCTCGTCTCTTTACCTTTTTCATCTGCTCTGACCGCCTATCAGCTGTGCATTCCAGTGAGGAGGTTGGTCATGTTTTACTTTCCTTTAATTGTTAGTTCCTCCAGGCATGAGTCATTCGATTTTGTCATTCCTTGTGACTGGTTCAAAGTTTTTCAGAAGATTGCTATCGCTTGCTGGTTGAGGACAGGTGTCGGTTTGCCTTAACGTCTACTTTTCAGTCCACTCCGCTTCATTTCCGCTTCATCTACATGTTTCATGTCGCTTTCGCTTCACCTCCGCTCGCTCCCCTGCAAAGAGGACGTTAAGAAGGGGCATCTGTTGACACCCGTTTTATGACTAGTGAGTTGGGTCATCTTCTTATCTATATTTTTTGATGTCCCGATTTATTCACCGAATACTGGGTCATTTTTGTTCAGTTTCTGGGCTTATTTTATGGGTTGTTCTCCCTGGTTGGGCCTAGCTTCACTGGTTTTTCATTATTTCAGCTTATTGGGCCTGGATAAGGGCTAATGAGTATTTTATTGTGGATTAACTCAGAGATTTATTGATCTTTATCTCTTTTGCCATGTCTACTAGCCTAGCGATCTATCGTACGACCGTTTGGCGGTAGTTGGCGGTCCTTTACTATACCATTCGGAGGCAGAGAGTCATGTCGGGTTTCTTTGATCTTATCTTTTCTGGATGACTGAGCTTTGTGGTCTATCGCTAGACCGTTTGTGAATGCCTTGCGGTCTATCGCAAGACCGTTTGGGGAGACAGAGAGTCCTGCTCTGTCTGTTCTTCCTCTGCTTCACCGTGGATGAAATAGAGCCTGTGATTCCTTGACTTCTCTCTAGATAGAGGCTCTCAGAAGCTTATGTTTGTTTCTATGGACTCTAAGGAGTATTATCTTCGAGATTTATCTAGTTTCAGGCCTATTTTCGTGTCATTATCCCTCCAACTCGACCTAGGGTTTGGGGGTCTATAAATAGAGCTCTTGACTTCATGGCTTGAGGAGGAGATTTTTGGAGCTTGCCACAAAGTGCTGCTACATTCTGGAGCGAGTACCAACCAGGGAGAAGTCACTTCCACGTCCATAAGGCTTCTGGTCCAGTGAGTATTAAGTTCCAATAGTTGTCTTTGAGTCTTTTTCTCTTAGTTTTCATCTTTTCCCTTGCATCATCACAACATCTTCCCTCTCCTTCTCCACGTTCTTTGCACTCACATCACGTTTTCAAACATCCTCCTACTCTTTTCCCACGCCCCACAGTGGTTAAAAAAACCCCAACCCCCCAGGTATTCACCCTTCTTTTTATGCACTTTAGTTAAATTGTGTTATAGATACTACAGTTGTCAAAGGGCTAATTGGGTCATTTTTCTCTGTGTTTACACTCTTTTGCACATTTACAGGACTCATTGCATGAGGCCCAGCTCTTCTGGCTGGCCAGGAGGGGTGGAGATACAAGTCTCAAGCGTATGTTCTGGGTGTGTTAGCGGCCATTCGTCAGACCATTTTCTGATTTCAGGCGGTCTATTGCAAGACCGTTTACCATCGTCTAGCGGTCGTCTGTTAGACCGTTTGCTTCTGCAGCATCTGGTTTTCTCTCTCCTGTGGGCGGGTGACTTCAACCAGCTCTTTCCAAGGTACATATTATGGTTTCACGGCATTATTTGCTTTGGTGGCGATCACACTTTCCACTATTTGGGCTTTTGTCATCTTGTTCATCATATTGCTTGCTTTCTCTTTATTTTTTTGCTCCACACCTGCAGTGTGTATTTTTCTTTATTCTTTTGCTCCACGCCCCGGCGTGTGTTTTCATTTTCATTCTTCATTTCTGCAACATTGATGACATGCCCACTTGCTTTACTTCTATGTTGATTGCTTGAGTTAGTGTACCACTTGTTCACACACACTCTTATCACATCATATTCACACCACTTCATTCACATTCTCCACACATTCACATCACACTCACACAAAAACATCAACAGCCCCAAGTAGAAACTGAGACATTGTAACCAAGTAACCACAGAACAAGGAGTAGTTGGGGTCGCACTCGTCAGCGTGGGTCTGTCGCCCCCAATCACATGTGCACACATAGACCAACTACTCTAAGTCAGGTGCTCTAGCTGATTTTTTCCCCCAGCCCAGACTCAGGCTGTAAAGGCAAGGGGCCCTATGGTAACCAGCCTAAAAATCATCTCATTGGGATAACCGCTCCACCACTCCCAGGTGGGTCGACACCCGTGTGTCGTAAAGAAGGCTACGACTAGTAAGGGGCCACTCAAGGTAAGAACTTGATGTAGAAGTGAAAACCAACGGAGTAGGTAGCGATCTGCGGGACCCCTACTGAGCTGATGAGATGAGACTCACCCCCTTTATTTTTCAGGTGAGGCACGGCTTAGGCATAGCACTTCTGAGGCTCCTCGTCGTGCCGGTGGTCTAGTCTATCTGCCAGTTTCCCAGAGAAAGGATATGTCCCATGTTCTTGTACTTTTCTTTCTGTTGACTATATTTATTTGTGGAGTTGGATATTCTATACTGTATAACTATTTACATATGTAGTTGTTTATTTCCTGCATTAGTTAGATTATGCATTTTAGTTCTACCTTTATTTTAGATTCTTATGTACTTCCACACCGTCCAAATAAGCCTTCCGAGCTTCTAGGCTCGTAGGTGGCGAGGCAAGATTAGAGTTGCGCCAGTTCCTTTCCAGTACTCGGATCATGGGTCGTTACACAACTTATCAGAAACTGGGTAAGAATGGGGTCAGCCGTATGGCCGCAATCAAAAAAGGATATCCAGAATGCGGTCAAGTCAGTGACCATGTTCAAAAGCTAGTCAGGCATAACACGGTCAGGGTGACGGCCGCGTTCATGAAAGGTTCAACAGGACGCGGTCTACTACGTGACTGCCTTCCTAGAACAGAAGGTGGAACGTGGTCTCTGGGTCCACCGCACTTAGAACAAACAGAACAGAACAAAATAGAACTATGTTCCAAAGTTCCAAAGGTCGGTCGAACCATGTCTTACACCAATAGGATGAGATTCTAAGGCATTTTTAGGATTTTTAAGGTGCAATCTACTCAGCATTCATGCGAGAATTTATGGCTCATGGAGTCTTACGAAGGCTTTAGTGAAGAAGTTCCAGTCCGATGAAAGGAATATTCAACGGATGGTTCTTACTTCACCAAGGAAAGGGCTTTTGCGATAAACCAGAAACCATAGTGATCGGTAGATGCTTGCCACCGAAGTGACATGATCTTCAAGCAAAATCAATAACTTAATATACATATCAAATCACCAATAACATGTACAAAGCTAACATGATTAATGTCATAAAGAAGGCTAAGGAAGAAGAATGTCATGCCCCGAGATATACAGCGGAATTAAGTCGGGAGCGTGGACAGTCGGCAATACATCTCATGCTAGCAAGATAATCAGAGCGCTAAACATTCACACATACAAGATGAATGCACAAGGTAATATACTCAAATTCCAACTTTATTAAACCATAATGATCAAAGTTTACAACTCATGACTCTTACATTGCTAGACTCAATAAAAGGAAAATTACATAACATGATCAACTTCACCGCCTATCACAGTGAAGGTACTAGATTACAATATGACTCATGACTTGACTAGCTATGGTTTCTCTCGTCCATCAATTGCTATCGCCCTCAGATCTGTCATTCGAGTAATCGAAATCTGTTCCACTAGAGTTTCCTGAAAAGATTTGAAAAGTAGGGAATGAGCACACTTGCCCAGTAGGTATCTTCGTATCAACATGATGGCATAATTTAAGTAATTTACATTTTAGCGCTAGAAGGTAAGATAAAGGAAATGCGATAAAACACATGATAAATCGAAATAACCACAAATCACAAGGTAAATATAGAGATATGAAAGAATATGAGAGCATGATCAAGCAAGATTGTAATGTAGCCTTTAATGAACGAGAATGTACTAGCATGTATCGAGAATGTACTTTTCATAACCATAAAGGCTATGCACTAGAAAGTCATGTAACAAGTAAGTATAATTTCATAATGAGCCTTGTGGATTTCACCCGTTTATAAAAAAAGTACTCACGGCGCAATGCGACGCCAGTGTTCATCATATCCCATGGTTTACATTATGTTTCCGGCCATCCGCCGAGGGGACTAGTGTGGATCCCTTAGACATTGTTCGTGCCCGCTCATGCATCTTCAAGTAATAAATCAAGCTACTTCCATGAGAAATATAAAGTTTGGCCAGTAATAAAAAGTTCAAAAATAAGTTCATGAAAACAAATACCAAGGTAAGAATGCACCAAATATGAACATGTGAGTTCAAAGACGAATTAAGGAGAAGGTCATGCTACGGGAGGAATTCGACAGCATAATGGTACCTTCATTAATTTTCATAATTCTTTAATGACTTTATTGAGCAAGGTTTCAGGTTCCAGATAATCAGTAGACCATCTAGAAATGGAGTATAACCAATCCCTAGGGTCAAACCACGGGTTGGGGAACAAGACAGCAAAAGATGGTCATCAGGAGACCGCCTCTAGGATTAGATGGTCCGGTGAAGACCGCAATCTTGCTGCGTCAACTCAAGGAGTGAGCTGGGTCAACTCAAGCAATGCAGAAACATGGAGACGGTCATGGCCTAGCTGTAACCTGAAGGTGGCGGTCTGAGGATGGCCGCAATCAATGTTCAGGGAATGCAGAAAACTCAAGTGCTCGCTAGACTTTTGGGCTTTAAGGGTGACGTCCTAGTGGGAATCCCAGGCTCGTGGAGACTTACGGAGGCCTTGAAACATGATCACCTAGTCCGATAGAAGGAATATTTGATGGAGAGGATCTCAAGTCCAAGTGATGTGCCTATCAAGCGCATGTGTATCTAATAGCTTACGTATCGGAGTACAAGCTATGTACTTAACAAGGAAAGACAGGAGATGAGAGTGAAATACATGAAAACAGCGATCAAACATGTAGAAGTTAAAAGGAAAACATCTTAAATACAATACTATATGGTTTTGGCCAGAAATTAACATAATATTAAAATATATTCCTAAAATATTATGAGACATGAAATAGAATCATGGAATTCATAATATAACCCTGAACATATCCTAGTGAGACTTGAAGAAAATATAGTATGAAAGATAGTATAAACATGGTCCAAAAATGTGTGATCTGGCTGTTGTTTAGGGTGAACAGTAGTCAGAAAGTAAGTGGCGGTCAACAGAAGGCCGCCTTATGTGGGTGGCAGTCAAGGGACGACCGCCGTCTGATGGTAGCGGTCTTTGGGAGGCCGCCTTCTGTCTGCCTGACAGAAGGTACTATCAAACGTCCAAGGCCTATCTAAGGGCAAATTAATGACGCCAAACGCATGAAAAGCTGGGCTAAAACATGATAACATGATGCTAAAGCATAGGATGGCATGGATTTAATCAAAGTTCTCATCTTTTCTAGTTAAGATGTTATGGATAGTATGAACTAAATGGGCTACTGCGTAGTCATGGGGAAACATGAAATACAACGTGTAGAAAGCATGAAATCAAGAGAAAATAAGGGGATTTTACTCTTAACATGTTGTTAAAGCCGTCATGAGATAACATACTTCTGGGGTTGCTCCTAAACTTCAAATTTCTGATTGGAAGTACGCTCATGTTCCTGCGCGTCTTGCGTGGAACCAGCAACTTCCCGACCTTCTAACTTCTTAACCGATTAATCTAATTTCATGAAATTTGGAGGGTGATTAGAAGACATAAAGGGGAACAATTAATTCTAAAGACTAGATATGAAATTACGTCTGCTAAGGTCCCTAAACCTCATATCTCTACCGAAAGAACACACTCATTACTGTGCATTCTACAGAGAAATGGCGACTTCCAGACACTCTAACTCTTCAACGGCTTGATCTCCTAGCATGGGATTTGGAGGAAAGTTAGACAATACTAAAGGAAATAAAATCTTCTAGAGACTTAACCTGAGATGATGACGTCTTAACTTCGAACCACGCACTCTAAAATTAGGGTTCGCGTAGAACGAAGCTAGGGTCTATTTATAGAGTTGGCCTAGGGTTGAGGGATTAGATCGGACTAGGAGTCCTTATTGGGGTTAAAATCGATCCCCAAGAGTCCTAGACATATTTTTTCATTGGATAGTATCGATCTATGGGGATTGGGATGGTAAAAATCCCATTTTTCCACGCTTCTACAAATCTCGTCTCTCGAAGGAGAAAGCAGTCGCCCCTGGACCGCCTTCAACAAGTAGCGGTCTTGCGATAGACCGCCGCTATCCAGGGCGCAAGAATTTGAATTATATTCAAATTCCTCTCTAATTATCCCTAATTATCCACTAAAATTAGGAAAATATATCCTATTACATTTCTAGAGTGTGTTTGGGCCTTAAAAGCCTAGTATTGGGTTTATGGGCCTGCTTTCAATGGATTTATTTATTAATTAGTAATTGGGCTTTTTAGATCAGCTACATTAACCCAATTAAATATCCCATCAAGCCTTTTAAATGGTTCGTAATTTTATTTAATTCCTAAAAATTCCAGAAAAATCCAGGTAATTACTAGGGTTGTTACACCCACCCCCACTTAAAGAGAATTTGGTCTCCAAATTCATTGCATATGATATATGGAGTGTGTAATTTTACTTACAATCGAATAGCTCCGGAAATCTCTTGCGCATAGCTTCCTTTGTCTCCCATGTTGCGTCTTGGTCCATACTTTTATTCTATCGGATTTTTACCATGGGAATAGCTTTATTCCGAAGCTGACGTACCTCTCGATCAATTATTTTGATTGGCCTTTGCTCGTACGTCAGATCCTTTTGAATCACCAGGTCGTCATGATTTACAACATGGAACAGGTCGTAGACATACCTTTTAAGCATCGAGACATGAAACACATCATGGACTCCAGCTAATTGAGGAGGCAAAGTAATCTGATATGCGACCTCGCCAACCCTTTCAAGAATTTTAAAAGGGCCAATATATCTCGGAGTGAGTTTGCCTTTGATGCCAAATCTTTGAATACCCCGACTTGGGGAAACCTTGATGAACACATGGTCTCCTACTTAGAATTCTAGGTCTCGCCTTCTATTATCAACATATGACTTTTATCTATCTTAAGCTATCTGGAGTCTTCCTAGAATAAGTTTCACCTTCTCGGTGGTATCCTGGATGAGTTCAGGGCCTATAAATTATTTTTCCCCAACTTCAATCCAGCAGATAGGTCAGCGACAACTTCTTCCATATAGAGCCTCGAATGGTGCCATTTGGATACTAACTTGATAGCTATTGTAGTAGGTGAATTCAACTAGAGGCAAGTGATCGTGCCAACTCCCACCAAAATCAATCCACATGCCCTGAGCATATCTTCTATCACCTGATTCGTTCTCTCAATTTGACCATCCATTTGTGGGTGGAAAGCTGTGCTAAAGTTGAGTCGGGTCCCCAACGAATGTTGTAGACCCTTCCAGAATTGTAATGTAAAGCGAGGGTCTCGATCAGAAATAATCATAACAGGGACTCCGTGCAGTTTAACTATTTCCTTCATATACAATGCTGCTAATATATCCACAGACCATCGACTTTTGATAGGTAAGAAGTGCACGGATTTCATCAATCTGTCTATGATCACCCATATGCCGTCATGTCCACCTCTTGTCTTTGGCAGACCCATGATGAAAACCATCCCTACACTCTCCCATTTCCACTCGGGAATTTCTAAGGGATGTAGCTTACTAGCGGGCTTTAAGTGTTCCGCCTTGACTTGCTGGCAAGTGAGGCAGTGAGATATAAAGTCCGCTACTTCTCTCTTCATGTTGGGCCATAAGAAATTCCTCTTTAGGTCTTGATACATCTTGGTAGCACCAGGGTGAATGGCATACTTTGGCTTGTGAGCTTCCCCCATGATCATCTTTTTACTGTCAGCATGATCCGACACACAGATCCGACCCTTGAATAATAATCTTCCACCGGTTGAGACAGAAAAGTCTGGCCGTTGGTCAATATTGGCTTTAATCTCCACCAGTATAGGGTTATTTTCTTGTAACTTGGTTGGATCTTCTATTAATGGGGGTTGTGATCTAATACTAGAAATAATACACCCTTCTTCTTTTGTGTCAATATTCAGCTTCAAATGAGCAAAGTCTTCTATAAGATAGGTCATACATTTCCTGACACTTGAGAGAGTTGCTAGTGGTTTCCGGCTGAGGGCATCTGCTCCAGCATTCGCCTTGCCAAGGTGGTATTGTATAGTAAAGTAGAAGTCTTTAAAATACTCTTGCTATCTTATTTGCCGCCTGTTTAACTCCTTTTGGGTAAAGAGATATTTCAGACTTTTGTGGTCCGAAAATATAGTGAATTTTTCCCCATAGAGATAATGTCGCCATTTCTTCAAAGCAAAGATGACAGCCGCCAATTCCAGATAATGAACCTGGTAGTTCTTCTCATGATGCTTTAATTGTTTAGAGACATAGCAAATCACCTTCCCATGCTGCATAAGGACATAACCAAGGCCAATGCCTGATGCATCCGTGTAAACATCAAAACCACCACCTTCGACAGGTAGTGCCAGTATAGGAGCAGTTGTAAGATGATCTTTGAGAGTCAAGAAACTGTCTTCACAATCCTTTGACCATATAAAGGGGTTCTCTTTTCTTGTGAGCCTAGTCAAAGGGACAGCGATCTTTCAAAAATCATTGATGAATCGCCGATAATATCCAGCCAGACCAAGAAAGCTTCTAACTTCGGATATCGTTGTCGGTTGACTCCAATTCTTAGCAGCATCAACTTTAGAAGGATCCACAGTGATACCATCCTTTGAAATAATATGGCCAGGGAATGAGACCTCCTTTAGCCAGAACTCGCATTTATTAAGCTTCGCGTAGAGTTCATATTCTCTTAAAGTTTGCAAGGCTATCCTTAAATGCTCTTGATGCTCTTCCTTGGCCTTGGAGTATATGAGAATATCATCAATAAACACAACCACAAACCGGTCGAGATAGGGCTTGAAGACATTATTCATGAGTTGTATAAATACTGCAGGGGCATTGGTTAACCTGAACAACATTATCACGAACTCATAGTGCTCATATCTGCTCCGAAAAGTAGTTTTGTAAATGTCTTCATCTTTAATTCTATGTTGATGGTAACTAGACATGAGGTCTATCTTCGAGAAATATTCTGCTCTAGAGATTTGATCAAATAGCTCGTCGATACATGACAATGGATCTTTATTCTTGATTGTGAGTTGATTTAACTACCGATAGTCGTTACAGAGCCGGAGGGATCCGTCCTTCTTCCTGATGAATAGTGTAGTGCCCGGGAATTTTATCGTAATTCATAAGTAATATATGATATTTTGGTTAATGCATGAAATATTTATTGTTTGTGTTTGACTAATATTTTGTTGAATTAAACTTAATAATAAAGGAGTAGGCAATTTCTCTTGATTATAGATCAATTTTTGAGTAATTAAAATTTAGTAACTTAAATTGCTTGAGTGTATATATATATTAAGTTAGTTGTTGTTGGTAGATAGTGTTAAATGGGTTTTACCATTTTTCCTTAGAAGAGAAGCTCACGTAAATGTATATAGGTACAACCAGAGAAACGGGCGAGAAATAGTGAGTTTTAAATGTCCCACTGTTCATTTTGATGAGGTTACTCTTTATTTTGGGGACAATTTTCATTTCATGAGTTTTTATTTATTTTATATTTTTCTATGATAGAGTAAACGAGGTGATTAATGGGAAACAATTAGATTTTTCAAATTCTTTTTATATTGTGAGATACCAATTTTTAAAGTGGCTAATGAATAGTGATAATCGTTTATGCGTTACTTGTGGGTGTAGAAATATGGAACGTGGCGTCACAAGTCACATAGACAAGCATGTGTGCATGAGTGATAACATAATGTGCCAATCAAAAGATTATCATAAACATGTGACTTTGTGAACATGATAGCATGAGCATACAGCAAGAAAAAAGCAATAAAAGATGTAGAAGAATACCGTGATCGCCACCAAGGAATGACAACGCCAAAAGAATATGAAAGGGGAAACTAAGTGCGTTGTGTACCTTGGAAAAAAGCAGATGATCGCACAAAATATAAGTAATGCGGGGACTATGTGGATTACCTCTCCTCGCCTTCCAACTGGCTAGAAGGTAAGGGACTCACTTTCCATGCTTTCCTGCGAAACAAAGACAACACAGAAGGCAAAATCCATTAGAAAATGTTAAGTGCAGAAATCTGCCCAAGTGCATAAAGTAGCATGAAAGATTGAGGGCAAACTTAGCGGGGGAGGGTTTTTAACCCATGTAAATAGGTGAAAATAATAGGTGTGTATATTGTGATGAGATTAACTTGCAGAGATTGATTTAATATGCCATGATGAAGAGTGAAAGATGGAGTGCAAAAGTGCGGTTCACAAGCAAAAATTGTGCAAACATTGCAAACATGGTGCAAAGACAGGTGAAAACAGCAGGGCAAATGAAGTCCAAATAGGGTAAAAATTGGGATGACACAAGACTTTAGTATGGTGAACACGTAGGAATAAGAATCACTCCAAAAGGAGGTCTGGACAAAAAGTTATGATGCCGGAGATTTGGCAAAAAATGTAGACAGTGTAGAAAAATGCAGAACCGTTCACAAAATGGACTCAAATAACAATGAATATCTCACAGAATAAGACACCAAAAAGGGAAAGAAAATATGCTATGGAAAGGTGGGAGTATTGTGGTGAAACTAGGGCAAAAAGAAGGGTTTAAAACGGGGAAGACAAGAGTGAAAAATGGGGTGGAAAACATAAGAAAATAAAGGGTGCAGAACATGACAGGCTCCAGAGATCTGCTGAAATCTTAGGAGCCGGTGGCGGAGCCTGCGCTTATGCCGTCTCCTCCTCCCCCTACGGGGGGAGGGGGGGAGAGGTCTTCAGTCGGATGGCTTGACTCTCCCGCAGGGGGAGACCGCCCTGCTGGCTCTTTTGCGTAGGCACTTTCTTCTTCTCTTTGCCCTCGAAAGGTTGGTTTGGAGCCGTGCCTACCAGCTTTCACTAGAGCTCCGGCGGACCGAGGTTCCGTTGAAGTTTGCCATAGTGGCCAAGTGCTCTTACGGTAGACCATCTTTCTTTGATAGTAGGACGTGTCTCATGCAGCGGCTAGCTATTAAGCAGAATTTATTTTGAGTGTCCTCAACCCCTGCCATCTCTTGATACGGTTTGAGGCCGAAGAGGATTTCGTTAAGGTGTTGGTGAGGAAAAGTCTTTCCATCAAGGGTTATTTATTTGAGTTCTTTCGGTGGTCCAGCAATTTTGATTTTGCCGCAGATCCAACGATGATTCCAACCTAGGTTGGCTTCCCCGGTCTGCCTGTTAACTTCTTCAATGAGGATTATCTTTGGTCTATTACTTCCAACTTGGGCCAAGTCCTGCGCATTAATGACTCAACTCTAGCCTAGACCCAAACGACTGAGGCCATTGTCTGTGTTGACCTTGATGTTGCTAAGCCACTCCCAGAGAGGATCTGGATCGGTTGTGGTGATGGGGATGGTTTCTGGCAGCTTATCAGATATTTTCACATGCCAAGTATCTGCTCCTTTTGTAAGCGAATAGGCCTTGTGGTGAGGGATTGTAGGAAGAAGTCTAAAAGTGCCAATTCTGTCAAGAAGGCCGTCGAGCAGTCAACTGCTCCTGCTAAACCAGTAATTCCTGATATGGAGTGGCATGTTGTGGAGAAGGGCAAGAAGCAGGTCTTCGAAGGCACGAATGGGTTAGAAGAAGTTGCAGTCCATAATGCTTTTAATTGTTTAGCCAACGAAGGCTCTGAAGTAGAGTGAGAATTTTCCCATATTGCTCCTGTAGGCGGCATCACTGATAATTTACTCGTTACTACTGTCGCACTGCTTAACTCGTCTACTGTTACATTGCCTATCTCTAAGGTATCAAGTTTGGAGAATTCTCCCAGAGCTGTTGTCTCTAATGACGATGTGGTGCTTGCTCCCTTGCCTGTGCCACATGCGCTATCGAGAGCATCGATAGCTAGCCATGAACCTGGAGGAGACTTGCCGACTTCTGTTATCATGTCGCTGCCGGTGACGAAGGAGATAACGGCAGAGGTGGTGCCGTCGATGCATCAACTACACTTTCCTTCTATGATTATCCAAAGATCTCTTCCGAGTCCTATGCAATCTTCTAAGGAAGGAAAGCAAACTACTACCTCTGATAGAGCCAATGCGGAGAATGGGTTGCTAGGCACTACTATGCCTTCTGTGGCACGTGGTGTTAGCATGGAAGGAGCTCGGACGAGGACGAAAGCCAAGGCGGCTAGGGCATCCTCCGGTTATGTATCATCATGAATTGCCACCCTTGGCTATCTTATACTTCAATGCTTTTATTTCTTCCTCTGGCCTGCTGGATGCCGAGTACAGGGGCTCTACTTTCACATGGTCTAATAAGCGAGTGGGTGCTGCTTCTATCAAAGCCAGATTGGATCGCACCTTAATAAATGTCAACTTCAATAATACCTTCCCTGGAATGTCTATTCAACATCTTCCTCACGGGCCCTCTGATCACACCCCTCTTCTGATCAAATCTCAAGCTCTTCCATCAATACCGTCTCGATTTATTTTCCAGAAGATGTGGTTACATCATGATAACTTCATGCAATGTGTAAAGAATGCCTGGCAGGGGTCTAACACATGTCATCCTAACCCTCTTATTCGGCTTCAGATTAAGCTTAAAGCTACTAGAGAAGCATTGCGACTTTGGAACAGGGAGGAATTTGGTTGACTTGAGGATTCTCTTAAGTATGCTGAGGATGATATGAAGTCGAAGCAACAGCTGTTTGACGATAGCCCTACTGCTGATAATAGGGCCACCCTTAATGCTACTGATGTAGTTCTTCGTAGAGTTCTCCGCAGGCAAGAGATTTTCTGGTCCCAAAAAGCTCGGGTGCGATGGCTCGAGGATGGTGATCGTAATACGGCCTTCTACCATGCCTACGTCCAAGGCCGTCGTAGAAGGAACTTCATCCAAAGGCTAGAAGTTAATGGTTCCTGGTGTGAGGACCAACAGATGCTCCAACAGGAGGCGGTCCGTTACTTTGCTACCCTTCTCTCCTCCGAGGACCATATCTTGGATAATTCGTTGTTACAGGTGATTCCCTCTGTCATTACTGATCAGCAGAATCAGTCTCTTATTTCCATCCCCTCTGAAGAGGAAATCAAAGTGGCCGTGTGGGGACTGTCTGGAGAAAGCGCTCCGGGGCTTGACGGATTTACTTGAGTATTCTATACGTCCTGTTGGGACATTATCCATGCAGATGTCGAAGCAGCTATTGTTGGGTTCTTTCAAGGCTTTCTCTTGCTAAGAGGCATTACCTCAAACATTATCGCACTTATTCCTAAAGTCAGTTCTCCCAACCACTTTGGCGAATTCCGCCCTATAAGCCTCTGCAACTTTAGCTACAAGATTATCTCAAGGATTTTTTGCGCCAGGCTCATGACATCTTGCTTAAGCTTATTTCTGAGGAGCAAGGCCCCTTCGTGAATTGCAGACACATTGTTGATAACATGTCTCTGGCCAAGCAGCTGACCGCTGATCTTGGCCGCAAGGTGCGCGGCTGGAATGTGGTTTTAAAACTCGATATGATGACAGCTTATGACCATGTTGAGTGGGACTTTCTTTTAGAAGTCCTTCGCATGTTTGGCATCTGTAATCGCTTCACCTACTACATAGCAATGCTTACCTGCAATTTTTTGTTTATGGTGCTCTTCAGTGGCTCCTTAGCAGGTTATTTCCATTCCTCTCGTGGCATTAGACAAGGCGACCCCCTTGCTCCGGCGCTTTTTATCATTGTGCAAAAAGTTCTCAGTAGAGCAATTTCTAGTCTATACCTTCACGGGGGTCACAAGCCTTATTCTGGCCCTCGCTGGTGCTCGGTTGTCACTCATTTATTGTATGCAGACGACACCCTTCTTTTCCTCAATGGAGAAGTTTCTAACATCCGGAAGCTCATAAAGTTCTTGCAGACTTTTGAGCTGTGTTCGAAGTAGAAAATTAACCATTTCAAAAGTAGCTTTTTACCGGCTAAGTCTGCTCCAAATAGGCTGGCCTTGTGCATCTCTGAAGTTACGGGGTTTCAGCACAATTCTGGCGTCATTACATACCATGGAGTTCCTATTAAGCAAGGGAGGACCCTAGTTGTTGATTATAAGCCCCTTATTGAGAAAATAACTGCACGCATTGGCTCTTGGCGCTCCATGTTATTATCCCAGGCTGGTAGAGTTGTTTTAATCAACTCTGTTATATGCACCATTCCCATCTATCTAGCAGTTTCTGCTTCCGTTCCCAAATCAGTCCTTGATTACATTGAACGGCTGTGGGCGGGGTTCTTATGGGGAGAATCAGATGGCCATCATCGCCGGCACTAGGTCACCAGAAGCATAATCCAGCGGCCCATCTCCCAAGGAGGACTGGGTGTGCGCAGTCTTTGGCATCTTCAGCTCCCCCTTGCTGTGAAACTAGTCTGGTCCATTCAGCAGGGTACTTCTCTATGGGTGACCTATGCTCGACAGCGGTTCAAAATTTTGCATGAGCCAACTATTCCCTTGCAATGTCCTCACGGCATCCCCAGGAAGGTTTTCAGCACTGCCTTTGAGGTGATAAACTCTCATAGCCGCAGGATTATTGGCAATGGGCAAGACACTAATTTCTTGGATGACATCTGGCTCAGAAACGAACCCCTCAGGCATTATCTCACTACTCCCTATCGTGGTGCTCCTGCTTCTATTTAAGATGTTCTCACCTCTGTCGATCACCCCATCAGGTCGATCCTCATGAACACACAGGCCCTGGATGGCATTTAGATTTCTCATCACGCGGATAGAAGAATTTGGACACTTTCTAATTCTGGGAATTTCACTATTAAATCTGCTTATGATCGTTTACGACCTTAGGGCGTCATCCAAAATAACTTGAGCTTCATCTGGAACAGATCGTTTAACCGGCGAGCCTCCATTTTTTCTTGGAGGCTTGTGTATAGAGCCATCCCTGTGGACGCCAGAGTTTCAGATTACAGGATCTCAATGGCCTCCTACTGCAGCTGCTGTGGGGATCCTCACGTAGAGGATCTTAATCATCTCTTCATGGAGAGTGACATGGCCTTCGTTCATGGAATTGGGCCTCCCCTTTGTTGGGTGCTAGCTCTGGCACTCAACCGCATATTACCCAGCGCCTCTGGAGCATACTTAGCCAACATAACCCCTCTAACCCTCATGGTTTCACCATCATCTATGTTTCCATCCTTATTATTTGGCACATATGGAAAGCCAGATGCCACAGGCATTTCCAGGACTAGTGCATTCGCAGCACTAATCTTATTCGCACCATCCACTCTACTATTAGTGATGCTCTTGGCTCGAAAATCTTCAAGCATACCTGTAGTGCGCAGCAACTCCAGCTTCTCTCAGATGTTGGATTCACACACAGGATTTCTCCAACCACCATAAAACTTGTCAGATGGATACCTCCAGCCCAAGGTTTAGTTCTTAATGTGGACGGTGCAAGCAAAGGCAACATGGGCCTTTGCGGTGAGGGAGGGTGTATCAGGGATAATAATAGCAACTTCATTCTGGCTGTCATGCACTACTATGGAGTAGGTCCCAGCTTGATGGCCAAAACGCGAGCGATTTGTGATGCCATTCGCCTTGCCATCGAGCATAACATTTGCATTTCAGATATTCAGACTGATTCTGCTACTTTAGCTTCAACCATTTTGGCGGGATCCGCACCCTCATGGGTCTATTTACCAGGGTGGCGAGAAATTTATGGCACGGTTCACCGACTGGGCATCGATGTGACCCATGTCTACAGAGAATCCAACCAAGTTGATGACGCCCTTGACTCTTCTGCTTGCTATAATCATGAAAATGTAGATTATTATTCGCCCAAAGACATCCCAAGAACCTGCTTCGGCCCTCTTGTTGCTGACAGACTGGGCCTTGTCTCCCTGCGGCTCACTTAGCTCTTTTCTACCTTGGCCTTTCAGGCACTTTCTTGCTGTACTCTTAAGGGAATGCCCCGGTGACTATGTACATCAATGTTTTACTCAATAAAATTATCTTGGGTTGTCGTGGTCGCCTAGAGGAGTGAGCCCACTTCTTTCCTCTGGAGGAGAGTGCACTCGACTGGTTGTGACTATGCAGCCTTTCTATTTAAAAAAGAAAGAAAAAAGAAAATGACTAAGTGTCAAAACAGAATGAAAGTGTAAAATGATGGAGAAAAATATGCATGAATAGGACAAGAAAATCCGCCCATAATGGAGGAAAATGAAGAGTGTACTTCCCTTAAGAGCCTGGAGTCGAAGGGAAGGATCAGAAGTGCACCATGGCTTCTCCCTGACGACGCAAACGTGCCCTCGTCGTAAGAAATCTAGATTTCAGATTGACAGAATAAAGTGGTGAAACCTGAAAAGTAGGGGCTTGAAAAAGGGGGGAAAGATGAGAGAAATAAGGCACATATATAATCAAAATGAAGCTAATACTCCCCTCTTTAAGACGGAGTGAAAGGAGGACGAAGAGGATGAAGCATGACTCCGCCCCGGCTTGAAGAACAGGCCCCCGTCGCGGAGTTGTAACAGAAACCTAGAAAGCTGTGATGATTTGCAAGAAGTAGGGGCGAAGTTAGGAGGGCAAACAGTGATGAAATCAAGCAAATAAAGAACCAAATCAAAGCTTATACTTCCCTCTTTAGGCTAGGGTCAAAGGATGATGAAGACAATGCGACATGGCTTTGCCATTGCCTCGAAAATGTGCCCCCGTCGCGAGGTTCGCACTTGGGCCCTTTATATAGAAAACTGCATAAATCCAAAACTTTCCACCATGATTTTAGGAGAAAGAGTCCACCAAATCTCGAGATCTATGTATCAATCTCGAGATAATATATAGGATAAGAGGTAAAAAAAAGTGGGACTCCAGTTGGTGGGAGATTCTGGAAGTTATTCACCCTAGAAGGGAGTCTCGGAGCTCAATCTGGAAGAGTTTGATTTCTACTCAGATTGCATAAACCCAGATCTTTCGACCAGGATTCCAAGAGAAATAGCCCATAAAAATTTGAGTTCTATAGACCAAACTCGAGATAATACTACGGGCAAGAGATAGAAACAAACGAGACTCAATTTGGTGGAGAATTCTAGAAGATATGTTCGCCGCAAGAAGGGCCCATCGAGTAGAAAATAGAGTTTGATCTGTATAGAAATTGCATAAATCCAGAAGTTTCCTCCCCGTTTTTCAAGAATATAATCCACTAAAATTTGAGTTCTATGGATCAAACTCGAGATAATACTAAGGACAAGAGATAGAAATAAACAGAACTCGAGATAATTTGGAGGATGATTCTAGAAGATAGAGACCCAAGAAGGAGGCCACGTCGAGCAAAATCAACCAGAAAGAGTTCTGCGGCTACAGGACTCTCGAGAAGTCAAGGCTGAACGCGATAGCATATCTTGAAAACGGTGTAGATCTAATGAAAGGCATAGAAGAAGAAATTGTAGATAACAAAGAAATGAACAACTTTTGTGAAGAGACCAAGATGCGAAGACGAGCAGAAGAGGGAGAAAATAGGGGAGAAATTAGAAAATTACTGGGACGTGGAAAATGGTGGAGAACTGGCTAATGGCGAAGAAGAAGAAAATCTAGGACTTTAAAAAATGAACAACTTTCGTGAAAGACACTTAATGAATAGAGGAACATAAGAGGATAAAAAATGGTCGTGTTCAGGACTACGCAGCGAAAGGGGCCGAATGCTTGATGAAAGTTGACCTAAATGGGCCGCAGGTCAACTTGGAAGATCAGAAGTTGATAAGATAATCCCCAAGACTCTAAGAAATCATGATCTCCAAGACTCAAAGGGAATGGAACAATAAAATGGGCTCAAAATCTATCCAAGGAAGGCTCCAAAATAATGGGTAATTCGGGATATCAAAAATGATGAATAAGAGAAATGACGTAACTTGTGGGCTAAAAATGGGTGTCAACAGATGCCCCTCCTTGATGTTCGCTTTACAAGGGAACGAGTGAAAGTGAAGCGGAGGTGGAATGGAAAGGAGATGGAGTGAAAGTGACAATGACGTGAATATGGAGATGAAGCGGAGAGAACTGAAAAGCGGGCATCAAGTCAAAATACACCTGTCACAACCAAAAAGCGACAGGAATTCTACCAAAAATGTTGAACTAGCCACAAGGAACGGATGACGCAGATGAGACATGTCTGGAGAACTAAACTAAGGGAGAAAAGGAAACACGACCAGCCTCATCAGGGGACGCAATCCACGACCAATGAGGGGATCGGAAGGAAACACAGCTGAAAAGCTGGAAAAGAAAAGATAAAACTGAGATAAAATCCAGACAGGAATCATGCTGGCCAATCAGACCAAGCGGGTAGATCAAAGAGATCGTTCAAATTCAGAGTGGAATGAAAATCTCTTATTCTAGAGAATTGAAACATAATTAGCCATTGCTGAGGAGAAACCTTGAACGGATCACGAGACGTGAATGCTTAAAATGACATGATGCATGCTAGGCTAAAATAAAGAAATCATCAAAACGAATGCAAAGAAAGATAAAATAGAAAGTACTCAAGGATACTATTGCTAGATCGAGCAAGACTGGGTCAAGAGTCTTCTTGCAACCACGGCGTGCGAGATAGAGTCCATCGTCCCCCACCCGACTAAATTGAGCGGCCTATCCAACGATTAACCGTATGCTCCTAGATCATCATCATTTTTGTTAAATGGGAACATCAGATCTCAGAACACACGGGCAACGAGCCGGTCCTTGTGAGGCTATAATAATGTAGATAACATATAGTAATACAACAATGAGAAGGGATAGAGAGCCATACCTGACTTACCTGCCAAGCGAAGCGGCATTTTTTTTATTTTTGATATAAGACAACCAACAACATAAATATAACATCACAAAGATTGATGAAAGATAACATAACATAACATAACATAACGAAAGATGAAATCACATAAACAACATATGCAAGACATCACATGAACAAACAATAAGCGTGAGAGGGACCAAAGAACAACGGTGGGGCAAGACAACGCCACAACACGGAGGGACAGCACACGCCGTGGGACAAGACCATGGTGGGACAAAGACACGTGGGACGACAACCACGGGGGACAAGAGATACGGATAACATATATCATGGTAGGATAAGACACACATGGGACGATAACACATGACAGACACAGAGGGACAAAACAACACCTATGGGATGACGACACGGAGGGACATAGACACGTGTGACAAGGACACAGCGGGACATAGACTAGATGAATATGCTCTTCAATCAAAGCCCAAGATCAAATCAAGCAGAACCACCAGGTTCATAATCGTGAGGCAAAGCCCTCTCATGGAGATATGATAAAGTGAGGTAATTAAAAGCTGAGAAGGACGTAAACTTCAGTAAATCAAGAGAATAGATTGAAGAAGATAACATATCAGAAAAGATATGGACAAGAGGCAGAGCGAATTATAGGGCAAAGGAAGCTTTGAGCACCTACAACATGCACATTGAACAAACGAATCATACCTGTCCTCAAAACAAATAGACCGAAACACATGAAAAAGGGAACAGAAGACACATTTTTAGAATTCTTTTTTTCAATATATTTTTGATTTTTTTTAAGATTTTGACAATATCTGATTTTTTTTAATTTGCAAGTATTTGATTTTTTTAGAATTTTGACATATCTGATTTTTTTTGAAGTATTTGATTTTTTTTGAAATGTTGACATATTTTATTTTTTTGAGATTTTGTCAAAGCAATCTATAGCACGTAGACGGGCTCAAACCACTGGCTAGGGATCGCCATCCCTCCCCTCTCATTAAAGACTTCCCTTGAGTAGGGCGTGCATATGAGGGTGACTTGCCACAACCAACCACCTCTAAAGAACGGTGCCCCTACTAAGGCCATACCCGGGATTCAACCCACCCTAAGAGGAAGAAGCAGAAGAAAATTGAAGACAAGCTTTATCCAGGATGGGAGACATCAAGACTCGAATTCCTTCCAGGGCACTACCCCTCAAAGATACATTCTGTTCCGCCGGGGCTTTGTGTCGTTAATTTTCAGACACATATTTTTTAGGCATGCATGCGACCGGGCTCATGATGTCCCGCAGGGAACTATACTGCCACTCTTGCCATGCCTTTGGTTTCATAATTTTACATTGATTCATTTCCTTTAATTTTCTTTTGACGGCCCTTATTGGCTAGATATAACATGAACGGTCATTTTCCAAGGGTCAAGACTACCCCTATTTGAGACCTCTCCCGTATTGGGGAGCGACTAGGTTGGTCATCTCATCCATCCATCTCTTGCCCCTGCACTTGGCCGAGAAGAGAAAAGAAAAGACCTTTGCGCATACCCAAAGTATGGCCAAAGCAGCAACGGTGTGCCTCAGAGAGGTCGGCTATGGCTTACCGTGAAGTGTGTGAAAACCCATACAAAAGGTCACCCTCAATGATCAAGGAAAGAAACTAGACTCTCAGCGCGGAGCTATCACTTGCCTAAGAATGTTGCAGAAGTGAACTCATTTAACTAAACTTAACTAAGCAAATTTCAAAAAGCCGCATAACCATGTTGAGGAATAGCATTATAAGCATGAGCATGAAAAAAGGAATAATGACCATTATAACAAATTCTTGCACCAAAATAAAGATACCTTACGAATCTTGAGAGTGAAAACCAGCATCTTGAAGCGATCTTGATCATCGAGCTTTGAGCAGCATGAGCTTTGTATTCCTTAATTGACAGGACAAATGATGAGAAGGATAACAAGGATCAAAGATTCCTCTACATGGAGGAGCCGCATACACCAAACTAGACGAAGAGGAATAAAAAAGGAAGAGAGACGAGGGCTAGAACTCCCTCGTTAAGGCGTAGAGACCCTAATAACAAGGAACCAAATACAGAAGAAACTAGATCAGCTGAGATTAAGGCGGACTAAAGCCTTGAAAGCAGTAAGAAAAAGGGTAAGAACCCCGAAAGGGGGAGGAATGAATAGGAAGATGAGAAGGAAAATCATCTAACGTGGTCAGAGAAAAGGAATGAGAATCATCCGACAGGGTCGGAGAAGGAGAATGAGAATCACCCGACAGGGTCAGGGAAAGACAATAGGAGACACCTGACAAGGTCAGGGAATAAGAAAGAGAATCACCCGACAGAGTCGGGGAAGGAGAAAGAAAATCACCCGACGGAGTCGGGGAAGGAGAATTAGAGATGGGAGATATCGGAGGAGAAGGATAAGAAGAAGGAATCCTTAGATCTGGACGAAGGGATGACATTGGCCAAGGCCTAAAATAGTAAGAATAAGGAGAAACTGGAGAACCCGGATGAGAAGAGTGGGGGTTCGCGACCCAGGAAGAGAGGAGAAAATCATGGACGTGGGATTGGAATAATGAAGGTACACCACTCAAGGGTGGGTGTTGAGCAAGAGAAAGGATGAAAGAAAAGAAGGGGAGGAAGAGGTGGACCCCTAAATGCACAATTGATGGCCCTTGAACTTGCGTCACCATCTCTTCTTAGCTAAAACTAGCTTGTAATGGACCCGCCTGGCACGGGCTCGAATCCTTGGGCACCTTGCCTTGCAATATCTTCTCAAATAGCGAGCCCATCTAGCAGACGGCCTGGCCCGGCTAGGAACATGCAACCTTACCAGGGCGGTTGCCCCTAGAGACCCCGTGCTAACAACAGTAGATGGACATTCTTGAACAAGTAACCCTTCAGAGTGATGAATATCACAAACCCATAGGGTTTTGTCTCTCGGCACTAGAAGCATGAGATTCGGCAACTCCACTCGGAACTCAGCCTTGAAGCACAACTCCCTTGATAGAAGAGATGGGTGAAGCTGAGGGAGAGTAATACACGGCGTTGACATGGCCGGCTTGCTAATAAACCGAGGGAGATTGCATAGAATGTGCAGAATGTCCTTGGAAAGTGCATAAGATACGACCAATTGCCCCTTGCACATAGAGTGCATAATAAGCTTGGCGGCCATATGAGTTAGCACAATTCGGGTGGAGAACCCCTCTTGGACAATTATCTGAACATCAACAGAGCAAGGAGAAATAGTAGCATCAACAGTGAATTCTCTAGTGAGCAAAGAGATTGTCACCGGTCTCGCTCTTGAAGAAACTGGCACCAATGCGAGGGAACTCTTCTTGGCAACTGTCATTGGAAGTTGAGGCTCATCATCCCCAAAATAGCTAGGAACCAGGACACGGATCGGCATCTGACAGATGAAATCATGAATCTTGAAACACACGGCCGGCACCAAACTGTCCTGACTTGGCTCATCATCTCCCTGGGGACTAGACCCAAGAGGCACCGGAGGTAATGCACACTCTCTCCGTGGGGTGGAAGTGGATGGAGAAGTAAAAGGAATAAGGTTAGGTGGCAGAGGTGAAGGCGAGGCTTGCTCAGGCTCGGGCAAAGGTGATGGCGGAGATGATGGAGGTTTAGGTGATGATGAGGGTGGTGGAGATGGCATAGGTAATGAGGGTAGTGGAGGTGGTGTCAGAGATGGGGAGGGTGAAGAGGAAGGCCGTGGCGCCCACCGCCAGTGTATCGACATGACGTGTCGGGCGGCGTTGGTAGTGGAAGTGGTGATAGTAGAAGTGGAGGAAGTGGGAGCACTAGCCTGAGCAAGGGCTTGGGTAGGTGAAGGCAATGAAGACGGGGTAAGAGATGGTGAAGGTAATGAGGTAGGTGATGGAATAGGAGGAGACGATAGGGTAGGCGATGGCCTAGGTGAGGGAATGGGTGATGGAGTAGATGACAGAGCAGATAAGGGAGCGGGTGCTACACTAGATGAAGAATCACAAGGGTGCCCCTGCCCTTATAGTGATGGAAACGCCTGCCTGGGCAACACCTGCTGCTGCTGTTGCTTACTGCGAAGATGTAGAACAACCTTACGAGTCGCGAACCAATCAATCCTCTTTTCGGCTTCCAAGCCATAAACATACTCTCGAAACTCGGGGTAATCCTTAACCAAATGCCCCTGCTGGTGATGATAATCACAATACTGAAGCATATTCCTGACCGTGGGTCAGCAGGGCACAACTGGAGGGAACTGCAACGTGCGAGTGGATATCAAAGCCTTGAAAATGTCAGTGAAACACTCCAGCAACGGAGGATGAGGAGCTCGCTTCGGGCAAGGTGGATGCTGAGGGATATGGGAGGGTGAGGGAGAAGGTTGTAGTGATGAAAATGGAGGTTGCATAGGCATTGGCGCATGGCTAAGGGAAGGATTAGGCAATGAAGTATGTGGAGTGGAGTAGGGAGGTATGTAGTGGACGGCATCCACTTGCTCGTGGTGTGATATTCCTTTGACGGGAGGTGGAGACACATGTGGATATGTGGAGGCAGAGGGCTGACTCGTGGTGGGTGAATAAATGGCGGAAGGTTGAATTGTGGAGGGCGAGTGGGTGGTGGAAGATTGGTATGCGGAGTGTGGACTCATGGGAGATTGGTATGTGGAAGCGTCGGGCTGACTCGTGGGGGGTGCAACAAGGGTATATGCGGGCGTAGAAGGTGAAGGAGACTCGGGGTCAAGGGAATCATGGAGTTGTTGACGGATGAACCGGGCTCGGCTATAATGTTGTTGCCAAGAGGGAATATCATTAAGGGCTAAGATGAAGCGGTACTCGAGTGTTGCATTGGAAATCAACATCTTGATCAGCTCCTGCTCTGGAATGTGCCCCAGGACTTATGCGGCGAGGCGACAGCAGCGATCGACAAAGGTTGAGAACTCTTCTTCGGGCTTCATCTTCTCATGGGCCAAATCCACCATAGAATACTTGGGCCCAACCTGGCCTTGAAACTGCTGAATGAATCTATCTTGGACAACGTGAAAGTTCACAACCTACTCTTGTGGAAGAGAAAAGAACCAATCCCGAGCCGGGCGTTCCAAAGACAGACCAAATAGATAGGCCATCAAACATTGGTCATGTTGAAATTGGGCCGACTCATAAATAAACTCCTTTAAGTCCAATACGGGTCACCGACTCCACCATAACGGCGATATGCGGGGATTTGAGAAGGGGGTGGAAGACGAAGATTTTTAAAAGCGAATTGAACACTTAAGGACGATTTGGGATCAATTTGACGTTGGAGTTTATCAAGTTGGCATTGTGTTTGAGCAATCATCTCTTGAGTAGGAATAGATCGAGAAGGATATGGGCCAGCTTGAGCAAGAGGTTGTGAATTTGAACCATGATGATAATGGGCCAGAAAAGAGGATCCGGGCTCAGAAGAAGAAGGGCCCATTTCGGGAGTGGAAGAATGTGTGTTCCTGGAAGAAACATTAGCATAAGGACCCATTGGGCCAGCAGCATAAGAGGAAGAAGAATGAGGCTCACGAAGGGAAGAAGGCCCATGAAGGGAAGAAGGCTCGTTGAGGGGAGGAGGCCCATTAGGAAGAGATGGGCCATTAAGAGAATGAGGCCCATTAGAAGAATAAGGCCCATTAATATGAGAAGAGGGCCCCTTGAGTGAAGAAGGCCCATGAAGATGATTTGCAATAAGACATTGGGCCTGGGCTGGGTCCATTTGGTGAACAAGGCATGATAGATGGGCCATGAGATTAGCCTGTTCCTCTGATGGATCTGAGGGATCATGGGAAGATGGGCCCGCGTGGTAAGAGGATTCCACATGGGAATAAGAAGAAAATTGGGAAGAAGAATGATACAAGGGGTTAGAATGATGCTTCATGAGGGCAAATGGAGACTTAATACAAGGAATATAAAGGAAAATGCAATGAGGGAAGTAAGGGCTCGGAGATTAAGGGGTAACCTATGGGGATATGGTGGGAGACAAACAGACTTATGCAAATGCAAATGCGACCTAGAATAATGGACCACCAATGACAATATTGAAGGAGAAAATGCAACACACTACACCACAAATGGGCTTAGGGGTAAGCCTAAGAAACAATACGAATGTGAGAGGATTCAACCGAGATCAAACAAGTTGATATGATCGTTAATTTTTATTTATTTCAATGTATATTTTAATGATTTGAATTAAGCATAATTCCCTCAAGACATGGGTGCCCTATGGGAAGATGCCAAACTTTGCGCTGATCTAGGGTTAACTCCCTCACACGTATGCAAATGCAAATCTAAGGGTGGAAAAGGTACAACCGACTCGGCGTCCATATGAGAATCCACGGCTCACGGAGACTTACGGAGGTCCCGGATAAGATCACCTAGTCGACCCCAAGGAATATGGAGGCGAGTGGATCACTTAGCAATGTAGGAATACAATTACAACATGAGAATGCATGGCCCTATGCGCACCAGAGTGCATGCAAATTCTAACCTAAATCTAGCAAATCAAGGTAATAACGAACATATGCTAACATAACAAGATGGATGCAAACAATATGAACAATCTGAACATGAAATGCTATCTAAACATAGATAAACACACCAAAATCACATAAAAGCATGGACAAAGTGATGGGCACTAGAGGTCACACCGTGATTGCCAAAAAAGAGCTATGGGTGTAGAAATATGGAACGTGACGTCACAAGTCACATAGATAAGTATGTGTGCATGAGTGATAACATAATGTGGCAATCAAATGAATATCACTAACATGTGACTATGTGAACATGATAGCATGATCATACAGTAAGAAAAAGGCGATAAAAGATGTAGAAGAATACCGTGATCGCCACCAAGGAATGGCAACGCCAAAACAATATGAAAGGGGAAACTAAGTGCGTTGTGTGCCTTGGAAAAAAGGAGATGATCGCACTCAATATAAGTAATGCGGGGACTATGTTGATTACCTCTCCTCGCCTTCCAGACGGCTAGAAGGTTTGGGCCTAACTTTTCATGCTTTCCTGCGAAACAAAGACAACACAAGAGGTAAAACACATTAGAAAATGTTAAAGTGTAGAAATCTGCCCAAGTGCATAGAGTAGCATGAAAGATTGAGGGCAAACTTAGCGGGGGAGGGTTTTTAACCCCTGTAAATGGGTGAAAATAATAGGTGTGTATATTGTGATGAGATTAACCTGCAAAGATTGATTTAATATGCCATGATGAAGAGAGAAAGATGGAGTGCAAAAGTGTGGTTCACAAGCAAAAATTGTGCAAACAGTGCAAACAGGGTGCAAAGACTGATGAAAACAGTAGGGCAAATGAAGTCCAAATAGAGTGAAAATTGGGATGACAGAAGACTTTAGTATGGTGAACACGCAGGAATAAAAATCACTCCAAAAGGAGGTCTGGATAGAAAGTTATGATGCCGGAGATTTGGCGAAAAAATGTAGACAACGCACAAAAATGCAGAACAATGAATAGAATGGACTCAAAGAATGATGAATATCTCACAGAATAAGACACCAAAAAGGGAAAGAAAAGATGCTATGGAAAGGTGGGAGTATTGTAGTAAAACTAGGGTAAAAAGAAGGGTTTAAAACAGGGAAGACAATAGTGCAAAATGGGGTGAAAAACACAAGAAAACAAAAGTTGCAGAATATGACAGGAAAATGACTTGTGTCAAAACAAAATGAAAGTGCAAAATGATGGAGAAAAATATGCATGAATAGGACGAGATAATGAGCCTATAATGGACGAAAATGAAGAGTGTACTTCCCTTAAGAGCCTGGAGTCGACGGGAAGGATCAGAAGTGCACCATGGCTTCACCCCGGCGACGCAAATGTGCCCCCGTCGCAAGAAATCTAGATTTCATATTGATAGAACAAAGTGATGAAACTTGAAAAGTAGGGGCTTGAAAGAGGGGGAAAAGATGAGAGAAATAAGGCACATATATAATCAAAATGAAGCTAATACTCCCCTCTTCAAGATGGAGCGAAAGGAGGACGAAGAGGATGAAGCATGACTCCACCCTGGCTTGAAGAACAGGCCTCCATCGCGGAGTTGTAGCAGAAAACCAGAAAATTATGATGATTTGTAAGAAGTAGGGGCGAAGTTAAGAGGGCAAACGATGATGAAATCAAGCAAATAAAGAACCAAATCAAATCTTATACTTCCCTTTTCAGGCTAGGGTCGAAGGAGGATGAAGACAATGCGGCATGGCTTCGCCGTTGCCTCTAAAATGTGCCCCCATCGCGAGGCTCGCACTTGGGCCCTTTATATAGAAAACTACATAAATCTAAAACTTTCCACCATGATTTTAAGAGATAGAGTCCACCAAATCTCGAGATCTATTCATCAATCTCGAGATAATAGTTAGGATAAGAGGTAAAAAAAAGTAGGACTCCATTTGGTAGAAGATTCTGTAAGTTATTCGCCCTAGAAGGGAGTCTCGGAGCTCAATCCGGAAGAGTTTGATTTCTACTCAAATTGCATAAACCCAGATCTTTCGACCAGGATTCCAAGAGAAACAGCGCATAAAAATTCGAGTTCTATAGACCAAACTCGAGATAATACTAAGGGCAAGAGATAGAAACAAATGAGACTCAATTTAGTGAAGAATTCTAGAAGATATGTTCGCCGCAAGAAGGGCTCATCGAGCAGACAATAGAGTTTGATCTGTGCAGAAATTGCATAAATCCAGAAGTTTCCTCCCCGTTTCCCAACGATATAGTCCACTAAAATTTGAGTTCTATGGATCAAACTTGAGATAATACTAGGGACATGAGATAGAAATAAATGGAACTCAGTTTGGAGGAGGATTCTAGAAGATAGAGACCCAAGAAGGAGGCCACGTCGAGCAAAATCGACTAGAAAGAGTCCTGCGACTGTAGGACTCTCAAGAAGTCAAGGGTGAACGTGGTAACATATCTTGAAAATGGTGCAGAACTAGTAAAAGGCATAGAAGAAGAAATTGTAGATAACAAAAACTTAACAACTGTTGTGAAGAGAGCAAGATGCAAAGAGGAGAAGAAGAGGGAGAAAATAGGGGAGAAAGAGAAAAATGCTGGGACGCAGAAAACTGTGGAGAACTGGCTAATGGCGAAGAAGAAGAAAATCTAGGGCTTTACAAAATGAACAACTTTATTGAAAGACACTTAATGAATAGAGGAATAGAAGAGGATAAAAAATGGCCGCGTTCAAGACTGCGCAGCGAAAGGGGTCGAATGATTGATGGAAGTCGACCTAAATAGGCCGCATGTCAACTTGGAAGATCGGAAGTTGCTAAGATAATCCCCAGGGCTCTAAGAAATCATGATCTCTAAGGCTCAAAGCGAATAGAATAATAAAATGGGCTCGAAATCTATCCAAGGAAGGCTCCAAAATAATGGGTAATTCGGGACATCAAAAATGATGAATAAGAGAAATGACGTAACTTGCGGGCTAAAAATGGGTGTCAACAACTATGATAGAGTAAATCGAGGTGATTAATGGGAAATAATTAGATTTTTAAATTCCTTTTATATTGTGAGATATCAATTTTTAAAGTAGCTAATGAATAGTGATAATCGTTTATGTGTTACTGTGTGTGAAATTCATTTTACCGACAGCAGGATCCTTGCGTGCAAATGACCATTTCAGAGTTTCCCCTTGCCATTAGATTTAGGTTAATTTGAATTAAGGGTTGAGAATTAAAACCCCTAATATCAACAGTATGACCCTTTAAAGGTTCAGATTGGAAAGGGAGTTGACACTCCTTTATCTTCACTTTCTCTGCAAGTCATGGGAAGCTTCTGCGCTTCCATTTTCTTGATTCTCAGAGAGAAGGGTGTGAGCTCTCGTACTGCCTTCCTGCTATGAGTGAGAGAGATTTAGAGGGGGTGGCAGTGCAGGGTGTCTTTCGAAGGACTCCTAGACCGAAGAGACTACATCGAGAAGCATGTTCTTTTGATCTGTCATTTTTCTTCGTTAAGGCAAGTTCCTAAGGTTCAAAACATTCTTTTCGCTTGTTCTAAAATACTTTCAGAGGTTTTAGGTTAAAAGAAACCATGCATAGTCATAAAACATAACTCATGGTACTTGTTTTGGTTTTGTTCCAAACCTCCATTTCTGTTTAACTAGTACACCATGCAATATGTCAACACATCCATGCAAGATCTGAAGCCTCAAAACCTCCCTTGTGTGCTTGAGATAATATCTTGAAACTGGGTTTTGAATCATGGGATGAATGCGAAATACGTTGTTGCTACTTTCACGAAGTTTGGTTTGATTTCTAGGTACTCGGACATTAGCGAAGATGTGCAGGACAGGGTTGTTTTCTGGACAGATCTGCATTACCTTCTGGATGCAGGTTTAATTCGACCTAAGGCCTGCTTAAGTCGACTTAGCCTGTGACCAGAAAACCAATCCAGTTCTATTTGCTAGTTTAAGTTGACCTAAGGCATGCTTAAGTCAACTTAGCCTATGACCAGAAAACCAGTCCAGTTCTATTTACCAGTTTAAGTTGACCTAAAGCCTGCTTAAGTCGACTTGACCTGTGTATTCTGCCCTTGTTTCATTTTTTCAAAAGATAGAAAAAAGGAGATTTCGGAAGGCCATTTTGATTCAGAAAAATTTGAAAAATTGTAGAATGTTAAAGAACTAAGTTAGTAACTCACTGTAAAAT
Source organism: Amorphophallus konjac (assembly GCA_022559845.1). NCBI lineage: Eukaryota > Viridiplantae > Streptophyta > Magnoliopsida > Alismatales > Araceae > Amorphophallus > Amorphophallus konjac. The sequence goes on along the minus strand of CM040122.1, from coordinate 199,139,561 downwards.
TTTCATGCTCATAGAAATTCCATACTTACAATTATGAATTATTTTCTATGCATGTGTAACCCAGAAACAACCCTGTTTTCCGTACAGAAACTTGAAATACTCTTGTAATGTTTATTTCTGAAAACTTTAGTGAGTAAGATACCCTGGGCAGTAATTGAGGATTGTTGCAAGGGGTAATTGAAGTTCAAACAAATTGGTGAAAGGAATAAATTGTGATATATGACCTTTGGTGCATCATATGTATATATATAGAACTATTATATGGGCTATATGGACACTGCTACCATAGAAGGTTCTGGAGCCAAGCTATAGAAATGCCCCTATGGGGAGGCTCACTCTGTTCTGACCTCGAGGGCAGGAGGTGAAATCCTGAAGGTGGACAAGTTCCACTGGTTAAGGTGGGGATAATTTCTCCCAGTTCTGCGCAGTAACCAAGACTCGTCACCATTGCCTAGGTGATTGAGTGTCTGTCTGTCTGACCTTCTAGTGATGGTTTGGACACTGTGTCTGGGCCATATGTTATCTAAAATTCTATCTTTATATCTAAAATCTGTAAAGAAATATGACTTCTGAAATTGTGTAAATTCTGAAATTCTATTTTCTGAAATCTGTTCAGTCATATGAATTTCTGGGAATTTCTATTTCAATTATCTAAAAACTTGAGTAGGCAAGTGAGTTCTAAAAAATGATGTTATAGTCATATATACACCTATTTTCTGCTACAGACTTGTCTTTCTGTCCCCAGCAACCTGATTTCAAGTATCATAAATTTATGTAAGTTTAATTATCCTCGAAGTATGTTTGGCGTGGACAAAAGGAAAACAATTTGAATTTAGTAACTTGTTGAGTCTATTCCTAGACTCATGCTTGATAAACATTTTCAGATGATTCCCTTGGTGAGGACGAGGAGTTAGTGCGTAGTGAATCCAATCGAGAGGATTTGGTGTAATCTTTAAAGATCTTTTTCTTTCCAGTTGAGGTGGTTATTATTAGAAGATTTAAATTTTGTAATAATGGATTGTTGTATAGAACTTTTACGTATTATCAGCTTTGGACTATTATGATATTAGGTATGCGATCTAATTGATGGAAATGAGATTTTTCTTCCGCTGTCAACTGTTCTCTTTATTTATGTAATTCGTCAACCATGTTCTATTCTGTTGGGTTGTTCCCACTGTGGCATCTCCCTTAACTCCGAAGAGAGTTGGAAACTGAACCGGATACTAAGGTGGGGTGCTACAAATAGAACCGGTGCCCCCCCAAGGGGATGTGCTGGGTCAAATAAAGCTTTCTCCAATAACTCCTGAAGTTGCTTTTTCAATTCCTTAAGCTATGTGGGGGACATCCTGTAGGGAGATATTGAAACAGGTGCTGCTCTAGGAAAAAGTTCAATAGAGAAGTTTACTTCCCTTTCAGGCGGTAAACCAGGTAATTCAGATGGAAAGACATCGGGGAACTCTCGTACAATAGGGATTTCTTCGAGGATGATTTCCTTGGACTCAGTAATAATTACGGAAGCAAGGAAAGCCTCACAGCCTTGCGAGATAAGCTTGCAGGCGAGAAGAGAAGAAATGAGGATAAGATGCTTCCTATATTTAATACCAAGGAAAGAAAACCGTGAGAGATCCAGTTTATGAAAATAAATTCTCCTATTGCGACAATTGATGTCGGCATAATGGTCACATAACAAATCTACACCTAGAATGGCGTCGTAGCCTTCCATGTCAAGGCATATAAGGTTTGCGAGGAGATTATGGCCATCTATGGTTACCTCACTATCTGGGTAGTGGGTGGTGAGTTTAGTTCCAGGACCTAAGGGTATTGTGATAGCTAGGTCCGAAGGTAGAGGGACAGGTAAGATGGGCAAAGTTTTTGCAAACACAGTTGATATAAAGGAATGAGAAGCACCAGTATCAAATAACACAAAGGCGGGATTCAAATAAATTTGAACAGTACCTTCCATTAACCCATCATCCTTGGGTGCTTCCTCGTCCAATACGGCATTTAAGCGAGCCTGTCGCCTACGTCCACCATTAGAAGGTTGATTTTTCATAACAGGGTAATCGGGAATGCGATGCCCCTGGCTTTCACAGCGAAGACAAGCACTGAGGCGCTTCCAGCATTCTACGGCCGAATGATCAAACTTTTCACAAAAGGTGCAAGTCATCATGACTTGCCTTTCCTCCTCCTTTACCATCTTATTCTTGCCATTCCCGTTGCCATTACGGGACCGCTTCTTATTGTCATGGGATTTGTAGGTGCCCGTGATGTTGAACTTATCTTCTTTCCTTCCCGCTTGTCATGTTTCCTGCTAGATTCTATTCCCTTGCCCTTGAACTTCTCGACTATCTCCAAGGTCCTCTCACATAAATCGGCCGTATGGACCATCTCCGTGTACGTGCGGATATGTTGAGGCCCAAGTTGTTGAACAAAGATGGGATGTAACCCATCCATAAACCAGTTGGCCTTTAAGAGCTCTGTAGAAATAAGATGTGGAGTATAAGGTGCCTGGCGAGAAAATTGTAGCTCATATTCTGCCACGAACATCATGCCTTGCCGTAGGGAGGCGAATTATGTAGCCTTCCTTTCACGTACATGCTCGGAGAAGTATTTCTCTCGAAAGAGTTCAAGAAACTCCACCCAAGTGATTGGGGCATTATGGAGATGGGCTGAAGTGGCCTTCCACCATGTTTAGGCATCCTTGTTTAATTGAAACATAGCAAAAAGGACCTTCTCTTGGTCCGCGCATTGCATGACGTTGAATATGTGATCCATCTCATCGATCCAATTTTTCGCTTCATCTAGATTTGACGATCTAGAGAACTGCTGAGGGTTCATGCTTCAAAAATTTTGGTGTAGGTCGCCAACGCCTGCCCGTGGGCCAGCTTGAGCTACGGTCTAGAGGGCATGGGTGAGACCCGCAATAGTCTGTTGCATAGCTTCCCAGTTCGCACGATTAGTAACCATTGTGAGAATGAGGTGCCTGAGAAAATAAATAACTAATTAATTCCTTGAAATTTGTAGGGGTCAATCTAGAAATTAATTTGGTAGATAACTATATTATCCTGGCTCTACCCAATCTCACATGGGTTTGGAAATTTCCTTCCAAGTTCATAGGTGTGGGTACTTATGCCATGGACTTAACCTATGACTTGACACTTTTTCATAGGACTTACTTATGCCTAAGCTCTGATACCAACTTAACTGTCACACCTCGAGATATACAACGAAATTAAGTCGGGAGCGTGGATAGTCGGCAATACGCCTCAAGCAAGCAAGATAATCAGAGCGCTAAACTTTCACACATAGAAGATGAATGCACAAGGTAATATATTCGAATTCCAACTTTAGTAAGCCATAATGATAAAAGTTTACAACTCTTAACTCTTACATTGCTAGAAAAGAAAAATTACATAATATGATCAACTTCACCGCCTATCATAGTAAAGGTACTATATTACAATATGACTCAGGACATGACTAGCTATGGCTTCTCTGATCCATCAATCCCCTTCGCCCTCAGATCTGTCATTTGAGTAATCCGAATCCGTTCCACTAGAGTTTTCTGAAAATGTTTGAAAAGTAGGGAATGAGCACACTTGCCCAGTAGGTATCTTCGTATCAACATGATGGCATAATTTAAGTAATTATCATTTTAGCTCTAGAAGGTAAGATAAAGGAAATGTGATAAAACACAAGATAAATCGAAATAACCACAAATCACAAGGTAAATATAGAGATATGAATGAATATGAGAGCATGATCAAGCAAGATTGTAACGTAACCTTTAATGAACGAGAATGTACTAGCATGTATCGAGAATATACTTTTTATAACCATAAAGGCTATACACTAGAAAGTCATGTAACAAGTAAGTATAATTTCATGATGAACCTTGGGGATTTCACCCGTTTATAAAAAAAATACTCCCGGCACAATGCGACGCCAGTGTTCATCATACCCCATGGTTTACAGTATGTTTTCGGCCATCCGTCGAGGGGGCTAGCGTAGAGCCCTTGGACACTGTCTGTGCCCGCTAATTGCATCTTCAAGTTATAAATCAAGCTACTTCCATGAGAAATATAAAGTTTGGCCAGTAATAACAAGTTCAACAATAAGTTCATGATAACAAATACCAAGGTAAGATTGCACCAAATATGAACATGTGAGTTCAAGGATGAATTAAGGACAAGGTCATGCTATGGGAGGAGTCTGGCAGCATAATGGTACCTTCATTAATTTTCGTAATTCTTTAATGACTTTATTGAGCAAGGTTTTAGGTCCCAGATAATCAGTAGACCATCTAGGAACGGTGTATAACCAATCCCTTGGGTCAAACCACGGGTTGGGGCATAAGACAGCAGAAGATGGTCATCTGGAAACCTCCTCTAGGAGAAGACGGTCCGGTGAAGATCACAATCTGGCTGCGTCGACTCAAGGAATGAGCTGGGTTGACTCAAGCAATGCATAAAAATGAAGACGATCATGGCCTGGCTGCAACCTGAAGGTGGTGGTCTCAGGATGGCCGCAATCAAGGTTCAGGAAACGCAGAAAACTCAAGTGATGGATAGACTTTTGGCCTTTAAGGGTACAACCAGCTCGACGTCCAAGTGGGAATCTCAGGCTCGCGGAGACATATGAAGGCCTTGAAATATGATCACCTAGTCCGACGGAAGAAATATCCGACGGAGAGGATCTCAACTCCAAGAGATATGTCTATCAAGTGCGTGTGTATCTAATAGCTTACGTACCGGAGTACGGGCTATGTACTTAACTAGGAAAGATAAGAGATGGGAGTGAAATACATGAAAATAACGATCAAATATGTAGAACTTCAAAGGAAAACCTCTTAAATACAATAGTTTATAGTTTTGGCCTGAAATTAACAAAAGATTAAAATAAGTTCTTAAAACATTATGAGACATGAAACAGAATCAGGGAATTCATAATATAACCATGAACATATCTTGGTGATACTTGAAGAAAATATAGTATGAAAGAAAGTGTAAACATGATACAAAAAGGGGGTGATCTAGCTGCTGTTTAGGGTGAACAGTAGTCAGAAAGTAAGTGGCGGTAAATAGAAGGCTGCCTTATGTGGGTGGCGGTCAAGGGATGACCGCCATATGATGGTAGCGGTCTCTGGGAGGACGCCTTCTGTCTGCCTGATAGAAGTTACTATCAAACATGCAAGGCCTATCTAAGGGCAAATTAATGACGCCAAACGCATGAAAAGCGAGGCGAAACATGATAACATGATTCTAAAGCATAGGAAGGCATGGATTTAATCAAAGTTCTCATCTTTTCTAGTTAAGATTTTATGGACAACATGAACTAAAGGGCTACTGCGCAGTCATGGGGAAACATGAAATACGACGTGTAGAAAGCATGAAATCAAGAGAAAACAGGGGGATTTTACTCTTAACATGTTATTAAAGCCATCATGAGATAACCTACCTCTGGGGTTGCTCCTAAAGTTAAAATTTCTGACTGGAAGTATGCTCCCGTTCTTGCGCGTCCTACGTGGAACCAACAACTTCTCGACCTTCTAACTCTTTAACTGCTTGATCTAATTTCACGAAATTTGGAGGGTGATTAGAAGACATAAAGGGGAACAATTAATTCTAAAGGCCGGATATGAAATTATCTCTGCTAAGGTCCCTAAACCTCAGATCACTTCCGACAGAACACGCTCGTTCCTGTGCATTCTGCAGGGAAACAGCCGCTTCCAAACGCTCTAACTCTTCAACGGCTTGATGCCCTTTCACGGGATTTGGAGGATAGTTAGAAAATACTGAAGGAAACAAAATCTTCTAATAACTTAACCTAAGATGATGTTGTCTTACCTTCGAACCACGCGCTCCAAAACTATGGTTCGTGTAGAACGAAGCTATGGTCTATTTATAGAGTTTGCCTAGGGTTGAGGGATTAGATCGAACTATGAGTCCTTATCGGGGTTAAAATCGATCCCCAAGAGTCCCAGACATATTTCATCATTGGATAGCAACAATCCATGGGGATTGGGATGGTAAAAATTCCATTTTTCCAAGCTTCTATAGATCTCATTTCCGGAAGGAGAAAGCGGTCGCCCCTAGACCACCTTCATGAAGTAGAGGTCTTGCGATAGACCGCCACTATCCAGGGCGCCAGAATTTGAATTATATTCAAATTCCTCTCTATAATTATCCCTAATTATCCACTAAAATTAGGAAAATATATCATATAATGTTTCTAGAGTGAGTTTGGGCCTTTAAAGCGTCGTATTGGGTTCATGGGCCTGCTTTCAGTGGATTTATTTATTAATTAGTAATAGGGCTTTTTAGATCAGCTACGTTAACCCATAATTAATTTAATAGCCCATCAAGCCTTTTAAATGCTTAATAATTTTATTTAATTCATAAAAATTCTAAAAAAATCCAGGTAATTACTAGGGTTGTTATAAAGAACCTCATCAAATTAACATGGTTGTGATATATTCTTTTAAATTGCTAGAAGGGAAACTCAAGTCGTAATGTGTTGTATCTCTAGTTTTGATGATGTCTAACTATGATTCATTGATTTAATGAGTCATATTTATGAAGAACTGTTGGATAGTGTTTGAAGAATCAAATTCAAATCTAGGCCCAAAATATCTTCAATGTCATAACATTCGGCAGGCCTTAGCAATTCAGAAGATTGTGTAAGTGACCAGAAAAATCAAGCTAAACAGTCATGAAAGTAGCTGGGACAAGGAAATTTCAGTCAACTTAACTGTATTTAGTCGATAGATTTTTGTGCAATTCAGTTGACTGTCAGATTCAAGTCGATAGATTTTGTTTGTTGTTAGCAGACTAGCGAGTTCATAGCTGCAATAAAGGCAAATGTGAAGTGTTGAAGATTTTGAGGGTTGAGGCTAGCTGTGTGAGAACAATTTTGAAAGAAAATAGGTTGTGTTGATGTAGAATTCTATTGAAGAAATGTAAATTTCAGTGGACCCAGCTATATTTCAGTCGACTGATATGAATATTAGTCTACAGATTTTTACTAAAATTGATTGACATTTTTGAATCAGTCGAGGTCACTTCTGTGAATGCTATGCCTTATGAAAAGGCAACTCAGCAGAGACCATGGTAGTTGTAAAGCTTTATAAAGAGGCCATCAAGCATCAAGCTAGCAGCAATACCAACAATGAACAATAATAGCAGCAACTAAGCACATGGCCAACAGTAGCCCACCAAGTCGACTTGGCCCGAGCAACAACTCGACTCAAGTGAAGGGTTTTTCTGGCGAAGCACCGGGAAAGTCGACTCAAAGTGCTAACCAAGTTGACTCAATGCATAATAGAAGCTCAGATATTTCAAAACTCGAAGAGCAAGTCGACTTGGTCTCCTCACCAAGTCGACTCACAGCTTAACAAAAGCCTGGATATTGTAGAACTCGAAGAGCAAGTAGACTTGGTCTTTTCCCCAAGTCGACTCATAGCTTAACAGAAGCCTAGATATTGCAGGACTCAAAGAGAAAGTCGACTTGGTCTCCTCACCAAGTCGACTCACAAAAAAATAGAAGTGGAAAACTTGTAAATAATCAAAGAACAAGCCAAACTAGTATTGCACATCAATTGTTCGACAAAATGCTGCTAAGAACAAGTCAGATGATCATCCAAACCTACAAGATTACCAGCAGCATCAGTCAAAGCAACATGCCAGCAGTAATAGCAGAAAGGTCAGCAATCGGAATCAAGCACATAGAGTAACTAGTAATTCAATTTGTTTTATCAAGGCCAACAACAGCAACAGCCACTATAGATACATACTCAAGCAGCAACAGTAGCATTGCCATTATAGCAACAAAGTTTTGGCTGGCAGAGGGTCGACCCTTGGAGTCGACCCCATTAAATCTAAGTTCTATTTTTCAACTAAAGGTTTGGTAAACTAAAGAGTCGACTCCTGGAGTCGACCCCCTTTAGCCTTGGTTCTGCTCTGCTCAGTCCTTGCACAAAAGTCTTGATACAAAGTAAAGGAGTCGACTCTGAGAGTCGACCCTTTCCGTGATGGGATTCCAAATAAGTAGAAGGTCCCACCTAGGGCACATGATCCAAGGCCCAATGATTGGGCAAGTGCTCAAGTCGATGGTCCAAGGTTCTAGAAGGACCTTTTGGTAGAGAATATACCTCCTGACATGGACCAATCAGAAAGAGCTTGGGAAAAAGGTGTTATCCATTACCCTTCTGCTTTGGAGAAGAAGCAGTCATATGAGACAGTGTGAGCTTCATTAGCAGGCCAATCAGTGGCCATCATACCTTGGATCTAGAGCCTTCCAAGGCATCTGAATGACCCAGATTGCATCTTCCAATCTGAAGGGCTCGAATTAAATCATCTCCCTATGAATACAACATGATAGTCTTCTAAGAAGACTGAAGAGAATATTCGAAGGAAGTAAGAGTTCGAAGGAAAAGGGTCCAGCTCATCCCAAAGGAGAGAAAGGAAGAATGAAGAAAGAAAGAAACAGAGTGAGAAGGCTGAGATAGCAGAGAGCATCGTGAAAAAGGGAGAAGGTGAGAAAGAGAAAGAGAAGAAAGAGGAGAGAAAGGAGAGAGGATGTAATGACCTGGTTTCTTGTTGGATCTTTGTTGGATCTTTCGGATCTCTTTCGGATTGGTTTCGTTGAGTTTCGGTTCGCTTTTGTGGCTTCCGAGTTGAGTTTGACGAGCCGTGTGGGTTTTTCTCACGTACTAGTTACGGAACCCTACGGTGAGTTTATTTGTCAATTCTCGAGCTCGTGGATGCTGCAGCGACGATGTACTCGTCGAGCCGGTCGTTTCGACTATTTTTGCGTATTTTTCTGAATTTATACATTTTCGGTGCATTTTCAGAATTTTTGAAAATTAGGAAAATTTCCTAATTTCTTTCTCTTTTTCTTTTCTCTTTCTCTCTCTCCTTCTCATTCGCGCGACCGTTCCTCTCTCTCCCGTTCTCTCTCGTTCTCTCCCCTTTCCGGCTCCGGCTGCAGACGGAGGCGTGCGTGGGCGAGGTGGCGAGGCCGTGGAGCTGTCGAGGTGCGCGATAGGGCGAGGATCGGATCGATTCTGGCGCGATCCCGAACGGTGGATTCAAAGTCGGTGAAATCGGTTCGCGAGTGGTTTTCGACGTGGTTTAGTCCTTTCGGGATGCGGTTTCTTCGGTGGAGGTAGGGTGACGGATCCTTACTTCTCCATCTTCGTTTTCCCTGCCATTGCACGGCGTTCAGCTAGGAAACGAGCGTGTTTGGGCTTGTTTTGCCTAAACCGTGATTTTCGTGATTTTTAGGGTCGGCCGGTAAACGGTGACCGTTTGCGGTTCAGTTAGTTTCTAAATGACCGCAGAGATGTTAAAATCCCATCCACGTAGTTTTCGTGCGATTTGGTGTTCATTCGAGGCAGGTAGAAGCCCGGGAACCTCGGTGACCCATTTTGGGTGGATTTGTCTAAATCGCCCGGATCGTGCGTTTTTGAGCTTGCATGTGGGGTTTTTGATGCCCTGGTGTTGTCTTTTGTCGTGGTGGTTTGTTTCCCCTGCGTTTCGGCGTGAATGGGGCGTGGATCGGGCCGATTCAGCCAATCCTATGTTTCCCGCCGTGACCGAAGTAGCGGTCATGCCAGCGACCGTTACTTGTCTTTAACGGCCCTACGATAGACCGTTATTTCGTTTGAAGCTTTTTAGCTCTTTTTCTTCTGGGTAAGCGACGGCCCCAGGATGGAGCGTTATTTCCATGTAACGCCCCAGTGCCTGGCCGTTACTTTCCTTCTTGTCGTTTTGTGTTGAGGTTAAGTCGGTTGATCTAACGCGCTTGACCCAGTGCGCTAGATGGAAGCGGCGTGCCTTGCCCAGGCCGTTGCTTGCCTGTTAACTGACGTTGACTCGTTGAGGCGGTGCCTTCAACGGTCGGAGCCTCATCCGTTGTTTGAGAGTAACGGTGGAGCCCCTGGCCGTTACTTTCTGCTTTGGTAGAGCTGGGTTTGCTGCACCGTTGGATGTGACGGTGGGGACCCTGTGCGTCGTTAGTGAGTAACGCGCATGTCTCTGTCCGTCGTTTGCTGTGGTGTTGGGTTGAGGGTGGCTATGCCGTTGGATGTAACGGATAGGCCCCTGTGCGTCATTTGTCTCTGACGGCCCTCTCCTGCCGCGTCGTTTGTGAGTAACGCGCCTGGCGTCGTGCGTTACTTGGCTTTGGTCTGGGTGGCTATGCCGTTGGAAGTAACGGTGGAGCCTCCGTGCTTCGTTTGCTTGTAACGCGCTAGCAGCTGTGCGTTACTTGGCTTTTGTGTGGTTTTGTAGGTTATCAGGGTGGTGTGTGACGGCCTGTGTCCGTCCGTCATTTGGGAAATAACGCCCCTGAGCTAGACCGTCACTTGCTAATAACGGTCTAGGGCCTGTGCGTTACTTCCTTTGTGCCTTGGTTTTCCGCCCGATGATTCTGTGTGTCTTGGCTTATCCTTGTGGTCTGCCCGTTGTCCTGTGGATGTCTCTTGATGTCCTATGAGGGTTAAGACTACGTTGTGAGGTAGCCAGGAGTCTTCTTACTTGTGGTAGGATTCTTGATCCTACTCTTGTATGCTTTTGTTGTTTGGTTTCAGTCAACCCGGTGTGACCCAGTGGTTGACATGTGACCTTGTTTGTGCGTGTCTTGGCGGTTCTGTCCTGTCCAAGACACTGCTTCTGGATGCTTCGAGGTGTTGTTCTACCTCGGTTTGCATGTCCAACTGTGCTGAGGGTTCTTGATGTTTCCCTCAGGTCTCCGTGTGTTATTTTCTGCAGAGCGTGGTTTCTCTGGCTTAGGATTAGACCGATTGGCGGCTTGTTCCGCTGTTTGTGACGATCTTGCCTTGAGTCGTTCGACTCAGGATCGTTACATAGGAGGTCTAGTTGCTTGTCCCGAGTTGTCGGCAGTGGCGATGCTGCCAGTTGGTGCCTCGAAGTACGTGTTGAGGGGTATGGTCGCCCGTTTGTACTTCGGCACTTGTGTTTGATCTTCTGTGTCGTGTGAAGCCTCCACTTGTTGTTGCTCTAAGGCCGAGAGGATGCCGTCCCGCTTGCGGAAAGCGGAGGAGTATTCCCCATTGAGCGGTTTGTAGTTAGTTCCGCGGGCTCCTAGTCAACGGTAGCGTCCTACCGAGGGAGAATACTAGCTAGAGGACCTGGCTTAGACTATAGCCAGTGTGTGCACATGTGGTCAGGGACGGAGGACTTACGTCGACGGGCGTGACCCTGACTAGTTACTTGTTTGTTGTTCCTGTTTGGTTCAGCTTGTGTCTCTGTCTCTGCTGTTGTTACAGCAGTGTTGTAGGCGAGACGCTTGAGGTGCGGCGTAAGACGTCAGTGGACGCAGCTGGCTTTTTAAGGGGGTGCTTCCGTCACGTGACGCGTAGCTCTTCGCGTTTTCTTGCGCGTCGTGACCTTTGCGAGTTGCCCGTTCGTGGCCGTGCTCGAGGTCAGTGTTTTGTTGTCCGCACGGTGTTTTGTTCGTGCGTGGGGCTTTGTGCACGACGTTTCTGGTCGTGTACGTGCTTGTTTGGCGTCTGTCTAGGTCGTGACTAGACCTGGATTGTTTGGGCTGGTTGACAGGCCGATGTACCCTTCTGTGTGAGTTTAGGGTCATCCACCTGTTGCCTTTTCGTTTGGAGTAGTTTGGGATGCCGAGGTTAGTTCGGTAGCCGCTTGTTTGGTGCGGGTTCTCACCCTCTCCTGCGTGTTCCCTACTCCTACTTCCCGTCTGTTTCTTTACAGCTTTGTAATGTAGCTTTCCTACTTTGCTACGTTGCTGTTCTTGCTGCGTTTGTTGCTGCTTCCGTTGCTTTTGCTTTGTGCGTTTTCCAGTGGGGATTCGCGTGACCCCTACTGAGTTTCTGTTGAGACTCACCCCTGCTGCTTTTCAGGTGGGTTTCGCCGTCTGCCTCTGCTGTTCTTGGTGGAGCGCTCTCTTGCTGTTGTAGCTGCCAGCCGTACCTGCGTCGGGTTTCTCTCGACTTCTGTGTACGTTTCTTTCTGTCGTACTGTACTGTGCTAGACTTGTTGTCTCTCCTTTGGGCTGGACTCTGTGTTTAATTGTTAAAAATTTATTAATGAAGCTGTAATTTTATTTTTGCTACTTTAGCAATCCAATCTAATGAAATTTACTTGCTTACTGTTATATCTCTGTGGCTTCAATGTACTCTACACATGCCTTTTATCCCTTCGGCGCTTTCCCGCGCTTGGGAGGCCTCGCGGGTCCCTCATGGTATCACGTGTATTCGGTATTTATACCGGGTGCACCGGGTATCCGGAATCCGGGTCGTCACAGGTGGTATCAGAGCAGTGTTCTGAGATGTTCGGAGTTCTTTTCTGAGCTATCAGAGCGTTGTTGTGTGAAGTACATGGGAATCCGAGATATACAGTTTCCAGAGTCCTTAGGCCCAGTACAGTCTCTTGCTGGCGTAGGTGTTGCGATGGTTTATCGCAGTGCTTCTCGCGTGTGGTCTTGTACGTGCTTAGTTGGCACTGTACGAGATGATTTTTGCTCTCGTCTGGATGTGACGATGTGCTTCGTTCATTTTGAAGTTGGTCTCGATCGTGTTGCGCTTGGCAATGTTTGTCGGTTGGCATGAACCTGCAGTGCATTGTTCGAGCTGTTTTCTGTATTTTGCTCAGGTAGCTTATGACTTTTTAGCGTTGGTGTGATGGCCATGCACGTTCTTACGTTGCTTTGGTTATCCCGGCTTGAGTCTGCTTAGCTTCTGATGCATTGTTGTTTTCGTTGTTTCGGTTGTCGTGTTGCCTCGATTGAGAAGTTGCTCGAGCGAACCTAGGATTTTCCCTTCCTGGTGAGCTGTTGTTGTAGAGCTTGTTGCTTCTCGTCCCTTCTTGGTGAAGCTTTTTCGAGGTTAGCCTTGGAATTGTTGTCTTAGTGCTGCCTTGTCCTATGTCTGCTTAAGTGTAGACAGCTTTATTTTGAGTCTGATCTGCTTCTTGTTGTACGGTTGCTTGGCTTTGGACTCCATGATGGTGTTAAGAGCTGTTGTGTACCGTAATTGTCGTGCTGTGTCTAACGGCCGATGTATTGTGAAGGCTCATTTATTGTGTCGGGACGTGAAGGTAAGCTGAGACTGATGCTTTCCTTGTGCTTTGTGCTGAAGCTGGTGCTCTTTTCTTATTGCACTTAGGCTCTTTGTGATCGGTTATTTGCGAGATTGGTGCTCGTGGCGTGTGAATTGCGATCTTGTTGATTGCGATGGCGCTGGTGTGTGCTGAGATGCGATTTCCGATATTGTTCTATTGCCTGTGCACGTTGTTGAGAGTACAGCTGTTGTGTGTGGGTTGGCTACCCATTTGTCGAGAGGTTCTTTCTTTCTCGATGTGACTCCGTCTTGGCTTCTCGTGCCTTGATGTCGTCAGTTGCCGTGCCTTTGTTTGTGGTTTTTCTTGTGTTGGCATTGGCAATTGTGTGAGTGTTGGGGAATTGGTTGGCATTCCTTGCTGATTAAGTACCCTTTGCTCTGCTTTTTCTTTCTTGGGTGTTGTGCTCTTGAGGCGTGTTGCTAGTCCTTGAGTTACGTTCCCCGAGATTGTTGTCGTTTCTTGTTGTTGTGGGTCTTCTCTTGGTGAGCAGTCTGATGCGTAACCCGTTCTTGTGTGGTTGTGTGCTCAGCTGTTCTTGTGCCTTGTTGTGACCCTGTTTGCAGACGTGTTTCTTGGCACTGCGTGTTGTGCGGAGCTGAAATTCTGCAGGTGCTGCCGTTGTGTTGTTTTGGCGCTGTTTCTTTATGATTTTGCGTTCTCGTCTTGGACCATTGTCTTGTCAGTTAGCTTTGCTGTGCTCCCTTTTCCTTAGTGGAGTTAGCTTGCGACTCTATCAGATGTGATATCTGAGTGAGGATTGACTTGATGGTGCTTGTGGTCCAGTGGTGTTGTTGTCGTTGGCGTTCTCTGTGCCAGGTGTTCCCTGTTGCCTTTTGGCACTAGAGCCGATGATGTTGCGAGCTGTCAGCTGTGAGGACTGTGTCTCCTTGTGTGAGCTGCTGCTTGCCGTGTTGTTATTGTGTTTTTTCGGTGTTGGTTCTCGATTGTTGTGGCTGTCGTGTCACCTGCTCTGTGAGACGTAAACGACGTTGCCCTTGCTTCGGAGGTGTCAGATGTGTTCACTTTGGTGCCGTACTCGTGCTGTAGACTTGCTGTCTTGGAAGCTAGAGTGTGTACCTGTAATTGTGGTCTGACGCTGTTCCTCTGAGCTGTGTTTTTCGAGATTTGTGTTGTTGGGTTGCTCTCCCTTGCTTCTCCTTTGTTAGTCCTTAATTTCGAGGGTGAAATTTCTTAAAGGAGGGGAGGATGTAATGACCCGGTTTCTTGTTGGATCTTTGTTGGATCTTTCGGATCTCTTTCGGATTGGTTTCGTTGAGTTTCGGTTCGCTTTTGTGGCTTCCGAGTTGAGTTTGACGAGCCGTGTGGGTTTTTCTTACGTACTAGTTACGGTACCCTACGGTGAGTTTATTTATCAATTCTCGAGCTCGTGGATGCTGCAGCGACGATGTACTCGTCGAGCCGGTCGTTTCGACTATTTTTGCGTATTTTTCTGAATTTGTGCATTTTCGGCGCATTTTCGAAATTTTTGGAAATTAGGAAAATTTCCTAATTTCTTTCTCTTTTTCTTTTCTCTTTCTCTCTCTCCTTCTCATTCGCGCGACCATTCCTCTCTCTCCCGTTCTCTCTCGTTCTCTCCCCTTTCCGGCTCCGGCTACAGACGGAGGCGTGCGTGGGCGAGGTGGCGAGGCCGTGGAGCTGTCGAGGTGCGCGATAGGGCGAGGATCGGATCGATTCTGGCGCGATCCCGAACGGTGGATTCAAAGCCGGTGAAATCGGTTTGCGAGTGGTTTTCGGCGTGGTTTAGTCCTTTCGGGGCGCGGTTTCTTCGGTGGAGGTAGGGTGACGGATCCTTGCTTCTCCATCTTCGTTTTCCCTGCCATTGCACGGCGTTCGGCTAGGAAACGAGCGTGTTTGGGCTTGTTTTGCCTAAACCGTGATTTTCGTGATTTTTAGGGTCGGCCGGTTAACGGTGACCGTTTGCGGTTCAGTTAGTTTCTAAATGACCGCAGAGATGTTAAAATCCCATCCACGTAGTTTTCGTGCGATTTGGTGTTCATTCGAGGCCGGTAGAAGCCCGGGAACCTCGATGACCCATTTTGGGTGGATTTGTCTAAATCGCCCGGATCGTGCGTTTTTGAGCTTGCATGTGGGGTTTTTGATGCCCTGGTGTTGTCTTTTGTCGTGGTGGTTTGTTTCCCCTGTGTTTCGGCGTGAATGGGGCGTGGATCGGGCCGATTCGGCCAATCCTATGTTTTCCCGCCGTGACCGAAGTAGCGGTCATGCCAGCGACCGTTACTTGTCTTTAATGGCCCTACGATAGACCGTTATTTCGTTTGAAGCTTTTTAGCTCTTTTTCTTCTGGGTAAGCGACGGCCCCAGGATGGAGCGTTATTTCCATGTAACGCCCCAGTGCCTGGCCGTTACTTTCCTTCTTGTCGTTTTGTGTTGAGGTTAAGTCGGTTGATCTAACGCGCTTGACCCAGTGCGCTAGATGGAAGCGGCGCGCCTTGCCCAGGCCGTTGCTTGCCTGTTAACTGACGTTGACTCGTTGAGGCGGTGCCTTCAACGGTCGGAGCCTCATCCGTTGTTTGAGAGTAACGGTGGAGCCCCTGGCCGTTACTTTCTACTTTGGCAGAGCTGGGTTTGCTGCACCGTTGGATGTGACGGTGGGGACCCTGTGCGTCGTTAGTGAGTAACGCGCATGTCTCTGTCCGTCGTTTGCTGTGGTGTTGGGTTGAGGGTGGCTATGCTGTTGGATGTAACGGATAGGCCCCTGCGCGTCATTTGTCTCTGACGGCCCTCTCCTGCCGCGTCGTTTGTGAGTAACGCGCCTGGCGTCGTGCGTTACTTGGCTTTGGTCTGGGTGGCTATGCCGTTGGAAGTAACGGTGGAGCCTCCGTGCGTCGTTTGCTTGTAACGCGCTAGCAGCTGTGTGTTACTTGGCTTTTGTGTGGTTTTGTAGGTTATCAGGGTGGTGTGTGACGGCCTGTGTCTGTCCGTCGTTTGGGAAATAACGCCCCTGAGCTAGACCGTCACTTGCTAATAACGGTCTAGGGCCTGTGCGTTACTTCCTTTGTGCCTTGGTTTTCCGCCCGATGATTCTGTGTGTCTTGGCTTATCCTTGTGGTCTGCCCGTTGTCCTGTGGATGTCTCTTGATGTCCTATGAGGGTTAAGACTACGTTGTGAGGTAGCCAGGAGTCTTCTTACTTGTGGTAGGATTCTTGATCCTACTCTTGTATGCTTTTGTTGTTTGGTTTCGGTCAACCCGGTGTGACCCAGTGGTTGACATGTGACCTTGTTTGTGCGTGTCTTGGCGGTTCTGTCCTGTCCAAGACACTGCTTCTGGATGCTTCGAGATGTTGTTCTACCTCGATTTACGTGTCCAGCTGTGCTGAGGGTTCTTGATGTTTCCCTCAGGTCTCCGTGTGTTGTTTTCTGCAGAGCGTGGTTTCTCTGGCTTAGGATTAGACCGATTGGCGGCTTGTTCCGCTGTTTGTGACGATCTTGCCTTGAGTCGTTCGACTCAGGATCGTTACATAGGAGGTCTAGTTGCTTGTCCTGAGTTGTCGGCAGTGGCGATGCTGCTAGTTGGTGCCTCGAAGTACGTGTTGAGGGGTGTGGTCGCCCGTTTGTACTTCGGCACTTGTGTTTGAGCTTCTGTGTCGTGTGAAGCCTCCACTTGTTGTTGCTCTAAGGCCGAGAGGATGCCGTCCCGCTTGCGGAAAGCGGAGGAGTATTCCCCATTGAGCGGTTTGTAGTTAGTTCCGCGGGCTCCTAGTCAACGGTAGCGTCCTACCGAGGGAGAATACTAGCTAGAGGACCTGGCTTAGACTATAGCCAGTGTGTGCACACGTGGTTAGGGATGGAGGACTTACGTCGACGGGCGTGACCCTGACTAGTTACTTGTTTGTTGTTCTTGTTTGGTTCAGCTTGTGTCTCTATCTCTGCTGTTGTTACAGCAGTGCTGTAGGCGAGACGCTTGAGGTGCGGCGTAAGACGTCAGTGGACGCAGCTGGCTTTTTAAGGGGGTGCTTCCATCACGTGACGCGTAGCTCTTCGCGTTTTCTTGCGCGTCGTGACCTTTGCGAGTTGCCCGTTCGTGGCCGTGCTCGAGGTCAGTGTTTTGTTGTCCGCACGGTGTTCTGTTCGTTCGTGGGGCTTTGTGCACGAAGTTTCCGGTCGTGTACGTGCTTGTTTGGCGTCTGTCTAGGTCGTGACTAGACCTGGATTGTTTGGGCTGGTTGACAGGCCGATGTACCCTTCTGTGTGAGTTTAGGGCCATCCACCTGTTGCCTTTTCGTTTGGAGTAGTTTGGGATGCCGAGGTTAGTTCGGTAGCCGCTTGTTTCGTGCGGGTTCTCACCCTCTCCTGCGTGTTCCCTACTCCTACTTCCCGTCTGTTCCTTTACAGCTTTGTAGTGTAGCTTTCTTGCTTTGCTACGTTGCTGTTCTTGCTGCGTTTGTTGCTGCTTCCGTTGCTTTTGCTTTGTGCGTTTTCCAGTGGGGATCCGCGTGACCCCTACTGAGTTTCTGTTGAGACTCACCCCTGCTGCTTTTCAGGTGGGTTTCGCCGTCTGCCTCTGCTGTTCTTGGTGGAGCGCTCTCTTGCTGTTGTAGCTGCCAGCCATACCTGCGTCGGGTTTCTCCCGACTTCTGTGTACGTTTCTTTCTGTCGTACTGTACTGTGCTAGACTTGTTGTCTCTCCTTTGGGCTGGACTCTGTGTTTAATTGTTAAAAATTTATTAATGAAGCTGTAATTTTATTTTTGCTACTTTAGCAATCCAATCTAATGAAATTTACTTGCTTACTGTTATATCTCTGTGGCTTCAATGTACTCTACACATGTCTTTTATCCCTTCGACGCTTTCCCGCGCTTGGGAGGCCTCGCGGGTCCCTCATGGTATCACGTGTATTCGGTATTTATACCGGGTGCACCGGGTATCCGGAATCCGGGTCGTCACAGAGGAGCTCATCTATGTTCTGCTAGAAAGCAAAGCATCAGATTTGCATTCAAAGTGCTTCATTAGAAGCCACATCATTTTTCTTTTGCTCTTATGTTTTCTTATTTTTCATTTCTGAACTTCGAATCATATATCAGTGTGTGTAACTGTGCAATGTTGGCACCGGCTCAGCTTGGCTGAGCACATTTGTCTGTGTGCGTGTGCTGCTGGGTTTCAGACCTAGAGCATCTGGGGCTTGTCCATGTGTCTTCCTGTGTAAACAGCGTAAGGAGTGTTCTCCTCGTGGGGAGGTTGTTCCCCGTGTGTGTGTGCGGGCATCTGTCTGCGTGTGTGGTGGAGCGTAGCTCCATGTGTATGTGGGGATTCATCCCCATGCTGTTTCCACAACAGTGAAGCCGGTGGACATAGGGAGCCCGGTGTGGTCCCGATCCACCTTAAAATTATTGTGTCTCTTAGATTACCTCACTACAAAAAAATAGAGATATAAGGGCAATTTATGTAGAGACATTTATTAAAATTGCCCCAATATAACCATAATTAGAGACATTTTATTTTTAAAACTGCCCTTAAAATATTTTAAACATCTTATTCATGTAAAATCATGTATAGGGGCATTTGATAATTGCCTCTATTTATTAAAAAAGGAAATCAAATGTTTATTTAAACTGCCCCAAAAATTTTCCGAGGGAATCTTCCTCTCCCGCGCGCGAACGTAACCACACCCGCGCCCCACAGAACGTGGCGATGATCGCGATCCTCACCCTATTCCACCTCCTCTATCGGCGCTTCTCTATCCCCCTTTCCACCGCGCGCAGATCTTTCATTCCTCATCCACCTCGATCTCCACCTTGTCAAAGTCGGTGCGGACTGCATACGGCCTCCTCTGCCTCATCACCCCCCTGGCATGTTCTCCCTCGGCACCGTTCCTCAGCAGCGCCGCAGGAGTTGCCGAACCTTCTTCAACCACCTCCTCAGGAGCGCCACAGGAGCTGCAACCGACGCGGGGTGACGTTTCCTGCTGGCCTGTCGCCGTGGATTTGCTGCTACGCCACCGTGTTGCTCGTCGTCGCCCCTGCACCAGCACCCCCACTCTTCTTCCATCTTATTCTTCTAGCCGCAGCAATCACCGGGCCTAGCCGCAGCAGCCGATTCCTACTCACCTACGACACTGTGAAGGTACATGATGCTCTGGAGTATTTTTTCTTAATGTATCTACATATTACATTTGATCTCCCAGCTTGGTGTGGGCTCGAACTAAGTGTCTGGTCTTGTCTTCAGTCGAGGTCTTTTCTTTTGTGGTGTCCCTACACTATGGAAATCCTTCCACTTCTACTTTTAACTTCATGTTCTCTCGATATGTCTCTTAATTAACTCTTCCTAACTTTGTTTTATGTAAATTTATATGAACTTTCACAGTGTCGTGAGTATTTCTTTCTTTATTGTTTACTAGAACAATTAACAGCTACTCCTCTTTAAGTCTATGGGATTATTTATCTACTTTATATTTTTGCATCCTTTTTTAATATTAGCAATTAGCAGCTTTTATCTGGTTAACCCAAGTTCTGTTTTGTTATTGGCGACAATATCTATATTAAGCAAGCATTAGTTGATAGAGTTTTGTAGTCTTATGATCTGTTTATGGACATCTTAATGAACATCAAAATGATCTGTTTATGGACATTTAATATAATTGTTGTACCATCCACTTTCAGAAAAAAAGCATATGTGGCTATGAGCATGTTTTTTTGATGCATGCAGTGCACAGACATGCAGTCATATTGATCCTAGGATCTTAAAACACAATACCTAATCAAGTGTGATATAGAGGATATATTAATATATTATATGACGAGTGGCTGAGGAGTTGGTCTTCTGAAGATTACATTACGAGTGAAAGTACGCCTTGATTTCAATTTTCGTTGTTATCACTAACTGCTAATTATTTTTCTAATTATTTTGATTTTCAATCTTTATCTCAGATTCAGTCGGACAATGTAGCATATTAAAAACCTTGGTCAGACTATAACTTGCAATTGAGCTTGCTATAAGATCAACATGAGATCACTAATGAAGATATATTTTATCCATTTTTGGCCCAAACTGATTATTCAAGGGATGGTGGTGAATCGATGACAACTCTGATGGGTAGCTAGAATGATTAATAAAATATTAGGACCTGGAATTGAATATCATTAGTATGTCTGATCTAATGTGGAAATGTAAGCTTTAGATTTCGTTTTGAAATGTATTAATTAAAATGAAAAGGTTTACAAGTATGAAAAAAGAAAAGGTATTCCAAACCCCCCAAAACTCCAATTATAAAGGCTCTCCCAGAATAGATCCTTCCATGTACAAAGCTCTCTGCCAAAAATTTAACCCCTTTATAAGACCCCTACAAGGTGGCATTGCTGAGTTACTTATAGAGACTAGTCAAAGCAAAATGACTATTAACACCTGTTCCTCCCAAAATCTTTGTCCAATCCCTGGTTCGGTCACAAATAGAGGACAGCTGCTTTGTCCCTGAAGTAAAATACCTATGACCGGGCTGCACACCATATTTTTTTGATGTCATTGGGAGCAGCAAGCTGAATCATGTATAATGAACACTCCATTTTGCATATCTTACAAACTGATATACCATCAGGTCCAAGGTTATGAACATGTGAAATGATGCTGAGTGCTTGACCTATAATAGATCAAGTTACTCTTAGTGCTACTCCCAACCTCTATGCAGTCCATTTGCGACTGATGACATTCTGACAAAACATCCTGCAATTCTATCTTTGTCCTCACATGAAGATGCTTTACACTGTGTGCTTTACAGAGCTTGCAAACTGAAATATCATGTGAAGTCTAAAAGTACTTGTTTAAGGTACCAGAATGAAGATTGCACCACCACCATGGTTGTTTATCACAAGTATTGTCATCAGCTTCCTCTAATGGTCATACCGAAGTTCATCGTGCAGATGCCCAAGGACCAAGGTATCAGCATGATCTCCCATTACAGCAACTGTAGATGTAGTTACACCTTCATCCCCATTTTTGTCCTTCAATACCAATCCTGGAGCTATACACCCGATATACCCCAGCATTTGTTCTCTTAAACACTGAAATATCTGATTCGGAATTGTTATGTACTGGCAAAGCAGAACCTTCATTTATGGACCTTACATGTCCCCACCTTGGACATAAGTGATCATTTACATCTTCATCTGTTCTTTGTAATTTTCTTCCTTTCTCAGAAAACTTGTCATCCATGTCAACTGAAAGTGTCTGGACGACAAAGAACGAGTCTGGAAAGATATATGTCTGTGAATCAACGCCAAGGAAATCCCAAACCCTTATAGATCCTGAAACTGAGGAAAGCTGAAGAAGCATCTTCAAGTATCTGTCAAGCGATTTACCCCCTTTCTTTAACAGCATGCACTTCTAAATTTGGTGGTAGAAAATGCTTAGGTGACAGACTAAGATTGTGTTCTAGAAATTCTTTGAGTTGCTGATGTAATTTCTCAATATCTCAGCTGATTACTTAAATTTAGAAATCTTGATCTGTGATACCTCATTAACTAGCTGTGCACCATTGTTAACTCTATGGAGATTGGCCATCTTGTCATCATTTGTGAAGACATGACCAACATCAAACATCCCAGCTATCTGCTTGGTTTCACATGTGTACTGAAGTATCTGATCATCCAGCTTGACGTTACTGACAACTTCCTTCACTGATGACCTCCTGTAAATGGACAGTGTCCATGCCATCAAAAACAAGTGTGATGGGACTGCCGAGTTCAGGGGTATGGATATTCCCAGAGCATTCGGCACTGGCATTAATAGATTGCATGTTGCAAGTTCCACTTTTGGGAGTATGGTCACCAATGCTATATTGCAAATCCTGCCTCAAATTTACAGAAGCATGATAGCTACCACTCTCCTTTTATAAAAAAAAAAAACTGACTTTGAAGTCATAAGCTACTTGCTAATAGCAAAGAAATGATAGCCTGTAGGAATTTGCCAAAGCCATATTTCTAGCAAACAGAATATCCAATATTGGGTATGCCTTTGCGTCAAGAGGCCCATATAAATCGAGAGACTGAGGTCTATGGTTTGTTGTCAACAAATTAGATCCATTAAGGTGACAAGACTTCCACCTAGTCTGACATGAAGTGAATTTGGCAGAAACTAGGACTACAAGCTAAGGCCATGCTCCTCATCCATTAAAGATGTCTTCCCTCATGGGATGTTAACTTCTATTAGGACTAGCAGACCCACAGTGGGGAGAAACACAATTTACAGCCAATGGGATCACCTCATTCCCGCAGATGCCATCAGGTCCTCAGTGAGCTCAATAATGCACTGGGCTTCAGAAATGTAGAAAGTTTTTCTTTGCCTTTAATTCACAACAATACAGCAGCAGAAATGTCCAGTGGACATAAAGAGTTAGAGTGAGGTCGGCCCATGTGGAAGAAGGAGGGGTCGGCTCTTGGGTCTGCAAGAGTCAACTCTTGTGCAGTAGATGGATATCTGGCGGGTGATTCTCTAACCAGAGAGCCTATGTATCTCAGAAGGGTAGTGACCAGCAATGTGCATGGGTTTACTTTGTGCACCATTATTGTAGGGAATGCATACCAAATGAGATGTGTTGTGGGCTTGAGTTTTCAATTACGTGGGAGACCTCTTCATTCTCCTGACAAAAGGGTCAGCAGGAGCCTTGGTATAAAGACATAGATTCACCACATATGAATAAGGAGGGAGGTAGTTGGCATGCTCAAATGCATGAAACTGTTGCTCTTGTTAGGAAGGGCTTTGCAGGAGTGTCGTCCCATGGGCCTACAGGGGTCGACCCTTGCCTTGCTCCCAGTGGGCTCTACTAGTATGGCCTAGCTACTGGGATGCAAAATCTCCCAAGCTAAGTTGTTGAGGCTTTGATGAGGTAATGGTTTCAGCAGGGAAATTACAGAGCACTTCAGCTGGGAAATTGCAGAACACTAGACTCTGATCTTCAGCCATAAAGCCATCAAGAACTTGATCATTTCCCTACGCTGTGCCCAGTTCATGCTCCCTACAGCAAGCATCTGTGGGCTGTTTAGTACCTTTGGTTCACCTCCCATATCTTCATCTCTTGACTGAGTACCCACGTCCACTTTAGGAATTCTTCACACCTAGAATGTGCTTGTAAATTAAGTGTGTAGAGTAAGCATCCGACAGGTTCTCTGTTTTCTGCCACTTCAACTCATGAGAATTGAGTTTAGCAACCTCATTCACATGGCAGTTTGGTTGGAAATTGAATTTTCCAATCACATTCATCGGGAGAGGACCGTATGACAGTAAGACAATTGCATTAAGGAAAGAATGTAGATCCACATGTCTGATAGGTACATTGAGCTTATGCACACATTCATTTCTTACAAGTGCAGGAACTGTAGTCTTCATATCTTGAACATTTACTGCATATGTTGGCAATAATTACCTATACTAGAGATCAAGTGGAAGTTTGCCACTAATTGTTCACACTATTTTCCATTGTTTTTATTATTTATTGTTCTCCTCTAAAGATCAAGTGGAAGTGATGCATGTTTACTTTGTTGTGCAAGAGTGGAGTTTGCCACTAATTGTTCACACTATTTCCCATTGTTTTAATTATTTATTGTTCTTCTCTAAAGATCAAGTGGAAGTGATGCATGCTTACTTTGTTGTGCAAGAGTGAAGTATTAGGTGTTTTTTTTATTTGTCAAGGGAGTTTCATTTCACACAATAACTGATGGTGTATTATCTTTCATTTGGTTGTCGTTTATGCAGTACTTGCTCGCCCTAATCACATTTGTGCCTAGTGATTGATTTGTTTTTATACAATTTACAATCACATTTATCATTCTGTCTTCAGCAAGATATGTAGTAAAACCAAAACTTGTTAAAGAATCTCCTAGATTTATACGTTTTTTGTTGATAATTTAAAATGTTTATTATATACTTAACCATCACTACACTAACTTTTTCGTTACCTTTTTCATAGTGATCAAATTTATTTCTTCACACTCTTTGATAGTCAAATTTGTTGGGAAAATGTTAGATAAGAGTTGGATTCAAGAACCAAGGTATATATATAATAAGGTATTATGGTTATTCTTTTCTGTGATGGAAAAAATACGTAACTATTGACTTATATATTTGATTCAATGTTGTAGGGTGAGCAAGAGATATGTAGATGGAGCATTTCAATTTTTA
This sequence comes from Amorphophallus konjac, assembly GCA_022559845.1. Taxonomy (NCBI): domain Eukaryota; kingdom Viridiplantae; phylum Streptophyta; class Magnoliopsida; order Alismatales; family Araceae; genus Amorphophallus; species Amorphophallus konjac. The sequence goes on along the minus strand of CM040122.1, from coordinate 199,115,307 downwards.
GATTTTACATTTCAAAAAACCTCTAGTGATGGAAAGATCATGTGTCCTTGCGTGAATTGTAATAATTGCTTTAGGATGATCAGGCAAGAGGTCTTCGAGCATATAAGTTGTCATGGTTTCAATGTCAACTACACTCATTGGATTTTTCATGGGGAAGGTACACATGATGCTTCAGAAAATGTTGCATTCAATGACTCCGGTAATTCAAATCCTGATACTGAAATGCATGAAATGCTGAATGACACTTTTGTCTTCGCAAATCTGAGTTCGTCCACATTTGGAGTATCAAATTCTCCACAAAGAATAGATGATGAAGTTGAAAAGTTTTATAAATTTATCAAAGATGCTGAGCAAGAATTATACCCAGGATGTAAAAGATTTACCAAGCTATCATTTCTTGTTAGGTTCTATAAGATCAAATGTCTCAATGGATGGAGTGATAGTTCATTCACTATGATGTTAGAATTGTTGAAAGAAGTGCTGCCTGATGGTGAAACATTGCCAAATTCTCTATATGAGATCAAAAAGATTATTAAGGACTTAGGACTTAATTACAAGAATATTCATGCTTGTCCTAATGATTGTCAACTGTATTGGAAGACAAAGGCTAATGATGAATCATGCAGTACTTGTGGTGCTTCAAGATGGATACAAGTTGAAACAAATGGTGAAAATGAGGTGGAATCATCCAAGAAATAATCAAAAATTACAGCCAAAATATTATGCCATTTTCCCTTAATACCAAGGCTTCAAAGACTATTCATGTCATCAAAAACATCTCCTTCTATGAGATGGCATGATGAATAGCGCACTAAAGATGGCATGATGAGACATCCTGCGGATTCTCCTGCTTGGAAGACTTTTGACTATCTTAATCCTGATTTTCTTCAGATAGTAGGAATGTGAGACTTGGTTTATCAGCTGATGGTTTTAATCCATTTAGGACGATGAGTATCTCTCATAGTACATGGCCAGTTATTCTAATGCCTTATAATCTACCGCCATGGATGTGTATGAAACAACCTTATTTTATCATGTCTTTGCTTATTCCTTGCCCTTTGGCTCCTGGTAATGATATTGACATATACCTTCAACCTTTGATAGAGGAGTTGAAGGAGTTGTGGGAAGTTGGGGTTGAAACATATGACACATCGAGAAAAGAGATATTCAAAATGCGTGCTGCATTATTGTGGACAATCAGTGATTTTCCTGCATATGCAAACTTATCTGGTTGGAGTACCAAGGGGAAATACGCATGCCCTCATTGCAATAAGGACACATGGTCTCATTTCTTGACTTATGGTCGAAAGTTCTATTATATGGGTCACCGCAGATTTTTAGATCATGATCATCGATTTAGATCTGAGTATAGATCATTTGATGGTAAGCAGGTGTATAGAAGTGCTCCTAAACCTTTATCTGGTTCTGATTGTTTGGCACAATTGCAAGGATTCACTTTTACATTTGGGAAGACTTGTCAAAATAAATTAAAAAGAAAAAAGAAGCATGGTAAAGATGTCGATCCATTTTATAATTGGAAAAAATGAAGTATCTTTTTTGATTTGCCATATTAGGAGCATAATTTATTACGTCACAATCTCGACGTGATGCATATTGAAAAGAATGTTTGCGAAAGTTTGCTCAATACTATATTTAATGATAAAGATGGCTCGAAGGATAACTCGAATGCTCGTCTAGATTTGCAGGCTCTGAACATAAAGCATGATCTTCACTTTGTATCAGATGGCCATAAAACTATAAAGCCTGTTGCATGTTTCACATTGAAAGATCAAGAAAAAAGACTTTTTTGCAGATTCTTAAAAAGAATAAAATTCCCAGATGGTTATGCAGCGAACATCTCAAGATGTGTGCGTGCAAAGAAATGCAAGATATTTGGATTCAAAAGTCATGATTTTCATGTTGTCATGTAGCATATTCTTCCTCTGATAAGCACAAGGACTTTACCAAGAAATGTGAGCTCAATCTTAGTTGAACTAAGTAAGTTCTTTAGAGAACTATGCTTAAAAGTTCTTAACGTGCATGATCTTCAAAGGCTAGAAAGAAGAATTGCTCTCACACTTTGTCAGTTGGAGAGGATTTTTCCTCCATCTTTTTTTGATGTTATGGTGCATTTAACCATTCATCTAGCAAGAGAGGCAAGTATTGGTGGGCCTGTGCATTATCGATGGATGTATCCTATATTAAGGTTAGTTGAATATATGGTTACACATGCATTCTATTAATTACATATACTATTATAATCATTTTATGTGCTTTTTTATAGGTATCTCTCCAAATTAAAGTCATATGTTTGTACCAGAAGTCATCCTGAAGGTTCAATTGCTGAAGGTTATATTGTGAAAGAATGTTTAACCTTTTGTTCAAGATATCTAAGTAGTGGGGAGATCATGTTTAATAGGCCAATCCGTAATGATGATGCCACACCTGAGACAAATGTGCTTGAAAGTTCATCTTTCTTTAAACAAGAAGGTCGTCCATTGGGGAAGTGTGAAGCTATTGTTCTAGATAAAATGGATCTAAAACAAGCACATAGATATATGCTATTTAATTGTGAAGAAGTTACAACATATCTTGTGTAAGTTTTTATTATTCCATTTATTCCTACATCATATATTTGTCCAAGTCTTACTTAATACATTTGCTATGCAGGGAGCATAAAAACATCACAAAATGTCAACAACGACATATACGTCCGAAAGAGTTAGAGCGCATTCATAATGAAAAGTTCTCTACATGGTTTAAAGACCATGTAAGTGACCTTTGGAGTGTCGTTAAATAATTTATTGTAAACAATGTCATTGAGAGAGTAATGATTATATATTTTTTCTTTTGTTGTAATAGGTACAGAATTACGGAGTTGAAATAATCAAAATGTCACCGAGTTAATTGCATGTTTGGCTCGTGGTCCAAGTGATATTGCTAGGAGATGCGATAGATACATAATAAATAGTTTCAGATTCCATACGAAAAGTCGTGAGATGCATAAGAAAAGTCAAAATTGTGGGGTTGTTTTAACTGCAAAGACATCAAGCTTTTCAAGTGCCTCAGATAGAAACCCTATTGTGGGAGATGTAACATATTATGGTGCTGAAGAATATAATAGAACTCAACTATAATCAAGCTGGAAGGGTTGTATTATTCAAGTGTGATTGGGTTGATGCTTTAAATCCAGAAAGAGGAGTGAAAAAAGATGAATTTGGCCACACTCTTGTGAACTTAAGAAGGCTTTGCTATGGGGGTCAACAATTGTTAGATGAGCCATTTATTTTTGCTAATCAAGTTCAGCAAGTGTTCTACATAGAAGACCCTCTTGATGTGGATTGACATTTTATGAGGAGAATAGATCCTCGTGACTTCTTTGATATAGAAACTATGTCAATAGAAGATGGCCTTGACAACAATATGCAAGAAAGCTTCAGATTCGATGTACAAGAAGTAGATGTAGACTTGACTTTAGTACCTAATGAAGCTAATGACTTTGATGACCTTAGTTTTGTTAGGGCAGATATGGATGGGGAAATAGTTGACATGTTATTGACAAAAGTACAAAAGCAAGTAATAGGCTATGATGTTGAATATGTGATTCATGAAGAGGATGACTAATAGATACTATAACTATTTGTATGATGTTTTCATTAGTGTTGTTGTATAGGTCATTAAATTTTCAATTTCTATGTTTGCCTTCATTTTATCTTTTTGTTCTTATTTATATTGTCATAGATAATGCATTCTTTGTTTGCATTTAGTCTATAATGCTTGTCATGATTGGTAGGCTAAGATAATATGAAGCGCAACAAGCATACATCCTCAGATTCAACAAGGGTCACAAGATCTAAGGCTTACCTCCAACTTCCAATAGAAATTCTTCCCACTGACCTCTCAAGAGATGACATTCATCCTCAACAAAGAGGACAAGATATACCTGTGAGGCCAATGGTACGGGAAGATCCATTAAACCCTGGAAGACATGCTATTGAGTCAAGCTACTCACATCTTGGAGAGGACTCCTCTACTGCGGAAAAAGAAAGTTGTATAAATAATGACTCTAATCTCATAAATATTTAATGTTGTTAAAATTTATATTATTGGCATACTAAATTGTCTTTCTTTTCATATCTTTATTAGGTGCCATAAGTGATCGTCGGACACGTGGTCCAACATATTGCAAGGATATTTGGACCTTGAGTGAACGTGACAAAATTCCTATCAAGACCAATGAGTATGGGCAACCGATAAATGAGCATACCTCTAAATTGTCAAACTTTCTAGGCACACTTATAAGGCAACATGGTTTATTAAATGACACGGATTGGAGACATGTGGACAAGATAATTAAAGATGATATCTAGAAGGATGTTAAGGTAAGAAGAACTAATTGATATTTTCAATTTTCTTATTTTCTCAGTTTACATGGAAAGAAATATTGTCATGCAGAGCCGCTTTGACTTTGATGGTGATTGTAAAGATTGGGTTTTAAAGTAAATTGCAAACAAAAGAAGAGCTTGGAAGGTAACAATTAAGTCAAACTATTATAATCCCTTTGAGAATGATGAGGATAGAGTGAGAGCTTGTCAAGATAGTAGGATTGATTTAGATCAATTAAAAAAAGCTCTTGATCTTTGGAAGTCAGAGAAAGGACAGGTATCTACTACAATATTCTTAATAACTATAAGAGTTATTGCTAATTTATTCACTTTTTTTGAATCAGGCCATCAGTACGAAGAATAAGGCAAACCGTGCACAACAAAAAAATTCGCACACCTCAGGTACCAGAAGTTTTGCTAGGGTAGGAGATCTAGAGGTATGCACTTTATACTTGTAAATATTTATTACATTTTTTTACGAACCAAAATCATGTGATGAACTAAGCCAATAAATGATGCCAATGTGAATATGATTAGTGGCTACCAAATGCATACCATTTAGTAATTGGTTTAGTGATGATCTATTTTACTATTGATTTTTTTTATTAGAAAAAGAAAATGCCAAATGGTGAAGATCCTCCTAGAGCTCATATATTTATGGTAACTCATACACGTAAGAATAGGAATCCTGCAGACGAGGCATCTGCTGAAATAATTGTAAGTATCTTTTTAAATATTTGATTGGTTGTGATTTATTTAAGTTTGCGTTGCAATTAATTTATTATTTTAAATACTCATTTATTTTCTTTAATCTTATAAGTCACGTATCCAAGAATTATACTCTGAACAACCTGAGGGATCTCAAATAATGGAGAAAGTCTCAAGGATTGATGTATTTTCTCAAGTCATGGGAGTGGATGGAGGTAGTTGGGTTAGGACAATTGGGATGGGCCCTACACCATCAAAGTTGTTTGGTGATAAAATTAGTCGTGTTACAACTAGAGAGAGAGTTTCTACTAATACAGGGAAGTATAGAAAATGCGAGAAGAGATGAAATTATTGCAAACTACAGTACAGTCCCTTGGCCGTTGTTTGATGGGAGTACTACAAAATGGTGGAGAGAGTACAAGTAACATCAATATCAATGACATGCTAGGTGCTTTGAATTTTCCAATGACTAATATGCAGGTAATTTGAAAATATATGTTTGAATGTAATATATTAATATGAACATAGCTCACTTCTTTTTTGTTGATTTAATAGGATTCAAATGCCACCATGAATATGAATGATATTCGATCCCCACATGAGCATTCATCATCTCAAGCAGACAACACAGAACAAAATGAAGAGGTAAAATATTTATCTATAGAAGATTGTTTACTTGTATTATAGTTGCCAACATTCTCAATTATTTGCAATAAGAATTCTTAGACAAATGTTTATTGATATTATTTAATTGCAATTTTAGATACCCTCTTTGGCAATAAGTAGAGGAAAGGGTCCTCAAGTATGTAATCAGAATGTAAGTTAACAATAGTTTAGATCATTGCTTTATTACATTTCTAATGTTTGAATTTTTATACTTGGAATCTATCATTTCATTTTATTAACTTACATTTTTTATAGAATGTTGAAGATGTCTTTTTAAAGAGTTGGACTGAAGTTGATATTGTGGTAGCTTCTGGGATCGTTGTTAGTAGAGATTCAGAAAAGAAAGTTGGAGGAGTGGAACTAGGAGATTTTTTTTGTGAAGTGTCTATTGAAATACCTATACAACCATCAGCCCCACTTATTCGACCATACAATGATGTCAGAACAATTGGAGATGCCACCGGGAAAACAATAGCCTGACTAAGGACACATGTAATGACTTTCATCTCTTTTACATTTCTACTTTAATTTCAGGAATGAAGTTAAACTCTTGTAATTTGAGATTTACTTTTTATTTGTCATTTTCTTTGCAGGTTGAAAGGAAAAGAACTCAAAGATGATTATACCCTTGTTAATAGAGTTTGTTAATAGAAATATGTGATTAGACCCTTATTTTTCTATGCGATTATACATGAACCAGAATTTAGTTTCTTTGTGATTTCATTCATTTGCTATATATTAGTGATTTTAAGCTACCTAATTTCTACCAGCCATTTCCTTTTTTATATGTTTGATGTTACTTTGTGTAAAGCAATTTGTATGTTGTTACCATTCTTTTGTTTGGTGAAGTTGGGACCTAGAAATACCATTCTTTTACTTTGTTTGTAAAGCAATTTGTCTGTTATTATCATTCATGCACCCCTGCTAATGGAGCATGTGCACCACCTCCTGCCAACAATCCCCTTATAGGCCTTATTTTCAAAGCTGGAGCATTTCTTCCTTCTACTGGTCACAGTGTAAGTGAGCTTTAGATGCAATAGATAATGAGTATTTGATGCTGGTTATACTGTTGATTTATTTTATGTACCTGTCTGCAGCCGTTCTAGCCAGTTGTTTCTCCATCAAGTGCACCGAAGATATTCCTTGATGAGGTTAAACCGCTATTTGATGCTGCTGGAATACTATATAGCACAAGGTTGCGGAACATGCATGTGAATATTTTATTTAAAATTTGCTAACTTGAATCTAACTTCTGATGAATGATTTTCCTTTTCAGAAACCTAATATCAGCTTCATGCACATTCATTGCCTATAAATTGAACAAGCAGAGGATTGCATTCACTGATGACTCAGTTGTAGAACAGGTTTGATGTCTGAAACTGGCACTTAGTGTATATGTATCCATGAAAATTGTTCGTAGCTTTTCAACTTATATGTTATTGCTATTGTTACAGGCCTTAGGAAAGTATGGGATTATCTCCGCTGAAGATCTCATCCATGAGTTATTTGTTGTCTTTTCCTGCGGCAGCTCTAGGACCTAGATTATGCCACATTATTATGAGAGACTAAGTTTACATCAATGTCCAACATTTATTATATTGCCGCACCATGCCAAAACTTGGGTGCTGTTGCCTTTTGATTATGTGGTGAATTGGTTGCTTTGTTTATGGCACAGCTTTATGATATCTTCAACTTTTCTTCAATGCTTATAGAAAGTTACATTGTTTAAATCCACCTAGCTTCAGTGCCCACCATCTGATATCTTCATGGGTTAAACTTGAAACAGTCTCCAGGTGTTGCATAGGATGACATCCAAAAGCAGGTTCTGACTGATCACTGCTAGTTGGTTTATTCACAATGTCATCCTTCAAGGTTCATGCACTGCACTCTGCAGCAACATGAGCTGACCTCTCAGGAATAGGACTACAGCTGGCCCTAGGGCCTTTGGATGTAGACCTAACTGAGTCATAAACATAACCAAGCATAATAAGCACCAGAGGAAAAGAGACTTTCCAAATCTAGAGTAACTGGAAGTTCAACCTGCTTCCCCCTGTATTAATTTCTGTCTCTGAGTATCCATTCTTTTACCTGAATATCCACAAAAGCTATCAACATAAACTGAATATCAGGGACATCTAAATGTAAGAAATTATTACCACATAATGAAAGTATCAACCCCATATACAGCATCATACCCAAGGCGACCAGAAATAACAAGTGAGATTGAGATTCCAATATAAGAGAGGGAAAAAATTGACATTCCTCCAGTTAAATTCATGGAATTTTTCCTACATTTGGGTCCTGCATAGGTGGCAGCATAGGCTCTGGCAGATCTTCCACAAAGAAAGGATGCTCATCAGGGCTCTTGTATCTTCCAACCTAGGTAGATTTTAAATTTTTCCATGGAGAGTACGTAGGAAGGGAAGGTGCGTACTCTGAACCGGGCAATCTAATCTTCCTTCCAAAAATCTTGCATTACTTAATTCACAAAGTTCACATAGTTTTTGGTACATGACAGATTACTTGAGTCAGCGGCATATTGTTTGATTACATTTTTGGCCAAGTTATTAGCTTACATATTACAATTGCCCTAGTCCACTAATGTTAAAACAAAATTGTCTTTCTGTATGGTACAATCTATATTTATGATGGGAATGAAGCAAATTCTGTATTGACCAACCGGACCACCCCTGTCATGGCAGAGGAAATTGGCCGGCTTTGTTTGTCTCATTAGTGGGTGGATTAATGGTCATGCAACAAAAAATGGGCATGGGAGTCAGCAGTAGAAACAAGGTGGGGTTTGTGAGGGGGTTGGGGGGGATGGGGAGCTTTGAGTTTGCCATTCAATTCTTTGTGGGACTAAAGAGGGGGAGCAGAGAATACCTTTTCATGCTGGGGAGGGGTTAAGACTTGAAACAGATGGAATGACCATCTTCATAGATTTTTCTTCATCTGTTGCTGTTTTTATTTAGATGGCTACATGGATATTATCTGCTTACTTGTACCATTTATATGGGCATATGATTATATAATCCTGATTCTTGGATTCCATAGAAGCCATCTAAAGACCCTGTCTTTAGATGCACAAGATACAACTATTGTTTGAATCTAGTCATGCTTAATCTCTATCTCCTATCGGTGTGTGTTTGCTTATGTGTTTGCTTTTGTTCTGGCAGAGTCAATCCAAAGTGAGTGATTTACCATTCTATTGTTTCCACTAATAAGCAGTATATGTGCAATGCCCTTGCTATTGATCCATCTTGGCTTATAGAAGCTGCACCACACTTTTATCAGCTCCAGAAGCGGAATCCTGCTATTCACTAAGGAAATTAGAGCATCTTTGTGAGTACTCTTGTTTTTTGATTTAATATTGGGGTCCAACTGTAGCCACAAACTTTTCAGTAGGTGCCTTCTTCCCTACAAATAACTATAGTATATGTTGGCAGGTAACTGCTTTAAACAATAGTATTGCAAACATATTTACCAACCTACATATTTAGGTTATGTTCAGTGGTTTGATTTCTGAAGTTCACTATAGTATTATTGCCAGGTGTCAACACCAGAAAAAACAAAGTAGCTTATTTATTGTCCAAATTTCATGAATTGGTGATCAACATCCATCATCACCTCTTCCATGCTATTTGGTCTTTTGTTCACATAGACAGTAAAACTAGGTGTTTCCTCTGCAATTTTTCTATTTTCCAGCTCCTGCTCATTATTGACTTTAAGATGTACTGCATTCTGTGTCTGAGACATTTCAACATTGTCTGTTTCATGAGATTGGCACTGCTTCTGTTGGTGTTCTGTATCAGATTTTGTATTGGCTTTATCAGGTTCATGGTTCAACTATTGGTCCTAATATGTGGTTGTTGCAATTTTTCACTTTTGATAGTTTTATATGAGTGAACAGTTTTCTTATTGATGGATGCTGCTAGCTAGAGTTGAAAATTCCTCCTCTGTTTCACTGGTTCTGCACTTGGAATGACGATTAAATTTGAATTTGTGGATACATAAAGAAGAGGAGCAGTTTTTACTTTACTAGTTTATCACATGTGGAACTGTTTAGGGAACACCATGATTTGGCAGGCCCTGCACTTGTGACTACAAGGGATGCTGGAGATGCTGTCACATTATTACAATCACTTGCTGGGTCAACATTTGACAGCAGTCAGCTTGTTTTAACAGCTTGCATGGGATATCAAGCTATAAATGAAGTAAAACTGCAAGAGTTGAAAAACAAGCATCGCCCAGCTGTAATCATCCCTTTATAAAAAAATAAAATGAAATCTTTTTATAAAGGGTAGACCTTAAATGAAAAAAATAAAATCATACTGATTTTTCATTAACTGATTTTTCATAATGAGTGACCTTACATCACATTTTGAATAAGCAATACGTTTGACATTTGGACTTTGACATGACACTTAAACATGCATGTTAACATCCCATTCTATGATTTTAAATTGAGCACTTCATTAATTCTTATAAATACCTGTTTGACTGCTAGAGGATCAATAATTTGATTCATGTTTTATTATCTTTTTATATTTTGGAAAATTTTCAATCAGCTTTGCTCTACTGCATGCATGATGCATGTATAAGCACGTATGAATATTTCCACATCAATATACCCAATATATCCATGTGTCTTGTTTTTAAATATTTGCCACATCCAACATCCTATGTCGACACCTGATATCCATGTCTATGTTCTACAGATCATCATTAAAATGTGTGAACATGCACACGGGTGGACTTTGTGTTTAGGCTAGTAGCAGCAAAGCTGCTCTTAATTTGATTGTTGGTTGTGTTCAACATTATAATTCTCACAAATTGGCAATGAATCATTCTTCCTGATCCCTGAGTTCATTAATCAATAGGTAGAACAGTTGGAGCAAGAGGTCGCTGAATTGCAGCAAACTCTTTCTGATAAGCACGAACAAGAACATGCCATGCTTCAAGTTCTTTTGATCTGTTTCTACAATGCCTATCTTGACTATGGTCTCTCTGTCTTTTTTACTTGCTTACTTTTTCAGTGGCTTCTGTTGCCTTTGATGCAATTTTATGACATTTGATAACATTATAGGTTTTGATGCAGGTAGAGCAAGAACAAAAAGTGACAGAAGATGCTCGAATATGTGCCGAGCAAGATGCTGCTGCACAGAAATATGCTGCTCATGTGCTTCATGTTCTTAATTATGGTTTTGATATTCTGTTGCATAGCCAATAGTACCTAGGATTTTTTGTAGAATAGGGAAGACATGTTTTAGGCATTGAATCAAATCACGTTAGAGGTGATAATACTCCCAAACAAACTAATTCTGTGGCAGATGCTATCAGAAAATAATCCTGGTTAGGAAGTTCTTTAGCGATAATTACATATGTACTGTAACGACCCAGAGTTTAGGATACCGATACACCGATAACATCGATATACCGATACCAAGAACTGGGGAAGCCACCCAAGAGGCTGATGAGGCCCCTGAAGGGTTAGTAAGGTTATGTCAAGGGAATGTATAACGAACTGCAATTTGGAACGCATAGATTACAAATAAGTAATAAAATTAACACAAGTGCGGAAGCAATCCAAAATAACCAGAGTGATATATATATACTAGTCCAGATAAACAAGAGTACTAGTCCACAAGGGCATAACTACACGGGGCATACCCCGGCAAAAGTACAACAAAAGCCTCAAAAAGGCGGCTCGACTAGAGCTGGCAGCTAGACGCGGTCTCCGAAACAGCTCACGAAGCACCGGGAGATGACGGGCGCGGCTCACCTGAAAGGAGAAGGGTGAGTCACAGTCAGACTCAGTAGGGGTCACGCGGATCCCTACCTCGCACTAAACAAGCATTCATGCATAAATAAAAGCAATGAGAGCATGCATTTAATTGGAATAACAGGCAATGGCATGAATAAACTACTCAAGTAAAGCTGTAAACTCTAATTAAGCAAGTAGAACAGCTAACACATGCCACAGCTTAATAAATGCAAGCGACTAAAACTAAATCTACCAAAATAGAATGAGCCTTAACTAATCCAAACAATAAGGAAGGACAACCACTGGAGTAGAAACCAGAAGTGTCCACTGATGACTTACACTGCGTCTCAAGCACTCGCAGTCGACAAAGCGACAAGCTGAGCGCGTAACCAGTACCAAACCAAGTGACCAGTCGGAGTGGCACCCGTCGGTGTCAGTCCACAGTCTCTGACCACGTGTGTACACACTGACTCTAGCCTGAGCCAGGCCCTCTAGCTAGTTTTCTCCTTTGGTAGGACGCTACCATTGGCTAGGAGCCCACGGAACTAGCTTACAAACTGTGTATGGGAAACACCCCTCCGCTATCCTCAAGCGGGTCGGTACTCAACAGACCTAGGGCAACAACAGTGGCTCCATTGCATGGATAGAAAAGCTACTCTATTGGTATAAGAAACATGCCATCGAACAATGAAACAACATAAACATGGCACAATTACGTAAAGGAAAGCATAACAAATGGCTGGCAACTTATTAAACCCAACAGGCAAGCGGCGGTCGGATGCCCACGCGCTACATGAAAGTAACGGTCGGTGGTTGGCGCGTTACACCAAGAACGACGTGTCTGTCTCCGTCCGTCACTCCCGCCTGAATTCCATCTCAAAAGGCCCAAAAAGGGAATGTGACGGCAGGGGCCCTCTGCGTTACATCGATGCAACGCGTTGGGTCACTGCCGTTACATCCACTCGAGGCCAAAACCCAATGTACAGCGTTCGAAATCAGACGCAGGCGAAGCGATGCGCTCGCTCAGGCGCGTCGGACGGAAGCGACGGCCGGCCGACTGGCCGTCGGGCTAACCGCCTCACCCGGTCAACGTAAAACGATGGACGAGTAACGGATGGGGATCCCACCGTTACTCTCCAAATAACGCACCCTCATCGGGCCGTTGTTTGGAAATGACGCGTCCACTAAGGACCGTCAGGCGTGTGACGGTTCCTGGCAGGACCGTCACGCCACCTGGAACACGGGCGGGTACGGTTTGAAAATCGGAGCCCTCCCGGACGATAAAAATCGTCGGGTAATGCCGTAGAAACCTGTAACCTGTCAATCCATTCAACCCAAACAACAAAATAATACCCAAATACCACACATGCAAAGCCCACAATGCATCAAATTCAAGAATTAAGCTAAAACCCCAAATTTATGAAATATGAACATTAAGCATGCTACGGGGTTCTAATCAAACGAACGAGCTATAGGAAATGATCCTAGCGAGATCAGGATTCAATCCCCCTACCTTTTGCAAGCCGAAACGGTCGAAAAGGCCGCATGCAAGGAGGAAGAGCCACGAGGCCTTCACGCTCCACCTCGCTCCCACGAGCCACGAAACACGCCGAGGCGGGCGTCCACGCGATCCACGCGACGCGAGGAATCCACCGGTACCTCCCACGCCTCAATCCGGCGTCAAAAAGCCTGCTTCCCAAGGGGAGGGAAGAGAGGCGATCGGCGAGAGGAGAGAGAGAGTGAGGTGAGATCGACGAGGGAGAGAGAGAGAGAGTGAGGGTGAGAAATTAAAAGAGAAGAAAAATAAAATTAAAATATATATAATATAATTATTATATATATTAAACTCTTATTAATCTCTAATATCCCTTAAAGCTCCAAATAAATCCAAAAAAATACCAGAAAAATTCCTAAAAATACAGAAAAATAGTCGGAAATTCCAGAACAAATATTAGAACAGAATCCATTAAGGATCCATTAAGGCACGGGCCTTACAGTCCCTCCCTCCTAATAAAAATTTCACCCCCGAAATTTACAACAATAGAAAAAGGAGGAAACTGAGAAAGGACATATACCTCACTGGAATAAAAAGGGAAAAAGCTGACGCATCTCATCTTCACGTTCCCAAGTGGACTCATTACCAGAGTGACGCTGCCAAGCAACTTTTACCAGAGGAATAACCTTATTTCTCAACCGCTGCTCACGACGGTCTTCAATTCTAATAGGGAACTCTGGCGCAGACAAATCAGCAGTCACCTCGGGCCAAATTGAATCATCGAGAACATGAGAAGCATCTGGCACATATTGTTAGGGTGCTAGGCCCAGATACAGAGGGGGGGTGAATGTGTCCCTCTAGAAGATATAGCCCAAATTAAAAACTCTAAAGCTCAGATATGCGGAATAAAAACTAATGAGCTCTCCAAGATGAAATGATAAGGCAACAAATGAACAAACAGTTGGACTGCAACAATGCAACCACCTGATCAACCAGAACCGAAGGCAGAGCTAAACAACCCAAACACACTTAGCAGAATATAATGCTCAAAAATAACTCTCTAGATAATGCAACTAGCCAAGCATGCACAACCTGTGAATGGGAGGTAGAAGATATGGAGCTAACGCAAGGCAAACCACTGCACAAATAATTTTTAGGTGGTTCGGTCATCTTGACCTATATCCACCCCTCACTCCCAACCGGAGTGAGGCTTCACTAGCCAATGCTAGAACCAAGCAGACTCAGTCTGCGAACAGTTACTGCCACACAGCTTGATCAGGGGAACAAACTCCCCTCTTCCTCCCAACCGGAGGGACACCCCAAGTGACTCCCAGCCACTTGGAAACCAGAGACCGAAGTCTCTCTTCCTCCAGACCAGGAGGGAACCCTAGACTTGCTAGCCACAAGCCCAGAACCGGAGACAAGTCTCCCTTCTCCTGAATCCACAGGAGGAACCCACAAGTAGCTCCCAGCTACTTGCAACAGGAGATCAGATCTCCCTTCTCCTGACCCACCAGGAGGAACCCGACCTCACTACTGAGAATCGAAAGAACAAGGATAACCAAATGAAAAAGGAAAAACAAAAACATGAAATGAAGATAACTTCAGCAAACAGAAAGCTGAAAAATGAAATGCACAATGTGGCTCTCAACGGAGCTGACTGGCCTGGATCTGATCCACGGTCCAGTAGGAACTTCTTCTGCTACTTCTCTTCTTCTTCTTCTCAACTCACGATCTCTCTTTCTCTTCTCTGCTCTCCTATTCTCTCTCACTGTCTTTCTCTTTTCTATCAGTCCTCACGAGCTCTCTCTTTCTCTTTTTTTCTTCTGCTGCTCTCTTCCTCTTCTCTTTTTCTTCCTCTTTCTGTGGATCGAAGGCTCTCTGCTCTTCAGGCTTCTTCTTCGATCGATCTTCATCTGTTGGATGAAGGCTTCCTTTTATAAGCAGCAGCCAGCAGGAGGGCAGCACTAGGCGCGTGTGGCTTCCTCATTTCCCACCCAGAACTTGTGGCCGCGTGTCAGTCTCTCAGCCAGCTTCAGCACACGTGTCACAATCCTGTCTGCCCTTCCAGTCTCGGATCACGTGCCTCCCAGTCACTGAGGAATATTCTTCCTCGGAGCACCTTCTTCTTTTTGTTTTTCTTCTTCTCCTGCAAAGAATTAAAACGATTAAAACTCAGGGCCACAAAAACTAAAACTACACGAGGTGTGTAGGAACAACAATAGGTGCACTATACTGAGAACGACACGAGGTACGGAAAAGGAAATAACATGGAGTAAAAATGATAGAAACACGCGATCAAAGGAACCTTGACGAAGATAGAAAGAAACAACACGAGGACATAAACACAAGAATAACACGAAGACACGAATACAAAAGCAACATGAAGACACGAATACAAAAACAACACGACATAACAAACAGCAAAGAGAACAGCACGAGGTGAAATGACACTTTACTAAAAAGACTTGAATACACACGAAAATAACTCGAGTACTAAGTTGCTCGAATCGTACGAACGACTCGAAGACGAGGACGACACGGACTAAAACCAACTCGAAGACGAAAACAGAAACTGACACGAAGTGTGGTCACAAAGCAAAAAGGACACGGGGTCTAGGAAAAACAACACGAAGATAGAAAAATAGGAACAGCTACAACGACACGTGATAAAGCAGTGAAAGCCGGAAAAATGACTCGAGTAACTACAGTAAATGACACGAAAACACAAGAGCAAAAATAAAACGGATGACTCGAGATGAGCAACTAAATACTGAAGCAACGACACGAGGTTCACAAGAAAATGACTCGAAGTTCATCAGAATAATTCGAGCTGCTTCAGTAAACAACATGAAGACAATCAACAAACATAGTTGGAATAACACGACGTACAAAAGGACAACACGAAGTGTAGTAAACACCAACAACACGAAGTATGAAAGGAATAGTATGGACATACCAGGTACTACCTCATAGCAGTTTTCCTGTTAATCATGGAAATTTCAAATGCATAACATTACGCAAGATATCTGATTAAAATGAGAATACTTAACATAGTGATGCTCATCATCAAAACACTAGGGAAGTCACAAACAAGAAAGTTGTGAATAACAAGGCATGTTGTACAGACTTCAAACAATATGCATCAGACAACTGTGTATGGACTTGAAGACCCTTAGCCAATGTATAGACTTCAGGTGGAGACCAATGTGTAGACTTCTTGTGAAACCCAAATGTGCAGACTTGACGCTGTACAGACTTTCCAAAGAGAACGTAACGTTGTACAGACTTGAACTGAAGACCAATGTATGGACTTCAAAACAGATGCTAAGGCCAAGAGGAGTGTATAGACTTTCACGATGTATGGACTTGGTCTCAAGAAATGTAAGCGATGTACACACTTAGCCAATGTGTAGACTTTGCCTTAGACGCTAAATGAGACGCTAAAGTCTGTATAGACTTGAAGAACCTGAAATAAAGTGCTTACTCACAGCGTTGACGCTGCAGACTTGAGAATGCTCACAGCGTTGACGCTGCAAGAGACGTAGGCTGAACAGATTTTTCAAAGACAATGCATGAACATATCAGCAGAGAGGCAATGCACAGAACAGAAATCAAGCACAAGCCAATATATCACAGCATGACTGAAGCATACGCATGCATGCATTCTTCACAATTCAGACATGGCACACTTATGCAATCTCCCACAGAAAAGGTCAGACATATTCAAGATAATGTGGTGACTCATTCATGTTGCTATCATTAAAACACCACATCATCAACAAAGCACAAGGGGCACAACAATCTCCCCCCTTTTGATGATGGCAACATAATGAGTCACACTGACTCATCAAACTATTCTCCCCCTTTGACATAATCAAAAAGAAGGGAAATGGTTTGATAGTCAAATGCAGCACAACAATGCAGATAATGAGTCAAGGTTCTTTAAAATGAAGATCTCCCTTATGATAATGAAACAGTTCTCCCCCTATCAACATGCATGATTGACTACTCTCCCCTTAGATGATAATAAACCATAACTCCCCCTGAAGCACAGGAATGGACTCTGGTTATCCAATAAATCAATCTGAAATCAGCCATCACAAAGAATCTGAATTTTGGTGAAGATACCACAGAATCAGAACTTATTGCAGAACAAGATGGAAGATTCCAACAGTGTGGAGAGAAATACATCTCAGGAATCAATCTGAAATCCACCATCATAAAGATTCTGAGGTTCAGAAGGCTGCAAGTGAACAAGGTAATAATGGGAGTGGCACCTCACATTTGTATGGTCAGAAAAATGCAGATGGAATCAGTCAACTGATAAGAAAGGAGTTGACTATACAGTTTTTGTTGATCATGCATAAATCTGATCATGAGGGATTTGAATGCAAGGTCACAAATGATATGAACATGATTCAGTATGATAAGGAATGCTCCCCCTGAATAGATGTCAATTGATATGTAAGTGATGCATGACATAGAAGCTCCCCCTCAATAAGTGGAATCTTATGAGATAGATGAGAGGAGACCATAGGGGCAAACAAGGAGAAGTTCAGGTCAATGAGCCAAGAATAGATTCAATTAGCAGATTTCTAAAGAGGCTTCAACTACGAGAATTTCAGTCAGATTTTCAAGGAAATGTCATTCTCATAAATCCAAAACATAAGTTTTCAAAGTCTTCCATTATAGGGGCTTATGAATGAGCTTTTTGAACAACATGGTTTAAACATGATGTATGCAGATTTTATCAATAAAATTCTGTATTGATATCTAAAACCATGTTTTAATAAAAATGAACCAAGCCCTCATATTTATCTTGATTATCCTCCCTTTGTCTTACACAATCAAATTTATTGACTTCTTTCAGAATTACATGCATCAGTATTGAAATCAAGCAATTATGAAGTCATATGATTTTGTCTAGGGTTGTAGCAATTTGATTTTTGCATCAATATTCAGATATTTCAATTCGTTCAATAATTTTCATGCTACAAATTTTACGAGCACTCTACTTCAGTGCACACCTTGTAACTAGAGGATATACCTTGATCAGAGGCCAGTATCCCTAAGCACTTAGTGTGACTAACTGTCATGCTTTATATGAACAGAGATAGCATATACACATCATGACACACTGCAAATCATTTCTTGATGAGTGAATTATATTTCTCAGTGTGCATGCCATTGCTCTGCCTGAATTTCAATGAATTCTTAATCAGAGTTAACTATGGTACCTCATGACACAGTCCTTTGGATATGTGTTTCTCAATGACCAATGTCATTGCTCTGACAGATATTACCCTTTAGACTTTTCAGAAAAATTCATTGCTTCAAGTCAATAATAATTTCATGTACTTAATCAGTTGAAGTCATGTATTCAAGAGTGTAGATTTCAGAAGTTTTCACAAGACTCAACATCAACCAGATGGTTAAGGTTTATTAAACATGCTTCACATATGTCAAGAGATTTTAAAGTTAAACTCCATGAATACATTAAGCTTAAACCACATGAGTTATTTCAGACATTCATAAAAATGTATAATAGAAGATTTCTAGTTCAAGAATTTTCAGATTTATGATCGAGATAGTCCCATTGAAATCTTCATGAATGACTGATAGAAATTCTGATACCAAATGATACCAATTGTTATCAATTGATAGGAGAGATTTTGAAGCTTAATGATTTCAAAAATATGCTCAAGATTTGGTCAAAGAGAATCAATGAAAGGATATGCAATGAATTTTCACATGAGTATGCATTTGACAACCTATATGCAATGCATTGACTCCCCCTGACAACATATAATGTTTGTCATGAGACACTGATGAGGTCATGCATGATAATTCAACATGCAGTCCTATATCCAATTCAGAATGTTCAGTGAGCTATTGCAACACACAAATTTCAAACAATATTCACATTCAGTTTAGATTTTTAGAAATTTCAGAGTGCATGATTAGAACATAATGCAACTGGCAGATGATGAATGAATATGCAAGAACAGATTTAATATGCATGCACTAGATGAAACTAAGAACAGCATATGCAAGAATGCATCAAACCAGATATGCAATGAGTTTCAAAAATAGAACATTCAGAGAATTTACCTGAACAGTTCAGAAGGGGTTTTTTCATTCTTGAGTGCCTTGGATTAATACCCCTTTTTATTCCATTCCAAAGCACACCTACAAGGCAAAGTTTATTTTGCACAAACAGGCACCCAAGAAATCTTGGGTCCTGATATGACAGTATTATTTCTAGCAGGTTTTCTCAGCACATTTCTAGCAACATGGTCATCAGATTTCGTCAAGTAGCAATTATTCATTGAATGACCAATTTGACCACAGTAATGACATGAATTATCATATTTCAAATTCTTCTTATGCACATTGCTGTTGTCATGAAGTTTATTGACAGAGAGAGAGCTTTGTTTACTATAATGATAGTAAGATGCACCAGATTTCAGATTTAATCTATGCACATTCTTGTTAGCATGAAATCCATGTGTATATGCATGAGATTTTCTGTTCACAGAATAAAAATTCTGTTTACCAAAACCAGTTTGGTTTTGATATCTTGCCAGCCAACAGGTTGCAGCCCTGTGACCTGGCTTCCCACAATGATGACATATAAATTTCGCAACATGGAGTTTAGCAGGGTTATTTTGAACATGCCAACAATTTCCAGCTCTGTGGCCTGGCTTTCCACAGTTATAACATGAAGGTTTTGTAAATTATCTTACAGGGAATTTAGCATGTTTGAGATTCACATTTCTACCCTGAATATGCCAATAGTCCTTGACTGTATGGCCATGCTTTCTACAGTGAGAGCAATAAGAGGCATTCTTTTTAAAATTGAGTTCATCATTGCCATAGCCTCCTTGGGCATGCCAACAATCAATGGCCCTGTGGCCATCCTTTCCACATTCAAAGCATGAAATAGAATTTCTTTTAAAAGAGTCTGACCAGCATTCAGAGGCCCTGTGACCCATTTTGTTGCAGTTAAAACAGATGATATGCTGGTTCATTGAAACAGATTTGTTTTTATTAAAAACATGTTGGTTTGCAGGGAATTTAGCATGATATGAATAAAAAGTTTTCTTACCACTAGCAAACCAGCAATGAGCAATTGAGTGTCCTAATTTGCCACAATTAGAACATGTGATACTCCTTTTCTGAGGTGAAGGATTTTTATCATGAGATCTCCTAGCATTCTTATCATCCTTCTCCATCAACTTACACTCATGCATCAGATGTCCAACTTTATGACAATAATGACAGATAATCTTCTTTTTAGATGCATGTGAGTGTGTGTGAGGACTGTGATCAGCAAACGCTGATGGACCCTTTTTATTTATTTTCTATTTTCTAATCATTTTCTGATTTTTATCATGTTTTTCTGTTTTCTTAGCCTTATAATGAGGTGAAGATGAAGTAGAAGGCTTTTCCTGTTCAGAAGATTTAACGAAAACAGTTTGTTTTTGGGTTCTCTGAACAGTGGACTGAGAAACAGGTGACTTCTGAGAAGTGTGAGAAGTAGAGCTAGCAACAAAAGATGTATGAATTTTATTTTCAAAATTCTTTTTATTTACAGGATTATAACCTAACCCCTCCTTCTGAAAATTGACTTTTACTCCCAGCAGTTTGTTCAGATTATCTTGCCCACTAACAAACTTTGACAGAGAGTTCTTTAAGTCTTGGATTTCATTTTCTAAAGAGGTGATTTGTAACTCATAACAGGCAATCTCCTGCTCACTGTAATTCACACACTCAGTTAACACATTGTTAGCAGTTTTGTATCTTTCAACTTCCTGTTCCAGATTGCTCAGTTTATTAGAGTCTTCAACACAAAAACTTTTTCCTCTTTCCAAAGTAAGAAGTCTTTCAGACATGCCACTGTTTAACAGCTTCAATTTTTCAATTTCGTCTTTCAGTTTATCATTCTGAACCAATTCATGTATTAGAAGCTGATCTTCTGAATTGACTTCATACTTTCTTCCAGCCTCAAGTTCCTTCAAATCTTTTTGCTAAATTTCAAGATCTTTCTGTAACTCTATATTTACAGATTTTATGGCATTGAATTTTTCAGCAAACAAGTTCTTCTCCTGCTCAAGTTTCTCAAATTTTTTATCATTTTCATTAGCAGATGTTCTCAGAGAAACATTTTCAGATTTCAGCTTTTTTAAATCTGAGTTTACACTTTCAAAGTTTTTCAGCAGTTTTTCATACTGGTCATGATAGTTAACAAGAGTCTGATTATCATTATCTGAGTTGAATTTTTCTTTGAGTTCAGATATCACATTTATATGATCTTGATTTTCAATTTTCAATAATGAAACTTGTTTCTTCAATATTTGAAAATCAGACATACAGGCATCATGAATATTTTTCAATTCAACACAATTTCTACAAGGAGAACTTGAACTATCTAAACCAGTACCCTTCTTCAATTTCTTATACTGTTTTCTTAACAGTTCATGAGATTCAAATAATTCAGCATATGCATTCTCCCAATCTTCTAGAGAAAAATTCTCGAAGAGATTTACCTCATCCTCATCATCTTCTTCATTTTGATTGCTGCCTTGATCGTTGCCACTTTGATTGCTTCTGTTGACCATCATGCAGCTGTCCACATCTATCTCCTGAATTCGCTTCAGTGTATCCAAAATATCTTTAGCCGAACTGCAATCAAAGAAACATGAATGGAAAGCTCTATCAGTAGCTGCCTTCATCAGATTTATAGCTATATGATTTTCTTCATG
Organism: Amorphophallus konjac; assembly: GCA_022559845.1. Classification (NCBI taxonomy): domain Eukaryota; kingdom Viridiplantae; phylum Streptophyta; class Magnoliopsida; order Alismatales; family Araceae; genus Amorphophallus; species Amorphophallus konjac. The sequence goes on along the minus strand of CM040122.1, from coordinate 199,093,521 downwards.
CTTAGACTTGTGACTGTCAGTCCATTTGGACTTTTTCTTTGGTAGTTCATGAGGACCGTGTGAAATTACTTTCCATAGGTCTGGATTCACATATTTAACATAATTCTTCAGACTAGCGAACCATGCATTAAAATGCGTACCACTGAAAATCGGTGGATGAGCCATTGAAAATAAATCAGATTAATGCAACAGGAGTATTGATGCACTAAAAACAAATTAGCACCTAAGACTGCAAGATCGAATCTGCAGGTCGCTGGACCTTGTATGCAGACACAAGCTCTGATACCAACTGTTAGGGTGCTAGGCCCGGATACAGAGGGGGGGTGAATGTATCCCTCTAAAAGATATAGCCCAAATTAAAAACTCTAAAGCTCAGATATGCGGAATAAAAACTAATGAGCTCTCCAAGATGAAATGATAAGGCAACAAATGAACAAACAGTTGGACTGCAACAATGCAGCCACCTGATCAACCAGAACCGAAGGCAGAGCTAAACAACCCAAACACACTTAGCAGAATATAATGCTCAAAAATAACTCTCTAGATAATGCAACTAGCCAAGCATGCACAACCTGTGAATGGGAGGTAGAAGATATGGAGCTAACGCAAGGCAAACCACTGCACAAATAATTTTTAGGTGGTTCGGTCCTCTAGACCTACATCCACCCCTCACTCCCAACCGGAGTGAGGCTTCACTAGCCAATGCTAGAACCAAGCAGACTCAGTCTGCGAACAGTTGCTGCCACATAGCTTGACCAGAGGAACAAACTCCCCTCTTCCTCCCAACCGGAGGGACACCCCAAGTGACTCCCAGCCACTTGGAAACCAGAGACCGAAGTCTCTCTTCCTCCAGACCAGGAGGGAACCCTGGACTTGATAGCCACAAGCCCAGAACCGGAGACAAGTCTCCCTTCTCCTGAATCCACAGGAGGAACCCACAAGTAGCTCCCAGCTACTTGCAACAGGAGATCAGATCTCCCTTCTCCTGACCCACCAGGCGGAACCCGACCTCACTACTGAGAATCGGAAGAACAAGGATAACCAAATGAAAAAGGAAAAACAAAAACATGAAATGAAGATAACTTCAGCAAACAGAAAGCTGAAAAATGAAATGCACAATGTGGCTCTCAACGGAGCTGACTGGCCTAGATCTGATCCACGGTCCAGTAGGAACTTCTTCTGCTACTTCTCTTCTTCTTCTTCTCAACTCACGATCTCTCTTTCTCTTCTCTGCTCTCCTTTTCTCTCTCACTGTCTTTCTCTTTTCTTTCAGTCCTCACGAGCTCTCTCTTTCTCTTTTTTTCTTCTGTTGCTCTCTTCCTCTTCTCTTTTTCTTCCTCTTTATGTGGATCGAAGACTCTCTGCTCTCCAGGCTTCTTCTTCGATCGATCTTCATGTGTTGGATGAAGGCTTCCTTTTATAAGCAGCAGCCAGCAGGAGGGCAGCACTGGGCGCGTGTGGCTTCCTCATTTCTCGCCCAGAACTTGTGGCCACATGCCAGTCTCTCAGCCAGCTTCAGCACACGTGTCACAATCCTGTCTGCCCTTCCAGCCTCGGATCACGTGCCTCCCTGTCACTGAGGAATATTCTTCCTCGGACCACCTTCTTCTTTTTGTTTTTCTTCTTCTCCTGCAAAGAATTAAAACGATTAAAACTCAGGGCCACAAAAACTAAAACTGCACGAGGTGTGTAGGAACAACAATAGGTGCACTATACTGAGAACGACACGAGGTACGGAGAAGGAAATAACACGGAGTAAAAATGATAGAAACACGCGATCAAAGGAACCTTGACGAAGATAGAAAGAAACAACACGAGGACATAAACACAAGAATAACACGAAGACACGAATACAAAAGCAACACGAAGACACGAATACAAAAATAACACGACATAACAAACAGCAAAGAGAACGGCACGAGGTGAAATGACACTTTACTAAAAAGACTGGAATACGCACGAAAACAACTCGAGTACTAAGTTGCTCGAATCGTACGAACGACTCGAAGACGAGGACGACACGGACTAAAACCAACTTGAAGAGGAAAACAGAAATCGACACGAAGTGTGGTCACAAAGCAAAAAGGACACGGGGTCTAGGAAAAATAACACGAAGATGGAAAAACAGGAACAGCTACAACGACACGTGATAAAGCAGTGAAAGCCGGAAAAACGACTCGAGTAACTATAGTAAATGACACGAAAACACAAGAGTAAAAATAAAACGGATGACTCGAGATGAGCAACTAAATACTGAAGAAACGACATGAGGTTCACAAGAAAATGACTCGAAGTTCATCAGAATAATTCGAGCTGCTTCAGTAAACAACACGAAGACAATCAACAAACATAGTTGGAACAACACGACGTACAAAAGGACAACACGAAGTGTAGTAAACACCAACAACACGAAGTATGAAAGGAATAGTACGGACATACAAGGTACTACCTCATAGCAGTTTTCCTGTTAATCATGGAAATTTCAAATGCATAACATTATGCAAGATATCTGATTAAAATGAGAATACTTAACATAGTGATGCTCATCATCAAAACACTAGGGAAGTCACAAACAAGAAAGTTGTGAATAACAAGGCATGTTGTACAGACTTCAAACAATATGCATCAGACAACTGTGTATGGACTTGAAGACCCTTAGCCAATGTATAGACTTCAGGTGGAGACCAATGTGTAGACTTCTCGTGAAACCCAAATGTGCAGACTTGACGCTGTACAGACTTTCCAAAGAGAACGTAACGCTGTACAGACTTGAACTGAAGACCAATGTATGGACTTCAAAACAGATGCTAAGGCCAAGAGGAGTGTATAGACTTTCACGATGTATGGACTTGGTCTCAAGAAATGTAAGCGATGTACACACTTAGCCAATGTGTAGACTTTGCCTTAGACGCTAAATGAGACGCTAAAGTCTGTATAGACTTGAAGAACCTGAAACAAAGTGCTTACTCACAGCGTTGACGCTGCAGACTTGAGAATGCTCACAGTGTTGACGCTGCAAGAGACGTAGGCTGAACAGATTTTCCAAAGATAATGCATGAACATATCAGCAGAGAGGCAATGCACAGAACAGAAATCAAGCACAAGCCAATATATCACAGCATGACTCAAGCATACGCATGCATGCATTCTTCACAATTCAGACATGGCACACTTATGCAATCTCCCACAGAAAAGGTCAGACATATTCAAGACAATGTGGTGACTCATTCATGTTGCTATCATTAAAACACCACATCATCAACAAAGCATAAGGGGCACAACATATATTTCCTCAACTGAAATACGTGGAACACATCATGAATAGCTTGCATGGCCGCAGGTAGTTGTAGACGATAAGCCACCTGACCAATAGCTTCGACGATCGGAAAAGGGCCAACATACCGCGGACTAAGCTTTCCACGCTTCCCAAACCTGGAAACACCTTTCATCGGAGATATTTTAACAAACACCATATCTCCTGGCTCAAATTGTAGTGGACGTCTGCGCTGATCTGCATAACTTTTCTATCGACTCTGAGCCGTCAACAATCTCTGCCTGATCAGACGAACCACATCAGAACACTGCTGCACCATATCAGGTCCGGTCAACAATCTGTCCCCAACATCAAACCAATTCAGAGGAGTATGACAAGGACGACCATACAGTGCTTCATAAGGAGCCATTCCAATACTGGAGTGAAAACTATTATTATAAGCAAATTCAACAAGTGGCAAATGTTGACACCACGAAACCTGCCAATCAAGGCAACACAATCTCAACATGTCCTCTAAAGTCTGAATAGTCCTCTCTGACTGTCCATCTGACTGAGGGTGATACGCTGAACTGAAAGCTAACTCAGTGCCCAAAGCTTTCTGGAAACTGCGCCAGAAGCCGAAGGTAAAACGTGGGTCACGATCTGACACAAGTGAAACAGAAACTCCATACAGTGGCACGATCCTCTGCACATACAGCTCAGCCAACCTTTGCACATTCCAGGCAATCTTAATCGGTAACAATCTGGCAGTTTTAGTCAATCTGTCGACAAGCAACCAGATACCATCAAAACCTTGAGAAGTCCGAGGCAAACCCACCACAAAATCTGTAGTAACATGGTCCCATTTCCACATCGGAATCTCTAATTGCTGAAGCAAACCACCTGGCTTTTGATGTTCGGCTTTAACCTGCTGACAAGTCAAGCACTTAGAAATAAATATAGCCACGTCTTTCTTCAAACCCGGCCACCAGAACTGCTTTTTCAAATTCTGATACATCTTGGTGACACCTAGATGAATAGCAAAACGGGAACCATGGGCTTCACTCAGAATCTCATGCCTCAAATCAACATCAGCGGGAACATACCATCTGCCCTGAAAACTGACAACCAGCTCGTCATCAAATTCCACATCATATCTTGATACAACACGGGCTAAATCAGAATCCGCTTGCTGAGCTTCTTTAATCTACTGATATAGAGCTGAACCCAAAATCAAACTAGCACAAACCACCATCTTCGGATCAGAAGGAAACTCTACACTGAATGCCTCGCTCGGAAGCCATTTCCACAATTTCCATTCATGAAGCATCAAATGACTGACATGCACTTTCCTGCTCAGAGCATCAGCCACAACATTCATTTTACCCGGCTGATAGGAGAGTGTAAAGTCAAAATCTTTCATGAATTCCATCCATCGGCGCTGCCTGAGATTCAAATCTTTCTGGGAGAATATATACTGTAAACTCTGGTGATCAGTAAAAATCTGAAATTTCTCACCATACAGATAATGTCTCCAAATCTTTAAGGCAAAAATAACTGCAGCTAGCTCCAGATCATGAGTGGGATAATTCTCTTCATGTCGTTTCAATTGCCGAGATGCATATGCGATAACCTTACCATGTTACATCAGCACTGCACCCAAACCTACTTGAGAAGCATCAGTACAAACCAGGAAACCACCCGAGTCGGAAGGCAAAGTCAACACAGGAGAAGAAGTCAATAGTCTTTTCAATTCAACAAAGCTAGCCTCACACTGATCCAACCAAGCAAAAGGTACATCTGTACGAGTCAGTCTAGTCATCGGTGCTGCAATCTTCGTAAAATCCTGGATGAATATGCGGTAGTACCCAGCCAAACCTAAAAAGCTTCGTATTTTTGTCACAGTTCTAGGCCTTTGCCAACTCAACACGGCATCAATCTTTGCAGGGTCTACTGCCACTCCGTTACCAGAAATCACGTGACCAAGAAAATGAATCTCCCGAAGCCAGAATTCACATTTACTGAACTTCGCATAAAGCTCGTGATCCTTTAGAGTCTGCAGAGCGATCCTCAAATACTGCACATGATCTTCATCAGAGGCAGAATAAATCAAAATATCATCAACAAAGATCACCACAAACTGATCAAGAAATGGACGAAAGATACGCTGCATCAGGTCCATAAAAGCTGTTGGGGCATTAGTCAAACCAAACGGCATGACTAGAAATTCAAAGTGACCATAATGAGTGCTGAAAGCCATCTTCTCCACACTAGATTCCCGGATTCGCAATTGGAAGAAGCCAGACCGGAGATCAATCCGTGAAAAGACAGTAGCAGACTGTAACTGGTCAAACAAATCATCAATCCTGGGAAATGGATATTTATTCTTGATAGTCACCTGATTCAATTGCCTGTAATCAATACAAAGTCTCAGGCTTCCATCTTTCTTTTTCACAAACAACAGTAGAGCACTCCACGGAGAAAAGCTGGGGCGAATATAACCCTTTTCCAGTAATTCAAGTAGCTGTGCTCGCAGTACTTTCAATTCAGCTGGAGCCATTCGGTACGGTGCCTTTGCTAAGGGAGCTGTACCCGGAATCAGTTCAATCACCATCTCTATCTCTCACTCTGGGGGCAAGCCTGGCAACTCATCAGGAAACACATCAGGGAACTCACAAACAACAGGAATATCACTGGCTTCCTGTCGTGGTTCTTCAACAGCAACCACAGAAGCAAGAAACCCCTGGCAACCTGCACTAAGCAACCTATAGGCTCGAATAGCAGAAATAATCATACGAGAAGAACGGGATCGAATACCTTAGAATTAAAAAGTTGATTTCCCCTGTGGCTGAAAATAGACTTTTTTCGATCTACAGTCAACCACAGCTCCATAATGCTCCAACCAATCCATTCCCAGAATAACATCATAGTCTGCCAGCTGCAATGCATACAATCTCGCCGGTAACTGGTGATTATCGATCATAACAGGAGACTCTTCCAAGCACAGAGGTGTAATCATGAAATCTCCCGAAGGCATCTCAACATACATCTCACAAGCAATCTCTGAAGTCGGTTCCTCAATACATGCCATGAAATCCTCAGAAATAGAAGAGTGAGAAGCACCAGAATCAAATAAGACACGAGCTGAATGACCATAAAGCATAATCGTACCTTCCACAAGATGGGCTGCAACAGCATCAGCTCTAGTCATATGTGAAACCTTGCCCTTCTGCTTCTTTGATCCGGCCGAGGATTGCTGAGAAGACGCCGACGCTTGAGAAAAGAACTGTGGAGCTTGCGGTGCAGGAGGAGGTCTGAACTGCGGCTGCTGAGGTTGAGGAAACTGAGGAGCTTGCAATTGCTTCGGCCTCAGTGGGCAATCCCAAACCACATGACCCGGCTGGTCACACTGAAATCAAACAATGGGAAGAGAACACGGCTGGCCCTTGTGATGACCACCGCATCTCCGACACGTCCATGGCTGACTGACAACTGAACTCTGACGAGTCTGAGTAGAAGGTGCTGTCGACTGCTGAACTACATCAGTACCGGACGGCTGCTGGAAAAAGTTCTTCTTCTTCTTGAACCTCTTAAACTTGGTCTTGGAGGGAGAGGAAGCACTGCTAACCTCTGACTGGACTGAGGGAACACCTGGCGCTGGCGGTCGGTACACCTGCTGAGACTGTACTACGGGCTGAACTGACCCTGCCTGAAGATATCCACCCGGTCTCGTCATCTCCAGCTCAAGTGCCACAGCTGTCTGGCACGCACTATCAAGGTCTGCAACACGACTTGCAATCAGGGGCATCTTCAATTCTGGCCTCAAACCTCACAAAAATTGCTACGTCTTCAAAGCTTCACTAGCCAGCACATGGGGCGCATACAGACCCAATTCCATAAACTTATTCCGATACTGAAGCACAGTCATACTGCCCTGAGTCAGCTCCATGAATTGATACATTTTTGCCATTTGCAAACAGGCAGGAGTGTAGGCACGCTCAAAAGCAGCTGCGAACTCTGCCCACGTGATCTGCCGAAGAGGTCTAGAACGAAAGGCGATCTGCCACTCGGCCTTCCACCACGTAATGGCTGCACCCTGGAGTTGAAAAGCGGCAAGCATAACTTTCGCATCTTCAGCACATTCCATCGAAACAAAAACATGCTCAATCGCATCCAGCCATTGCCTCGCAACCTCTGGATCAGCTTGACCATCGAAAGGAGGCGGATTGAACATCAAGAACTCTTTTAAAGCCTTGCATCGACTGCCAGGCACTTCAACCGGAGGAGCATCAATCGGCACTGGAGGAGGAACAACTGGTGCAACGGGAACAGCAGGAACTGCAGGAGGAGGTGCAGAACCACTATCTTCCCTGGGCACATCTCGAGGAGCACGAGGAACTCGAGGAGGTCTTCCTCGACGAGGCGGCATAATTACTCTGCCGAGATCATAAAACAACAATAAAATCCATCAATCATACAGAAAACACCCTAAGCCAGCAATAGACGACAAAGGACTAGCTCTGGACAAACACAAATTTCAATTCCTTATACAATTCCTCAAACATCGGCTCTGATACCAACTGTAACGACCCAGAGTTCAGGATACCGATACACCGATAACATCGATACACCGATATCAAGAACTGGGGAAGCCACCCAAGAGGCTGATGAGGCCCCTGAAGGGTTAGTAAGGTTATGTCGAGGGAATGTATAACGAACTGCAATTTGGGACACGTAGATTACAAATAAGTAATAAAATTAACACAAGTGCGGAAGCAATCCAAAATAACCAGAGTGATATATATATACTAGTCCAGATAAACAAGAGTACTAGTCCACAAGGGCACAACTACATGGGGCATACCCCGGGAAAAGTACAACAAAAGCCTCAAAAAGGCGGCTCGACTAGAGCTGGCAGCTAGACGCGGTCTCCAAAATAGCTCACGAAGCACCGGGAGACGACGGGCGCGGCTCACCTGAAAGGAGAAGGGTGAGTCACAGCCAGACTCAGTAGGGGTCACGCGGATCCCTACCTCGCACTAAACAAGCATTCATGCATAAATAAAAGCAATGAGAGCATGCATTTAATTGGAATAACAGGCAATGGCATGAATAAACTACTCAAGTAAAGCTGTAAACTCTAATTAAGTAAGTAGAACAGCTAACACATGCCACAGCTAAATAAATGCAAGCGACTAAAACTAAATCTACCAAAATAGAATGAGCCTTAACTAATCCAAACAATAAGGAAGGACAACCACTGGAGCAGAAACCAGAAGCGTCCACTAACGACTTACACTGCGTCTCAAGCACTCGCAGTCGACAAAGCGACAAGCTGAGCGCGTAACCAGTACCAAACCAAGTGACCAGTCGGAGTGGCACCTATCGGTGTCAGTCCACAGTCTCCGACCACGTGTCCACACACTGACTCTAGCCTGAGCCAAGCCCTCTAGCTAGTTTTCTCCCTTGGTAGGACGCTACCAATGGCTAGGAGCCCATGGAACTAGCTTACAAACCGTGTATGGGAAACACCCCTCCGCTATTCTCAAGCGGGTCGGTACTCAACTGACCTAGGGCAACAACAGTGGCTCCATTGCATGGAAAGAAAAGCTACTCTATTGGTATAAGAAACATGCCATCGAATAATGAAACAACATAGACATGGCACAATTACGTAATGGAAAGCATAACAAATGGCTGGAAACTTATTAAACCCAACAGGCAGGCGGCGGTCGGATGCCCACGTGCTACATGAAAGTAACGGTCGGTGGCTGGCGCGTTACACCAAGAACGACGCGTCTGTCTCCGTCCGTCACTCCCGCCTGAATTCCAGCTCAAAAAGCCCAAAAAGGGAATGTGACGGTAGGGGCCCTGTGCGTTACATCGATGCAACGCGTTGGGTCACCGCCGTTACATCCACCCGAGGACAAAACCCAACGTACAGCGTTCGAAATCAGACGCAGGCGAAGCGACGCGCTCGCTCAGGCGCGTCGGACGGAAGCGACGGCCGGCCGACTGGCTGTCGGGCTAACCGCCTCACCCGGTCAATGTAAAACGACGGACGAGTAACGGATGGGGATCCCACCGTTACTCTCCAAATAACGCACCCTCATCGGGCCGTTGTTTGGAAATGACGCGTCCACTAAGGACCGTCAGGCGTGTGATGGTTCCTGGCAGGACCGTCACGCCACCTGGAACACGGGCGGGTACGGTTTGAAAACCGAAGCCCTCTCGGACGATAAAAATCGTCGGGTAACACCGTAGAAACTTGTAACCTGTCAAACCATTCAACCCAAACAACAAAATAATACCCAAATACCACACATGCAAAGCCCACAATGCATCAAATTCAAGAATTAAGCTAAAACCCCAAAGTTATGAAATATGAACATTAAGCATGCTACGGGGTTCTAATCAAACGAACGAGCTATAGGAAATGATCCTAGCGAGATCAGGATTCCATCCCCCTACTTTTTGCAAGCCGAAACGGTCGAAAAGGCCGCATGCAAGGAGGAAGAGCCACGAGGCCTTCACGCTCCACCTCGCTCCCACGAGCCACGAAACACGCCGAGGCGGGCGTCCATGCGATCCACGCGACACGAGGAATCCACTGGTACCTCCCACGCCTCAATCCGGCGCCAAAAAACCTGCTTCCCAAGGGGAGGGGAGAGAGGCGATCGGCGAGAGGAGAGAGAGAGTGAGGTGAGATCGACGAGGGAGAGAGAGAGAGAGTGAGGGTGAGGGATTAAAAGAGAAGAAAAATAAAATGAAAATATATATAATATAATTATTATATATATTAAAATCTTATTAATCTCTAATAACCCTCAAAGCTCCAAATAAATCTGGAAAAATACCAGAAAAATTCCTAAAAATACAGGAAAATAGTCGGAAATTCCAGAACAAATATTAGAACAGAATCCATTAAGGATCCATTAAGGCACGGGCCCTACAGTCCCTCCCTCCTAATAAAAATTTCGCCCTCGAAATTTACAACAATAGAAAAAGGAGGAAACTGAGAAAGGACATATACCTCACTGGAATAAAAAGGGAAAAAGCTGACGCATCTCATCTTCACGTTCCCAAGTGGACTCATTACCAGAGTGACGCTGCCAAGTAACTTTTACCAGAGGAATAACCTTATTTCTCAACCGCTGCTCACGACGGTCTTCAATTCTAATAGGGAACTCTGGCGCAGACAAATCAGCAGTCACCTCGGGCCAAACTGAATCATCGAGAACATGAGAAGCATCTGGCACATATTGTTAGGGTGCTAGGCCCGGATACAGAGGGGGGGTGAATGTATCCCTCTAGAAGATATAGCCCAAATTAAAAACTCTAAAGCTCAGATATGCGGAATAAAAACTAATGAGCTCTCCAAGATGAAATGATAAGGCAACAAATGAACAAACAGTTGGACTGCAACAATGCAACCACCTGATCAACCAGAACCGAAGGCAGAGCTAAACAACCCAAACACACTTAGCAGAATATAATGCTAGAGCATGGAGGTAAAACCGAAACAATACTCCTTAATATTGACGCTCTTCCTAGCAGAAGGGGCAGTGATCCTCGGAGTAGAGGTGATGAGAGAAAGCTATGCTATGTGCTTTTCTAGTTAATTGATTGCTTACTTTTATTAATAAAGGGGGAGAAATCTGATCCATGTAACATGATAATCGAATTAGGTTTGAGAGCACTTCTGATAATAATGTTTGTCCGGAAGCTAACTTTGTTGTTCACTTCCAATTATAACCAACTACATTGCCTTGTGAGAGGTTCATGTGTTTGCAGCTTCTAGACTGAATCTAGATCCTCCTAGAACTTCCTCAATATTTTCTACCATCAAAACAACTTATTTCTGTTCATTCAAAAGTTTCTTCACTCTTTTCCTTTTCTTTCTTGTGATTCCATTTGCCAAAAACAAAGCCAACTCAATCTCTTGGCTTCTCCCATTTTATTGGCATTCTGGCTGTTAATGGTCATCTATTGATCTCTTTGGGTGCATTAAGTTTCCATATTAAAAGCCCTGCAAATATGGGATAATATAATGTTGTTGACTGGACACTTGGGAATTTTGAGGTATGGATTATAAGTTTTGGATGTTTTACATTATTTCCTTGATAGCATTTAAGAAAATTTTCTCTCTCATTAATGTTGATATTAGCAAGTGGATAGGTTTATTTTGGTAATGGTGATTCCTACTGAGAACTTATTCTAAGCCTCGTTAAGGTTTACAAGCATGTCTAAGAAATAGATCCAAGTGTAACTGATGAAGTCAGGCTCAGGCTGTTCACTGATGAAGTCAGAGAGAATTGTTTCAAGAGTTTCAACGTGGTGGGTATGTTAGAGTCCAATTCAACAAGCCATGGACTAACACACTTCACATTCTGTAGCAAGTCTGGTTCATCCCAAATGACCTGCATTAGAAATTTCAACTGGTTTCTTGAAATCAGTCAACAAAACAGCCTTAAAAGTTGATTGCAAATATGGCAAATGCAACTTGCAGATTTAATGTAACATGAGACTCAAAGCACGGAATGGTTTGTACAATGCATCAGTTGACTGACATGCCCACCTCTATATTGAACTATTCTACTTTCAATGCATCAAAAGCATCCACAATAAATCAATCGAGTTGCCATTTCATGGAATACTATATAGTCTACAAAACTAGTGGTATGAATATTTTTACTGGGTGTTTCCCCTTATTAGTGTACATGTATCCCTAAGACTTCTAATCCAACACACAAATAATCGATGCAGATACCACTAGTTATAACACATGCACGGTGGAGGTTCAATCACAGACTAAAGTGTTCAGATTGTCCATTCATTGCAGAGCACAAGAAAGACGAGCCTTCAAGATTGGAAGCATGTCATCATATCATCCCTAGTCAAATTATTGTCAACGAAGATATATAGATTGTAGCAAACAAAAGGGGAGGGAAGGGGAAGGGAAGGAAAGAAAACCTGGAGGAGCCTCCATGGTCGGTTTGTTAAATTAGCTAGTGTTATTGTTCTGTTTCTCCCTTGAATGATGCTTTTTTTGTTTTTCTCATCAATTGTTAGGTTCTATTATGACTTCTTTTTTAATATTCGTTTCAAGGATATTTGATCATGCACTGGCTGATACTAAGTCAAAATCAGCCATTGTTCACTCTCTATTTGTTTCCATCTCGTTGTTAGATTCCAGAAGATCTAAATCAACTCCTCTAATTTATTCCATTAAAAATTAGACTTCATATGAACCACGTATTCCTGTCAATTCAGAATCTGTTACTCCCATGCTGCCAAAGCTGGGTAAGTTTCTGATTTTGCCATACTGTAGCATTAGATGTTTTTCTAACATATGACTACCAGAGTGGTTTGTTGTTGTTTTCAGTTGTCTATCTTGTGCCACCTTGTCATTTTGCATCGGGGTTCTATAGTGCTGAAGAAGGCCCCTCAGGTGACAGGAAGATCTATTGTAGTTGAAATAATCATGAAAACTCATGTTCTTACTGTGAGCTCTTCAGTTTCAGTAAATTTGGACTTCTTTTGTCTAGTCCTTTCTGGGTTTTGTTGAATTAATTTAGCCAGGTTCTCTTGAAATGAGGTCATGTAAGGGGTATTTCCTGGTTTTATTGTGAATAAAACTCTTATTATACCATATTCAAAGTTCTCCTCAATGATTTCTTGGCCACACTGACATATCTTATACTATTTTTATGCTTGTATAGCATGGCTCTAAAGTTTGGCAAGTTAGAATAAGTGTGACAAGGCAATCATTTTCTAACTGGCAATTTTTCCTTTGCCATGGTGGTGTTAATTGTGGGACTTTTTATGGTACCTCTTCATAGAAAGCTTGAAAATTTGAAGCCTTAAAAGTGGTTGTAGGTTTTACACATACCCTCTACCTTCTTTTTTTTGGGGGGGGGGGGTGGCAATATAATGTGGTTATGAGTAATTTATTAATAAAACATTGAGATTGTTTAATATAATGTGGTCACAAAAATGATGGTACTCTGAGGACTCCTAATATGCTATAGAGGATGTTTGATGATGAATTGATTGTAGAGATGGTGCTGGTAGTGGCTGAGGTACACAGCAGGCCTAGTTCTTTCAAACAATACAGAGCATTTCTGGCAACGTTCTTAACTCTCATTCCTAGCTTGATGCCATACCTTGGGATCATCTTCTGTGTGATATTAATTTACTGTTCCCTTGGTGTACATGTTTGTTATGTTTCAATTTATTCTCTATTGAATTTGGTTGTTTGATGGTACTGATCTTTGATTTTGAAACTAGAGCTTTCCGGGAGTTCTAGTCTAAGTTATGTGTCAACAGCTTGACTCTAGGGTATCTTAGTAATATTAAGAAATATAAAGGATTTACATTTTGCAAATGTTGTTTCAAGTTTAGGATATGTTAGTCTTTGCCATCTTACAGTTACAAAATAACATGATGATGCAGTCTTCTCTTTCTTGCTAATTGTTAACAATTTGAAATACTCAATTTGGATTTGATGTTCTACTTCGTTCCAAATTCTGCATAGCCTGTTCTCATCATTGAATGGGCTGATTTGAGCCAAACTGAGATGGGGATGTGACAATACTTTCCCTTTCTATATGCCTTTGTGTACCATAATTGAACACGAAATGCAAATATAAGGCATGTGATGAAGAGTACAGTATAATATTTTCTCTAAGCAATTTCTTTTGTTGATATATTGCAAATGTGAATGGTATGTAACTACATCCTTGTCTTTTTTACTTGGTCATCTTAGTGTCTTTTCATCAAATGATGAAGTGAGTTTGTATGATCAGATATAGGTTTAGGTTGAAACATATGTTGGGTTTTTGAGATAGTATCAACAGTCGTTTGTTTCTTTTGAAAGTCTCAACCAATCTTTTGTTCATCGATAGAATACCAAATAATGCACCACCAAGTTGAATTTTGAATGGCAGCTTAATAGGAGGTATGTAAAATCGTGGATTCCCAATATCGTTTGGTTTGCTGATTCTAATGATTTTTGATCTGATTCCTAATAAATTGTGTTCTATACTTGAATGATAGTTCTGGGCAAGACGATGTTTAGGTCATTACTTTGTAATAAATTTAGAAAAGTGGACAACATTTTTTTTGGAAGGTGAGGATAGTACATACATTCATACTTTCTCCTTTTTATAGAAAAAAATGGGTGCACATTACTAATTTTCATTTTGTCATCTTTATTTTAAAACACATAACAATCCGAAGTAATAATACAAATTCCAATCTGTCTATCATTATATTGAACAACATTATGGAGCTTGTGCTGTTTTCTTCAATAATTGTCTGCATTTATTAGTCTATGTCTTCTTTGAGGAAAGAACTGCTAATTCTTTACATTCAATCATTTTATGTTATAAGGTCTCGTTTCAGTCGAAAGATGAACAAATTCTTGTTTTGATGTCTTGTTCATCTACAAATGTACTTAATCTTTGTGTATTTACTTTATTTATTAATCACTTATAGGCGTATTACTTCTTCTAAATTAGCATAACTTTGATTTTCGGATGACACCTCATTGCTTACTATAAAATGGATGAGACATGCAGGCTGAACATATTAGTCTAACATTCTTTGTGTGTTAGATATGTTTTTCCTTATAAGGCAGAAGGGAAACCTCCATGTCTGTGTTGGTATTGGTTAGTTTTGGGTTGCTAATGCTTTATAGATTTCCTATCTACCTCATAAAAGTTCTTTGTAATTCTGACATGCCCATTGGTTTTCTCATTCTAGTGACTCATTATTTTGCATATTCTACCATGTTTTAGTTCTTCAGCTCTCCGGTTATGCTTATAGTTGCTGTTTTAGTTGCAGGATAGTAGCTTTATCAACCACAAGGTCTTTGCAATGCATTGCTAGAGAGGAATGCAAGTGTTATGGCTACATGTCAAACCATCCAGCCAATTGACTTCTCTTACTATTTGTCCATTAGCAAGAAAATGTTTGTATCTAAAGAATACTAAGGGGAAATTATTTTTTTATATTTTAGTTGCATAGTGAAAAATTGATCCCCCATGATCTTAGTTGTATTTCAAAGTCATGGATGCTGTATGTCTTGTGTAATTGGGATATTACTCTAATTTTATTTTATAATATAGCTCTGTCAAGACATTCTTTTTATGATATGTTACTATTAAAAGGTGGACAAATTGATGTATGTGTTGTATAATGATGGATGTTTGTGTACTAATTGTATGTTAAGAATGTTGACCCAAATTTTTGTATTTTAGGATTGTTATTTTGGTGCAATATTTAGAAACTAGACCCCTTACACATTGGTCATTTGGGGCACTTTGGAGAAGAAAATGCTTCTAAAACATATTATTTCAAGTGATTATTTTAGGGAGGCTTTTATAAGATTATGCTTAAAATAGGTTATTTGGGGCAGTTTAAATAAGAAATTGTCCCTAAAACATGTTTATTGGAGGCATTTGATTAGTAAAATTGCCTCTATTAGAATATTTAGGGGCAATTTTTTCGTGCATCTAAGACAATATTAGGGGCGTTTTTCAAAAAATGTCCCAAAATCTTTTAGGGACCGAGGAAATAGGGGCACATTTTGAATTACCCTTAAAACTCATCAAATTGCCCCTAAAGGTTTTAAAGGCATTTATCTCTATTTTTTGGGGCAGTTTTGAAATGCCCCTAAATGTCTATTTTCTTGTAGTGCCTGTGCGATTGTTCCTTTTCTCCTTTCCCCATTCACAGGTTTTTGGTTGAATGTTTTATATTACATCAGTTTCTAGTTCGCAGCAATTTAACTGGTGTTTGAATCTTGCACTGTTTGTGTTCAAACTTCTCTCCACACACATTCTGCTCACAAGTCAGTTTATTGTTTGAACGTATATGTCCAAAGAGTGCTTCCATGGTATTCTTGTAAGGATCGCAAGAGGACTAGATAGGAAATTAGAGATACGAGAATGTGGCAGAATTTAAAATTTGTCTTCTCTTAAATCCCTGCGGCCCTCGATTCGTTTCTATGAACCTAAACAATAGAAGATCATATCTTCACCTTGCGCGGAGTCGGATCTGCCACCAAGGGTTGATTCCTTCTGAGCGATGCCGCTAGCCGCGCAGGTGCCCGGCCTCCAGCGGTATCCACGCAGTTCTCAAGTTGAGGGATCATCCTCGTCTCGTCTCTCACCGGCTGATCTCTCACTCGACTCTTTGTCACGGGCACTCGGGGCGGCATGCGACCTTGTGCTCCTACGGGAGAGAGAACGGGGCGACCAGAGAGAAGAGGTTGAGGAGGGGCGGCTGCCACAGCGTGGGAAAACCCTAGAGCTTGGCCCAGGGTTTCCCTTTGGCATGTATTTATATTTATCCATTCCACTTTTCATAAAAGTCCCCGGATTAATATAAACACCCACTTATGTCCCCTAACCAAAGAACCTATATGCGTGTGGCCCTCTAGGCCCAAGTGCTAGTTCAATTTTCAGCCCAATAGCCCAATAACCCCTTATTGATAAAATTAGTTTATTTATTATCTCATATTAAATAAACACTTCATCTAATTATCATCTCATGATAATTGATTGAGCTTCTGATCAAGTTGGGTGCCAAGCAATACCGCATGACCCTAGAAGGCATTGGGGTTCAGCAACCCGCTCAAGGAACCCTTCCGTCAACAGTTACCACGTGACTATAGTCCTTCACTCGTACAATGCTCTCGAGTATGCTTGAGTGTATGGTTAACTGTCAAACCCAAGAACACACACTCACTTGGATTAGATGCCATAAAAGCATTACCAGAAAACTCCTTTTCTGATATGTTGTCTTGCCCTGGCCAAGGACTCCTAGGCATCACTCCCTAGAGCATTCTCTCTCAATTACGGGGAGCGAATGATCCTGTATTGATCACACAATCACCTTCGAAGGTATTCCACTAGATTCGATCACATAAATGATAAAGACCTCATGACTAGAGATCTATAAGCTAAGGTTAAAACCCAGAAGTCCATCGACAAGATGTCCTTGGTGTCTCAGATCAAAGGACCAATCACGCCACTGTGACGATGAATCTAACTGGTTGACAGTCAGGTAATATTACCATCCAGTGATTCATGTTGGATCAGTTCAGTGAACTTATTCATCAATGAGCACCTACAGGTTCACCTTTGTGTCTCCACACAAGTTTCTACGAGACCATCCACCCTCATCATATGAGCAGCTGCAACCTGTACTAGTCTTACTGGATATCTGATGTCCTTCTCAGATATCCCCGACTAGGAACAATTATGATGCGGGACGGACACGGGGACCGACTCTACGTGGTATGGACCTCGGACTCTAGACGCGGACACGACCAGCAACACATGATGGGAGAGACATTAGGTCCTACACGGAGAGCTCCTATGGGCTATACGTCGCTAATAGAACGCAAGCTCACTCGTCGCCCCAAGCGAGGGAAACGCGGATCGTGCGCGGTTGAAGAACTGGCAGAGTTCAAGGTAGTCAGACTCACTTCCGGACTCGGATCGAGTCACGGGACGGGTCACTCTCACACTCACAGCGGTGACATGAACACACGGGCTAGTACCTATCGCTCTCGACAGCGGCAAAGACCATATACTAGCTAAGCAAATGAACGCCAAGAAGTTCGGACCATTACCTCCACGCACCCGGCGTGGCGAAGACAACCCCGGCCGAATTACGGACTCCCGATTAACAATGATTACAGCAATACACTAAGTCGACCCACTCCACGCAGGGAGGTAAAAGGTCACATGTGGGGTCCAGGAATCGCGCAAATCGGGTTGACGGGCAGCATCTTGATGTCGCCCGGCGATGCCGAACTCCGCATTTTCGTGCTTTCCGAGTGGCGGGTTTTACGGACCCGTGGGGCCCGCGGACGGCGCTGTCCTCCGGATCTGTGGGGGTGGGACCCACTATGATGGGGACCCCTGGTGGCGCGCCTCCACGGACGGTGGTCGGCCGGGAACACCGATCGGGGGTCGATCGGCCTCGATTCCGAATTCTGGAACTAACTTCCCACGGATTTTGGTTGCTGTCTTCTGGCGCGCACTCCGGTGAAAACGGCCGCTGCGATCAATCCCGACGTCGGATCGGGACGCATGAGCTATAGTTGGAAAGCTCTCTTCAAATGCTTCAATCTAGAGCCAGAAAGATCTGTTGGATCTGGTTGGATCAGAACTTTATTGAATTTACAAGTCCCTATTATACAGTAACTGAAATCTCAGATCTACAGGTGAGTTTTCTGAAGACTGCCTTTGAGCGCAAGGAATATGGCCAATTCAGCTCCTGAGCTCTTCATCAAACTTGTGGGATTTTGAACAAGGAGAATGGGGATATTTTTTATGGACTGATTAGAGGTGGCTGTGATTTGTTATGAATTGTTTACTGGAGGGTGTTCGGATCTGGGAACTGGTTGACAACACTGTAGCTATCTCTGAGATCGATTTTTGAAAAATATGGGATGGCCTCACAAAAGTTCAAGAAACTTTGGGGACGGTGGGGTTGACAGACAGAACTCCCAGTAAAATTGGGAGCTCTATCAAAAATCGGAAAGAGGTTCGAACAGGGGAAACACAGGGCGGGTGGAAATTGAAACAGCAAGCAGACAGATCTGGAAATTAAGGTTGGACGAAAATAAAAAAATATTAAATGGGATCTTTATGACCAACCAAAATTTTTGGGACGTTCTTGACACCTCTGGCGCATCCCCTAAAATCCCCAGGTCGATCTGAGCTTGTGGCTGACATAGAGAATTCGTGGAAGCTGCTATGGTCGGATGAAGGTAGAACTCCAGCGATCTCGGAGGTGATGCGATGGCGGCTCGTGGCGGCGGCGGCGGCGACCGGAATGATAAGGGGAGGAGTCACACCTCCAGAGGGAAGCCTTCACAGCTTCAAGGGGGAGAGAGGGGCGGCCTAGGCCTTTCCTCAAGTAATTTTCCAAGTTCAAATGGCATTAATTGTCCAAAATGGAAAATTACAAGTATTTATGTGTTACATCTCAAATCCATTGTCCACCGTTAGATCTAGGGGATGGGAATGGGTGGCCTGGATTGAGTGTGACAGACACACAAAAATTACAATAAAAAAAATAAGGGGGGGGGGGGGGGGGGCGCGCACCATTGACTAGGGAGGCAAGGGGGGACATGGTAGTTAGCCACCTTGGACTTTGAAGTCCACTTGTCTCCCATGTGCCTTTTACCATTCAACCTTCTAGATGCCTCCATTTGACATGTTGACTGACCCCACATGGGGCCCTATGGCTGAGGTGGATCAATGGGAGGGGGTCTGTGGGCCCGTGGGACCCGGGGGTCCCATTTTACAAATAAACCCCTCTTACAATCAAAATTATATACCGAATAAAATGAAATAAACACACATCACACAAATAAAGTCTAACTAAATATGATAAATGCCAGGACTCAAGGGGGCGTCTCCAGGCTGTCTCCGAGCCAGATGGATGCTGAGGTGGCTCGAGTCGTGCTCCATGTGCGGTACCGGTGGCTCGGCGTGTCGCGCCGCTCAACTGCTCAGGTGTCCGCACCAATTCTCCCCGGGTGGGAGAAACTTGACCCTGTCGAGTAAGGGTCTGCATCGCTCCTGTATCGCTCCAGAAGGTCCAGATCGATCCGCTACAACTCGCCATGCGTGTTCCATGTGTCCTCGATAGCGGGCCGTCCTCTCCATCGCACTAGGTAGCGCGGGTAGGATCCACTCCTGGTAATTGTCACCTGCTCATCCAGTATATGATCTATATGCTCATGATGCCGTGACAACGGGGCTGGAGGTGGACACTCAGGTGTGGGGTCACTCACAAGGGGAGGAGATGGCTCGAAAGGCTCACTAGGGATCACTGCTGGGTCCCTATATGCAACTAGATCCGATACATTGAAAGTAGAGCTTATACCGTATTCCTCGGACAAGTCCACAACGTACGCATTGGATCCAACGCGTTTCAACACTCTGAATGGACCGGCTCCGCGAGCTTGGAACTTCTTAACGGTTCCAGAGGGAAACCGTTCAGGTCTTACCCTGATCATGACATATTCGCCCTCTTGGAACTCTCGGTGGTGTCGGTGGGCATCGGCTAACTCCTTGTAACGTGCATTGCTGGCCTCAATGTGACGACGGGTGTCGTCATGCAAACTCCTAACATGCCTAGCAAACGACTCGGCCGACTCCGACACTCTAGCATGGATAGGCATGGGGACAAGGTCAACGGGTTTCCTAGGCCTACGACCTGTGACAATCTCAAATGGACTCATGCCGGTAGACCTATTCACCGAATCATTATATGCAAACTCGGCCATGGGTAGAATGAGATCCCAATCCCCAATGCGGTCCCTAACAAGACACCTCAAAAGGTCTCCCAGACTCCTATTGACCACCTCGGTCTGACCATCTGTCTGGGGATGATATGCAGTGGAAGACTTGAGGTGCGTACCCATCATATGTCATAGTGTCTTCCAAAAGTAGGAAGTGAATCTAACATCACGGTCAGACACTATAGTGCGAGGCAACCCGAACTTGTACACCACATGCGTAAGGAAAAGGCGGGCTACCCTCGAAGCATCCGAAGTCTTCGAGTAAGGAATAAAGTGGGCCATCTTCGAGAAACGGTCAACCACCACATAGACCGAATCATGCTTCCTGGAGGTACGTGGCAATCCCAAAATAAAGTCCATGCTAACATCCTGCCACGGGACATCAGGCACGGGAAGAGGCGTATAAAGGCCGGAGCTTTGCTTCTTCATCTTGGCCGTAGCACAGGTACGGCACTAAGCCACGATGTTAGCAACATCGCGCTTCAAGCTCGGCCAATAAAATCGATGCTCCACTGCCTCAATAGTCTTGTTCCGACCAAAGTGGCCGGCTAGACCTCCCGCATGTAGTTCCCACACTAAGAAATCTAGAACCGAAGTTCGGGGAACACATAGCCTGCTACCTCAAAAGAGGTAACCCTCCTGGAGCACATACTCATCAAGGTCTCTCGAGGGTCCGGCCTGGAGAGTGGTAAAAATCTGACCGAAGTCAGGACAATCAACATAGGCCTCCTTCATCTTCTCTAACCCTATGACCTCGGCACTCATGGTGGTAAGCAAACATGCTCGCCGACTCAAGGTATCAGCCACCTTGTTCTCCACTCCAGCCTTATGTTTAAGCACAAAGGTGAACTGCTGGAGATACTCGACCCAATGACTGTGACGCGAGTTAAGCTTCTTTTGGGAATGGAGGTACCTCAATGCCTCATGATCGAAGTATAGGACAAACTCCTGATGTAAAAGATAGTGCCTCCAACGCCTAAGAGCCTGAACAACTGCGTAGAATTCTTTATCATATGTGGAATATCACAGTTTCGCGTCATTCAGCTTCTCACTGAAATATGTGATCGGGTGGGACTCCTGACTCAAAACACCTCCTATCCCAACACCCGACGCATCACAAGAGACCTCAAACACCTTCGAGAAGTCAGGCAATCGAAGGATAGGCGTCTGGGTCATGCGCTCCTTGATGTCCTTGAAGGCGGCAGATGCGGCCTTCGTCCATACAAATGTGCCCTTTCGGATACAATCCGTGATCGGGGCAGTGACGGAGCTAAATCCGCGGATGAAGCAACGATAGAAC
This sequence comes from Amorphophallus konjac, assembly GCA_022559845.1. NCBI lineage: Eukaryota > Viridiplantae > Streptophyta > Magnoliopsida > Alismatales > Araceae > Amorphophallus > Amorphophallus konjac. The sequence goes on along the minus strand of CM040122.1, from coordinate 199,071,636 downwards.
GTCGCAAGACCATGAAAGCTGCAGACATCATGAACGGTACGGGGTTCCGGCCACTCAACAATGGCCCGAACCTTCTCCGGATCGGCGGAGACCCCCGTACTAGACACAATGAAACCCAAGAAGGTAAGCTGAGGTGTCATGAAGGGACACTTCTGTGGGTTCGCAAACAGCTGCTCTCGCCGAAGAAGTAGACAGACCTGCCAAAGGTGGTCTAAGTGGTCCCCTGTGGTGCGGCTATAGATAAGGATATCATCAAAATATACCACTACAAAGACTCCAATGAAAGGTCGAAGGACCTGAGTCATGAGCCGCATGAAAGTGCTAGGGACATTGATCAACCCAAAAGGCATGACCAACCACTCATATAGACCGTCCTTGGTCTTAAATGCGGTCTTCCACTCATCACCTGGCCTAATCCTCACCTGATGGTAGCCACTCTTAAGATCGATCTTCGAAAAGATAGTGACACCTGCCATCATGTCCAGCATGTCATCAAGGCGGGGAATAGGGAACCTGTACTTCACGGTGATTTTGTTGATGGCACGACTATCAATGCACATTCTCCACGTGCCATCCTTCTTCGGGGCGAGTAATACGGGTACAGCACATGGACTCATGCTGTCTCGAACAGACCCTCTCTGCACTAACTCATCGACATGCCGTTTAAGCTCGGCATGCTCCGTGGGACTCATGCGATAATGAGGAAGGTTGGGCAAAGAAGAGCCCGGAACAAGGTCGATGGCATGCTGAATATCCCGCATAGGTGGGAGTCCCTCGGGAAGCTCATCGGGAAAGACATCAGCATACTCCTACAGAATGGGAACAACCTCGGGTGGGAGCTCACCCTCGGAGTCCCGCTCCACTTCTCAGACCGTAATGGCAAACACCGGACAGCCCTGACTAAGCTCCTGCTCCATTTCCCGGGAGCTAATCATCATCAATCTCCTCGTCGAGGGCTCTCCTGGGCCAGAGGTAACGGTCATAGCCCGAGTTGGGGATGGGGTACTAGGCCCGGGAACGGAAGGCTTCGGAGTACTAGGGCCAGTAGGACCCCTGACTGATGGGCTCCTGGGCCGAACGGGTTGGAGGGTGACCCGCTGGCCAGCGTGGTCGAAGGTACAGGTGTTCGACCGGCCATGGAGTGTGGCATCCCGGTCAAATAACCATGGTCTACCAAGAATGATACTACCCACTTCCATGGGGAGAACATCACACCAGATCTCGTCACAGTAGGAGTGGAGATGCAGCGGGACCAAGCACCGCAGCCTGACCGAAATGGAAGTGGTATCCACCCATGATACCTAATAGGGACAAGGATGGTCTACGGGTGTGAGACCAAGACGGGGGACAGCGTTCGTGGAGATTGCATTGATACAACTCCCGCTATCGATGACCACCTTGCAAATTTGCTTTCCCAGCCTACAGAATACATGAAGGATAGTAGTCCGACGCCAGTCATCACTGACCTGTGGCTGGGTGAGGATACATCTGACGACCCCCACGTGGGTATCGTCCGAATGCTGGGCATCCTGGGCCTCACCTCCCATTTCATAGTACTCGTCAGCTAGCTCTTCATCTGCCTCATAGCTGACTAACTCGAGGCCCGTAGGGGTGGTATCCTCGGCCTGTGTGTCCCCAATGTGAAGAGATGGGCGGGTGGGACACTGGTTGGCGAAATGGCCAAACGCATTGCAGCGATAACACTGCTGCCGTGATCCACTAGGCTCCCCAATCATAGGTCCTTTACCTTTATCCTCCCGACAGATAGGAGGTGTAGGCAACAAAGGACGTGCAGGAGGTGCTGGTGCCGGTGGACGGGCTGTGGGTGGGGCCGTAAGATGCTGGGGACGAGGAAGGTCCCTCGGGGGTGGAGGACGAGGCCTAGGAGCAAAGGGCTTGGGGCGAGCGGGCTCCTGAGGTCGAGTCATGGGGGACCTCAGATACGTGCCAGATGAGCCACGGGGCTCGACACTACGAAGGGGAAAGGAGCCCAACCGACGGGGTGACTCGAACTCAACCTCGAACTGCTCCAATTCAAGAGCGATCTGATATGCCTGCTCCAAAGTGGTTGCATTGCGGCGAAAGAGTTCATATTGATAATTGGGCCGCAAACCTCTTCGAAAGCGGGATATAGTCATGGTGCTCTCTTCCATGACCCCACACCGTAAGTAATACTCATCGAACTCGGCGGTGTAGTCGATCACGGATCGGTTCCCTTGGGAGATGCCTTGCCACTTGTCTATAAGACGTTGGCGATATGAGGCGGGAAGGTATTTCTCCCTCAATTTGATTTTCATATCATCCCAAGTACCGATTTGGGGTTGACGTCGCTGATTGAGCAGGCACTCCACATTGATCTAATAAGTTTGGGCCTGCCCTTGCAGCTTCATCTTCGCGTATCGGACTCTTCGGTGGTCCGTCATCTCAAACCACTCGAAGTACCGGTCCATGCCGGCCTCCCAATCTAAATACACCCTAGGGTCCAAGGACCCGCTAAAGGTGGGAGGGTCCGCACGCACACCCCTAAGGATGCGGTCGTCATCATCATCATCACGATTCTGTCGTTGATTCCGATGACCATTTCCCCCCTGATCATTGTCGGAGGCATAATCAGCCACTATAGGCGCCTATTGCCTCCCGACATCCTCCACTTGAGCCCTTGGCACGGCGTGTGGCTGTGCCGGCTCTTGTTGGCCGTTCGTCGGCACAGGTTGCGCCGCTACTGGGCCCCTCTCTAGGACAGCGATCCTCCCAACTAAGCCCTGGATGGGCTGATCCGAACTCTCGACCCGATCCTCGAGGGCTTTCATCCGCCCTTCTAGACGCGTTCCTATGCCATCCATACGCGTACTAAGACCATCCATACGCGTGTCAAGACGTTCCATAATGGCTCGGAACATCTCGGCCATCGAGGATTCATCGGAGCTACGGGCTCGGGAGTCCGCCATAGGTGGTGGTGGCGAGTATTAGGTACCTCGACGGGTGGGCATGCAAAGACACACGACCTAGAAGACACCGACTAATGCAAACACTCACTAGATGATGCACTTAGACCTAACCAATATCCGGTACGAGGCGGAGATAAGCGATCCGAAGATCACCCGCGCAAGTACGCTACCCTCCCGATAGGCATAACCTAATGTTCGGGCAACGCCTTTTAATATACCGAGCTATTGGTTTAAATGCAATTAGAAAACACTTTTTTTTGTGTTTTGAAATGATGATCCTAGACTCGACTTAGACCATGATGCATGCAAGACATATGCAATGACTACCCTAGACTCGACTCGCTATGATACGAAACTGATGCGGGACGGACACGGGGACCGACTCTACGTGGTATGGACCTCGGACTCTAGACGCGGACACGACCAGCAACACATGATGGGAGGGACATTAGGCCCGACACGGAGAGCTCCTATGGGCTATACGTTGCTAACAGAACGCAAGTTCACTCATCGTCCCAAGCGAGGGAAACGCGGATCGTGCGCGGTTGAAGAACCGGCAGAGTTCAAGGTAGTCAGACTCACTTCCGGACTCGGATCGAGTCGCGGGACGGGTCACTCTCACACTCACAGCGGTGACATGAACACACGGGCTAGTACCTATCGCTCTCGACAGCGGCAAAGACCATATACTAGCTAAGCAAATGAACGCCAAGAAGTTCGGACCACGCACTCGGCGTGGCGAAGACAACCCCGGTCGAATTACGAACTCCCAGTTAACAATGATTACAGCAATACACTAAGTCGACCCACTCCACGCAGGGAGGTAAAAGATCACATGTGGTGTCCGGGAATCGTGCAAATCGGGTTGACGGGCAGCATCTTGATGTCGCCCGGCGATGCCGAACTCCGCATTTTCGTGCTTTCCGAGTGGCGGGTTTTACGGACCCGTGGGGTCCGCGGATGGCGCTGTCCTCCGGATCTGTGGGGGTGGGACCCACTGTGATTGGGACCCCTGGTGGCGTGCCTCCACGGATGGCGGTCTACCGGGAACACCGATCGGGGGTCGATCGGCCCCGATTCCCAATTCTGGAACTAACTTCCCACGGATTTTGGTTGCTGTCTTCGGGCGCGCGCTCCGGCGAAAACGGCCGCTGCGATCAATCCCGACGTCGGATCAGGACGCATGAGCTATCGTTGGAAAGCTCTCTTCAAATGCTTCAATCTAGAGCTAGACAGATCTGCCAGATCCGGTCGGATCAGAACTTTATTGAATTTACAAATCTCTGTTGTACAGTAACAAAAATCTCATATCTACAGGTGAGTTTTCTGAAGACTGCCTTTGACCGCAAGGAAGATGGCCGATTCAGCTCCTAAGCAATTCATCAAACTTGTGGGAGTTTGAACAAGGAGAACGGGGATATTTTTTGTGGACTGATTGGAGGTGGCTGTGATTTGTTATGATTTGTTTACTGGAGGGTGTTCGGATCTGGGAACTGGTGGATAACACTGTAGCTATCTCTGAGATCGATTTTTGAAAAATGTGGGATGGCCTCAAACAAATTCAAGAAAATTTAGGGACGGTGGGGTTGATGGACAGAACTCCCAGTAAAATTGGGAGCTCTAACAAAAATCGGAAAGAGGTCCGAATAGGGGAAACACTGGGCGGGTGGAAATTGAAACCGCAAGCAGATAGATCTGAAAATTAAGGTTGGACGAAAATAAAAAAATATCAAATGGGATCTTTATGACCAACCAAAATTTTTGGGATGTACTTGACACTTCTGGAGCATCCCCTAAAATCCCCAGGTCGATCTGAGCTTGTGGCTGACACAGAGAATTTGTGGAAGCTGCTGTGGTCGGATGAAGGCAGAACTCCGGCGATCTCGGCGGTGATGCGATGGCGGCTCGTGGCGGCGGCGACGGCGGCGGCGGCGACCGGAATGATAAGGGAAGGAGTCACACCTCCAGAGGGAAGCCTTCACAGCTCCAAGGGGGAGAGGGGCGGCCTAGGTCTTTGCTCAAGCAATTTTCCAAGTTCAAATGGCATTAATTGTCCAAGATGGGAAATTACAAGTATTTATGTGTTACATCTCAAATTCATTGTCCACCGTTAGATCTAGGGGATGGGAATGGGTGGCCTGGATTGAGTGTGACACACACACAAAAATTACAATAAAAAAACCAAGGGGGGGCGCACCATTGACTAGGGAGGCAAGGGGGCACATGGTAGTTAGCCACCTTGGACTTTGAAGTCCACTTGTCTCCCATGTGCCTTTTACCATTCAACCTTCTAGATGCCTCCATTTGACATGTTGATTGACCCCACATGGGGCCCTATGGCTGAGGTGGATCAATCGGAGGGGGTCTGTTGGCCCGTGGGACCCGGGGGTCCCATTTTACAAATAAACCCCTCTTACAATCAAAATTACATACCAAATAAAATGAAATAAACACACATCACACAAATAAAGTCTAACTAAATACGATAAATGCCGAGACTCAAGGGGACATCTCCAGGCTGTCTCCGAGCCAGATGGATGCTGAGGTGGCTCGAGTCGTGCTCCGTGTGCGGTACCGTTGGCTCGGCGTGTCGCGCCGCTCAACTGCTCGGGTGTCCGCACCAAATTAAGAATATGTGTTTAAAGGATACTAATCTCATTGTTATGATCTCATCATCATTAATATCCATTGCGCATATTCATGGACTTCATTATGAAACAATAAATGAATCACACATAATGAATATTAAAAGCCTTTGTCATTATTAATGAACAATATTGTACATGTTATGATTGGCTTGAGGACATACATAACTAACAATCTCCCACTTGGACTAAAGCCAATCACCTTTATGTCGTATACCCATAGACTCTAGGTGACGTTCAAACACTATTTGAGTCAGAGGCTTCGTTAGTGGATCTGCTATGTTATCAGTGGAAGCAACACTTTCAACCAATACATCTCCTCTGTGAATAATCTCCCTGATCAGATGAAATCGCCTCAGAATGTGTTTCGACTTCTGATGAGATCACGGCTCTTTCGCTTGTGCAATAGCCCCATTGTTGTCACATGACAACGGGATTGGATCAGAGATACTTGGCACCACTCCAAGGTCGGTGATGAACTTCTTCATCCATATTGCCTCCTTGGCGGCTTCAGCTGTAGTAATATACTCAGCTTCTATCGTCGAATCTGCAGTGGTTTCTTGCTTGAAACTCTTCCAGCTCGCTGCACCACCATTCAATGTGAACACAAATCAGGAAGTAGACTTACTATCATCCGGATCAGACTGAAAACTTGAGTCAGTGTATGCTTGTAGTTTCAAGTCTCCTCCTCCATAAATTAAAAACATATCCTTAGTCCTTCTCAAGTACTTAAGGATGCATTTCACAGCCTTCCAGTGTGCGTCACCTGGATTTGCCTTATATCTGCTCATAACACTTAGAGCAAATGCCACATCAGGTCTTGTACATATCATGGCATACATGATAGACCCTATCGCAGAGGCATAGGGAACTCTATCCATGTATGTCCTCTCTTCAGGAGTGTTGGGAGATTGGTCCTTAGAGAGAATAATTCCATGTCTCATTGGTATGAGACCTCTCTTGGAATTCTCCATGCCAAACCTTTTGACAATGGTATCTATGTACATGGATTGGGTCAAGCCAAACATCCTCTTTGATCTATCTCTATAGATACGTATTCCCAATACGTAGGATGCTTCTCCCAAATCCTTCATGGAGAAGTTCTTTGATAACCATACTTTTACTGATAATAACATTCCCACATCATTCCCAATGAGTAGGATGTCATCAACATAAAGTACAAGGAAAGTGACTGCACTCCCACTAGTTTTCTTATACACACATGGTTCATCATCATTCTTAATGAAGTCATAAGATTTGATAGCCTCATCAAACCTCATGTTCCAGCTCCGGGAGGCTTGCTTCAATCCATAAATGGATTTTTGAAGCTTACTTACTTTGTTTGGAAATTTTTTGGATGTGAAGCCTTCGGGCTATATCATATACACTTCTTCCTCAAGGTTTCCATTGAGGAATGCAGTCTTCACATCCATCTGCCAAATTTTGTAATCAAAGTGTGCCGCAATGGCAAGAAGAATTCTGATCGACTTTATCATGGCACCTGGTGAGAAAGTTTCGTCATAGTCAATCCCTTGCCTTTGACGATAACCTTTTGCCACCAACCTTGCCTTATAAGTGTCGATTTGTCCATCTGCACCAATCTTTCTCTTAAAGATCCACTTGCACCCAATAGGTACAATACCTTCAGGTAAGTCTACCAAGTTCCAAACTTGGTTGGTGTATATAGACTGCATCTCAGAATTCATTGCTTCTTGCCATTTCCCAGAGTGTGGGCTCTCAATGGCCTCTATGCAGGACTGAGGATCACCATCCTCAGTATAACATGCACCTTCATCGATATGTCCAACATATCTTTCAGGTTGTTTTGGTACTCTACCAGACCTACGGGGTACCAATGTGTCTTTCTGAATGAGCTTCAGAACCGAGGGCTCATCTGATGAAGCTTGCATGGTTTGTGGATATAGAACCTCTTCCAGATCTACTTTACTCCCACTGTCCTCCTGGATAAGGTATTCCTCTTCCAAGAAGACAGCTCTCTTGGCAACAAACACCTTTTCTTCACTGGGGTGGTAAAAATAATACCCAAATGTTTCTCTTGGGTATCCAACAATCCTGCACTTATCGGCTCTGGATTCCAATTTATCTGCGTCATGTCTCTTCACATGAGCTGGACAGCCCCACACTTTAATGTGTTTAAAGTCGAGCTTTCTTCCTTTCCATATCTCATATGGAGTAGAAGACACAGATTTATTAGGAACCCTTTTCAAAAGATATGCTGCTGACTCTAGCGTATACCCCAATAAGGATACTAGTATTTGAGAAACTCATCATGGATCGCACCATGTCCAACAATGTGCGATTTCTCCATTCTGATACACCATTCATATGTGGTTTGTAAGGAGGAGTCCATTGAGAAAGGATACCATTGTCCTTTAAGAATTGTATGAACTTTGTACTCAAGTATTCACGTCCTCGATCTGAGTGAAGAGTTTTAATACTCTTTCCAGTTTGCTTCTCAACTTCATTCTTGAATTCTTTGAACTTTATAAAGGCTTCTGACTTGTACTTCATTAAGTACACATATCCAAATCTGGAGCAGTCATCAGTGAATGTAATGAAGTATAAGTAGCCACCTTTGGCTTGGGTAGACATTGGACCACATACATCTGAATGTATTAGTTCCAATATGTTTTTGGCCCTCTCTCCATGTCCACTAAATGGAGATTTGGTCAACTTACCCATTAAACAAGATTCACAAGTTGCATATGATTCATAATCAAATGGATCCAAGTATCCATTCTTATGCAACTTCTGAAGCCTATTCTCGCCAATGTGTCCAAGCCTACAATGCCACAAGTAGGATAAGTTCACACTATTCCTACTTCTCTTAGGAAAAACATCAAGGTGGAGATTATCATAAAAAACATCAAGCAGATACAAACCATTCACCAAATGTGCTAAAGCAACAAGTTTATTGCTAAAATAAACTGAACAACTATTGTTCCCAATGGTAAATTTGTTTCCAATTCTGTCTAAGCAAGAAACAGAAATAATGTTCTTAATGATGCTTGGAACAAAATAGCAGTCATCTAATATGATCATATCTCTTGAAGGCAACTTGAGCTTTATAGTCCCAACAATAACCACCGCAACGCTTGCGCCATTTCCAAGCCTCAAGTTGACCTCTCCCTTGCTCAGCTTTCTTCTACTTGTCAGTACATGCACATCATTACAGATATGAGCAGCACATCCAATATCTAATACCCATGATGTTGAATCTCTAATAGACAAGTGAAGATCTATCATATAGATACTTGAACCTTCACCAAGCTTCTTTTTCTCCTAAGCCTTCAATGCAAGATATTCCTTGCAATTCCTTTTCCAGTGACCCTTCTGGTTACAGTGGAAGCATTCACCCTTTTCCACTCCTTTGCCTTTGTCCTTCTTTTGAGTTTGTTTCTACTTGGTCTGCTGCTTTGCTTTGCCTTTCCTAAAGGTTTGGGTTGCTTTTCTCTTCTTGTTGGACTTTCCAATCATAAGAGCAGCGGGCTTTTCCTTCTGAAGGTCGCCCTCAACAGTTTTAAGCATGTTAAGCAACTCAACCAAGCTAACCTGAATCTTGTTCATTGTAAAGTTAACAATGAACTGGGTGTATGAATCTGGCAGTGACTGAAGGACCAAGTCAGTACTCAGCTCCTTGTCAAGAGGAAAACCCAGTCCCTCGAGCCTTTCAATCCATTCTATCATCTTCAGCACATGGGTCTGCACTAAAGTGCCCTCTGCCATCCTAGCTCTAAACAGGGACTTAGATATCTCATATCTCTTGACCCTGCTCTGCTCTTCAAAAAGCTCCTGCAAGTGGCGCATGATGGATCTAGCATCCATTTTCTCATGTTGCCTTTGCAGTTAATTGCTCATTGAGGCAAGCATGTAGCATTGGGCTAGAATGGAATCCTCTTTCTATTTCGCATATGCCATGAACTCCCATTCAGGTGCATCGAGGGGTGGTTCAGGGGGAATCTCACCCTCCAGGACATAGTCAATATGTTCAGACCTGAGGACAATCTTCAGGTTTCTGAGCCAGTCAGAGTAATTAGGGCCAGTCAATTTGTTGGCATCCAATATGCCACGAAGTGGGTTACCAGATGACATTTTTGCCTACAAAGGAAATGTAAGAGCATTAAGCAGATGTTCTTAATAATGGTTAAATCTAGATCAGGACTTTAATCAAGATTAACTCCCACAATTTTCGACGAACGGTATGACCCTCAAATATACAGAACGAGAGACTTCGACGGTCTCCTAGCGGGGATCAGAATCTCACTGACTCATAGTATGATCTTGTGGATAGCACAACAAACCACACCATGATCAGAGAGCAGTCAACTCTTGACAGTTGCAACTCTTGCAATATCTGATCATATTTCAGCCCCTGGATCATTGATTGCCTTGTGGATAGCACAACAAGCCATTAAAGTCCAGTTTAAGCAGTACCATCATTACTTAACAGGCATAGATTCGAATGTATCCCTTGTGGATATCACAACAAAGCTACACCGTTCCTCTATCCCGTTTAAGGTATCATCATACCATAGTTTTAGTTTGTCCTTGGATTTGACAAGCCTTGTGGATAGCACAACAAACTTGTCTAATCTGATTTCAATCCTAAAACTATAATGATGGAGGGCCACGCAGCTCATTCTTAATGATTGCGCTACAGCTTAAAATTTGAACGAGGAGGGATTTTGACAAATTTTATCTTGGTCTCATCCTAAGTGATAGTAAATAAATATATCATATATATGGATATTTACTATACCTAGATAATAACATTTGATTCATAATCAAATAAAAGAAGCATGCATTACCCATACATGATATTGGTGGTGGTCATGGATAGCACGGTGACCAATCGGAGCCACACAATTAGTCACCATATTAATTAATATAACAATTATATTAACCTGCAGCATACGCAAACTCAATAGATCTCATCTTCTGAAGTTTTCTTAGCTGTAGTTGTAGATCATCCTCGCTCCTCCTCGACAGGCAGGTTCGATTACAAAGTAAATAATACAATAGAATTTACATTCATATTTAGAAATTGCCTTATGGCGAGTACATAAATGGAGGGAGGTAGAATTACATCAGAGTGGAGATATAGAGGGAGGCTCGCAGGCCTCAATATATAACACATCCATCAAACCGACATACAACTTAACATCCACACACATATCATCACATGACGTCAAATATTTTAAGTGCATATCCATGACCACCGAGGATTAACATTTAATCACACCACACATGATAAAGCACATCAAGTGAGGTTGAATTTTCAAAAATACATAGCTTTGGTTTTCATAAAACCAAGGGTCCAATCAAAATTGGGTTCATGGATAATTTTCGAAAATTCCACATTCTATCATGCCTTTAAATCTACATTTAAAAGTTGTAACATGTCAACATGTTCAAACAAGAATCTGAAATTATTATCTATAAGTTCCTATGCATCCCTCCACCGATATGGAACCATTCCATATGCCTTTTACCCTTAAACAAATTTTAACGAGGTACAAAGACGCGGATCGACCTGCGCGGTCAGGTCGCGATGGGGGGGTAAAAGGGGGGGTAGCGCCCAGCCCCTGCGGGAGGGGGGGGGGGGTTGCCAGGGGGGCAACGCCACCCCGGTCCCATGGTATGCCCTATCCAATAGGGATCAAAGTGTTTTCTGTTGGACAGATAATCAAATTATCCGATATAGATCCGAACAGCTCAAACCACAATCCCTGTTGTATTCACCTGACATGAGCGGCGATGGGTAGGGTTCCCAACCCTAGCCTGTATCATCGCACAGGAGGATGAGAACGGCCGCCTACGGTGAGGTCGAAGCGAATAATCCACCTATGGTGCAGTCATACAACGCCGCTAGGCGGGTCGTCGGCGTCACAAGGTCGGCCAAGGGAGGTGGTCGCAGCAACCATCGCTTCCGTTGTTCAAGGCATTCCATCATGGATTCAAAACCCCATGAACGCCAATATCCCAACAGAGAAGACAAGACCGATGCATGGAAACTAAAGAAAATTATTACATATAAAGTAGAAACGGATCAAAGCGGAAACCTGGCTCTGATACCACTGTAAGGATCGCAAGGGGACTAGATAGGAAATTAGAGATATGAGAATGCAGTGAAATTTAAAATTTTTCTTCTCCTAAATCCCCGCGGCCCTTCATCCGTTTCTACGAACCTAAACAATAGAAGATCAGATCTTCACCTTGCGTGGAGTCGGATCCGCCACCAAGGGTTGATTCCTTCTGAGTGATGCCGCTAGCCGCGCAGGTGCTCGGCTTCTAGCGGTATCCACGCGGTTCTCAGATTGAGGGATCATCCTCGTCTCGTCTCTCACTAGCTGTTCTCTTGCTCGAATCCTCGTCACGGGCACTCGGGGCGGCATGCGACCTTGTGCTCCTACGGGAGAGAGAAAGGGGTGACCAAAGAGAAGAGGTTGAGGAGGGGCGGCTACCACAGCGTGGGAAAACCCTAGAGCTTGGCCCAGGGTTTCCCTTTGGCATGTATTTATATTAATCCATTCCACTTTTCATAAAAGTCCCCGGATTAATATAAACACCCACTTATATCCCCTAACCAAAGAACCTAGATGCATGTGACCCTCTAGGCCCAAGTGCCAGTCCAGTTTTCAGCCCAATAGCCCAACCACCACTTATTGGTAAAATTAGTTTATTTATTATCTCATATTAAATAAACACTTCATCTAATTTTCATCTCATGATAATTGATTGGGCTTCTGATCAAGTTGAGTGCCAAGCAACTCCGCATGACCCCAGAAGGCATTGGGGTTCAGCAACCTGCTCAAGGAACCCTTCCGTCAATAGTTACCACATGACTATAGTCCTTCACTCGTACAATGCTCTCGAGTATGCTTGAGGGTATGGTTAACTGTCAAACCCAAGAACACACACTCACTTGGATTAGATGCCATAAAAGCATTACCAGAAAACTCCTTTTCTGATATGTTGTCTTGCCCTGGCTAGGGACACCTAGGCATCACTCTCTAGAGCATTCTCTCTCAATTACCGAGAGTGAATGATCCCGTATTGATCGCACAATCACCTTCGAAGGTATTCCACTGGATTCGATCACATAACTGATAAAGACCTCATGACTAGAGATCTATAAGGTAAGGTAAAAATCCAGAAGTCCACGGACAAGATGTCCATGGTGTCTCAGGTCAAAGGACCAATCACGCCACTGTGACAATGAATCTAACTGGTTGATAGTCAGGTAATATTATCATCCAGTTATTCATGTTGGATCAGTTCAGTGAACTCATTCATCAATGAGCACCTACAGGTTCACCTTAGTGTCTCCACACAAGTGTCTATGAGACCATCCACCCTCATCATATGAGCAGGTGCAACCTGTACTAGTCTTACTAGATATCTGATGTCCTTCTCAGATATCCCCGACTAGGAACAATTAAGAATATACGTTTAAAGGATACTAATCTCATTGTTATGATCTCATCATAAATAATATCCATTGTGCATATTCATGGACTTCATTATGAAACAATAAATGAATCACACATAATGAATATTAAAAGCCTTTGTCATTATTAATGAACAAGATTGTACATGTTATGAGTGGCTTGAGGACATACATAACTAACAATTCTGAGTTCAATGTGGTTGAATTGATTCTGATGTATATGTGCTTTGAGGTTTAGCATTTGTTTGAGTACTTCAGCATCTCAGGTTTTGGTTTAAAGATAAATTAATTGAACTATTTTTTAATTGGGGAAAGTCTTTAGAAGGATCTATTCACCTCCCTCTACATCCATCTCGCTGCACTAAGAGACCTAACAATTGGTATCAGAGCGGTCTCTGACATTCCCAGATCTAACGATCTGCAGAGAGATCCTAGTGCTTTTTATACATGAGTTCCCATGTTGAGCAGTTTTCAGTGAACTCTCCGCCAATCTTCGATGGCTCAAACTTTATTGTGTGGCATGGGGGCATAAATAGATTTGTCAACTCTCTTTATCCAAGACTCTGGGAGTTAGTTATGCATATTCCACATAAGTTGCCTAGTGATAAGTCAAGATGGACTGATAAACATTGGATGAAAAACAATGATAAGCTTGTGCTTCTAAACGCTTTTAAGGCCTCAATTGATCCTAACAAGTTTCCATTTGTTTCCTCATGTAGGACGGCAAATGAGATTTTGGAGTGCTTGATCAAGGTTCATGAGGGAAAGATGGACAGCCTGTGTCTCATGGCTGACAAACCATATAGATCAAGCAAGGACAGCTCTGCGGTAAATTCTGATAGTGAAGAAATTTCATTTGAAGAACTAATGGATGCTTATGATTCATTGTTAGATAAATACAAGCAAGTGAAATCGAAAAATAGAAAATTAAAAAGGATAATTCAAAACAATATGATTTCTGCATCTTCTTGTAATAAATGTTTTGACTTTTATAATTTGAATGAAACCTTACTGCATGATGTTGATGTTCACAAAGAGACAATTGCATCCTTAAGAAATGAAAATAAAGAACTCTTGATTAAAATTTCTGAACTTCAAGAAATTGAAAGAGAGATGAAAGAAAAGTTAAATTCAATGACTGATGACCAAATACTGCTTGATGAATTGGTCGAAAATAAAAATCTCAGTGAAGAGAATGAAAAACTAAAACAATTAACTACAGCCATGCCTGAGAGATTGATTGCTTTTGAAAAGGGAAAATGCCTGGCTATTGATGAACCTGAAAAAGTGCATGTTCTTTTGCAAGAAATTGAAAATCTTAAAACCGTTATTGGAATCTTGAATGACAGGATTGTTGAATGTGAAGAAGAAATGGCCAATTTTCAGTTGCACATCTTATCTTTGGAAACTAAAATCAAGGACCTGAATATATCCCTATCAAAATTTGTTGTAGGAAAAGAAAACCTAGATAAGATGTTGGGGACTAAGGTCAACTTCCAAAGAGAGGGACTAGGGTATGATCCTAGTAAAGAGAAAGATTTTGGTATGAAAACACAAACATCCTTTGTGCTTGCATCTTGATCTTCTAATATTCCAAATGCATCTTCTATTGAGGAATTAAAATCTAAATTTCAGGCTCAATCCAGGACCAAGAAATCTAATGCAACACCTAAGTGTCAAAATAATCTAAGAATCAAAAGAAAATGTTTGATGCTCATAAGAATCATATGAAGCATGCACACATGAGAAAAGCTTCTAATGTTAGTTGTTTCTGTTGTGGAAAGTATGGACATATGATGGATCAGTGGAATGTCAAATGGAAGGATGATTTAAATGCATGCAGAAATGAGACAACACATAAGAGACAAAGAAAATCATCAAATTGGAAGAACATGTCTAGGAAAATAAATTCTTCTCAATACTATTTTCATTGTGACAAATCTGGACATATGATGAAAAATTGCTCGTTAATCAAAAAGGAAAACCCTTATGCTAAAAATGTTAAGCCCTATGTTCACAAATAAAAATTCACCAACCCCATGCTGAATAAGAAAAATGTGAAGCCCTTAGTTTGCTGTTATCATTGTGGATGGGGTGGTCATACAATGTCAACCAGTTGGCTGTTAAAAAGGAAAAACAAATTTCATGTTCAAAATGATAAGATCCTTGCTTGTACACAGAAAGTCACCAATTTCATATGTAGGAAGAATGTGAAGTCCACTGTATGTCATTACTGTGGCAAAAATGGTCATGAAATGCATAATTGTTGTTGGATGGAAATTGATGATTTCAATGCTACAAGAAAATCAAAAATGTTTGACAAAGCTCATATTAACCATCTAGGACCCAAGAAGACTTGCGTACCTAAACTTTTCAAATGAGAACTTTGGTTGCAAGAATGCCTTGAGGTCAAGCGAAAAATTTGAAAATAATGGATACCTAAGGCACAGGTTTGAAAATAAAATTTTAATTCATATAAAGTTCTCATTGAATGATTATAGTTAGTTCTTTCTACTTGCAATAAAGTTTTGCTAAAGCTAAAATTTCCTCACGGAATTGTTGAAATTCCTCCAGTGGTTGAATGTGAATGTCTGACTGGCTTATTTGATTGATGTCTGAAACTATCTAAATTCTCTGGTATATCAAATGGTGATATGTGAAATGACAGATAAAGTATGTCAGGAAGCTATCACTAAGCGTGAGGTGATCTTCGGATCTAAGTTCTCCGCCTTGTACCAATATTCAAAAATTAAAGTGTTTGGCTTATGAGGAAACGTTTATTCTAAGTCAAATTAATTTGTAATATTTTGCAATGTTTTCAAGTCAAACCTAAAAATTTTCCTGAAAAGTCAAAAATTTCTGAACTGCATTGAATCAAAACAAGTCCGATACTGCTACTAATGATGTTTTGTTTAGAACTTGATCTTTCTCTCTATGTCAATAAGTCTTGTATTGAGGGGGAGATGCTAACTAAGTGATCTGAATTTGAGGCTTAGGCTCATTCCTAAGGAAATACAGTTTGTGCTAAATGTTTAGGCTATGAATTGCTTAAAATTTCTGCTTGTGATTACTGAAAATGTCAATTTCTAGAAATGGGTGTGTCGACACAACACTCTGGTTGTTCTGCCACATCCTGCTTTGAAGGTGTCAACCCCAAGGGTCGACCCTCACTTATGGTATTTCTGTTCTGCAAGATTTTTAGAATGTCTCGGGAAGGTATCCTAAGAGAGTCGACTCCCAGGGTTGACCCACATGAGTCATGATTTTATTTTTTGATTCTTGAACCTGTTTCTCCATCTTTTGTGTTTTGAGTGTTTTTCCTATGCAATTTTCATTACACTCAGGCTGGACAAATCAGTAAAATGAATTTCAGTCATGCATTTAGGACAGCACTGAAATATCCATGAGTTAGGTGCATTTAGAACATTCAAGCATATTGTGTTTCAGGTGAAAATTGTAATTTTGCATCATGCACCCATGTTCCATAAGATACATAGTTTTATGTGTGCATGTCTAGATGTGTGCCATGCATATTGCATTTCCCTATTGTGTGCTTGCATGATATTATATGTTATTCAACCCCCCATCCTTGGAATTTTTGATGACCATATATCTTCTTATTAAATAATGATGCATTTGAGTCATAACTGGTGTGTCTCATGTCACACACTCAGGGGGAGGAATCTTTTAATAAAGTGCATTTATTTAGGGCGAGCTACACAGTAATGTTTTCAATTAAATTTCTGGTATACATGTTAACTCAAATCTGCACACTGTCTTGCACCAAAATGTGAAAATGAGTGTTAACATGAGGATATAGGTTTTCCTTTTTAAAACTCAAGAGAAACTAAAACTTGTTGCATGGATTTTAAAGAGGAAAGTTGAGGAAAAAGTTGCATGCCTCAAATAAAAGAAAAGTTCTGAAATGAAATAAAAAGAAAATTAAAGGTAGAGCAATGCTTAGTCTCACTAAGTAGATTGGATGCATGTCACCTGAGACGTGATATGGTTCATATTGAAAGGTGATGTACTGAAGTATCTCTATTTAGAAAGAAGTGAAATGGTTAATACTTTGAGTAACCGGGGAGTCTGACATGTGATCCATGTGTCTTCTCGCGTAAAAAGGAACAGACTAAACCTGATCACTCTGATTCAGAAAAACTCATATTCCTACTGTGAACAATTCAAAAAATTAGAAAAATTAAAGAAAGCTAAATGGGGCAGAGCGAAGCCTCCAATATGCTGAAATTTGAAAATGATGTACAATCTAAATGGTCTCTCTTTGTGTTGAACTAAAAATCCAAATATCCATATTGGTAAGATCCATTTTCACGTTTATTCACTTACACTAATGAAAATTTGATTTGATATGTATTCTAAAAATCTGATTGACTGCATAGGCTGCTGCATGTTTTTTCTTAAATAATTTCACTCTCTCTTTAGTGTTAACTATGAGAATACTAGCTGCATTGACTCACTTGCACCTTCGTACACCAATGCCATCCTTTTAATAAGTAAGGGGGAGACATGTTGCATTTATATCTATTCATCTATTCTGAATGCTTGCATGATTTCTAATGCATCATACTCAACATTGGCTATTAAGCATTTAGGTTTGTCTGGTCATAAAGACAATTATCTGCATACATGTGCATTTGCAATCACTTCCATACCTAATCTATTTGTCTGTCTTTGTGTCAACAAAAAAATGGCCTTGGATAATTTGTTCGAGCACATATGGCTCCTAAATTCTTATCTGCCTCACCTTAGCTGATGATGTGTTCTCATAGGCTCTACTGAACTTCAGGTTATCATGCTCCCTGCTACTTTATGTTTGTTGCTGCTTCAACTTTCTGTTTGTTGATGCTTCACAGAATTTCATATCACATAGTTCCTCTCACCTAATTCCTTGCACCTAACCATCTACTCTTCATAAATGCCTTCTTTACCCCTAACCACCTGATTCCACTACATATATTTCATGCATTCTATTTTGCTGATGTCAAAGCGGGAGAAAATGTGGAGTCATTGATGTTTGTTGTGGAGTGTCATTGATGTTTGCTGTGGCATCATTGATTTGCTGAAAAATCATGTTTGCTATCATGATTATTAAATGTGAAGTCATTGGGTGATCATTGGGTGATGTTTGCTTTCTAGATCTTCATGTTTACTGATCATGTTTGTTTGATTACTTGCTTAACTTGAATGTTGATTTTAATGTGTGCAATGACTCATAGTTGCCATCATCAAAAATGGGGAGAAAGTTGTATCTCTGGTTTTGATGATGTCTACCTATGACTCTTTGATTTATTGAGTCATATTTGTGAAGAACTGTTGGATATTGTTTGAAGAATCAAATTCAAATCTAGGCCCAAAATATGTTCAATGTCATAACATTCTGCAGGCCTTAACAATTCAGAAGATTGGGTAAGTGACCAGAAAAATCAAGCTAAACAGTCATGCAAGTAGTTGGGAAAACAAGGAAATTTTAGTCAACTTAACTGTATTCAGTCGACAGATTTTTGTGCAATTCAGTCGACCATCAGATTCAAGTTGATAGATTCTGTTTGCTGTTAGCAGACCAGCAAGTTGATAGCTGCAATAAAGGCAAATGTGAAGTGCTGAAGATATTGAGGGTTGAGGCTAGCTATGTGAGATCAACTTTGAAAGAAGATAGGCTGCGTTAAGGTAGAACTCTGCCGAAAAAAATGTAAATTTCAGTCAACCCAGCTAGAGTTCAGTCGACAGATTTTTACTAAAATCGACTAACTTTTTTGAATCAGTCGAGGTCACTTCTGTGAATGCTATGCCTTATGAGAAGGCCACTCAGCAGAGACCATGGCAACTGCAAAGCTTTATGAAGAGGCCATCAAGCATCAAGCTAGTAGCAACAACAACAACCAACAACAGTAGTAGCAACTAAGCACAAGGCCATTAGTAGCTTACCAAGTCGACATGGCCTGAGCAACAAGTTGACTCAAGTAAAGGCTTTTTCTGGCAAAGCACCGAGCAAGTCGACTCAAAGTGCTAACCAAGTCATCTTAAGGCATAACAGAAGCCTAGATATTGCAGAACTCAAATAGCAAGTCGACTTGGTCTCATCACCAAGTCGACTCACAGCTTAACAGAAGCCTGGACATTGCAGAACTCGAAGAGCAAGTCGACTTGGTCTTTTCACCAAGTCGACTCACAGCTTAATAGAATCCTAGATATTGCAGGACTCGAGAAGCAAGTCGACTTAGTCTCCTCACCAAGTCGACTTACTGCAAAACAGAAGTGGAAAACATGCAAATAATCAAAGAACAAGTCAACCTAGTATTGCACATCAACTGTTAGACAAAATGCTGCTAAGAACAAGTTAGATGATCATCTGAACCTGCAAGATTGCCAGCAGCATTAGTCAAAGCAACATGCCAGCAGTAACAGTAGAAAGGTCAGCAATTGGAATCAAGCACATAGCATAACTAGTGATTCAATTTGTTTTATCAAGGCTAACAATAGCAACAACCGCTATAGCAACATACTCAAGCAGCAACAGTAGCATCGCCATTATAGCAACAAAGTTTTGGCTGGTAGAGGGTCGACCCATGGAATCAACCCATTAAATCTGAGTTTTATTTTTCAACTAAAGGCTTGGTAAAGTAAAGAGTCGACTCCTAGAGTCGACCACATTTAGCCTAGGTTCTACTCTGCTCAGTCCTTGCACAAAAGTCTTGATACAAAGTAAAGGAGTCAACTCTGAGAGTTGACCCTTTCCGTGATGGGATTCCAAATAAGTAGAAGGTCCCACCTAGGGCACATGATCCAAGGCCCAATGATTGGAGAAGCTCTCAAGTTGATGGTCCAAGGTTCTAGAAGGACCTTTTGGCAGAGAATATACCTCCTGACATGGACCAATCAAAAAGAGCTTGGGAAAAAGGTGTTATCCATTACCCTTCTACCTTAGAGAAGAAGCAGTCACGTGAGATAGTGCGAGCTTCATTAGCAGCCCAATCAATGGCCATCGTACCATGGACCTAGAGCCTTCCAAGACATCTGAACGACCCAGATTGCATCTTCCAATCTGAAGGACTCGGATTAAATCATCTCCCTATAAATACAACATGATAGTCTTCTGAGAAGACTGACGAGAATATTCAAAGGAAGCAGGACTTCGAAGGAAAAAGGGTCTAGCTCATCCCAAAGGAGAGAAAGGAAGAAAGAAGAAAGAAATAAACAGAGTGAGAAGGCTAAGATAGCAGAGAGCATCATGAAAAGGGGAGAGAGTGAGAAAGAGAAAGAGAATAAAGAGGAGAGAAAGGAGAGAGGAGCTCATCTGTGTGCTGCTAGAAAGCTGAGCATCAGATTTGCATTCAAAGTGCTTCGTTAGAAGCTACATCATTTTTCTTTCGTTCTCATGTTTTCTTGTTTTTCATTTCTGAACTGAATCATATATCAGTGTGTGTAATTATGCGATGTTCGCATAGGCTCAGCTTGGCTGAGCACATTTGTGTGTGTGTATGCGCTGCTGGGTTTCAGACCCAGAGCATGTGGGGCTTGTCCCCATGTCTTGCTGTGTAAACAACGTAAGGAGTGTTCTCCTCATGGGGAGGTTGTTCCCCGTGTGTGTGTGTGGGCGTCTGTCTACGTGTGTGGTGGAGCGTAGCCCCATGTGTGTGTGGGGATTCATCCCCGTGCTGTTTCCACTGCAGTGAAGCCTCACTCGGTTGAGTGAGGGGCGGACATAGGGATCCCGGTGTGGTCCCGAACTACCTTAAAATTATTGTGTCTCTGAGATTGTCTGTACGGTTGTTCCTTTTCTCCTTTCCCCATTCACAAGTATTTGGTTGAGTGTTTTATATTACATCAGTTTGTAGTTCGTCGCAATCTGACTGGTGTTTGAATTTTGCACTGTTTGTGTTCAAACATATCTCCACACACATTCTGCTCATAAGTCGATTTACTATTTGAATGTATATGTCCAAAGAGTGTTTCCATGGTATTCTGAGTTCAATGTGGTTGAATCAATTCTGTTGTATATGTCCTTTGAAGTTTAGCATTTGTTTGAGTACTTCAGCATCTCAAGTTTTGGTTTAAAGACAAATTGGTCAAACTATTTTTTAATTGGAGAAAGTCTTTAGAAGGATCTATTCACCCCCCTCTGGATCCATCTCGCTGCACTAAGGGACCTAACATGATGGAAGATCATAAGACATTAACATGGAATTAAGAGAGTTAGCTTTAAAAATATAACCTAATAATTTTTCTTCCAATGCATACTTCAGAGAGGACATGCATATTTCGAAGAATTAATCCACGTATAAATAAAAAATTGGAAATCTTTCATGGTTCATGTTCGGTCAAGGTCTCTGGGTCTACAGCAATGTTCCCTAGACATGGTCATCTTGAAGGTTGCAATCTGATGGTTAAGTCCTTGAACGTGTTGTATCGCGAGGCCGTGTTTAGAACGATGTATCTGCGTCGGGCGCTATCTTAAACCGAATATGCAGAAACACCGTGAACTCTAGAAAAACTTCAATTCCAGGCAAAAATTGATGAAATATGTAAAATTTTGGAGGGGGAAATAATCATAGAACTAAAATATACAGGCTAATGAACCTATGGACGAGTTTAATTAGATTTAAGTTTGAGAGAACACCTATCTTAGGGTTCGATTAAGGGAAGAAGAGGAAGAAGAACACAAAGACGTCTAAATTATCGATCCTCCTCCTCGATGCAAACCCTAGCACGATGTCCAACCTCTTCCACGATCAACTAGGGATGGTTAGAAGAGATTTAAGGATCAATTTATAGACCTAAGAGACCCAAGAGTCCAAATTCGACCTATTTCCCATGGGAAAAAGTTATACACTGAAAATCTCAAGCTCTATGTAGCACCCCGGTAAATTATTAGATAAAAAAGAGAAATAAATAAGAAAGTCTATGGAAAATATGATCGGAAAAGCTGCAACCAATTTATAAAAATCTAGAAAAATTATAATCATGTAGAGGATGAAAATTTTAGACAATTTATCTTCTACGGTAGGCCCTAAATAAAATTATAAGCAGGTCGAATTAATGGTATTAGGGCTAAATCCATGTTTAACCTTATCGAACCTTAATCACTAAATTCGGACCCAATTCTCGATCATTTAAGCCCAGATCGGACCTTTTTGGACGGCCATGATGTGTAGATCGTTTCCCATCTATTTGCCCACCGAAACCTTAACCCTAGGCATCCAATTTCGGGATAGAAGGCGGCAGACTTTGTCAATCCATGTTTCCCGTGCACGACGCGTTGTGGGACTCTATCCAGCCCCCTCGATCACTCCCAGATTGAATTACCACTATAAAATCAACCCTTGGCCTAACGAGAAATCCTTGGATGCTGCGGCGGCCGGTGAGGAGCGAGGACGAGGGCGTATTCCGGTGATCTCTTGGGAAGGTTTTCTTATCGCGACCGGCGACGTCGTCCTCTTCCTTTTTCTTTTAAGGTAGGTTCTAGTGGACCAAACCTCAAGTAATATATACCACTTGAATCATCTCTGAGCCCTCTTTCTTTTGATACCAAAAGCCCTAAATTCTATTTTGTATAGTGCGAGTATTGCGAAGTTTAGTCGGAGCATGTCAGATTAGGGCACCGATCATGTTATCCCGCTTTATCTCGTTTAAATGTTAGGTTAGCAGGCTTTAAAATTTAATTAAATCACGCTGTAATGTGCCCTTTTTGTCCTCTTTCTGGTGTTAGCTTTTTGCCCAATTTTCATGCACCACACCGAGTTAATTTGATGTTACAATTAAAGTCTCTCGGAGTCACCGGAGGTCAGACGAGGCATCCTGTATACGGTCCTATCATAGACCGCTTACGCTTCTGGCGGTCTCGCGACAGATCAGTTTCCCCTTTGCAGATTTTGAGACCCTTTTTGACCTAAATGGCCCCTCGATAGACCGCAAGGTCTGGGTTAGCAGCCATGTGAACGACCGTTTATATGTACAGTTTGAGTTACAATTGTTTCATCATATCTTGTTTAGCTATCTTGAGTAGGATAGAAACTCACTAAATTAAACGGAACATATGGAATAATTCTGATAATTGTTGAACTACGAGCATGATTGCCAGCGTCCTTTCATCCCCCTTTTCATTCAATTGTATCATCTTGACTATTTCTTGAATGGGTATATAAGTCGCTTGAATTAAAAGATTTCTCTCCTTGGATTAATTGTTAGGTTTTGTTTGACAGTCATTCCACTCCGGTGGTGTTGACTGACCGCCATACATTCGTTTTCCGATGTTTCATTAGCCCTCAATTCCTGTAATAGTTGGGACTCTCTGTAGGATATTTCTTCCGTCGGACTAGGACCTCTATTAAAAGACCTCCGTAAGCCCCCGCGAGCCTGAGATTCTCACTAGGACGCCGGGCAGGTTGTACCTCAAGTCATGCACCTGTTAACTCGACCGGATCGCTTGTTTGCCTCTGTCCAGATCCACGGCCCACATGGGACCGTTTGAGTCCTTATGCGGCCTGAATCAGACCATTTAATCCCCTTGAGCGGCTGGTTTGAGACCGCGTATTACTGGCTATGTGCCGGGTCTTGCTGGTCGATTGTCCTTGATCTTCCTTCGACCTAGCCATTTCAGTCGACTCCTCTAGCCTCACTTTGCCCAATTGGTACGCGGTTCTCCCTGGACCGTTTTACCATCTAAACGGACGTCCGTGGACCGTTTGGTGTTGGGGCGGCCCAATATAGACCGTGTAAGCTTGTTGTGGGCTTTTGATCCTTTTTGTGCTAAACGGCCGGATATGGACCGTCATGTTCTGTCAGACGGCCCATTCCAAACCGTCTTTGACTTCCAGCGGCCCTTAAAGGATCGTTTACCCTTGGCACCGAGTTGGGTTTTCCCTTGGCCTAGTTCATCTTCCGCGGTCCATTATAAGACTGTTTCTTTCCTAAGCTGCCCTAGAGTGACCGCATAACTTCCAGAGGGTGACTTTTGCATTTTTCTTATGTGTGCTTTGGTAGCCAGGCCGTGGATGGCTTGTGCTATAATAAAATATTGGATTTGTTTCTTGCCTATTTCCAAGTTATAGCTTGATGAATTCCATTCCTTTTTCCTGGCCGAGTCTAGTAAATGTCTAGACATAACTTGGGATCTTGGATCCACCAAATCAATGTCAACGCATCATAAGGGCCCGATCTGGTCCTGGGAGGAGCGCCCGAAAAGTACTAGTGCCCTGGGAGTTGTAATGACATGGTGAGGCATTGCACCGAGTGCATGACTAGCGTGATGTCTATGACATTTCGTTCATTTGAATCATCCCATTCTTTTCGATATGATACAAGTTATTAAATTCCTATATGAAATTATTTACATGACTTGTTTGTTACATGTTCGATCGGCAAATTTCTTGGGTATGATATGTCTCTGTTCTTCTTATTTGAGTAATTCATTATTTGTCATACCTTTTATTTCATTGCATGCCATTAATGTAATTGGTTAATTACTTAAATCTTTCCTGCTATTACCTACTGAGCATTCGCTCACCTAGTTTTTCCCTCATTTCATGTAGCTCCGGTGATGACTCTCAAACCGATGGGGATGGGCAGGAGTGAAGTCCTTGGAGCGAGTCAGCTAGAAAGCTTCTTGGAGTGTCCTTAGATAGCTTGAGTCAAGAGTGTCGTCATGTTAAAGTTGTTTCGGAGTGTAATTTGGTTATTCAGTTATTATTTGAGTTGTAATGTAAAGGTGTCAGTGGATAGAGAGAACTTCTTTGGTTCATTTAGTTGTTGCTGGATATCGAAACTTGTTATGTTTCATTAGTTTGAAATAAATGTTATTAGGGAGTTATTCCTTCCTTTTGCTATCGTGTTATTTTTGAGTTATCTAAATGCTAACCCAAGGCACAGCATGTCTGGAAATTAACATATTTTAACTCCACTGTCCCGTTCCGATTTTTCGCGTCGGGGCGTGATAGTTTGGTGCTATCAGAGCCTAGGTTTTTAAAGGTTCCTTGGTTTCCTAGTGGTGTCATAGAACCGTGACTTGTTAGAGGTCCAAGATCCAACGTGGTGAGATTGGGTAGAGACTCAGGTTGAGTTAATAAATCAACTCTAAGAGATTCCCGCTAGGTTGCTCTAATTTAATCTATTCCACATGTAGGAGTCTGTTGCAATGGTGGCTGAGCGTGCGCAATGGAGGAATATGCAGCGTACGGTGCAAGGTTTAACATGGGCCCTTCAGCAAGTGGCCCAAGTAGGAGCAGCGCACCAAGGAGCCGGTGATCTTCACCGGAACTTTCGTGGGATGAATCCCCTGTGATTTGGTGGTTCAACAGATCCGGATGGGGTAGAGCACTGGCCGAAAGAAATGGTTCAGATTTTTGAAGTCATGCAATGCAGCGACCAAGAGCGCGTAATTTTGACTACCTTCCAGTTAAAGTGTCATGCAAGAATGTGGTGGGACGCTGTGAAAGTCACATTGGGAGACAAGCAAGTGACATGGAAGGAGTTCGAGGAACTCTTCAATAGTAAGTATTTCTCGGACCGAGAACAAGAGAAAAAGGTAGCGGAATTTGCTACTTTGAAGCAAAGGAACTTATCAGTCGCGGAATATGAGGCGCAGTTCTCTAGATTAGCCCGCTCTGCTACACATTTGGTATCTACTGAAAAGATGAAGGCCAAGTGATTTCTCAATGGTTTGAAGCTGCAGTATATCAACCAGTTCGCGCCTATGGGGATCCAGACTTATGCCAAAATGGTAAGAAAGGCTCAAGTTCTTGAAGATACCTTGGAAATGACGGAAAGGAGCCGAGGAAGGGACTCTAAGAAGGAGCAGACCACTAGTTCTGGGAATTTCAAACCCGGCAATGACAAGAAGAGGCCCAACGGTAATGACAAGAAGAGGCCCAACGGCAATGAAAGATAAGAAGCCGAAGAATGATGATAAGAAGCCTGGCCCGGTTGCACCATCCAAGGCCCTTTGCAAGTATTGTGACCGTCCAGGCCACAAGATGGAAGAGTGCTGGAGAAAGCTAGGCGCTTGTTTGCGTTGCGGCAGTAGGGACCACCGTATCCCTGAGTGTCCTCTCTTGTCCGATCAAGCCACACCGAGTAAGCCGCAAGGAGGCCAGAGGCGGCAGGGCATGTTGCAAGCCATGCAAGAAACTGAGATGGAAGCCACCGAGGAGGGTGAACTGGTAGAAGGTACACTTGTTATTTTTGATAAGCCGGCTTTTGTTCTATTTGATACCGGAGCAACGCATTCATTTATTTCTCAGAGTTTTGCTAAGTCTCTATCTACTAAACCTGTATTGATGAGCTCTCAACTGAAAATTTCAACCTCTATTGGTACAGGTTCAGCTATTACGTACTATTACCCCTAAAGTAAGATTCTGGTTAATGGACTTAGTATGCCAGCTGATTTGGTCTGCATGAAGATGAAGGATTATGATGTAATCCTAGGAGCAGATTGGTTAGCTAGATATGAGACTAGTGTTCACTGTAAATCTTGCACCGTGTCTTCTCTGGTAACCCCGAACTCTTTTTGTTGGGGTTAGGCATTCTAGGTCTGTGCCGCTTATTTCGGCACTTCGAGCCGAGAAGTTATTAAGGAAGGGATGTCAGGCATTCTGGCGTTGGTTTCTTTAACTGACAAGAAGGATTTGGAGATCCAGGACATCCCCATTGTTCGAGAATTTCGGATGTATTTCCTGTGGATTTACTAGGACTTCCTCTAGAGAGGGAGGTAGTTTTCTCCATCGATCTAGTTCCTGGCGCTACTCCAGTTTCAAAGGCTCCATATCGTATGTCCCCTGCGGAGTTGAGAGAATTGAAGGAGCAATTAATGGAATTACTTGAGAAAGGGTTTATTCATCCAAGCACATCCCCGTGGGGAGCCCCAGTATTGTTTGTAAGGAAGAAAGATGGATCACTGAGGTTGTGCATTGATTACCGCCAGCTTAACCAACTTACCATCAAGAACAAGTATCCGTTGCTAAGAATAGATGAACTGTTTGATCAGATAGCAGGAGCACAATACTTTTTCAAGATTGATCTTCTATCTGGATATCACCAGTTACGTATCAAGGACGAGGATATTCTTAAAACGGCATTCCGAGCAGGTACAGGCATTTTGAATTTGTTGTAATACTTTTGGTCTAACAAATGCTCCTGCAACTTTTATGTAGTTAATGAACAGTGTGTTCCGGCCCTACTTGGATCGGTGGGTCGTGATTTTTATTGATGATATTCTGATATACTCCAAGAGCAAGGAGGAATATGAAGAACACCTGAGAATAGTATTACAGATACTAAGGGATCATCAATTATATGCTAAGTTCAGTAAGTGTGACTTCTTGTTGCAAGAACTGTCTTTTCTGGGACACATTATTTCTAAAGATGGGATTTCTGTAGATCCTTCTAAGGTTGAGGCAATGAGATACTGGGATAGACCTGTGAATGTAACTGAAGTTGAAGTTTTCTAGGCCTAGCAGGCTATTATCAGAGATTTATTAAGGATTTCTCCAAAATTACGGTACCTTTAACAAGACTAACCCGCAAGGAGAACCGATTCGAATGGTCGGAAGATTGTGAGCGGAGTTTTCAGACTCTGAAGGAGTGTTTAACTACTGCCCCTGTTTTGGCCTTACCTTCTGGAGAAGGAGGTTTTGTAGTTTACACGGATGCTTCAGGTATTGGCTTAGGCTGTGTGCTTATGCAGCATGAGAAGGTGATAGCCTACTCTTCTAGACAGTTAAGAAAGCACGAAGAGAATTATCATGTCCATGATTTGGAGCTAGCTGCTATAGTATTTTCCTTGAAGATTTGGAGGCACTACTTGTATGGAGAAACATTCACGGTGTTTTCTGATCATAAGAGTTTGAAGTATCTATTTTCTCAAAAGGAGCTTAATATGAGGCAGAGAAGATGGCTTGAGTATTTGAAGGATTTCATATTTTCTATAAAGTATCACCCTGGGAAGGGTAATGTAGTGACGGATGCTTTGAGTCGCAAGCTGATAGCCAGTTTGTCAAGTCTTATGTTGCAAGAAGGGAAACTGCTGGAACAGATGGCTAGTTTAGATCTTAATATTGGTAAAGATCGAGTCATGATCGCACAGTTTCAGCTTCTCCCCGAGCTGTTGATGGAAATTAAGGCTATGCAAGATAATGATCTAGTGCTGGTAGAAATCAAAGGTAGTCTAAGTAATAAACCAGATTTTGTATTAGCTGATGATTGCAGATTGTTATTTCAGGGAAGAACCTGTGTTCCAGATTTAGTTGAGATAAAAAGCAAGGTTCTTGAGGAAGCACACAAGGCCAAGTATACTATTCATCCTGGAGCCACTAAGATGTACCGGGACCTAAGAGGACCTTTTGGTGGCCGAACATGAAAAAGGAAGTAGCAGAATTCGTGAGTAGGTGCTTGGTATGTCAACAAGTGAAAGCTGAGCATTTCAGACCTATTGGAAATTGAAACCTCTCGATATACCACAGTGGAAGTGGGAGAGCATTGGTATGGATTTCATAATGGGTTTACCAAGAACTCGTGGAGGCTTCGATGCGATATGGGTGATTGTGGATAGATTGACTAAATCTGCACATTTCTTGTCTATCAAGACGAAGTGGACAGTCAACGTATTGCTGCTTTGTATATGAAGGAAGTGGTAAGATTGCATGGAATACCTGTAAATATCGTGTCAGACCGAGATCCCAGATTTACTTCACACTTTTGGAAAGGATTACAAGAATCCTTGGGAACCCGTCTGAACTTCAGTACTGCATTTCACCCTCAGACAGATGGCCAGACTGAGAGAACGAACCAGATTGTTGAGGATATGTTAAGAGCTTGCACGATCGACTTTTGTGGCAGTTGGCATGAACAACTGGCCCTTATAGAATTTGCATACAATAACAGTTACCAGTCCAGTATCCAGATGGCACCGTTCGAGGCTCTTTATGGAAGAAGTTGCCGATCACCTTTATGCTGGGATAAGGTAGGCGAGAAGCAATGGATGGGAC
This sequence comes from Amorphophallus konjac, assembly GCA_022559845.1. Lineage (NCBI taxonomy): Eukaryota > Viridiplantae > Streptophyta > Magnoliopsida > Alismatales > Araceae > Amorphophallus > Amorphophallus konjac. The sequence goes on along the minus strand of CM040122.1, from coordinate 199,042,574 downwards.
CGGATTTCATTGCAGAGTCATCCAAGAATATCCAGATCATCAGAGATCGTCTGAAAGTTGCACAATCAAGACAAAAAGGCTATGCTGATAATAGAAGAAGAGATTTAGAATTTCAAGTGGGCGAGCATGTGTTTTTGAAAGTTTCACCTCTGAAAGGAGTTCGAAGATTTACATCATGGCAAGTTGAGTCCCAGATTTATTGGCCCATTTGAGATTTAAGAAATGGTGGGAGAAGTTGCTTACAGATTGGCATTGCCACCCCAGTTGTCAGGTGTGCACAATATTTTTCATGTGTCTATGTTACGGAAGTATGTGTACGACCCTGCGCATATCATTCAGCACACAGACCTTGAGTTGAAAGAAGAACAAACTTATGAAGAGAGACACATCAAGATTTTGGACCGTAAGCCGTAGCAGCTCAGGAATTGGTCCTCACCGATGGTAAAGATTCATTGGAGTCGACGTAGAACCGAAGATGCCACTTGGGAGTCCGAAGAAGCTATCCAGAGGCAGTACCCTAATTTATTTTAAGGTCAATAATCTTAATTGTCTCCATTTTCATGAAGTACAGTGAATTTGGGGACCAAATTCCTTAAAGTGGGGGAGGGTGTAGCACCCCGGTAAATTATTAGATAAAAAAGGGAAATAAATAAGAAAGTCTTTGGGAAATACTATCGGAAAAGTTGCAACCATTTTATAAAAATATAGAAAAACTATAATCATATAGAGGATGAAAGATTTAGACAATTTATCTTCTACGGCAGACCCTAAATAAAATTATAAGCAAGTCGAATTAATGGTATTAAGGCTAAATCCACGTTTAACCTTATAAGACCTTAATCGCTAAATTTGAACCCAATTCTCGATCATTTAAGCCCAGATCGGACCCTTTTGGATGGCCATGATGTGTATATCGTTTCCCCTCTATTTGCCCATCGAAACCTTAACCCTAGGCGTCCAATTTTGGGAGAGAAGGCGGACTTGGTCAATACGCGTTTCCCGCGAGCGATGCGTTGTGGGACTATATCCAGCCCCCTCGATCGCTCCCAGATTGAATTACCACTATAAAATCAACCCTTGGGCTAACGAGAAACCCTTGGATGTTGCGGCGGCCGGCGAGGAGCGAGGACAAGGGCATTCTGGTGATCTCTTGGGAAGGTTTTCTTATCACTATCGGTGACGTCGTCCTCTTCCTTATTCTTTTAAGGTAGGTTCTAGTGGACCAAACCTCAAGTAATATATACCATTGGAAGCGTCTCTTAGCCCTCTTTCTTTTGATACCAAAAGCCTTAAATTATGTTCTGTACAGTGCGAGTATTGCTAAGTTTAGTCTGAGCATTTCAGATTAGGGCACCGATCATGTTATCCCCCTTTATCTTGATTGAATGTTAGGTTAGCATGCTTTAAATTTTATTTAAATCATGCTGTAATGTGCCCTTTTTGTCCTCTTTCTGGTGTTAGCTTTTTGTCCAATTTTCATGCACCACACCGAGTTAATTTGATGTTACAATTGAGGTCTCTCGGAGTCATCGGAGGTCGGACGAGGCATCCCGTATACGGTCCTATCATAGACCGCTTACGCTTCTGGCGTTCTCGCGACAGACCGTTTTCCCATTTGTAGATTTTGAACCCCTTTTTGACCTAAATGGCCCCTCGATAGATCGCATGGTCTAGGTTAGCGGCCATGTGAACGACCGTTTATATGTACAGTTTGAGTTATAATTGTTTCATCATATCTTGTTTAGCTATCTTGAGTAGGGTAGAAACTCACGAAAACAAACGGAACATATGGAATAATTCTGATAATTGTTGAACTACGAGCATGATTGCCAGCGTCCTTTCATCCCCATTCTCATTCAATTGTATCATCTTGACTATTTCTTGAATGGGTATGTAAGTCGCTTGAATTAAAAGATTTCTCTCCTTGAATTAATTGTTAGGTTTTATTTGACAGTCATTCCACTCCGGTGGTGTTGAATGACCGCCATACATTCATTTTCTGATGTTTCATTAGCCCTCAATTCTTGTAATAGTTGGGACTCTCCACTGGATATTCCTTCCGTCGGACTAGGACCTCTATTATGAGACCTCCGTAAGCCCCCGCGAGCCTGGGATTCCCACTAGGACGTCGGGCAGGTTGTACCTCAAGTCCTGCACCTGTTAACTCGACCGGATCGCTTGTTTGCCTCTGTCCAGATTCGCGGCCCACATGGGACCGTTTGAGTCCTTACGCGGCCTGAATCTGACCGTTTAATCCCCTTGAGCGGCTCATTTGAGACCACATATTACTTGCTAAGTTCCAGGTCTTGCTGGTCGATTGTCCTTGATCTTCCTTCAACCTAGCCATTTCAGTCGACTCCTTTAGCCTAGCTTTGCCCAATTGGTACGCGGTTCTCCCTGGACCGTTTTACCATCGAAACAGACGTCTGTGGACCATTTGGTGTGGGGGCGGCCCAGTATAGACCGTGTAAGCTTTTTGTGGGCTTTCGATCCTGTTTGTGCTAAACGGCCGGATATGGACCGTCTTGTTCTATCAGACGGCCCATTCCAAACCGTCTTTGACTTCCAGCGGCCCTTAAAGGATCATTTACCCTTGGCACCGAGTTGGGTTTTCCCTTGGCCTAGTTCATCTTCCGCGGTCCATTATAAGACCGTTTCTATCCTAGGCGGCCCTAGAGTGACCGCATAACTTCCAGAGGGTGACTTTTGCATTTTTCTTGTGTGTGCTTCGGTAGCCAGGCCGTGGATGGCTTGTGCTACAATAAAATCTTGGATTTGTTTCTTGCCTATTTCCAGGTTATAGCTTGATGAATTCCATTCCTTTTTCATGGCCGAGTCTAGGAAATGTCTAGACATAACTTGGGATCTTGGATCCACCAAATCAATGCCAACGCATCATAAGGGCCCGATCTGGTCCTGGGAGGAGTGCCCGAAAAGTACTAGTGCCCTGGGAGTTGTAATGACATGGTGAGGCATTGCACCGAGTGCATGACTAGCGTGATGTCAATGACATTTCATTCATTTGAATCATCCCATTCTTTTCGATATGATACAAGTTATTGAATTCCTATATGAAATTATTTACATGACTTGTTTGTTACATGCTTGATCGGTAAATTTCTTGGGTATGATATGTCTCTGTTCTTCTTATTTGAGTAATTCATTATTTGTCATTCCTTTTATTTCATCGCAAGCCATTAATGTAATAGGTTAATTACTTAAATCTTGCCTGCTATTACCTATTGAGCGTTCGCTCACCCAATTTTTCCCCCGTTTCAGGTAGCTCCGGTGATGACTCTCAAACCGATGGGGATGGGCAGGAGTGAAGTCCTTGGAGTGAGCCAGCTAGAAAGCTTCTTAGAGTGTCCTTAGATAGCTTGAGTCAAGAGTGTCATCATGTTAAGTTGTTTCGGAGTGTAATTTGGTTTTAGTTATTATTTGAGTTGTAATGTAAAGATGTAGGGAACTTCTTTGGTTCATTTAGTTGTTGGTGGATATCGAACTTGTTATGTTTCATTAGTTTGGAATAAATGGTTATTAGGGAGTTATTCCTTCCTTTTGCTATTGTGTTATTTTTGAGTTATCTAAATGCTAACCCAAGGCACAGCATGTCTGGAAATCAACATATTTTAACTCTACTACCGCGTTCCGATTTTCGCGTCGGGGCGTGACAGTTTGGTGGTATCAGAGCCTAGCTTTTAAAGGTTCCTAGGTTTCCTAGTGGTGTCATAGAACCGTGACTTGTTAGAAGTCTAAGATCCAACCTGGTGAGATTGGGTAGAGACTCGGGTTGAGTTAATAAATCAACTCTAAAAGATTCCCGCTAGGTTTCTCTAATTTAATCTAATCCACGTGTAGGAGTCTGTTGCAATGGTGGCTGAGCGTGCACAATGAGGGGATATGCAGTGTACCGTGCAAGGTTTAACGCGGGCCCTTCAGCAAGTGGCCCAAGGAGGAGGAGCGCACCAAAGAGCCGATGATCTCCACTGGAACTTTCGTGGGATGAATCACCCGCGATTTGGTGGTTCAACAGATCCGGATGAGGCCGAGTACTGGCTAAAAGAAATGGATCGAATTTTTGAAGTCATGCAATGCAGCAACCAAGAGCGCGTACTTTTGACTGCCTTCCAGTTATAGCGTGATGCAAGAACGTGGTGGGACGCTGTGAAAGCCACATTGGGAGGCAAGCAAGTGACATGGAAGGAGTTCGAGGAACTCTTCAATAGTAAGTATTTCTCGGACCGAGTACAAGAGAAAAAGGCAGCGGAATTTGCTGCTTTGAAGCAAAGGAACTTATTAGTCATGGAATATGAGGCGCAATTCTCTAGATTAGCCCGCTATGCTACACATTTGGTATCTACCGCAAAAATGAAGGCCAAGCACTTTCTCTATGGTTTGAAGCTACAATATATCAACCAGTTGGCACCTATGGAGATACAGACTTATGCCGAAATGGTAAGAAAGGCTCAAGTTCTTGAAGATACCTTGGAATTGACGGAAAGGATCCAAGGAAGGAACTCTAAGAAGGAGCAGACCACTAGTTCTGGGAATTTCAAACCCGGCAGTGACAAGAAGAGGCCCAACGGTGGGTCTAGTTCGTGGAAAGATAAGAAGCCGAGGAATGATGATAAGAAGCCTGGCCCGGTTGCACCATCCAAGGCCCTTTGCAAGTACTGTGACCGTCCAGGCCACAAGATGGAAGAGTGCTAGCGAAAGCTAGGTGCTTGTTTGCGTTGCAGTAGTAGGGATCACAGTATCCCTGAGTGTCCTCTCTTGTCCGATCAAGCCACACTGAGTAAGCCGCAAGGAGGCCAGAGACAATAGGGCAAGTTGCAAGCCATGCAAGAAATCGAGACGGAAGCCACCGAGGAGGGTGGATTGGTAGAAGGTACACTTGTTATTTTTGATAAGCCGGCTTTTGTTCTATTTGAAACCGGAGCAACACATTCATTTATTTCTCAGAGTTTTGCTAAGTCTCTATCTACTAAACCTATATTGATGAGCTCTCAATTGGAAATTTCAACCCCTATTGGTACTGGTTCAGCTATTAAGTACTATTACCCCTCAAGAAAGATTCTGGTTAATGGACTTAGTATGCCAGCTGATTTGGTCTGCATGAAGATGAAGGATTATGATGTAATCCTAGGAGTGGATTGGTTAGCTAGATATGAGGCTAGTGTTCACTGTAAATCTGGCACCGTGTCCTTCTCTGGTAACCCCGAACTCTCTTTTGTTTGGGTTAGGCATTCTAGGTCTGTGCCGCTTATTTCGGCACTTCGAGCCAAGAAGTTATTAAGGAAGGGATGTCAGGCATTCCTGGCGTTGGTTTTTTTAACTGAAAAGAAGGATTTGGAGATCCAGGACATTCCCATTGTTCGAGAATTCCTGATGTATTTCCTGTGGATTTACCAAGACTTCCTCTAGAGAGGGAGGTACTTTTCACGATCGATCTAGTTCCTGGCGCAACTCTAGTTTCAAGGGCTCCGTATCGTATGTCCCTTGCGGAGTTGAGAGAATTGAAGGAACAATTAATGGAGTTACTTGAGAAAGGGTTTATTCGTCCAAGCACATCCCCGTGGGGAGCTCCAGTATTGTTTGTAAGGAAGAAAGATGGATCACTGAGGTTGTGCATTGATTACCGCCAGCTTAATCAACTTACCATCAAGAACAAGTATCTGTTGCCAAGGATAGATGAACTGTTTGATCAGATAGCAGGAGCACAATACTTTTCCAAGATTGATCTTCGATATGGATATCACCAGTTACGCATCAAGAACGAGGATATTCTTAAAATGACATTCCGGAGGAGGTACGGACATTTTGAATTTATTGTAATGCCTTTTGGTCTAACCAATGCTCATGCAGCTTTTATGCAGCTAATGAAGAGTGTGTTTCGGCCCTACTTGGATCTGTGGGTCGTGATTTTTATTGATGACATTCTGATATACTCCAAGAGCAAGGAGGAACATGAAGAACACCTGAGAATAGCATTACAGATACTGAGGGATCATCGATTATATGCAAAGTTCAGTAAGTGTGACTTCTGGTTGCAAGAAGTGTCTTTTCTGGGACACATTATTTATAAAGATGGGATTTCTGTAGATCCTTCTAAGGTTGAGGCAGTGAGAAACTGGGATAGGCTTATGAATGCAACTGAAAGTTAGAAGTTTTCTAGGCCTAGCAGGTTATTATCGGAGATTTATTAAGGATTTCTACAAAATTACGGTACCTTTAACAAGACTAACCCGGAAGGAGAACTGATTTGAATGGTCGAAAGATTATGAGCGGAGTTTTCAGACTCTGAAGGAGTGTTTAACTACTGCCCTATTTTGGCCTTACCTTCTGGGGAAGGAGGTTTTGTAGTTTACATGGATGCTTCAGGTATTGGCTTAGGCTGTGTGCTTATACAGCATGAGAAGGTGATAGCCTACTCTTCTAGACAGTTAAGAAAGCACGAAGAGAATTATCATGTCCATGATTTGGAGCTAGCTGCTATAGTATTTTCCTTGAAGATTTGGAGGCACTACTTGTATGGAGAAACATTCACGGTGTTTTCTGATCATAAGAGTTTGAAGTATCTGTTTTCTCAAAAGAGCTTAATACGAGGCAGAGAAGATGGCTTGAGTATTTGAAGGATTTAATTTTTCTATAGAGTATCACCCTGGGAAGGGTAATGTAGTGGCGGATGCTTTGAGTCGCAAGCCGATAGCCAGTTTGTCAAGTCTTATGTTGCAAGAATGGAAACTGCTGGAACAGATGGCTAGTTTAGATCTTGATATTGGTAAAGATCGAGTCATGATCGCACAGTTTCAGCTTCACCCCGAGCTATTGATGGAAATTAAGGCTATGCAAGATAATGATCCAGTCCTGGTAGAAATCAAAGGTAGTCTAAGTAATAAACCAGATTTTGTGTTAGCTGATGATGGCAGATTATTATTTCAGGGAAGAACATGTGTTCCAGATTTAGTTGAGATAAAAAGTAAGGTTCTTGAGGAAGCACACAAGGCCAAGTATACTATTCATCCTGGAGCCACTAAGATGTACCGGGACCTAAAGAGGACCTTTTGGTGGCCGAACATGAAACAAGAAGTTGTAGAATTCGTGAGTAGGTGCTTGGTATGTCAACAAGTGAAAGCTGAGTATTTCAGACCTGCTGAGAAATTGAAACCTCTCGATATACCATAGTGGAAGTGGGAGAGCATTGGTATGAATTTCATAATGGGTTTAACAAGAACTCGTGAAGGCTTGGATGCGGTATGGGTGATTGTGGATAGATTAACTAAATCTGAACATTTCTTATCTATCAAGGAGAAGTGGACAGTCAACGTATTGGCTGCTTTGTATTTGAAGGAATTGGTAAGGTTGCATGGAATACCTGTAAATATCGTGTCTGACTGAGATCCTAGATTTACTTCACACTTTTGGAAAGGATTACAAGAATCCTTGGGAACCCGTCTGAATTTCAGTACTACATTTCACCCTCAGACAGATGGTCAGACTGAGAGAACGAACCAGATTGTTAAGGATATGTTAAGAGCTTGCACGATCGACTTTGGTGGCAGTTGGCATGAACAACGGGCCCTTATAGAATTTGCATACAATAACAGTTGCCAGTCTAGTATCTAGATGGCACCATTTGAGGCTCTTTATGGAAGAAGTTATCGATCACCGTTATGCTGGGATGATGTAGGCGAGAAGAAATGGATGGGGCCGGATCTCATTGCAGAGCCATCCAAGAATATCCAGATCATCAGAGATCGTCTAAACGTTGCACAATCAAGACAGAAAAGCTATGCTGATAATAGAAGAACAGATTTGGAATTTCAAGTAGGCGAGCATGCGTTCTTGAAGGTTTCACCTTTGAAAGGAGTTCGCAGGTTCAATATTCATGGCAAGTTGAGTCCCAGATTTATTGGCCCATTTGAGATTTTAGAAAGAGTGGGGGAAGTTGCCTACAGACTGGCATTACCACCCCAGTTGTCAGTTGTGCACAATGTTTTTCATGTGTCTATGTTATGAAAGTATGTGTACGACCCTGCGCATATCATTCAGCACACAGACCTTGAGTTGAAAGAAGACTTAACTTATGAAGAAAGACCCATCAAGATTCTAGACCGTAAGCAGCAGTAGCTCAGGAATCGGTCCATACCGATGGTAAAGATTCAGTGGAGTCGGCGTGGAACCGTAGAAGCCACTTGGGTGTCCGAAGAAGCTATCCAGATGTAGTACCCTGATTTATTTTAAGGTCAGTAATCCAAATTATCTCCGTTTATGAGAAGTGTAGTGAATTTGGGGACCAAATTTCTTAAAGTGGGGGAGGGTGTAGCACCCCGATAAATTATTAGATAAAAAAGGGGGAAATAAATAAGAAAGTCTATGGAAAATATGATCGAAAAAGTTGCAACCAATTTATAAAAATCTAGAAAAATTATAATGATGTAGAGGATGAAAAATTTAGACAATTTTTCTTTTACGGTAGACCCTAAATAAAATTATAAACAAGTCGAATTAATGGTATTATGGCTAAATCCACGTTTAACCTTATCGGACCTTAATCGCTAAATTCGAACCCCATTCTCGATCATTTAAGCCTAGATCGGACCCTTTTGGATGGCCATGATGTGTGGATTGTTTCCCCTCTATTTGCGCACCGAAACCTTAACCCTAGGCGTCCAATTTCGGGAGAGAAGGCAGCGGACTTGGTCAATCCACGTTTCCTACGCGCAACGCGTTGTGGGACTCTATCCAGCCCCCTCGATCGCTCCCAGATTTATTACCACTATAAAATCAACCCTTGGCCTAACGAGAAACCCTTGGATGCTGCGGAGGCCAGCGAGGAGCGAGGACGAGGGCGTATTCCGGTGATCTCTTGGGAAGGTTTTCTTATCGCAGCTGGCGACGTCATCCTCTTCCTTCTTCTTTTAAGGTAGGTTCTAGTGGACCAAACCTCAAGTAATATATACCATTGGAAGCGTCTCTGAGCCCTATTTCTTTTGATACCAAAAGCCCAATATTCTATTTTGTATAGTGCGAGTATTGCTAAGTTTAGTCGGAGCATGTCAGATTAGGGCACCGATCATGTTATCTGATAAGTGTGTATTTTTACATCTGAATTCATGATTCTACACACTTTTATGAGCTTAACTTATGATCAATATACATTTCTCACACTTACTGTTGTTTTTGAATCAAATGTTTAATTTTCTGAAATTAAATAAATTTTAATGATAATTTTTATGTATTTATGCAGGCACGTAATACGAGGAAAGCTCCAAGAAAAAGATAAAAAGGAAAATAAAATTATATGTTGAATGGGCCAAAAGCACGAGGATTGGTTCAAAAAGAAAAGAAAAAAAATTTAACAAAAAAAATAAATTTATTTACTATTTTTTAGAATTTTTCTAATAATATATAGATATATATATAGCTATATAGATATATATTTATATATATAATATATATAATAAAAAAATAAAATAAAAAAAAGATTCAAAACCCCCCGCCCCGCCCTTCCCGCCTTCGCCGCCCGCACGGGCGACGAGGCGAGAAGGGCGAAGGCGGGGGGGCTCGTGGCAAGCGAAAGAGGGCCCAAGGGGCCACGCGACAGCGGCGGGGGTCGTGGCGACGAGGTCGGCAGCCCGACAGGGTCCACGCGGCGAAGGCGGAGCGGAGGCGCGGGCGCGTGCGCCGCGTGCGACACGCGGCGAAGGCAGGCGAGGTCGGCGCATGGCGGGCCCACGGGCAGGCGGCCTAACCCAGTCGGCCGGTCGGTGCAACGCGCCGGCAGAGAGAAAATGAGAGAGAAAGAGAAGGAAAAGAAGGCCAAAAAAAATGCCAGAAAAATCCAAAAAAATTCCAGAAAAATTGAAAAAACGTGTGCAGCACATGCCAGCCCACATTTAGGTCAAAATTAGGTGCACTTGAGTTGTTTTACATGGGCAAGAAGAGTTTGTTACCCTATATAAGGGCTTCATTTGTAATGGAACAAGTAGTTAGAGGCCAAGGAAGAGATGTTAGGAGAGTAGAAATGTCACGCCCCGAGCGCGGAAGATACCCGGAGATGCGCGACGTGTCTATATCAATCATGTCAATCAGAGTGGTCGTGTATTCGACACAAAGACAGAGATGCGCAAAATAGCAAGATAACCCAATCCTTTATTTCATAATGGATAGACTATTACAAATCCAATACTCTGTTAAATAAAAAAAGGAAAAGAATACATAGTTGACTCAAGAAACTATAGAAAAGACTAGATGACACTTGGAGAATCTCTATCTCTTCACTCTTGACAATTCCCATCCGATTGACTTCCATCGTCGTCGGACTTACCTGAAAAGTACAAAGGGACAAACGGGATGAGCGAACGCTCAGTAGGAAATTATATCTCAAGTACTAGCAAGTGGTTTAAGTAATTACATTTTCATGGATGCAATAAAGCTATGCATGCTCGCATGAAACGACAAGATAGAGAGAATGTAATATCAAAGAAATAAGATGAACTTATCATGAACTTTTAACAAGATACAAGTTATTCAAGATATTCAAGCAAGCACGTTTAACAAGTCATGTCAAGAACTTTGGCTATCATGTATCAAGCAAGTAAATTACCCTTTTTCGGGCCACGCATTTCATGTAAAGTCAAGTACGATTCAAGTACAAGATGTGTGTGGAATGTCCAATCAAGCAAGTCAAGTACTCGGTATAATGCCAGATACCTTATCATTTTAACTCCCATGGGCACAAGTACTTTCGGGTGCTCCTCCCAGGACCAGATCGGGCCCTATATGCGCAGGCATTTATCATGTGTTTTGACATCCACTCTTGTTTATATAGCCAATATAGAATTTCAATAATCAAGCTTGTAGATACGTATGACAACATTGATAGAAAAGAGTCCAAAATATGACAAAGGACATAGAATGGCGATAATAACGGTATAATCACGAGTTCGATAAAACTAGGTAGAATATGGTTCCCTTAACTTAGGTACCATGACAAATCAATATGGACATTCTTTATATAGAATTGAGGTCCACATGAACATTAGATCAAGCAAGATACCCTCATTCTTATCATAGAATTGGGGTTTACAGGAATGACACGATATGGCATGATATCATCATCCCATCAAGAATTTCTTATGATATACTCTTTGTATAATCATAAGGGCCGGTATACCATGTTTTCTTTAGATTGACATGGCAAAAACTGTGTAATGGGTTTTTAGGGTACAACCAGCTCAGTCGGCCTTGAGGGAATCCAAGGCTACGAGGAGTCTTACGGAGGTCTCTATGACTAACTTGCTAGTCCAAAGGAACGGAATGTCCAATGGAGAGCTTGTATGTCAATGAGAGTTGAGTGTGATCGATAAATCAACATGAAACGTGGGACTATACTCACGGAGTGGAGAATAATGCCGATATATATATATATGTATAATATATAAACCATCGGTTAGCAAATCAGAGGAAAAATCAGTTTACAGTAAAATAACGACTTAGGTCAAGTCGTGTCTCAAGTAATTAACGCCTAACAGAAGGGCGTTTACATATGGTCCGTTTTGCAGAATTTTCAATAATCTCATTAATTTATGAAAAACACGCCCTTGTCTGGGGCGTTTTTCAAGTAACTAACGCCTAGTATCAGGGCGTTTATATATGTTCCGTTTCGCAGAATTTCATTATTTCAATAATTTATCTAAAACGCGCCTTTGGCAAGGGCGTTTCTTCAAGAGTTGACGACTACAGTAGCAGGCGTCCTTTTATTTACAATATTTATCAGAACATATTTATTTTCAGAAATTATCAAAAACCGCGCCCTTGGCAGGGGCGTTAATCATTAAATTCTTATTTTCACAGAATATATATTCCAGGATTTTAACAGATACGCGCCCTAGTAAGGGGCGTTTATTTTTAATTCACGCCCTGTGATGGGGCGTTACCAGATGGAAAACGACCTAATCTAGGTCGTGAATTCAAGAAATATCAGGAATTTACATGATCAGCAAGATTTACACGATAATCAAGGATAACAATATGACAGGAAAATTGGCAGGAAATTCAGATGCAGTATTTTAGATTTGATGTTTCATGTTTATTGACTTTTAACCGTTAACAATTTGCTTTCATGTAATTACATGGATAATCAGTTCTTAAGATTTACATGAAAGTAACGCCTGTGTACAGGGCGTCAAATGTGAAATTGACGACCGGGGCAGGGTCGTGTCTTGTAAATTAGCGCCCTAGTTTGGGGCGTGTATTTTATAGTCACGCCCTTGCTAAGGACGTTTCTTTCAAGAAATTAACAGAAAGTCGTTCAGAAACTATAATAAACCAAACCATGTATATGCATGATAATTATTGTACTGTATCAATTTAGTTTGGGCTACAGTGACTTGAGAAAATCCTACCTTTGTTGATATCTGGAGATGGAACACGTGAATGACTTGATAAGAAGAAAAATTAATTTGATGAAGATGATGGCGACGATGATCTTCACTCAGCCTGTAGGGGAAGAAAGGAGATGAAGAACGTTAGTTCTTCATACACTAGAAACAGAAAGAAAGGAATAAGAAGAACAGTTATGTTCTTCACTTACTGTCGCAGAGGCTTGAATCAAATAGGTTTAGGGTTTGTTCGATCAAGACTATTTATAGGATTTTGGACGTCCTGTTAGGGTTAGTGTTCTAGTGGAAGTAATACTTCTATGATAGAGTCATTACCACGTTTGAACTCTTTCTAATGCTTATCACTTACTCTGAATAAGTTCTGGGTTCGAACGGTTCACGAACTGAATTAACGCCTTAGGTAAGGGCGTATATTCTTAAAACGCGCCTAAGGGAGAGGCGTTCCTTGTTTAAAACACGCCCTTGTAGAGGACGCTTCTTTGGCCTGACTTTTATAAGTTCCGTCCCGTTACATGTAACGCCGTTAGGTACGTCGTGATTTATTTAAAACACGCCCAGGCAGAGGGCGTTTCTTTCACTTGCCCATTTTGGTCGCGTAAGAGGTGACGACCGTAGGTGTGGGCGTCCTTTCCTTATTCACGCCATGGGTAGAGGCGTTTCTTTATAAATTAACGCCTTAATAAGAGGCGTTATTTTTAATTTGTTTTATTTCGTCCAATTAACCCTATTCCTTTTATATATATTACTTCTGTAATATATGTTTTAATTTATTTCAATTATTCATTTATTAGGGTTGCTACACCCTCCCCCACTTAAAAAGAATTTGGTCCCCAAATTCAGTATATATATAATTATACACGCGGAGAGTGTAGGACATATACCTCTTAGAATAACTCGGGAAATCGTTTCTTCATAGATTCCTCGGTCTCCCATGTCGCTTCGCGTTCAGGATTCTTATTCCATTGCACCTTGATCATGGGAATAACCTTATTCCTTAGAGCTCGTATTTCTCGATCTAATATCTTCAAGGGCCTTTGTTCATATGTGAGATCTTTCTGGATCACCAGATCTCCATGCTCAATAATATGTGACGGATCGTGCACATACTTCTTCAACATAGATATGTGAAATACATTGTGTACCTCGGACAACTGAGGAGGCAACGCGATGCGATAAGCAACCTCGCCAACTCTTTCGAGTACCTCAAATGGTCCGATGAATCTTGGCGTAAGTTTGCCCTTAACACCAAATCTTCGTATGCCACGTCCAGGGGATATTCTATATGGTGCCTTTGAAACCGGACCAGCACCAGGGACTAAGTCGATGGTAAAGGCCACATCTCTTTGCGGGGGTAATCCCGGCAATTCCTCCGGAAATACGTCTGGGAATTCTCGTACTACTTGAACGTCTTCTATCTTGGTTTCCTTAGCTTCTTTATTAGTGACAAAAGCAAGGAAGGATACACATCCTTTCCTGACGAGCTTGCTTGCTCGAAGAGCCGAAATAAGAGGGGATTTGCTTCGACTCTTAGGACTAGTATAAGTCAGTTCTGGAAATTCTTTGAAAACAATCTTGCTATTACGGCAATCAACCGTTGCCTGGTACTTAGATAACCAATCTGCTCCTAGTATAACATCATATTCTTTTAGATCTAAGCAGATAAGATCAATAGGAAAATTCTTTCCTCGAACCAACACCTCACAGTTTTGGTAATGATGCGTGATATCCGTCTCGTTTCCGAGAGGAGTAGACAATATTATCTTCATCCATTCTGGTTCTAGAGGTAATGGGTCAGCAAACTTCTTGGAAATAATGGAATGCGATGCACCTGTATCAAATAAGACATGTGCATATTTGGAACAAATTTTTAATGTACCTTCCACCAATCCGCCTTCTTCTTCTGGTTCGGTCTCTTGGATTGCATGAAGACGCGCGTTCCTTGTCACTGGGCGTTTACCCTCACCATCTTGGTCATTCATTAATGGACAATCGGGAATCCGATGTCCACGACTCCCACAACGGAGACATGCTCCTAATTTCCTCCAGCATTCTTCTATTTTGTGACCAGCCTTGTCACAATGCTTGCATACTACGTTTGAAGGGGTAGTGGTGATAGAGAAAGGCTTGGATTTCTTGTACTTCTGATCTTGAGAGGAAGAACCTCCATTATTGGGCCTCTTCTTAAAGTTGGGTTTAAAAGAACCCGAACTTGTGACTTGCTCCTTTTTGTCTTTCCCACGGATCCTATCAGATAGTTCCGTGGCATCTTCAAGCAACTGAGCTCGGCGCACTATTTCAGTATAAACTTGAATATCCATAGGCGCCAGTTGAGTAATGTAGTGGGGCCTAAGCCCATTAAGAAATCTACGGGCTTTCATCTTTTCCGTGCCAATTAAATGCTTAGCATATCTAGACAGTCTAGAGAACTGTGCTTCATAATCAGCCACCGATAAAGATCTTTGCTTTAATGCGGCAAATTCGGCGGCCTTCCTTTCCTGGACCCTATCAGAGAAATATTTGGCGTTGAAATATTCAACGAATTCACCCCATGTAACTTGAGTTGGGTCAATAGTAGCTTCAATCGACTCCCACCAGCATCTAGCATCCTTTTCTAACTGGAAAGTAGCTAATAAGACTTTGTCCTGATCCGTGCATTGCATGACACGGAATATACGTTCAATCTCCCGAACCCAATGCTCGGCATCGTCTGGATCGGTCGATCCAATGAACTTCGGGGGATTCATATTCTTGAATGCTTGGTGTAAGCTTCCAGCTCGTGGAGCACCACCTTGTGCTACCTGTTGTAGCACTTGGGTCATCCCTTGAAGGGTACGCTGCACGTTGCGCCATTGAGCACGTTCGGCAGCCATTATCCTACAATTACAATAGCTATGTTAGTATTATGTCACTATAATCTTATAAAGGACTCATTGATCATTTAACCCTTGGTTCTACCCACTCTCACTTGGTTAAAGGTTTTGAAACCTGTCCTTGGACTTGGGTTTCCTAGGAATTGAATACCTTAGGCTCTGATACCACAAAGACTGTCACGCCCCGAGCGCAGAAGATACCCGGAGATGCGCGACGTGTCTATATCAATCATGTCAATCAGAGTGGTCGTGTATTCGACACAAAGACAGAGATGCGCAAAATAGCAAGATAACCCAATCCTTTATTTCATAATGGATAGACTATTACAAATCCAATACTCTGTTAAATAAAAAAAGGAAAAGAATACATAGTTGACTCAAGAAACTATAGAAAAGACTAGATGACACTTGGAGAATCTCTATCTCTTCACTCTTGACAATTCCCATCCGATTGACTTCCATCGTCGTCGGACTTACCTGAAAAGTACAAAGGGACAAACGGGATGAGCGAACGCTCAGTAGGAAATTATATCTCAAGTACTAGCAAGTGGTTTAAGTAATTACATTTTCATGGATGCAATAAAGCTATGCATGCTCGCATGAAACGACAAGATAGAGAGAATGTAATATCAAAGAAATAAGATGAACTTATCATGAACTTTCAACAAGATACAAGTTATTCAAGATATTCAAGCAAGCACGTTTAACAAGTCATGTCAAGAACTTTGGCTATCATGTATCAAGCAAGTAAATTACCCTTTTTCGGGCCACGCATTTCATGTAAAGTCAAGTACGATTCAAGTACAAGATGTGTGTGGAATGTCCAATCAAGCAAGTCAAGTACTCGGTATAATGCCAGATACCTTATCATTTTAACTCCCATGGGCACAAGTACTTTCGGGTGCTCCTCCCAGGACCAGATCGGGCCCTATATGCGCAGGCATTTATCATGTGTTTTGACATCCACTCTTGTTTATATAGCCAATATAGAATTTCAATAATCAAGCTTGTAGATACGTATGACAACTTTGATAGAAAAGAGTCCAAAATATGACAAAGGACATAGAATGGCGATAATAACGGTATAATCACGAGTTCGATAAAACTAGGTAGAATATGGTTCCCTTAACTTAGGTACCATGACAAATCAATATGGACATTCTTTATATAGAATTGAGGTCCACATGAACATTAGATCAAGCAAGATACCCTCATTCTTATCATAGAATTGGGGTTTACAGGAATGACACGATATGGCATGATATCATCATCCCATCAAGAATTTCTTATGATATACTCTTTGTATAATCATAAGGGCCGGTATACCATGTTTTCTTTAGATTGACATGGCAAAAACTGTGTAATGGGTTTTTAGGGTACAACCAGCTCAGTCGGCCTTGAGGGAATCCAAGGCTACGAGGAGTCTTACGGAGGTCTCTATGACTAACTTGCTAGTCCAAAGGAACGGAATGTCCAATGGAGAGCTTGTATGTCAATGAGAGTTGAGTGTGATCGATAAATCAACATGAAACGTGGGACTATACTCACGGAGTGGAGAATAATGCCGATATATATATATATGTATAATATATAAACCATCGGTTAGCAAATCAGAGGAAAAATCAGTTTACAGTAAAATAACGACTTAGGTCAAGTCGTGTCTCAAGTAATTAACGCCTAACAGAAGGGCGTTTACATATGGTCCGTTTTGCAGAATTTTCAATAATCTCATTAATTTATGAAAAACACGCCCTTGTCTGGGGCGTTTTTCAAGTAACTAACGCCTAGTATCAGGGCGTTTATATATGTTCCGTTTCGCAGAATTTCATTATTTCAATAATTTATCTAAAACGCGCCTTTGGCAAGGGCGTTTCTTCAAGAGTTGACGACTACAGTAGCAGGCGTCCTTTTATTTACAATATTTATCAGAACATATTTATTTTCAGAAATTATCAAAAACCGCGCCCTTGGCAGGGGCGTTAATCATTAAATTCTTATTTTCACAGAATATATATTCCAGGATTTTAACAGATACGCGCCCTAGTAAGGGGCGTTTATTTTTAATTCACGCCCTGTGATGGGGCGTTACCAGATGGAAAACGACCTAATCTAGGTCGTGAATTCAAGAAATATCAGGAATTTACATGATCAGCAAGATTTACACGATAATCAAGGATAACAATATGACAGGAAAATTGGCAGGAAATTCAGATGCAGTATTTTAGATTTGATGTTTCATGTTTATTGACTTTTAACCGTTAACAATTTGCTTTCATGTAATTACATGGATAATCAGTTCTTAAGATTTACATGAAAGTAACGCCTGTGTACAGGGCGTCAAATGTGAAATTGACGACCGGGGCAGGGTCGTGTCTTGTAAATTAGCGCCCTAGTTTGGGGCGTGTATTTTATAGTCACGCCCTTGCTAAGGACGTTTCTTTCAAGAAATTAACAGAAAGTCGTTCAGAAACTATAATAAACCAAACCATGTATATGCATGATAATTATTGTACTGTATCAATTTAGTTTGGGCTACAGTGACTTGAGAAAATCCTACCTTTGTTGATATCTGGAGATGGAACACGTGAATGACTTGATAAGAAGAAAAATTAATTTGATGAAGATGATGGCGACGATGATCTTCACTCAGCCTGTAGGGGAAGAAAGGAGATGAAGAACGTTAGTTCTTCATACACTAGAAACAGAAAGAAAGGAATAAGAAGAACAGTTATGTTCTTCACTTACTGTCGCAGAGGCTTGAATCAAATAGGTTTAGGGTTTGTTCGATCAAGACTATTTATAGGATTTTGGACGTCCTGTTAGGGTTAGTGTTCTAGTGGAAGTAATACTTCTATGATAGAGTCATTACCACGTTTGAACTCTTTCTAATGCTTATCACTTACTCTGAATAAGTTCTGGGTTCGAACGGTTCACGAACTGAATTAACGCCTTAGGTAAGGGCGTATATTCTTAAAAAGCGCCTAAGGGAGAGGCGTTCCTTGTTTAAAACACGCCCTTGTAGAGGACGCTTCTTTGGCCTGACTTTTATAAGTTCCGTCCCGTTACATGTAACGCCGTTAGGTACGTCGTGATTTATTTAAAACACGCCCAGGCAGAGGGCGTTTCTTTCACTTGCCCATTTTGGTCGCGTAAGAGGTGACGACCGTAGGTGTGGGCGTCCTTTCCTTATTCACGCCATGGGTAGAGGCGTTTCTTTATAAATTAACGCCTTAATAAGAGGCGTTATTTTTAATTTGTTTTATTTCGTCCAATTAACCCTATTCCTTTTATATATATTACTTCTGTAATATATGTTTTAATTTACTTCAATTATTCATTTATTAGGGTTGCTACAAGAAAGCTATGGGTCATTTGTAATGTAAGTTTGTTCTTTGTATTTCTGAAGTTGGTGATTGTAGGAGTGCTGTTTTGTAAGCTTTTGATATCAAGATTGTAAGTTGAAGTTATTTCAATACAAGTTTGGTTTTGGAATTCAGTCTTTTCTTAACCTCATTTCTCATTGTTATGATCTTCATTTCAATTTGAGTTCTTCATGAAAGTTGTTCATTTTCAAGTGTTCTTCAACTTCTATGTTTAACATTTCTTCAAATTCTTCCTAATTCATAGAGTTATTACCCGTTTTCTTAAGTGCTATTTTATGTGATTACTGTTCATCTGAGTTAATACCTTCTGCCATTTCTTCATTTTGAAGCCTTTCCCATCTTACTTTTACTCTGAGTTCTTCATGAAAGTTGTTCCTTACTTGTAGATCTAAGTTTTGTTCTTCTATCACTTCTCCAAATTCTGCTTATTTTGTGTGTTAGAATTAATTTTTCAACGTTCTGATTTTTGCTCTGTTATTGTTCATCCGAACCAATAGGTCATAGTTTTTCAAGTTTTTCATTATCTTCCTTTCATTTTCTATTTCTGTGTTCTTCATAAAAGTTCTTCATCTTTTCATTCTCTACAACTTTTATGTTTTCCATTTCTTCTAATTCCATCTAGATTTCACGTTATTCTTTTCCTTCCAACCCCATGTTTTCAACAAAATTCTGATGTATTTTCAAGTTATGTTTGTTTCTATTTACATTTCTTCATAAGTTCTTCAATCACACCCGAAGCGGTAAGTCATCTTCGAATCATCTCACGGCATCGACTTCCAAGGTAGAGCGGTCTTCATCAAAGGCTCGGCAAGGAAACGACGGCGTCCTTCAATTGGCTAATTATTCCTTTACTTTTCTCTTGATATTTAAAGTTGTAATTTCA
Source organism: Amorphophallus konjac (assembly GCA_022559845.1). Classification (NCBI taxonomy): domain Eukaryota; kingdom Viridiplantae; phylum Streptophyta; class Magnoliopsida; order Alismatales; family Araceae; genus Amorphophallus; species Amorphophallus konjac. The sequence continues at coordinate 199,023,031 of CM040122.1, read as the reverse complement.
TTCCACTTAGTGATAATCGCACTCCATGAACAAAATTTATGTTTTCAAGCATAAGGGTATTTCCAACTTGAGCTAAAATCAAATATTCTCTCCCCATGGGATCGACCCGTATTCACCACTGTACTCGTATTTTCAAAATCATTCGAGTGAGTGAGTGCGGTTATAAATTTTAAAATTTGTGTGGCACGGCATTTTTAAACGACGACTGTCGAAAGCATCAAAGTTTTGACGCCGTTACCGGGGAAGGAATTTTTGCAAGTTGGGATATTCTTATGTTTGATGTGTAATTTGTATATTGATTTTGCTATTTTTACTTGTGCAGGAAAAAGAAAAAAAAAAGAGTCAGAACATCAAGGAAAGAGGAAAATCGGACCTGAAGTCCTCAGAAAATGAGGCATCGTTAAAAGCTCGGAAGCATCGCTAAAGAGTAGAAACGTCGGAACAGGTTCTGTTTTTCCAATTTCTGAAAAATCTCTACAAAAATTTGAAAAATTCTTCAAAACTCTATAAAAAATCAAAAACATGAAAACAAAAGACATTTTTATTCTGGCTAGATAGGTTCATTAATTAAAAACTAAAAAAAATTACTTACACCAAAATAAAAAAATCATTCCAAGATTAGAAACCACACAATATTTTCTAGGTCATGCATCATTTAGCATAGAATTTTCATTTGTTTAATTCCTGTCGTTGCATATTGAAGATTACGAGGGGCAAGGTACGTTCTACTCATCCTTTTCAGGCATGCATAGTGCATAAAGAACCCCTTGTTTGAAATTGTGGTGTGCATTTCATTTCAAAATATTTGAAGGGCAACACCCCTAACAACATAAGGTGGGGATTTCATCACCCTTCCTTAGCCCGCAAACCACAGTTCCCTTGCATCTCTGCATTACCTAGGCCTTAATAAAAGTCAGTAGACGTTGGCTCTAGGATCACACTGTGGTTCTTGTGTTATCTGAGTTTACCCTCTTATGAAAATCGGTGCCTAAGGTAAGACGGTCGGATGGCAAACGCCTTAAGCGGGTTAGTGGTTTGGCATAATTAGGTCCCTACGAAAGTAGGAGGTACCTCCCACTTCCCCACCCCTTACCTGGCTGGTGGACATATTGAGGGTGAACTTCAGTTTCACTTTAATCATTTTGTGAAACCTCATTTATAGATTTAGGACACATTTAAGTCATTAGGGTCATTTGTGTGAAAAATTGTTTGTGTTTGCCTAAATACAAAATAAAACAAAAATAAAAGCATTTTTTTCTCTTTCTTCGTCATAGTATGTCAATATAAAACACAAAAAAAAATCATCATAAAACAATTTTCTCTCTCATTTTGGCCTAGTTTATGCACGGTAGGAGATCCCTACACCCATCTTTACTAGGACCTATAAGAGAGATTGAGAGGTTAGTGCATTCTAAAACCCACCATCAACCTAACCTCATGGCGGACCAAAACTAAAATCAGCTAATTCCACAAGCTGCTCCCAAGCAAATGAAGGAATATTTTCTTCCCAATCAATATAAACCTTCATTTTATACCCAAGCACCACAAAATCAAGCAGCTCAATACGAAATCAAGTCCAGCACAATACAAATGTTGCCGTCTTTCTATGGCAATACCAATGAGGATCCCTATAGGCATCTGGATGAGTTCTTCCAGATATGTTCAACTGTGAAAATCCCCAATTTTTCAGATGATGCTCTCAGGCTAACCCTTTTCCCATTCTCTCTTAAAGATAAAGCCAAGTATTGGTTAGGAGCCTTGAGTAAACCCATCAAAACATGGGCAGAAATGCAAAAGGAATTCCTAAAGAAATTCTACCCCATAGGGCGAACCAATACCATGAGGAGAGCTATAACTGGATTTTCACAAAACCCTAGAGAACAATCCATGAGGCGTGGGATAGGTTGAATGATTTGTTACGGAAATGCCCTCATCATGGTTTGTCGAGATGGCAAATAGTTCAAGCATTCTATGAGGGATTGACGAATAGTTACTGTCAAATGGTGGATGCATCTTGTGGGGGAGCTTTTATGAGTAAAAGAGAGGATGAGGCTTATGACTTGTTTGAAATGCTGAGTGAAAATTCAATCAGTCATGCCTCACTTTCATCCTATGAGAGAATGGTGGGACCAGCTAAGAAGGGTGGGCTGTATGAAGTGAAGAGCCACGGTGAGCATGAGAATAGGATGGATATCAATGCCTTAACTCAGAAACTGAACAAAATAGAATTGTTGGCACAAAAGATAGAAAATGTTGATCTTGTTGCCCAAAAGCTAGATCAATTTCTATCAAGGCAAGAAACTTCATCTTTAGGTCCTCGACCTCAACCATTCTCAGCTCCCAATTATGACGAGATCTGTGCTCTTTGCTCTAGCATTGATCATGTGGTAACTGATTGCCCTACTGCGGCCCAACTTCCCCCATTCATTCAAGAACAAATCTTCGCTGCTCAAGGTATTTCTAAGCCACCTTATGATCCTCACTCAAACACCTATAATCCAGGCTGGAGAAATCACCCAAATTTCTCTTGGAAATCCCAACAAGGTTCATCTTCCCACACTAATCCCTCGTTCCAAAAATAGCAATTCCAAGCTCCAGTCCAATCTCACCAACAGTATCAATATCCTTTTCACCAAACTCATCAAAATTTCTCACAAACCAGTGCACCTTTTTCACAACAATCCCAACACTCATCACATTATTCTCAAGCCCCGTATCAGCAATCTCAATTTTCTCAGGGCCAGTACCATCACTATCCATCCAACAGATCCAATCAAGTCCCCTTCCAACCTCCTCCTCAATTTCTGCAGTCAAATTTTGATGAAAAGTTTGACCGACTCCAACAACTCATTTTTTCTCCGCAGCAATCCATTGCTAAGTTGGAAGGTCAAATCGGGCAAATAGCAGCAGGAAATGTTCGGAGAGAGGTAGGTCAGCTTCCTACCCAGCCAGTAGCTAATCCGAGGAACCAACCTCCAGGCTTCCCTCAAAGAGCTCCTATTCTCCCTCAGTCAAACCAACCTCAGCCTCCTCCTCCTATGGGCCCCCAATTGGAGAATGCTAAGGCAATCTCTTCTCTTAGGAGCGGGAAAGTTTTCGATGACCCTTACAAGGCTAAGGGCGTTGGTAGTAGTTCGGGCCAAGAGGCCCGAGAGGAGAATGAGGAGGAAGAAGAACCCATGATTGTTAAAGAGAAGCCGATGGATGGAAAGAAGAGGCTGGATAAAAGAAAGGCGAAACTTGATGAAGGACCCCCAGATTATGAGCCTAAGGCCCCTTTTCCTGATGCTTTAAAGCCGAAAGCTCCCAAGAAACCACCAGTACATCAGGAAGAATTAGTGGAATTGTTAAAACAAGTGAATATCAATATTCCACTTTTAGATGCCATCAAGCATGTGCCGGTATATGCAAAGTTTTTGAAAGAGCTTTACACTCCGAGGAGGGAGCCAAGGGCGGCAACTCAAAAGGTCCGTTTGTCGGAGGATGTGAGTGCCGTGGTAATGAATCATTTGTCGAGAAAGTTGAAGGACCCCGGAGCCCCCTTGATCTCATGTGATATAGGTGGAGTCACCTTTGATCGAGCTTTGCTCGACTTAGGTGCTAGCGTAAATCTTTTATCCACCTTTATCTATGAGCAATTTGATCTGGGTGAGTTGAAACCAACATCTATCATCCTTCAATTGGCCGATAGATCAGTGAAAACACCAAGAGGTCTGTTGGAGGATGTAATTGTGAAAGTGCATGATTGTTACTTCCCGGTGGATTTTTTCATTTTGGATATGGCCTCGTCCCAGGATCTTAAACATATGCCTATTATTTTGGGACGCCCCTTTTTAGCTACAGCTAAGGCCAATATAAATTGTGCCACGGGAATGATGGACATATCATTTGGAGGAGAGAAAATTGCATTGAATGTTTTCAAAGCTTCTCAATACCCGGACCTTGAAGAAGAATGTAATGTTGTTGATATTTTTGTGTTGAGTGATGAAAGTCCGGATGCAATCAAGGACACCCTAGAAGAGGGTAGTATGCTGCAGGATTCTCCTCTCTCTCTCACACCCTGGTCTAGGGTAGAGTCACTCCCTCCACTGCAATCTGAACCTGCACTTCCATCCCTGGATCAGCCACCTACTCTTGAATTGAAGCCTCTGCCGGACTCTCTTAAGTATGCTTATCTGGGTCCTGACCAAACTTTGCTTGTCATTATATCCTCCAACCTCACTTCCGATCAGGAATCTAAAGTTTTAGATGTCCTTAAGGAACATAGGGGGGCCATAGGTTGGTCGGTGGCAGATCTCAAGGGCATTAGTCCGGACGTTTGTATGCACCACATCTATTTGGAGGACAATGCTAAGCCGAGTAGGGAGATGCAACGCCGGCTGAATCCGCACATGAAAGAAGAGGTCAAGCAGGAGGTAGTGAAGTGGCTAGATGTTGGGATTATATATCCCATTTCTGATAGTAAGTGGGTTAGCCCTACACAAGTTGTTCCCAAGAAATCTGGGCTGACCGTTACTAAAAATGAGAAAGGTGAGGAGGTGGCCATGAGATTACAAACGGGATGGAGAATCTGTATTGATTACACAAAATTGAACTCTATGACAAAGAAGGATCATTTCCCTCTCCCGTTTCTTGATCAAATTTTGGAGAAATTGGCTGGGCAAAAATACTTTTGCTTTTTGGATGGATACTCTGGGTACAATCAAGTTGCCGTTTACCCGGAGGATCAAGAGAAAGCTACATTCACGTGTCCTTATGGCACGTTTGCTTTCAGGAGAATGCCGTTTGGGCTTTGCAATGCCCCTGCCACCTTTCAGCGGTGCATGATGGCAATATTTTTTGAAATGGTGGGAGAATTTTTAGAAATTTTCATGGATGATTTCTCCGTTTTCGGAGACTCATTTGATAATTGTTTAAAGAATTTGCAAAAAGTGTTGGCCTGATGTATTGCATCTAATCTGGTGCTTAGTTGGGAGAAAATCCATTTTATGGTCCAAAAAGGGATTGTTTTAGGCCATGTCATTTCCGAGAGGGGGATAGAAGTAGACAAGCCTAAGGTCGATCTGATTTCCAATCTTCCTCCCCCTTCATTTGTCAGGCAAATCCGATCTTTCCTTGGCCATGCGGGTTTTTATAGAAGATTCATTCAGAACTTCTCTTCCATCACTCGCCCGCTCACAAAGTTGCTAGCCAAGGACACTCCCTTCAATCTAGATGAGTCGTGTCTTGAGGCCTTCCATTCTTTGAAGGCACCTCTGACCCAAGCTCCGATTCTTCAATCCCCAGATTGGTCACTGGCTTTCGAAATCATGTGTGATGCCTCGGACTACGCCATCGGAGCTGTCCTGGGGCAACGAATTGATAAGAAACCTGTGGTGATATATTATGTGAGTCGCACTCTCGGAGATGCTCAAATGAATTACACCACCACAGAAAAGGAACTTTTGGCAGTTGTTTTTGCCCTAGAGAAATTCTGATCATATCTTTTGGGGGCCAAAGTTATTGTGTATTCTGATCACGCCGCTTTGAGGTACTTACTCACCAAGAAGGATGCTAAACCCCAGCTGATTAGATGGATTCTGTTATTGCAAGAGTTTGATCTAGAAATCAAAGATAAGAAGAGGTTAGAAAATGTTGTGGCTGATCATTTATCCCGAATAGTGATACCTGAGAGTGCTCCAATGTCTGATTCTTTTCCTGATGAACAACTGTTGTCTATCACCTCTACCCCCTGGTATGCTCATATTGTCAACTTCTTGGCAGTACGACAGATCCCAGTTGGGTGGTCTAAGTATGAAAAGGACCACTTCTTTGCCAAACTCAAACACTATTTTTGGGAGGACCCGGAATTGTTTCATATGGGTCCAGATCAGATCATCTGAAGATGTGTCCCCGAGGATGAGCAACAATCTGTCCTGAATTTTTGTCACACTCTCGCTTGTGGGGGGACACTTTTCAGGAAAGAAAACTACGGCTAAGGTGTTACAAAGTGGATTTTATTGGCCCACATTATTCAAGGATGCTTATGAATTTTCAAAACATGTCTGAGGTGTCAAGCTGTGGGCAATATTTCGAAGAGAGATATGATGCCGCTAAATCCCATTCTTGTAGTGGAAATATTTGATGTTTGGGGTATTGATTTCATGGGACCGTTTCCACCATCCTTTGGCAATGAATACATTTTGGTGGCGGTCGATTATGTTTCAAAGTGGATTGAAGCAATAGCCACAAGGACCAATAATCATAAGGTGGTCATGAAATTTGTTCGCAAGAACATTTTTTCCAGATTTGGCTGTCCGAGGGCTATCATTAGTGATGGGCGTTCGCATTTCACTCACTCCCAATTTCGAGCTTTGCTCAAGAAATATGGGATCACCCATAAAATTGCCACCCCCTATCATCCCCAAACTAGTGGCCAGGTGGAAGTATCCAACAGAGAGATTAAGAACATTCTACACAAGACAGTTCGACCGGATAGGAAAGACTGGTCTGAGCGACTAGATGATGCACTATGGGCCTACAGAACTGCGTTCAAAACCCCTATTGGTATGTCACCCTACCGCCTCATCTTTGGTAAAGCCTGCCACCTACCTGTCGAGCTTGAACATAGAGCTTACTGGGCAATTAAGCAAGTCAATTTTGACTTAACTCACGCTGGCGCCCAACGGGTTCTTCAACTCCATGAACTGAAGGAGCTAAGAAATGAAGCCTATGAAAATTCTAAGATTTATAAAGCTAAAACCAAGGCTTTTCACGATCAGCATATTCATAGAAAAACTTTTCATGAAAATCAAAAGGTTTGGCTTTTTAACTCACTGCTCCGTTTGTTCCCTGGAAAATTGAAATCAAGATGTGATGGACCGTTCATAGTTGTTAAGGCATTTGACCATGGAGCCGTCAAAATTTTGAATCCCCAAAATGGTCATATCTTTACTGTTAACGGTCAAAGGTTGAAACCCTACTTTGAAAATGAGCTGTTGTCACCTAAGGACTCCATAACATTACGTGATCAGGAGTAACTTTCTTTTAAGCTTTCCTGCGTCTGGCTGAAGACGGTAAACTTAGCGCTTTTTGGGAGGCAGCCCAACGTTTTCATAGTTTGGTGTGCTAATAAATACTTTTTGGGAGGCGACCCAATATTTTATGATTTGATTTCTTTTAGTGTGTTTGTTTTTCAGTTGTCAGGCCACAACGTAATGAAGCCCTCGTCACTTTCACCCCGACCATCAGGTTGTATCCTTCCATCCCACCCTTATTACCTGTTTAATTGTTCTCTGATCTTTCTCATACTTATGCCATTGAGGACAATGTCATTTAAGTTGGGGGGGGAGATCAAATAAAGATCAAATAAAAAAAAATATTTTTCTTGCTATTTTGTACTTTTGTATTGTCACGCTAAACAACAGTTTTCCCCGAGTTGATGTTTCTGGATTCATGTCTCATGAAAAGTCATTCTGGAATAGAAACGACTAGGAAAAGGATGATGGATAATTTCTTTAAGCTAGCACTGGAAAACTGATTTAAGAATCTCTTTAAAGTTCAGATGCACTTTAAAAAATGAAAATCACGTTGCACGCTAATGAAACAAGTAGGACAAGCCTTCTGCTATTTTGGGTATGTGTCGGATATTCTGCATTTCTTGAAAAAGAGATTCGTTATAAGCTTTCTACCATATAAAATTATGAGAAAAAAATACCATAAAAAATGCTCCGATTCTGAGTAACCGGGCCTACTTCACCTAAGAAGTGTTGAGGTTCGCGTCAAAAGGAAAAGGGAACTTGGATCTGTGGAACCGGGCCTACTTCACCTAAGACGTGTTGAGGTTCGTGTAAAACAGTGAAGGGTAGTGCAGCATCATGTGTGTAGAAAAAAAAAGAAAAGAAAAAAGAAAAAGGAAAAGAAAAAAAATATATATATAGTGATCCCAAAAGGGACATAGCAATAAGGCAGACAAAAAGCTAGTGTGCTGAACACTCTGAGTAAGAAGTGCAGAATTGAAAGGCATTTGTTCGGAATAGCAACTGGATGATGCAATTGTCTCTACTGTGAATTTAGTATTCCACTTGCACAAGTGCTACTGAATTTTGATTAGAATTCTTGATCATGTTCCTAAGGCTAGTCGGTGGTAATTATTCCAGAGTCCTGATCTTTAGTTAACTCTATGAAAGATGATCTAGCAATAAGGCATGGATAATATTAACTCTTGTTGGTCCTGAATTTTTCATTAATTACATTGCTAAAGGACTAGCAATGAGTAAGTTGGGGGGTGTGATAAGTGTGTATTTTTACATCTGAATTCATGATTCTACACACTTTTATGAGCTTAAATTATGATCAATATACATTTCTCACACTTACTGTTGTTTTTGAATCAAATGTTTAATTTTCTGAAATTAAATAAATTTTAATGATACTTTTTATGTATTTATGCAGGCACGTAATACGAGGAAAGCTCCAAGAAAAAGATAAAAAGGAAAATAAAATTATATGTTGAATGGGCCAAAAGCCCGAGGATTGGTTCAAAAAGAAAAGAAAAAAATTTTAACAAAAAAAATAAATTTATTTACTATTTTTTAGAATTTTTATAATAATATATAGATATATATATAGCTATATAGATATATATATTTATATATATAATATATATAATAAAAAAATAAAATAAAAAAAAGATTCAAAACCGCCCTTCCCGCCTTCGTCGCCCGCACGGGCGACGAGGCGAGAAGGGCGAAGGCGGGGGGGGGCTCGTGGCACGCGAAAGAGGGCCCAAGGGGCCACGCGACAGCGGCGGGGGTCGTGGCGACGAGGTCGGCAGCCCGACAGGGTCCACGCGGCGAAGGCGGAGCGGAGGAGCGGGGGCGTGCGACACGCGGCGAAGGCAGGCGAGGTCGGCGCATGGCGGGCCCACGGGCAGGCGGCCTAACCCAGTCGGCCGGTCGGCGCAACGCGCCGGCAGAGAGAAAATGAGAGAGAAAGAGAAGGAAAAGAAGGCCAAAAAAAATGCCAGAAAAATCAGAAAAAATTCCAGAAAAATTGAAAAAATGTGTGCAGCACATGCCAGCCCACATTTAGGTCAAAATTAGGTGCACTTGAGTTGTTTTACATGGGCAAGAAGAGTTTGTTACCCTATATAAGGGCTTCATTTGTAATGGAACAAGTAGTTAGAGGCCAAGGAAGAGATGTTAGGAGAGTAGGAAGCTATGGGTCATTTGTAATGTAAGTTTGTTCTTTGTATTTCTGAAGTTGGTGATTGTAGGAGTGGTGTTTTGTAAGCTTTTGATGTCAAGATTGTAAGTTGAAGTTATTTCAATACAAGTTTGGTTTTGAAATTCAGTCTTTTCTTAACCTCATTTCTCATTGTTGTGATCTTCATTTCAATTTGAGTTCTTCACGAAAGTTGTTCATTTTCAAGTGTTCTTCAACTTCTATGTTTAGCATTTCTTCAAATTCTTCCTAATTCATAGAGTTATTACACGTTTTCTTAAGTGCTATTTTATGTGATTACTGTTCATCCGAGTTAATATCTTCTGCCATTTCTTCATGTTGAAGCCTTTCCCATCTTACTTTTACTCTGAGTTCTTCATGAAAGTTGTTCCTTACTTTTAGATCTAAGTTTTGTTCTTCTACCACTTCTCCAAATTCTGCTTATTTTGTGTGTTAGAATTAACTTTTCAACGTTCTGATTTTTGCTCTGTTACTGTTCATCCAAACCAATAGGTCATAGTTTTGTAAGTTGTTCATTGTCTTCCTTTCATTTTCTGTTTCTGTGTTCTTTATAAAAGTTCTTCATCTTTTCATTCTCTACAACTTTCATGTTTTCCATTTCTTCTAATTCCATCTAGATTTCATGTTATTCTTTTCCTTCCAACCCCATATTTTCAACAAAATTCTGATGTATTTTCAAGTTATGTTTGTTTCTATTTACATTTCTTCATAAGTTCTTCAATCACACCCGAAGCGGTAAGTCATCTTCGAATCATCTCACGGCGTCGACTTCTAAGGCAGAGCGGTCTTCATCAAAGGCTCGGTAAGGAAACAACGGCGTCCTTCAATTGGCTAATTATTCCTTTACTTTTCTCTTGATATTTAAAGTTGTAGTTTCATTCCACTTAGTGATAATCGCACTCCATGAACAAAATTTGTGTTTTCAAGCATAAGGGTATTTTCAACTTGAGCTAAAATTAAATATTCTCTCCCCGTGGGATCGACCCGTATTCACCACTGTACTCGTATTTTCAAAATCATTCGAGTGAGTGAGTGCGGTTATAAATTTTAAAATTTGTGTGGCACGGCATTTTTAAACGACGACTGTCGAAAGCATCATTATCCCCCTTTATCTCGATTGACTGTTAGGTTAGCATGCTCTAAAATTTAATTAAATCATGTTGTAATGTGCCCTTTTTGTCCCCTTTCTGGTGTTAGCTTTTTGTCCAATTTTCATGCACCACACCAAGTTAATTTGATGTTACAATTGAAGTCTCTCGGAGTCAGCGGAGGTCGGATGAGGCATCCCGTATACGGTCCTTTCATAGACCGCTTATGCTTCTGGCAGTCTCGCGACAAACCGTTTTCCCCTTTCTAGATTCTGAACCCCTTTTTGACAAAAATGGCCCCTCGATAGACCGCAAGGTCAGGGTTAGTGGCCCTGTGAACGACCGTTTATATGTACAGTTTGAGTTACAATTGTTTCATCATATCTTGTTTATCTATCTTGAGTAGGGTGGAAACTCACTAAATCAAACAGAACTTATGGAATAATTTTGATAATTGTTGAACTACGAGCATGATTGCCAGCGTCCTTTCATCCCCCTTTTCATTCAGTTGTATCATCTTGACTATTTCTTGAATGGGTATATACGTCGCTTGAATTAAAAGATTTCTCTCTTTGGATTAATTGTTAGGTTTTGTTTGACAGTCATTCCACTCCGATGGTGTTGACTGACCACCATACATTCATTTGATGTTTCATTAGCCCTTAATTCTTGTAATAGTTGGGACTCTCCGTCGGATATTCCTTCCGTCAGACTAGGACCTCTATTATGAGACCTCCGTAAGCCCCCGTGAGCCTGGGATTCCCACTAGGACGCTGGGCAGGTTGTACCTCAAGTCCTGCACCTGTTAACTCGACCGGATCGCTTGTTTGCCTCTATCCAGATTCGCGGCCCACATGGGACCGTTTGAGTCCTCACGTGGCCTGAATCTGACTGTTTAATCCCCTTGAGCGGCTTGTTTGAGACCGCGTATTACTGGCTAAGTGCCAGGTCTTGCTGGTCGATTGTCCTTGATCTTCCTTCGACCTAGCAATTTCAGTCGACTCCTCTAGCCTAGCTTTGCCCAATTGGTACGCGGTTCTCCCTAGCCATTTTACCATCTAAACGGACGTCCGTGGACCGTTTGATGTTGGGGCGGCCTAGTATAGACCGTGTAAGCTTGTTGTGGGCTTTCGATCCTTTTTGTGCTAAACGGCCGGATATGGACCGTCTTGTTCTGTCAGACGGCCCATTCCAAACCGTCTTTGACTTCCAGCTGCCCTTAACGGACCGTTTACCCTTGGCACTGATCTGGGTTTTCCCTTGGTCTAGTTCATCTTCTGCGGTCCATTATAAGACCATTTCTATCCTAAGCAGCCCGAGAGTGACCGCATAACTTCCAGAAGGTGACTTTCGCATTTTTCTTATGTGTGCTTCGGTAGCCACGCCGTGGATGGCTTGTGCTGCAATAAAATCTTGGATTTGTTTCTTGCCTATTTCCAAGTTATAGCTTGATGAATTCCATTCCTTTTTCCTGGCCGAGTCCAGTAAATGTCTAGACATAACTTGGGATCTTGGATCCACCAAATCAATGCCAATGCATTATAAGGTCCCGGTCTGATCCTGGGAGGAGCGCCCGAAATGTATTAGTGCCCCAGGGAGTTGTAATGACATGGTGTGACATTGCACCGAGTGCATGACTAGCATGATGCCTATGACAGTTCATTCATTTGAATCATCCCATTCTTTTTGCTATGATACAAGTTCTTGAATTCCTATATGGAATTGTTTACATGACTTGTTTGTTACATGCTCGATCGGCAAATTTCTTGGGCATGATATGTCTTTGTTCTTCTTATTTGAGTAATTCATTATTTGTCATTCCATTTATTTCATCGCATGCCATTAATGTAATTGGTTAATTACTTAAATATTGCATGCTATTACCTACTGAGCGTTCGCTCACCCAATTTTTCTCCCGTTTCAGGTAGCTCCGGTGATGACTCTCAAACCGATGGGGATGGGTAGGAGTGAAGTCCTTGGAGCGAGTCAGCTAGAAAGCTTTTTGGAGTGTCCTTAGATAGCTTGAGTCAAGAGTGTCGTCATGTTAAAGTTGTTTTGGAGTGTAATTTGGTTATTCAGTTATTATTTGAGTTGTAATGTAAAGGTGTCAGTGGATAGAAAGAACTTATTTGGTTCATTTAGTTGTTGGTTGTTGTGCCCTAGAATTTATGTAATAATTTCTGGATCATTTATAGAATTTTCTGGAATTTATTATGAATGTATAAAGGCTAAATAGATTAATAAAAGGATTATTGGATTAATAAGTCATTATAAGACCCAATTTATGATAAATAATTTACCTAGCCTATTTAAATAAAATCCAAGAGGTTTAAGGACCAAGACCATTAAGTTTGGCCCATAGTCTAGAAGGTTATTTAGCCTATTTACGTATTTTAAAAATAAATACCATTTTTATGGATAATAATACGGATAATTAACAAAAGAGTTTGATTTATGTTGAATTATGTGCACGTTAGATGTAGCGGTCTATCGTGCGACCGCCACAGTCACGTAACGCACCTTGACTGATGCGTTACACCATGTCAGTTCCGTGAAGCGAAGAACGAATAGAAAGATTAGATGTTTGGGATCCTATCTACAAGAGACCTAATTGGGAGAACTTGTAAGGTTACTAATGACTCTTAGGGATCAGGTTCTGGAAAATTAAGGACTCTAGAATCGATCTAATCCTCAAACCCTAGCCAAAACCCTATAAATAGAACCTAGTTCTGAACTAAGCGACCCTTACTTTTGGCTCGTGAAGAATCAAGGTAAGGAGTCATAATTTTGGGTAAGTTCTTTAGAAGATTTTGTTTAGTATACTTTAGACTAATAGTTCTCTAAATTTCGTGCTAGGAGATCAAGCAACCAAGGAGATTGAAGCTTCAAAAGTTGCTGGTTCAACCATAATAATCCAGGAAACTAAACGCAAGACCCCTAAAGATCAAGAGATTAGGACGTCTAAACAAGGTAATTAGGGCACAATCTTTTAGAACTTTTTGTTCACCTTAGTTTCATCTTCTTACCCTCAAAATTTCACATCTTTAGGTCAAGAGGTCGTGGAGTTATAGTAGCAGGAAATTACTGGAAAATCACTGGAAAAGGAGAACTAGGGCATGGTTTTCAGACTCAAATTAGAGGTTTAAAGCTCAGTTAAGCGGTAGGTTATCTCATGATTGGTAAAAACATCTTGTTAAGGATAAAAGCCCTCTGACTGTGTTTGATTTCATGCACTATAGATCATGAATTTCATGTTTTAGTAGAGTCATGCATACATGTGTATTCTTAGCCCTAACTAAGTAAAAAGGAACTTTCTTGTCAAATTTACAGAAAACCCATGCATACTATTAGCTTAGCCTTCATTCTATCATGTGAAAGTTTATATACGATTTCCAGACATGATGTAAGTTGAAACTTTAGATCTTTTTATCTATTGCTGTCAGCAGAATCTTTGACGGATAAGGATAGGACAGTCACAACATGTAACGGCCTTACGATGAGCCTTCACACCCTCTGTTGCATTTTAATTGCTTTGTTGTCTCTGACGCACCATAACAGGAGCGTTACACTACTGTAACGGCCCCTCGATAAACCATCACAATCACTGTAATGCGCTCTTGTTAGACCGTCAGACCCTGTGTTCTGTCAGCCCGAGGCAGAATGGTAACCAGTTAAGTTTACTTATAAATAAGATTAGATAACTAAGTTTGGACCTGTTATCATGACTTTAAGTTTAGTTATTGATTCATAATAGAAATTGCATGATTAAGGTATCTTAAGTTATTTTAAGTTATGTTAATTTCATGTGCCAAAATTCTATAGTTTTGTATCTAAATCATGATTTTCAAAGATGTATTGACATAGTTTATATTGGTTTCACGTTGCTACACATTCTCTCTCTATCTATAGAGTCATTTCTTTAAGTACATGACACATATTCCGGTATGTTGTCCATTAGTTTACACTTTGCACTATATGAACATTATTCTTGGACATGAGGACCTCTCTATTGGATATTCCTTCCAATGGACTAGGAAATCTTGTTTCAAAGGCCTCTGTAATTCTCTGCGAGCCTGGGATTCCCACTAGGACGCCGAGTTGGTTGTACCATTAAAGCCCATTTAGTAGATTACACTATCAATGTTTCTGGTTCTAGCAATGTAACGAATCTATACTGGACCGTCAGGAGCATCTAACGGCCCAATATACGACCGTCACATTTCACTAAGTCTATTTTGCTATTTCTGGATTCAGACTAATGTAAGGTCACATGAGTGTAACGGCCCAGTACTTGACCGTCACAATGCTTGAGCTAGTTAACCCGAGGTTTGGCCCAAGGGTTGATATTCTAAAGTTCCTAGATGGCTTGATAATGGTCTAGGACTTATCATATTGATCAAGAAACTTAATATAATGAATGGAAGTTAAAGAAATGTACCGTTATGCTACCGATTTATTTCCTTAAGCATAACCTTGTTTAAGTCATTCTTGACTCTCGCATTATTAAATTGAAGCGTTCATTCGTTGAATAGTGTTATCATGAACTTAATGAATTGTACATTCTTGGCCATACTTTATTGTTACATGCGTGGAAGTAGCTTGATTTATACTTGAAGATGCGATCGAGCACTGATTGTGTTCAAGGGCTCTATGCTAGTCCCCTCGGCTGATTGCTAGAAACATACTATTATAAACCATGGGGTATGATGCTACTGACGTCGCATTGCGCTGGAAGTACTTTCTCTATAAATAAGTGAAGATCCACGATACGGCATGACATGACTTTCTTACTTGATATTCCACAGAAATTCATGAAGTACTTGCTCGTAAGCAAAAGATACTGGAGTGATGATTATGTGGCATTGCTAGTACATTCTTGATACATTCTTGTTCATGAAAGGCCAATAACATGTTCTTGTTACATTCTTGCTAGTTCATTCTTGCTCTCATTCTATCTTACATGATCATCTTGTTACTTTGGTTTAACCGCGTGATTGATCGCATTTGTATGATTTTACCTTAATTCTTTAGAGCTAAAATGTTAATTACTTTAATGATGCCTTCATGTTGATGCGAAGATACTTACTGGGCAAGTGTGCTCATGACCTATTTCCATTCTTTTCAAGAAATGAAAGTGATTCGAATTCGGATTCGGGCTATACAAGTAGCGGGTCCGACAGTGAATGAAAGTGTTGTCAAGATGAGAGTGAAGACTTAGGAAAGTCTATATTGTTTAGATCGAGTCTCTATAATTTTCCTATTTCTTGAGTCTGATAGGTTGAAAGAAGTTGAAAGTTGTTGTATTTGAATATTGATCATCAATGAAATAGGTTGGAGTTTGATTAAAATAATGTGCAATTACATTTATGTGTGTGATTGTCTCGCGCTCTGATCATTCTTACTTGCAAGAGGCTTACCATGCTGGCTTTTCACGTTTCTCAAGTGAGTCTTCTACTGTCATAAAGGCTCGGGACGTGACAGTTAAGTCGGTATCAGAGCCTAAGTCTCAGGACTTAAGGAAAAGAGTCATATCATAAGATAAGTCTAAGGTTTAAGGACCCCTACCTATGAACTAAGGAATAAATTTCCACACCCATGTGAGAATTGGGTAGAACCCGGGATGAGATAGTTAATTAGTTTTAAGATTGATTTTCCTTCCAGTTTCATGAGAAATAACAAGTTGTTATTTTTCCCTCAGGTACCCTATTATTAGCATGGCTCATCATGTAAATTGGGATGGCATGCAGCAAACGGTTGCTGGTCTCACTCAGGCATTACAAACCATGGCGCAAGCTGGTGCAGGAGCAAGGGCTGGTGATTTGCATCGCAGCTTTCGGAGCTTAAACCCTCCGCGATTCTACGGTTCTTCTAATCCTGACGAGACAGAGAACTGGATAGACGAAATGAATCGTATAGTTGATGTTATCTAATGCACCGATCAAGAGAAGGTGCGTCTCGCAACCTTTCAACTCAACAAAGATGCCCGCACATGGTGGAAGTCGGTTCCGGCACCTCTGACCGGTGCACCTCATACCTGGGACAGATTTCTTACCCTATTCCGTGCCAAGAACTTTTCTGAGCACGTAAAAGAGAGAAAGGCTATGAAGTTTTCTGCTCTTTGGCAAGGAATGATGACGGTTTCCGAATATGAACGGCAATTCTTAAGGCTTGCACCTTACGCACCGCATCTTATCAGTACCGATTTATTGAAGGTAAATTGGTTCATGGACGGGTTACGGCCTGGTTTCATTCAGCAGCTCGGGACCCAAAATATCTGTACTTATGCGGAAATGGTTCAACGAGCGTATTTGTGTGAAAGGACCTTAGAGAAGGTCGAAAATTAAAAGGGAAAGGAGAAGAATCCAGCTGACGCCCAGATCGGTGTTATAAGAAAGAAAAGTTTAACATCACGGAGCCCTACAAAAATCGTGATAGTAAGAAAAGATCTAGAAATGGGAATGGTGCAAGTTCCCATAAGCAAAAGAAAGTCAAGGAGGAGAAGGAGCAAGTTGATACATCTTGCATGTTTTGCGAAAAATTCGACCATTCGGCTGATGAATGCTGGAAGCGCCTTGGCGCTTGTTTATGTTGTGGAAGCAGGGAGCATCGCATGCCAGATTGCCCCCTTATGAAAGACTAATCGTCTGGTGGAGGACGTAGGAGGCAGGCTTGCCTCAATGCCGTTTTAGAAGAAGAGGAAGCGCCCAGGGATGGTGGGCTTATGGAAGGTACTCTTCAAATTTTTTCTCATCCTGCATTTGTCTTATTTGACACTGGTGCTTCTCATTCTTTTATCTCAACTACTTTTGCAAAAATATTATCAATTGCATCAGTCCCCTTATCTTCAGATCTCGCTATTTCCACACCCCTAGGTACTAGAACAAAGCTTACCGACTATTATCCTGATAGCGAAGTGATAGTAGAAAGTCATAATCTCCCCGTAAACTTAGTATGCCTTGACATGAAAGGTTATGATGCCATTTTAGGGGTAGATTGACTTGTAGATCATGATGCTTATATCAATTGTCGCAATAGGATTATATCCTTTCGAAAATCCAGTCTTCCTAGACTTTCCTTCCTTGGCATTAAGTACAAGAAGCATCCTACTATCATATCTTCTCTTCACACTTGCAAACTTATCTCGCAAGGATGTGAAGCTTTTCTTGCTTCTGTCATTGTTACCGAATCCAAGGAGATTATCTTAGCAGACATTCCTATTGTAAATGAGTTCCCCGATGTGTTCCCATCCGAATTACCCAGTTTACCACCCGAGAGGGAAGTAAACTTCACTATTGAACTCATTCCAAGAGCATCACCTGTTTCTATAGCCCCTTATAGGATGTCCCCCACAGAACTCAAAGAACTAAAGAAGTAGTTGCAGGAACTACTGGATAAGGGCTTTATCAGACCTAGCACATCCCCTTGGGGTGCGCCGGTTCTATTTGTCAAAAAGAAGGATGGTTCTCTCAGGCTATGCATCGATTACCGGCGACTGAATCAACTTACAATCAAAAACAAGTATCCGTTGCCGCGTATTGATGAACTCTTCGATCAGCTTTCAGGAGCAGAATATTTTTCTAAGATTGACCTCAGATCAGGTTATCATCAGCTTAGAATTAAAGAAGAGAACATTTATAAATCGACTTTTCGAAGTCGTTATGGCCACTATGAATTCGTGGTAATGCCGTTCGGGTTAACTAATGCCCCAGCAGTATTTATGCAACTTATGAACAGTGTTTTCCAGCCATATCTGGACCAATTCATCATCGTCTTCATCGATGACATCATGATATATTCCAAGACAAAGAAAGAACATGAAGAACATCTGAAGATATCTTTGCAAACACTTAAAGAACATAAACTTTATGCCAAGCTTAATAAGTGTGAATTCTGGCTCAAGGAAGTTTCATTCCTAGGCCACATTATCTCAAAAGAAGGTATCACCATGGATCCTTCTAAGGTAGAAGCCATTAAGAATTGGAGCCGGCCAACGACCGTATCAGAAGTACGAAGCTTTCTGGGTCTAGCTGGTTATTATAGAAGATTCATTAAATATTTTTGAAAGATTACAGTTCCTTTAACTAGACTCACGAGAAAAGAAAATCCTTTTATCTGGTCAGAGGAATGTGAAAAGAGTTTCCAAACTCTTAAGAATCATCTTACTACATCTCCTATTCTATCACTACCGGTGGAAGGTGGTGGATTCGAAGTATATACGGATGCATCAAGTATTGGCTTAGGGTGTGTCCTCATGCAAAATGGAAGAGTAATCTGTTATTCTTCTAGACAATTGAAGTGTCACAAGAAAAATTATCCTGTGCATGATTTAGAATTAGCAGCTGTCATTTTCGCCTTGAAAATTTGGCGCCATTATTTCTTTGGAGAAAAATTTACGGTCTACTCGGACCACAAAAGCTTGAAGTACTTATTTTCTCAAAAAGAGCTAAATATGAGGCAGAGGAGATGGTTAAAATATCTCAAAGGCTTTGATTTTGCTATTCAATATCATCCTGGCAAGGCTAATGCTGTTGCGGATGCACTCAGCAGAAAACCAATGGGTATGCTATCAAGTCTCATGATTAGTATGACTAATCTTATTCCTCAATTTGCTCAGTTGAACTTAGATATTGACTGGAAGGAGGATTGTTTCCTAACAAATATTCAAGCTCAACCTACATTGATAGAAGATATGGTCAAGCTATAAAATGATGATCCTATATTATTGGAGATCAAGGCCAATGTTGAACAAAGGCCTGATTTTTCTACTAAGGATGGGAAATTACTATTTAAAGACCGAATATGTATACCATATCATGAGGATATGAAGAGATTGATTCTAGAAGAAGCACATAAATCCAGGTATACCATTCACCCAGGTAGTACAAAAATGTATCAGGATCTCAGAAGAAACTTATGGTGGCCCAATATGAAAAGAGAAATAGCTGATTTTATGTCTCACTGTCTCACTTGTCAACAAGTAAAGGCAGAGCATTTTAGACCCGCAGGTAAACTGCATCCCTTGAATATTCTCGAATGGAAGTGGGAGAGTATAGGGATGGACTTCATTGTGGGGCTACCTAAGACAAGAGGTAGACACGATGGTATATGGGTAATCATAGACAGATTAACTAAATATGCACATTTCATACCAATCAAAAGTTGATGGTGTGTGGATATCCTGGCAGCATTATACATAAGAGAAATTGTTAAATTACATGGTGTCCCAGTCACTATTATATCTGATAGAGATCCTCGATTCACATCACAGTTTTGGAAGGGTCTACAACAGTCACTAGGGACTAGATTGAATTTCAGCACAGCCTTTCATCCACAAACTGAAAGAACGAATCAAGTGGTAGAAGACATGCTCAGGGCTTGTGTTATTATTTTGGAGGTAGTTGACATGATCACTTGCCTCTAGTAGAATTTGCATATAACAACAGTTATCAGGCCAGCATACAAATGGCACCTTTTGAAGCTCTATATGGAAAAAGTTGTCGATCACCAATATGTTGGAGTGAAATAGGGGAAAGACAATTCCTAGGCCCCGATATTATCAGACATTCTACAGAGAACATCAAGCTTATTCAAGAGAGAATAAATATGGCACAAGATAGGCAGAAATCTTATGATGATAATCGAAGACGCGACTTAGAATTTCAAGTAGGAGACCATGTGTATCTCAAGGTTTCTCCAGGTCGTGGTATTAGGAGATTTGGCATTAAGGGCAAACGAACTCCAAAGTTCATTGGCCCGTTTGAAATTCTTGAAAGTGTCGGTGAAGTGACTTATAGACTGACTTTACCTCCACAATTAGTAGGAGTTCATGAAGTATTTCGCGTCTCTATGCTGAAAAAATATGTATATGATCTTGACCATATTATCACTTAAGATAATCGGGAGATTCAGAAGGATATGACGTACGGGTAAACGCAAATAAAGATTCTGGAATGGGAAGTGCGTCAACTAAGAAATAAAGTTATTCCTATGGTCAAGATTCAATGAAAAAAAACATGGTCATATGAAGCAACATGGGAAACCAAAGCAGCCATGCAGAAAAGATTCCCATAATTATTTTAAACTGTAAGTACACTCT
This sequence comes from Amorphophallus konjac, assembly GCA_022559845.1. Lineage (NCBI taxonomy): Eukaryota > Viridiplantae > Streptophyta > Magnoliopsida > Alismatales > Araceae > Amorphophallus > Amorphophallus konjac. Next base: position 199,002,622 of record CM040122.1, on the reverse strand, counting down.
CCATAATCCATGTATTGAATTTGGGGACTAAATTCTTTTAAGTGGGAGAGGGTGTAGTGCCCCAGAATTTATGTAATAATTTCTGGATCATTTATAGACTTTTCTGGAATTTATTATGAATGTATAAAGGCTAAATAGATTAATAAAAGGATTATTGGATTAATAAGTCATTATAAGACACAATTTATGATAAATAATTAACCTAGCCTATTTAAATAAAATCCAAGAGGTTTAAGGGCCAAGACCATTAAGTTTGGCCCATAGTCTAGAAGGTTATTTAGCCTATTTACGTATTTTAAAAATAAATACCATTTTTATGGATAATAATATGGATAATTAACAAAAGAGTTTGATTTATGTTGAATTATGTGCACGTTGGATGTAGCGGTCTATCGTGCGACCGCCACAGTCACGTAACGCACCTTGACTGATGCGTTACACCATGTCAGTTCCGTGAATGGAAGAACGAATAGAAAGATTGGATCTTTGGGGTCCTATCTACAAGAGACCTAATTGGGAGAACTTGTAAGGTTACTAATGACTCTTAGGGATCAGGTTCTGGCAAATTAAGGACTCTAGAATCGATCTAATCCTCAAACCCTAGCCAAAACCCTATAAATAGAACCTAGTTCTGAACTAAGCGACCCTTACTTTTGGCTCGTGAAGATTCAAGGTAAGGAGTCATAATTTTGGGTAAGTTCTTTAGAAGATTTTATTTAGTAGACTTTAGACTAATAGTTCTCTAAATTTCGTGCTAGGAGATCAAGCAACCAAGGAGATTGAAGCTTCCAAAGTTGCTGGTTCGACCATAATAATCCAGGAAACTAAACGCAAGACCCCTGAAGATCAAGAGATTAGGATGTCTAAACAAGGTAATTAGGGCACAATCTTTTAGAACTTTTTGTTCACCTAAGTTTTATCTTCTTACCCTCAAAATTTCACATCTTTAGGTCAAGATGTCGTGGAGTTAGTGTAGCAGGAAATTGCTGGAAAATCACTGGAAAAGGAGAACTAGGGCATGGTTTTCAGACTCAAATTAGAGGTTTAAAGCTCAGTTAAGCGGTAGGTTATCTCATGATTGGTAAAAACATCTTGTTAAGGATAAAAGCCCTCTGATTGTGTTTGATTTCATGCACTATAGATCATGAATTTCATGTTTTAGTAGAGTCATGCATACATGTGTATTCTTAGCCCTAACTAAGTAAAAAGGAACTTTCTTGTCAAATTTACAGAAAACCCATACATACTATTAGCTTAGCCTTCATTCTATCATGTGGAAGTTTATATACGATTTCCAGACATGATGTAAGTTGAAACTTTAGATCTTTTTATCTATTGCTGTCAGCAAAATCTTTGACGGATAAGGATAGGACAGTCACAACATGTAACGGCCTTACGATGAGCCGTCATACCCTCTGTTGCATTTTAATTGCTTTGTTGTCTCTGACGCCCCATAACAGGAGCGTTACACTACTGTAACGGCCCCTCGATAAACCATCACAATCACTGTAACGTGCTCTTGTTAGACCGTCAGACCCCTGTGTTCTGTCAGCCCGAGGCAGAATGGTAACCAGTTAAGTTTACTTATAAATAAGATTAGATAACTAAGTTTGGACCTGTTATCATGACTTTAAGTTTAGTTATTGATTCATAATAGAAATTGCATGATTAAGATATCTTAAGTTATTTTAAGTTATGTTAATTTCATGTGCCAAAATTCTATAGTTTTGTATCTAAATCGTGATTTTCAAAGATGTATTGATAGAGTTTATCTTGGTTTCACGTTGCTACACATTCTCTCTCTATCTATAGAGTCATTTCTTTAAGTACATAACACATATTCCGGTATGTTGTCCATTAGTTTACACTTTGCACTATATGAACATTATTCTTAGACATGAGGATCTCTCTATTGGATATTCCTTCCAATGGATTAGGAAATCTTGTTTCAAAGGCCTCCGTAATTCTCTGCGAGCCTGGGATTCCCACTAGGACGCCGAGTTGGTTGTACCATTAAAGCCCATTTAGTAGATTACACTATCAATGTTTCTGGTTCTAGCAATGTAACGAATCTATACTGGACCGTCAGGAGCATCTAACGGCCCAATATACGACCGTCACATTTCACTAAGTATATTTTGCTATTTCTGGATTCAGACTAATGTAAGGTCACATGAGTGTAACGGCCCAGTACTTGACCGTCACAATGCTTGAGCTAGTTAACCCGAGATTTGACCTAAGGGTTGATATTCTAAAGTTCCTAGATGGCTTGATAATGGTCTAGGACTTATCATATTGATCAAGAAACTTAATATAATGAATGGAAGTTAAAGAAATGTACCGTTATGCTACCGATTTATTTCCTTAAGCATAACCTTGTTTAAGTCATTCTTGACTCTCGCATTATTAAATTGAAGCGTTCATTCGTTGAATAGTGTTATCATGAACTTATTGAATTGTACATTCTTGGCCATACTTTATTGTTATATGCGTGGAAGTAGCTTGATTTATACTTGAAGATGCGATCGAGCACTGATTGTGTTCGAGGGCTCTATGCTAGTCCCCTCGGCTGATTGCCAGAAACATACTATTATAAACCATGGGGTATGATGCTATTGGCGTCGCATTACGCTGGGAGTACTTTCTCTATAAATAAGTGAAGATCCACGATACGGCATGACATGACTTTCTTGCTTGATTTTCCACAGAAATTCACGAAGTACTTGCTCGTAAGCAGAAGATACTGGAGTGATGATTATGTGGCATTGCTAGTACATTCTTGATACATTCTTGTTCATGAAAGGCCAATAACATGTTCTTGTTACATTCTTGCTATTTCATTCTTGCTCTCATTCAATCTTACATGATCATCTTGTTACTTTGGTTTAACCACGTGATTGATCGCATTTGCATGATTTTACCTTATTTCTTTAGAGCTAAAATGTTAATTACTTTAATGATGCCTTCATGTTGATGCGAAGATACTTACTAGGCAAGTGTGCTCATTACATATTTCCATTCTTTTCAGGAAATGAAAGTGATTCGAATTCGGATTCGGGCTATACAAGTAGCGGGTCCGACAATGAATGAAAGTGTTGTCAATATGAGAGTGAAGACTTAGAAAAGTCTATATTGTCTAGATCGAGTCTCTATAATTTTCCTATTTCTTGAGTCTGATATGTTGAAAGAAGTTGAAAGTTGTTGTATTTGAATATTGATCATCAATGAAATAGGTTGGAGTTTGATTAAAATAATGTGCAATTACATTTATGTGTGTGATTGTCTCGCGCTCTGATCATTCTTGCTTGCAAGAGACTTACCATGCCGGCTTTTCACGTTTCTCAAGCGAGTCTTCTGCTGTAATAAAGGCTCGGGACGTGACAGTTAAGTCGGTATCAGAGCCTAAGTCTCAGGACTTAAGGAAAAGAGTCATGTCATAAGATAAGTCTAAGGTTTAAGGACCCCTACCTATGAACTAAGGAATAAATTTCCACACCCATGTGAGAATTGGGTAGAACCCGGGATGAGATAGTTAATTAGTTTTAAGATTGATTTTCCTTACAGTTTCACGAGAAATAACAAGTTGTTATTTTTCCCTCAGGTACCTTATTATTACCATGGCTCATCATGTAAATTGGGATGGCATGCAGCAAATGGTTGCTGGCCTCACTCAGGCATTACAAACCATGGCGCAAGCTGGTGCAGGAGCAAGGGCTGGTGATTTGCATCGCAACTTTCAGAGCTTAAACCCTCCGCGATTCTACAGTTCTTCTAATCCTGACGAGACAGAGAACTGGATAGATGAAATGAATCGTATAGTTGATGTTATCTAATGCACAGATCAAGAGAAGGTGCGTCTCGCAACCTTTCAACTCAACAAAGATGCCCGCACATGGTGGAAGTCGGTTCCGGCACCTCCGACCGATGCACCTCATACCTGGGACATATTTCTTACCCTATTCCGTGCCAAGAACTTTTCTGAGCACGTAAAAGAGAGAAAGGCTATGAAGTTTGCCACTCTTCGGCAAGGAATGATGACGGTTGCCGAATATGAACTGCAATTCTTAAGGCTTGCACCTTACGCACCGCATCTTATCAGCACCGATTTATTAAAGGCAAATCGGTTCATGGACGGGTTACGACCTGGTTTCATTCAGCAGCTCGGGACCCAAAATATCCGTACTTATGCGGAAATGGTTCAACGAGCGTATTTGTGTGAAAGGACCTTAGAGAAGGTCAAAAAATTAAAAGGGAAAGGAGAAGAATCCAGCCGACGCCCAGATCGGCGTTATAAGAAAGAAAAGTTCAACATCACGGAGCCCTACAAAAACCGTGATAGTAAGAAAAGATCTAGGAATGGGAATGGTGGAAGTTCCCATAAGCAAAAGAAAGTCAAAAGAGGAGAAGGAGCAAGTTGCTACATCTTGCATGTTTTGCGAAAAATTCGGCCATTCGTCTGAGGAATGCTGGGGAACGCTTGTTTATGTTGTGGAAGTAGGGAGCATCGCATGCCAGATTGCCCCCTTATGAAAGACCAATCGTCTAGTGGAGGACGTAGGAGGCAGGCTTGCCTCAATGCCGTTTTAGAAGAAGAGGAAGCACCCAGGGATGGTGGGCTTATGGAAGGTACTCTTCAAATTTTTTCTCATCCTGCATTTGTCCTATTTGACACTGGTGCCTCTCATTCTTTTATCTCAACTACTTTTGAAAAAATATTATCAATTGCATCAGTCCCCTTAACTTCAGATCTCGCTATTTCCACACCCCTAGGTACTGGAACAAAGCTTATCGACTATTATCCTGATAGCGAAGTGATAGTAGAAGTCATAATCTCCCCGCAAACTTAGTATGCCTTGACATGAAAGGTTATGATGCCATTTTAGGGGTAGATTGACTTGTAGATCATGATGCTTATATCAATTGCCGCAATAGGATTATATCCTTTCGAAAATCCAGTCTTCCAAGACTTTCCTTCCTTGGCATTAAGTACAAGAAGCATCCTACTATCATATCTTCTCTTCACACTTGCAAACTTATCTCGCAAGGATGTGAAGCTTTTCTTGCTTCTGTCATTTTTACCGAATCCAAGGAGATTATCTTAGCAGACATTCCTATTGTAAATGAGTTCCCCGATGTGTTCCCATCCGAATTACCCAGTTTACCACCCGAGAGGGAAGTAAACTTCACTATTGAACTCATTCTAAGAGCAGCACATGTTTTTATAGCCCCTTTATAGGATGTCCCCCATAGAACTCAAGGAACTAAAGAAGCAGTTGCAGGAACTACTGGATAAGGGCTTTATCAGACCTAGCACATCCCCTTGGGATGCGCCGGTTCTATTTGTCAAAAAGAAGGATGGTTCTCTCAGGCTATGCATCGATTACCGGCGACTGAATCAACTTACAATCAAAAACAAGTATCCGTTGCAACGTATTGATGAACTCTTCGATCAGCTTTGAGGAGCAGAATATTTTTCTAAGATTGACCTCAGATCAGGTTATCATCAGCTTAGAATTAAAGAAGAGAACATTTATAAATCGACTTTTCGAAGTCGTTATGGCCACTATGAATTCGTGGTAATGTCGTTCGGGTTAACTAATGCCCCAGCAGTATTTATGCAACTTATGAACAGTGTTTTCCAGCCATATCTGGACCAATTCATCGTCGTCTTCATCGATGACATCTTGATATATTCCAAGACAAAGAAAGAACATGAAGAACATCTGAAGATATCTTTGTAAATACTTAGAGAACATAAACTTTATGCCAAGCTTAATAAGTGTGAATTCTGGCTCAAGGAAGTTTCATTCCTAGGCCACATTATCTCAAAAGAAGGTATCACCGTGGATCCTTCTAAGGTAGAAGCCGTTAAGAATTGGAGCCGGCCAACGACCGTATCAGAAGTACGAAGCTTTCTGGGTCTAGCTGGTTATTATAGAAGATTCATTAAAGATTTTTAAATGATTACAGTTCCTTTAACTAGACTCACGAGAAAAGAAAATCCTTTTATCTGGTCAGAGGAATGTGAAAAGAGTTTCCAAACTCTTAAGAATCATCTTACTACAGCTCCTATTCTATCACTACCGGTGGAAGGTGGTGGATTCGAAGTATATACGGATGCATCAAGTATTGGCTTAGGGTGTGTCCTCATGTAAAATGGAAGAGTAATCTGTTATTCTTCTAGACAATTGAAGCGTCACGAGAAAAATTATCATGTGCATGATTTAGAATTAGCAGCTGTCATTTTCGCCTTGAAAATTTGGCGCCATTATTTTTATGGAGAAAAATTTACGGTCTACTCGGACCACAAATGCTTGAAGTACTTATTTTCTCAAAAAGCGCTAAATATGAGGCAGAGGAGATGGTTAAAATATCTCAAAGGCTTTGATTTTGCTATTCAATATCATCCTGGCAAGGCTAATGCTGTTGCGGATGCACTCAGCAGAAAACCAATGGGTATGCTATCAAGTCTCATGATTAGTATGACTAATCTTATTCCTCAATTTGCTCAGTTGAACTTAGATATTGACTGGAAGGAGGATTGTTTCCTAACAAATATTCAAGCTCAACCTACATTGATAGAAGATCTGGTCAAGCTGTAAAATGATGATCCTATATTATTGGAGATCAAGGCCAATGTTGAACAAAGGCCTGATTTTTCTATTAAGGATGGGAAATTGCTATTTAAAGACCGAATATGTGTACCGAATCATGAGGATAAGAAAAGATTGATTCTAGAAGAAGCACATAAATCCAGGTATACCATTCACCCAGGTAGTACAAAAATGTATCCGGATCTCAGAAGAAACTTATGGTGTCCCAATATGAAAAGAGAAATAGCTGATTTTATGTCTCGCTGTCTCACTTGTCAACAAGTAAAGGCAGAGCATTTTAGACCCGCAGGTAAACTGCATCCCTTGAATATTCTCGAATGGAAGTGGGAGAGTATAGGGATGGACTTCATTGTGGGGCTACCTAAGACAAGAGGTGGACACGATGGTATATGGGTAATCATAGACCGATTAACTAAATCTGCACATTTCATACCAATCAAAAGTTGATGGTGTGTGGATATCCTGGCAGCATTATACATAAGGGAAATTGTTAAATTACATGGTGTCCCAGTCACTATTATATCTGATAGAGATCCTCGATTCACATCACAGTTTTGGAAGGGTCTACAACAGTCACTAGGGACTAGATTGAATTTCAGCACAGCCTTTCATCCACAAACTGATGGTCAGACAGAAAGAACGAATCAAGTGGTAGAAGACATGCTCAGGGCTTGTGTTATTAATTTTGGAGGTAGTTGACATGATCACTTGCCTCTAGTAGAATTTGCATATAACAACAGTTATCAGGCCAGCATACAAATGGCACCTTTTGAAGCTCTATATGGAAAAAGTTGTCGATCACCAATATATTGGAGTGAAATAGGGGAAAGACAATTCCTAGGCCCCGATATTATCAGACATTCTATAGAGAAGATCAAGCTTATTCAAGAGAGAATAAATATGGCACAAGATAGGCAGAAATCTTATGATGATAATCGAAGACGCGACTTGGAATTTCAAGTAGGAGACCATGTGTATCTCAAGGTTTCTCCAGGTCGTGGTATTAGGAGATTTGGCATTAAGGGCAAACGAACTCCAAGGTTCATTGGCCCGTTTGAAATTCTTGAAAGGGTCGGTGAAGTGACTTATAGACTGGCTTTACCTCCACAATTAGCAGGAGTTCATGACGTATTTCACGTCTCTATGCTGAAGAAATATGTATATGATCTTGACCATATTATCACTTAAGATAATCTGGAGATTCAGAAGGATATGACGTACGAGCAAACGCCAATAAAGATTCTGGAATGGGAAGTGCGTCAACTAAGAAATAAAGTTATTCCTATGGTCAAGATTCAATGAAGAAAACATGGCCATATGAAGCAACATGGGAAACCGAAGCAGCCATGCGGAAAAGATTCTCATAATTATTTAAACTGTAAGTACACTCTCCATAATCCATGTATTGAATTTGGGGACTAAATTCTTTTAAGTGGGGGAGGGTGTAGTGCCCCAGAATTTATGTAATAATTTCTGGATCATTTATAGAATTTTATGGAATTTATTATGAATGTATAAAGGCTAAATAGATTAATAAAAGGATTATTGGATTAATAAGTCATTATAAGGCCCAATTTATGATAAATAATTAACCTAGCCTATTTAAATAAAATCCAAGAGGTTTAAGGACCAAGACCATTAAGTTTGGCCCATAGTCTAGAAGGTTATTTAGCCTATTTACGTATTTTAAAATAAATATCATTTTTGTGGATAATAATATGGATAATTAATAAAAGAGTTTGATTTATGTTGAGTTATGTGCACGTTGGATGTAGCGGTCTATCGTGCGACCGCCACAGTCACGTAACGCACCTTGACTGATGCGTTACACCATGTCAGTTCCGTGAATGGAAGAACGAATAGAAAGATTGGATCTTTGGGATCCTATCTACAAGAGACCTAATTGGGAGAACTTGTAAGGTTACTAAGGACTCTTAGGGATCAGGTTCTGGTAAATTAAGGATTCTAGAATCGATGTAATCCTCAAACCCTAGCCAAAACCCTATAAATAGAACCTAGTTCTGAACTAAGCGACCCTTACTTTTGGCTCGTGAAGATTCAAGGTAAGGAGTCATAATTTTGGGTAAGTTCTTTAGAAGATTTTGTTTAGTATACTTTAGACTAATAGTTCTCTAAATTTCGTGCTAGGAGATCAAGCAACCAAGGAGATTGAAGCTTCCAAAGTTGCTGGTTCAACCATAATAATCCAGGAAACTAAACGCAAGACCCCTGAAGATCAAGAGATTATGACGTCTAAACGAGGTAATTATGGCTCAATCCTTTAGAACTTTTTGTTCACCTTAGTTTCATCTTCTTACCCTCAAAATTTCGCATCTTTAGGTCAAGAGGTCGTGGAGTTAGAGCAGCAGGAAATTATTGGAAAATTACTGGAAAAGGAGAACTAGGGCACGGTTTTCAGACTCAAATTAGATGTTTAAAGCTCAGTTAAGCGGTAGGTTATCTCATGATTGGTAAAAACATCTTGTTAAGGATAAAAGCCCTCTGATTGTGTTTGATTTCATGCACTATAGATCATGAATTTCATGTTTTAGTATAGTCATGCATACATGTGTATTCTTAGCCCTAACTAAGTAAAACGGAACTTCCTTGTCAAATTTATAGAAAACCCATGCATACTAGTAGCTTACCCTTCATTCTATCATGTGGAAGTTTATATTCGATTTCCAGACATGATGTAAGTTGAAACTTTAGATCTTTTTATCTATTGCTGTCAGCAGAATCTTTGACGGATAAGGATAGGACAGTCACAACATGTAACGGCCTTACGATGAGCCGTCACACCCTCTGTTGCATTTTAATTGCTTTGTTGTCTCTGATGCACTATAACAGGAGTGTTACACTACTGTAACGGCCCCTCGATAAACCATCACAATCACTGTAACGCGCTCTTGTTAGACCGTCAGACCCCTGTGTTCTATCAGCCCGAGGCAGAATGGTAACCAGTTAAGTTTACTTATAAATAAGATTAGATAACTAAGTTTGGACCTGTTATCATGACTTTAAGTTTAGTTATTGATTCATAATAGAAATTGCATGATTAAGATATCTTAAGTTATTTTAAGTTATGTTAATTTTATGTGCCAAAATTCTATAGTTTTGTATCTAACTCATGATTTTCAAAGATGTATTGACAGAGTTTATCTTAGTTTCACGTTGCTACACATTCTCTCTCTATCTATAGAGTCATTTCTTTAAGTACATGACACATATTCCGGTATGTTGTCCATTAGTTTACACTTTGCACTATAGGAACATTATTCTTGGACATGAGGATCTCTCTATTGGATATTCCTTCCAATGGACTAGGAAATCTTGTTTCAAAGGCCTCCGTAATTCTCTGCGAATCTGGGATTCCCACTAGGACGTCGAGTTGGTTGTACCATTAAAGCCCATTTAGTAGATTACACTATCGATGTTTCTGGTTCTAGCAATGTAACAGATCTATACTGGACCGTCAGGAGCATGTAACGGCCCAATATACGACCATCACATTTCACTAAGTCTATTTTACTATTTCTGGATTCAGACTAATGTAACGGCCCACTACTGGTGCGTCACATGAGTGTAACGGCCTAGTACTTGACCGTCACAATGCTTGAGCTAGTTAACCCGAGGTTTGACCCAAGGGTTGATGGCTTGATAGTAGTCTAGGACTTATCATATTGATCAAGAAACTTAATATAATGAATGGAAGTTAAAGAAATGTACTGGTATACTACCGATTTATTTCTATAAGCATAACCTTGTTTAAGTCATTCTTGACGCTCGCATTATTAAATTGAAGCGTTCATTCGTTGAATAGTGTTATCATGAACTTATTGAATTATACATTCTTGGCCATACTTTATTGTTACATGCGTGGAAGTAGCTTGATTTATACTTGAAGATGCGATCGAGCACTGATTGTGTTCAAGGGCTCTATGCTAGTCCCCTCGGCTGATTGTCGGAAATATACTATTATAAACCATGGGACATGATGCTACTAGCGTCGCATTACGCTGGGAGTACTTTCTCTATAAATAAGTGAAGATCCACGATACGGCATGACATGACTTTCTTGCTTGATATTCCACATAAATTCACGAAGTACTTGCTCATAAGTAAAAGATACTGGAGTGATGACTATGTGGCATTGCTAGTACATTCTTGATACATTCTTGTTCATGAAAGGCCAATAACATGTTCTTGTTACATTCTTGCTAGTTCATTCTTGCTCTCATTCTATCTTATATGATCATCTTTTTACTTTGGTTTAACCGCGTGATTGATCGCATTTGCATGATTTTATATTATTTCTTTAGAGCTAAAATGTTAATTACTTTAATGATGCTTCATGTTGATGCGAAGATATCTACTGGGTAAGTGTGTTCATTACCTTTTTCCATTCTTTTCAGGAAATGAAAGTGATTCGAATTCGGATTCGGCTATACAAGTAGCGGGTCCGAGAGTGAATGAAAGTGTTTCAAGATGAGAGTGAAGACTTAGGAACGTCTATATTGTTTAGATCGAGTCTCTGTAATTTTCATATTTCTTGAGTCTGATAAGTTGAAAGAAGTTGAAAGTTGTTGTATTTGAATATTGATTATCAATGAAATAGGTTGGAGTTTGATTAAAATAATGTGCAATTGCATTTATGTGTGTGATTATCTCACGTTCTGATCATTCTTATTTGCAAGAGACTTATCATGCCGGCTGTTCACGTTCCTCGAGCGAGTCTTTCGCTATCATAAAGGCTCGGGGTGTAACATTGGTGGATATCGAAACTTGTTATGTTTCATTAGTTTGGAATAAATGTTATTAGGGAGTTATTCCTTCCTTTTGCTATCGTGTTATTTTTGAGTTATCTAAATGCTAACCCAAGGCACAACATGTCTGGAAATCAACATATTTCACAAGAGAATGACCTTATCTAAGTAGATAATGATTTAATTACTCATTTTAGGCCTATGTACTTAAATTTTAGCTCATTTAACCAAATTAGAATTTACGGATTTGGGACATTACGAATTTTAGAGATTTATTCAATCTTTTAAGCCCAATTAGAGTTTTAATATTATTCTGAGGGGGGTAAAACTCGCCAGCCCAGCATGGCCCAATAGCGCCAGGCCCAAGGCAACCCGACCCAATCGAGTCAAAGAGAGACTGCCCAACAGTCTGCAACCAAAGCCTAGAGGCCTGGTTAAGACCCACAAAGGATTTGCCAGCCTACAAACAAAATTGATGCGCGCGTCCCGGGCCCCAAAGAACTCGCCAACAGCCAAACATTACCTCCAACATTACAGACTATTCCCCGGCAAGGACGAGATCATGCCCACAATGCAAAGATTCTCGCCACAACGCCCCACTTCTAGAATAGATTGGTGCACAATGGGCAACTCTCCCCACGAATAAAAGGACATTACTCCATGGCCCGCGCACTTTCCCCATTGAGGATCGGGCCCTCACCACTATGACAACCTATATAAATAGGCCCCCGATCAGACCTAAAGGGGATACACATGCATACATATAGAGACATAGACACGCAAAGAGAGAAGAGTCCTTCGCCCACTGCTGGGAGCACTTCTTAGGCTCTCCGATCACTCTCTAGGCTCTCCGAGCACTCCAAGAGCCCTGGTTCATGCACACAAACTTGTCCACTCCATTCTTAAGCTCTCCCACCACTTTCTCTTTCCGATAGTCCTATCCAAAGTGCGTCCTTAACTTAAGCATCGGAGGGTTGTCCTCTGGGATAGCGTTCAGGGCTCCTTCTGACGCCTTCTCTCTAGTGTTTACAGGTTTTCACGAGTGGCTAGTTACTCTTTCCCAACAAACAAATCTTAAAAGTGTAGTACGAGGATTAGGAACCACTTTCCTATCTCTACATAGTATAATTTATAATTACAATAATTATAGTTTTTATATAGCATAACAATTATATTTCATGTCTTATAAAATTAATCTAATATTCTTCAAATGATTTTATTTATTTATTTATGAATTACCTTTAATTCGGGTTGCTGCATTGGGAGCCTATCTTGACCGGGTAGGTCCCCAATGGGGTCTATCTGGTCCCCAAACCCTTACAAGGGAAGAAGAGAAGGCCGGCCCTATAAATTGGGACTTATTTAGGATTTTTTTCCTTGAATTTTGTGCATCTCCCTGTGTCTTGTACTTCTGTGTAATATGTCGTTTGCCATGTGAGGTGGACTCCTTCTGACGCCTTCTCTCTAGTGTTTGTAGGCTTTCACGAGTGGCTAGTTACTCTTTCCTAACAAATAAATCTTAAAAGTGTGGTACGAGGATTACAAACCACTTTTCTATTTCTACATAGTCTAATTTATAATTACAATAATTATAATGTTTATATAGCATAATAATTATATTTCATGTCTTATAAAATTAATCTGACGTTATTCAAATGATTTTATTTATTTATTTATGAATTACCTTTAATCCGGATTGCTACATTGGGATCTTGACTGGATAGGTCCCCAATGCGGTCTATCTGGTCCCCAAACCCTTATAAGGGAAGAAGAGGAGGCCGGCCCTATAAATTGGGACTTATTTGGGATTTTTTTTCCTTGAACTTTGTGCATCTCCCTATCTTGTACTTCTGTGTAGTCTGTCGTTCGCCACGTGAGGTGGTTCTGAACTTATAGGATTTCTTCCCAGTCAGTTCTGTACACTTTGTAGATTGCGAAGAGTTAGTTCTGAATTTGTAGTATTTCTTCCTAGTTGGTCCCGTACATCTGGTGGGTTGTGAAGAGTTGGTTTCATACTTTTAGGATGTCTTCCCGGTCAGTCTCGTGCACTATGTAGGTTGCGAAGAGTTATTCCTTCTAAGATATACTTGTTGCATAGATATTTTAGTTGTTCCGAATACTCGTCGAAAAGTTGTCATAACCCGTAGTTAGTCTGACATGAGTATTTTGATTGTTCCGAATATCCGTCGGAAGTTTCCCGGGACTTGTATGAGGTCCGGTGTGACGACGTCATGGACTACGTGTCTTTTATGACGATTGAGAGATTAATCTAAATGTAATTTTTTAATTAATTTAAAAAAATAAAAAGATTCAACAAATATACTACATGAAATGAGTCGGATCGTGTTTGCGTCCAAAGTAGTCTCCTTTCACTCTCGACGACCTCCGACGCGATGAACCACGGCCAGTGTTGTGTGCGCGATCGGTTACTGAAACTGGCGCAACGGTTAATGATAAGTTGAACAAAAGTCATATGAGACAGTCATGGCATCCTCCGAGACAGGGCCTATCTGTGTGAGTAATCCCACAGTTTCAACCCCATCTGCAACGTGATCAGCTTTGGACCCCCAATCAATCAATCAGCTCAGATCCATCCAACATTGGATTCAAACAAGATGATGATTCCCCAAGTAAACGCAATTCCTAATACCCCCTTGGTGTCTGACTGTAAGAAGAGTGGGGATGTCTACAATCCATTGTGTACAGAATGAAGGCTCTTGTTTTATGGAGCAGGCCCAAGCTCTTTTCAGGGGGAAATCACTCCATGAGTTGTGAGCAGTGTCAGTCTGTCAGATGAACCGCAAGTAATAACAAACAAAAGATTATTACTGTTTGACGTGTCAACCGGAACATTTCATTCTTTGAACTCATCGATCGATCGGCCTCTCTATTACTGTGAGGGGTTATTTTAGGAGCTAGGAAATTGGAAAAAAAAAAAGGTGCAGTGAAATCTTTGGCCGGAGATGACAAGATGAACACTAAGTAAGACAGTGCAATGGGTTCCATTAGCTTCCACTCAAACGTTTGCGAGGGCCACACTACATGCATCCATGATCCAGCCTCACGGTATTGCTTAAAAAAGGATTACCGGTAATTGTGATTTCTACTCTACAGTTGACTATTGATTTAAACCCCCAATCAAGTTGGGCGAGTGCCATCAATTCATATCTTCCTACCATGTTCGCCAACTTTTCCTACTCAATTTTTAAAAACAATTATCTTTCTGAAAGTAGCAGTTCTTGTTTGTGTCCGGCCACCACTGTTTTCGGACCCCACATTTTCATCCCACGAAGAGCCTTTTTTTTTTCTTGACCGGGGAAATGTTATCATAATCAAACTGCAAACAGGGCGCCCGGGGATTATTTGCACCCAAGTGGTAGGCCATCAATGTCAGTCACTATGTCTTCCAATGGGACAAGGGAGACACAAGAACCCAGAAGCCGTATATATATATATATATATATATATATATATATATGCTTCCCTTTGATGGCCGCAGGGGGCTTTCAGTCTCTTCCTTATTATAATAATAAGGGGTTAAAAATAATAATAAGGGGTTAAAAATCCAAAGGGGGCGGCGGTTGGGACTTGGGATAAGATCCAGATGCTGCCTCCCAACAGAACCATTAATGTCACACAGGTCTGAAGGCCATCCCCAACTTGGACTAATTACTCAAAACCGAGAACCACCGGAGAAACCAAACAGTGCCCCCCAGCTTTTTTTATGCCTCCTCTCTCGTGTGTGTGTGTGTGTGTGTGTGTGTGTGTGTGTGACCCTCCTTACTACGGACTTGGGTTGTGTTGGAACAGAAAGAAAGGACCACCCCACCTTTGGGTTCCAAATGAAAACCCTCCCTCTTGATTGCAATGGAAGTTCCCCCAGCACATCACATGGGTTCCCATTAAATGACATTTATTAATGTGTGATGGAATTTCAACGTTGGGGAGGATGGTCTTCTGACATGAGGGGGGTGGGGGGCACCCCCTAAACTTCCTAGTTTATTGTTGGTATGCCAGTTTTACCGGGCATGCATCTTCTGCTAACGTAACTATTAATAAAGCCCCCCCTCCGAAGAATCACACGATCTCGGAGAAGGTGTTCCTTTTTTTTTTCTTACTGCTAACCCACCTGGTCTGCCAGACCTACCCTATCCCATCATCATCATATCGTCAACGTCGCCACGATAAGAGTGGGGAATTTGGGTACCGGAAGTAAAGGAGGAGCCTTTCATGCAGTCCAGGCTATGTGAGTGGGGCTCCCTCTTGGACACATGCGAGCCAAGGACAACCATCAGGATCAGAAGAAATTGGGGGTGCTCAGAGATCTGGGGCGCCCCTGGTTGTTTGTACACACACATGCAGAGCCTGTGAGGCATGACCAGATAAAGAGAGAGGTCGATCGTCGTGTTGGCTATGCCATCAAAATGGCAGGGTGAGCGCTCAATTGATTGAATAATAACATCACCGTCTCACTGAACACAGGCTCTACATTCTTATTATTATTATTATCCATGATGAGCACATCAGTATAGGAAGTTGAGATCAGGATGTTGTATCTCGTAATTTTTTTTTTTTGGGTTTTCCACTCTCAGTAGGTAAGCTCCTCACACCTACTTCGAAGTTCGAACCGATGTTTTACTTCCGGGGTGTTTTAACGGGTCATAAACTGGCTGACGTTAGAACAATAGTTTGTTTGTTTAGCCAGACAATTCAAAACAAGTCGGGAAAATATGGCGTAGTTGTTTGCATACCCTCCCCGAGTATTTACTCATCTACACTGCAAATTGATGGGAATGACACAATTAAAAACGAAACGTAGATCACAGCTTTGTGCATAATGCACCGCATTGGTAGAGAGAGATTCTTAAAACTCTGATTTGGTAGGGGGCAAACCCGGTATCAACCTGAAGTTAACCCACAGTTAACTATTTGTGATAGTCAGAATAGGTTAATCTAGATCAAAGAGACGTTAACTCTGAGTTTCCTATTCCACCTCTCCAGTTGGGTTAACTTATCCCAGAGTTAACCCTCTCATTCGTTACACCTTAAGTCCCGTGGCGCTCTCTCTCTCTCTCTTCTTCTTCTTTGTTGCTGCCCAAGTCGACCCGCCGACGTCGACGCTAACGAAGATGACACTGTCGCCGCTGACAATGCCATGCTTTGCTGTCAACGATGACCTCCTGCCCTTGCCCTCCAACATCACCCAGGCCCATCGTCAGCTACTCAACACAGCCTCCACCTCTGACGATGACGTCGACGCCGTTGCCGATGATACACCCCCCAGCCGCTGATGGTGCACTGTCAGTGGCCTCCCAGCCCACCCCCTACCCCTGATCTACTGCTCTAGATTACGTCTGATGCCGCCAACGATGCCACTGCTCAAGGATGCTGCCATTGACACTGTCGACATCCCCGCTCGAGGATCTCGCCCCCCAACCCACCCACCATGCGTTGGCAAACATACCAACCCACTCTACCGTCGGAACCCCCCCTCTCGCTCTCCCTCTCTCTCGATACACCATTAGCACGAACAATGTCACGAAAAAACACTCTTCATGTCATAAAATACAATTCAAAAAAATAGTAATCAGTGGTAAGTTACGTAATTTTTTGTTGGAATTTGAGCGTAGCCCCCGAGCAATAGTCCTATATTGGTTAAATGAGTTGTGATTCATGTACTTATGACCTTAGGCTCTTGTATCTCAACACTGCGATTTTGTGGATTCAATATGGTGTTGGAGCCCCGAATGAGAGATAAATCTCATATCGAAAAATACATGTGGGTTCCTCGAGTTTATAGTCTTGGGCCCCTTCAACCTTAGCACCTAGGTTTTAAGGTTTGTATGATGGTATCAGAGCAGGTCAAGGTCCATTGTGATATTTGTGTCACCTCCCTTCTAATCTAATTTTCACGGCTCATCTTGACTGTGAGGGAGATGTTGGAGTCCCGAATAGGAGATAAATCGCATATGAGAGAAAATACATGTGGGTTCCTTGAGTTTATAGTCTTGGGCCCCTTCAACCTTAACACCTACATTTTAAGATTTGTAAGCTTTTTTTATAAAATGTATAGAGTTAACCCCTTTTTATCTTAATCTTATTCCTCTTCCGAGGAGGTACTAGAAGTTGGAATAAAGTTAACCCCTCTTCCGTCAAAGTCAAAGGGGTCTCCATACGACGCCGTCCTTGAATTATCCATGTCCTTGAACCAAAGAGGGGCATATATATATGATTTTTATAGGCTATGTTGTATGATATTGGGAATCTTTAGGTATGACTGTTAAGCGAAGGAAAATGAAATCTTAACAATTGCCTTCACACTTCACATACGCAATCCTCCTAACTTAAATTGTCATTTCGAGAGAAGGTGAGGTTGGGTTGGACAGTCGTTGTAGTGGATGAAGGGATTACGGAGAAAGCAGGCACGTGAGAGGAACCCCTAACTTAAAATAAATGGTCTTAAAAACAAAAATCGCTCGTTTCTTTCTCATCCTACCTAATGAGAGTCTATTTCCTCCTTTCTTTAGGGATCGACCTAAATAAAACATTGCTGGTATCGCCCGTGGATAACATGCATGGCATGTAATTAAGCTCGAGATTACCTCAAAGTGAAGAATGATCTCATGAGACAAGCACAGTCTTAGGTTAGCACCTTTGTGTTTTGGGCTAATTTCAGGCATACTCTCTTTATATATAAAATATCAAAATGTTTATCTTTCCTCGTCGCCAACTATAATATATATCATTATTATTAATAAAAAATTTTAAAATATCACTATATGACTAAAGTACCCTCAGAGTTAATTTTTGTGGAGAGATTAGGCATCGATAATAATATTGGGGATTTTTCATCATTTAGTACTCTTTTTTAAAATTTTGATTAATAATAATGAAATATATGATATTTGACAATTTAAGATAATAATTTTGATATTTTACATTTAATAAAGACATATATATATATATGTGAAATTAACCCTTTTCCTTTTACGTCTAATTAGGTTCCCAGAACTCTAGGTGGGCTTTGTTTTAAGTTACTAGGCTTTCTCCATCTTGGACTTCGAAGCACTGTGATTATGATAGGCATCATAGCATATCCTTATCGTTGTTCCATTCTAACCCTTCAAAAGGAGGTCGTAAGGTGCTGATTTTTTTGAGTCTTCTAGGGTGTTTGGAAGCACTTTTTTAAAAAAATATTTTTACTTTAAAAATATTTTATGTCAATTTTTAACTTATTTTTAAAAAATTTTAACAACAGATAGTTATCTTTTTACAAAAATGTCATACTTTTTAAATTTTGTATAGTTATGTTTGGTAGAACAACTTGGAAGCTCTTAACCCGACGGCGACATGACGTATCGTCGATGGTGCTCACAGCGAATAGCGGCTATGGGTTCCAGTATCTCTGCATCTCCCATCTCCCATCTCCCATCTCCCTTCCTCTGCATCCACCTCGTTTTCTTCTCTGGCTTAACTCCATCACCGGCACTATTCATTTATTTATTATTTTATTTTTCTTCCTCTCGTTCCACCATTTTTCTTCTTCCCATCCCGTCGTCTTCCTCTTCTCCGTGTATGGTACCGGCCGCCGAGAGCCCCACTATCGACGTCATGCAAGACACTGCTAGCCATCTTCCCTTCGGCATCTAGGCCACACACCGACAACCGGCCCCTGCCACCTGCACAATCCCCCTCCTCCTCCTCTCGTACGATTCCCCCCACTCCACCCACGTCGCTAGCCCCTCTCCCTCACCTCTTCCTCTGCCACCCCCACACCGCCACTTTGCCACCCCCCGGTCCGGTGCAGTACGTCAGACACCACCAGTCTGTTGGAGGAGTGGCCGTCGTCTCCTGCGGTCGCCCCTGCACTGGCTCTCTACGGCGCCTGTGATCGTCCCCTGCACCTACTCTCTGTGATGCCCCCTGTGTCACCTACGATCGCCCCCTGTGCCACATGGCGCCGGATGCCACCAATCCACCGGCAGACTAGCCGTCGTCGCCTACGATTGCCCCCTGCACCGGCTCTCTGCATCGCCTACGATCGCCCCCTGCACCGGCTCTTTGCGATCGCCCCCTGCATCGTACGCCGAACGCCACCAGTCCGCCGACAGAGTTGCCGCTGTCACCTGCGATCGCCCCTTGCATCATGAGGAAGCCCATATCCTCCTCCACCGTGCACGCGTAGATGCCCGGGGCCGTGGGTCTCCATTTCCCCCTTCCTCTCCCACTTCCTCCCGCCACCTCTCTACTCCCCATCCCAGCCATGTCGGATGCGTGACTGATGTGGGTAGGGGTACCTCCCCACTCTCCCTTCTCCTCCTCTGTCTGATGATGGGGACAGTGGGCATGAGTGAGGGGTCGGCTGGACGTCAAACACGCAGTGGAAGATGCGAGTTTCTCTCTCAAAAAAAATCATAGCATGGTCTGTTTTTATTTTGAGGGAAATTATAATTGAACGAGATTTCATCCTTAAAATTAAAGAGATCTTTGCCTATGAGAGTTACCTGTTCTAATTTTTATTTTGAGAGGAAAAAGAGATAAAAAAATTTAACTAAACACCCTATTAATGATTGTAAGTATGGTACTAAAATCACCAAACTTCGAACAAGTTTTAAAAAAGAAAAATGAAGAAATAGATGCATTCTCTTGGAATAAAACAATGATTGCATGGTTCGATCAATGTTTAATTCTCAAATCTAGTTACCAATTTTGGTAAGAGAAGTATCTAAATACGGATTTTTAGGAACCCTAGAACTGAATTACCTATCAAATTAAAGTACATATATATATATATATATATATATATATATATATATATATATATATATATATATATATATATATATATTGTGGGTCTCTAAACTTAACTATATAAATAAAAAGGGAAAAACCCCATCAAAGAGGTCAGACTTCATGTGACCGTATAGACAAGTCTGAACTGAATAAAAGCTTGGTTTGGATGCCATATCATACGGCTATGAATGTTGTTCTTGGACATTCGCGTAGACTGCTTATAATAAAAACTAAAACAATCTAAAAGTTGTGAACTTAAAAGGTGACCTGGTTTATGCATGTATCAACCATGCAGTCAGTATATCTGCAACCTATTTGTCCGTGCATATCCTTAACTTCTTAAAATAAAGAAAGAAATGACTGCTGCATGTGATAAATCAAGACGAAAAAACAAATAGCTGATGGCAGCAACTTAAATAAGAAGCTCTCTAGTATCTACGCACGTCATTTACTGAATTCCAACTACGCGGGCCGCACTCTGCTCCTTAGGTGGCACCCACTCTTTTGCAGCCAGCCATTTCCGTAAAGATAATTTGATTAGGATGAATTGAGAATTTCAATTATTAGAATCTCCTACACAATCTCAATCTCAACTAAATGACCCAAGTCACACCGGCTTCTGTGCAATTTAGATTAACGACGGAGAGAGAATGTAAACACAAGAAAAGAGCACTAAGAAATCTGCGAGAATCTGTAGGGGATGAGCTTCTCTGGAGGACGACAGAGATTTTTGGGTTAAACTATTTTTTTACCCTTACGTTTGAAATTGTTTACCTGCTATGCCAGTATATAACTCACACATTTCAACTCTCTCCCCCCCATTCTAACCTTTTCCCATTCCAACAGAGAAACCCTGGCAGAGCCTCTCTCCCCTGTTCTAACCTCATCCCCTTCGAACAGAGAACCAACGTAGAGTCTCTCTCCCCCATTCTCACCTCTTCCCATTCGAAAGGAGAAACTCTAGCATAGCAGAGGAGGAGCCGCCGACTCCAGCTTTCCCCTTTCTACCTGTGGCCAGAGTTGACGTCCTCTATCTCGGAGGCTATGGATCGATGTCCTAAAGATGTGGTTGAAGGTTCATCTGGAGGTCATCCTCCATAGCGACATCTATTCAATGACGACTAGGCCAATGAGTTCGGTCCACACCTGATGTTTGCCCTACATTCGAGGAGTGAAGCTATATGGCTGCGCCCCGACTTCCAAGACGAGTGGCCAAGTTCTCAACATGCCCCATAGAGTAGAAAACTAGAAGACATGCCAGACCATCCCCCCACCCTTGCCTGGGCTGATACTTGGATGTTATACGACCCCTCATATAGAACTCTTCAGTATGACTAGTCATAAGCAGGAAGACAACAAAGTCCCTTGGATAGGTTTGCCGGCCATGGGTTGTCCGTGTCTAGAGACTCTGTAGGAATTTAGAATTTCATATACATATATATATGAAAAGAAATGATGAAAAATAAAAATAAAATAAATTATAAGATATTTTCCTTTAGGTTTATAAGGTAAAGAATACATTTTTATAAATCTCACGTGATAACATAAACGGCGAGATTTGCGATGTGATTCTGAGAAGGGGAAATTATCGTTATTGTAGAGGTTCTGTAGACACAATGTAGCAATACTATAGAAATTAGATTAAGAATGATTAACTATTAACCCTAATCTAATCCTAAATAAGTTAAAAATGTCATTGCATAGGTCATTAGGTGGAAAATCAAATTATTGTGCCAAACTGTGCCATATTTCTTCGATCTTGGTCAAAAATGGGTTAGTGAAATAGGAAAAATTAGATTAAACCCATTATAATTTAATTGGAGGCTCTAGCCTATAAATAGGGCTTAGTGTTAACCCAGCCAAACCCAAATAAAAGCTGTTGGGTATGAGAAGAGGAGGAATTCGAGCTTGAAGTGTGATCTTCCCATTTTTACTCGTCATCCTTTGATATTCAAATATGTTAGCTTTCTCTCAGGTAAAACTTAATTAGATCTTCATATATGTTCCTTTACATGAGTACTTCAATTTTATGCAAGTTTTGTGCATCATGATATTATATTTGAACCCAGTTTTTGATTTTAAAGTCAAGATATCATATTTTCACCATTTTCTGATTCAGATTGAGAATGCACCCTTCATAGAGATCGCGTTCAGAATGTGGCACCTCGATTGACTGCGATCCATCGAAGATATCCCTGAGGTGCCCGAAGGGATTGGTCCTGAACCCAGTCACCTTCATGACTGTGACCAGGATGCTGTTCCCAAGGAGACTGCGACCTGGCCCGCCCTTCGAATTACCTCGGTCTGCATATCAATATCTAATCCATCTCATTTTACGTGTCGATCATTCGAATCACCCCATTTCACGTGTGGTATTCCAAAATCTTAATTTTTACATTTCAAAATTAAGTTCTTATCTTAAATTGCTATCCAAAAAGAATTGACTAGATAATGAACTCGTGAAGCTATCTTTAATTGTTCAAACAACTATGCTCTAAATTCCATAAATTTCTGTATGTGATTGACTCAATCTGTTTGATCTAAGCTCTATCTGAAAGCTTGAATTTCTTTCAATGAATTTCCTTCGCACATGAACATATTAGATTGTGCAATTGTAGTTTCCCTTTGATTTACGTAATTATGCATTTATGACAAGCTTTGTAGATGCCTACTAATTGATCAAGAAAGACCGATGTCTAAGGCTAAAGGTTAACAAGCAAACGCTTAAGCGGGCAAGTGATTACTTAATTAGGACCTTGTGAATGCGAGAAGAATCTCCCATTGTCTCACCTCTTATCTGGTCGTGATTTCTTTGGTTTTTTACTAAGTATCTGACTGTGAAAATTTTGATCTAAATCTGTTTTATAAGATTTTCTGCGAAAGCTGATCGTGTCTTGAATAGTAACTCATTCGCTTTATTGTCTTAATATCATTGAACTTGATCCTTTAAATCTTTTTTGAACTTCTCTTATAAACTTCACTTGTGCTTCTTATACTATACATTCTTAAATGAATATTTTTGTTAAATATGTACTTTAGTATATTTCGGAAGTGTAGGAGCTAAGTGTCAGGCACGATAAAGTGCTACGTTATGGGAGCCACATCTTGAAGCCAGAATTACATAAAGTGCTACATAGCGGGAGCCACCTCTTGAGCCTGTTGGGGCCACCTCTAGTGTAACGACTCAAAACCCAGATACTGGGAGAACCCGATATCACTTGGACCCTGAGACGCTACCCAAGAGCTCTAAACCTCCGAAGGGTTGATGGATTGGCGTAGGTTTGTATGAGAATCAAAAATTATAAGAAACAATTTAATTTAACTAGAGAACTATGCTAAAGGAGCTACACTATCAAAGTATACGTTACATTAACATAGTAGTGCATAGAAGTAGATTAGTCTATAAGTTTACAAGTCTAAGTCCACATAACAGTACAAGTACCAAAAGTACACAGTCACGGGACATACCCCGCCTCTAGCGACACTGGCTGCTACAGCTACTCACCAACACCACGCGGAACTTCAGAAGTCTGCCGCGCCTCACCTAAAAAATAAGGGGTGAGCCTCATCCATCTCATCAGCTCAGTAGGGGTCCCACGAAGCCCTACCTCACAATGAGAAAGCACAATAGTAATAAGGAAATAACTGTAGGAAATATCCATAGTGATAATATGCAAAAATTGTAAGATTAGTAGCTATGCAAGAATATCAAATGAATAAACAACTAAGTAACACAGCTAGCCACAATTATCATATAACCTATTTCTAAGCTAAACCACACGCATAACCACGAGATAACCATATAAACCAATAGAGAGGAGTCACTACCTCTCCACTGACAAGAGAAAGAGTCCACTAGAAGGAAGGCCAGACATGTCCACTAACATCTTACATTGTGCCTCAGGCGTCTCCTACATGCCACAAACATGGTAACTGAGACACCGTAATAAGAACCAAGGAACAAGGACTAGTTAGGGTCATGCTCGTCAGCTCGTGTCCACTGCCCCCGACCACGTATGCACACATAGATTCACTTATGTAAATTTGGTCCTCTAGTTGGTCCCCTCCCCCCAGTCGAACTCAGACTGTAAAAGCAAGGGGTCTTATGACAACCAGCCTAAAAATCGTCACTCTAGGACTGTCTCGTCACCACTCTCAGGTGGGTCAACACCGTGTGTCGTACAGAAAGCTATGACTAGTGGATAGTCACTCTGGAGGAAAAGCACTCACCCTTACTGTAGCCATAAACCACAAGGTATACGTATCACAATAGTTCAATATTACTGGGTCACACTCACACTTACAAACCAGATGCATCTCGGCTTATAGAATCTCATTAAATTGAAGGAAACATGTGTTGAAACTCTTGGCTGAACGCGGTTGGGGTAAGCACCGTGAGTATTAGAGACGCAGTCGGTCATCAGACTGCGTCAACCCTGAATACAGTTGTCCTGACCACCGCGTTCGTGCAAACCGACCTTGCACCCCCTTCACTTTGGACGCAGTCCCTATTCACGCAGCGACCATTATCCAGAGGTTAAATGAGGTCAGAAGACTGACTGCATTCATTCTTCCGATCCGGGTGAGGGCGAACTACCCTAAACCCCATCCCACAAGACTCAAACGAGGGGAAACACAAATGAAAACCTTGTTTCATGCTTTCATGCCTCAAAATACATTCATTTAAACCCAAAAAACTACATAAAACACATATATCTTCCACATTCACATCAAGAACTATAAAGAACACATGTCACACCCATTCTTTTTCGGCAATTAAACCTTCTAGCATGCGATTAACAACATGAAACTATAGGGAATCGAGATAAGAAGTGAGAAGATTTCATCCCCCACCTGAATTGCGAAAATCACATAGTTCTACCTCGATCCTTCGTGCAAAAGCCAACCCCACACTCGAGATGCACCCCCACCAAGTGAACCACTGTCGTCTCGCCTTCAAGATCACGCCTCCACCACTCCGTAGCTCGGTCGGATCCCCTCGTAGCATGCCATCTGCAGCCGGGAGAGGATGAGAGCACGGGGAGAATGGAAGAGAGAGAGGAGTGTCTAGAGTGAGAAAGAGAGGGGCGCCCTCTACGTTGGGATATGGTTTTAATTATTTTTTTCTTTTTTTTCATTTTTCTTTTCTTCATGCAAGAAATCCTCAAATAGATCAAAATTATAATTATGCCCTCATAAATTTCATATGAATTAATATATATATAAATTTCTTCTATAAAATCAAGCACACTTCTAAATTAAACCCGATTTCAAAACCCGAGTAAAAATCCAAGCTCACGGGTCTTACAATCTCCCCCCCCCCCCTAATAAAAATTTCATCCTCGAAATTTTAAGGGAGATCAGGAAGAATACAAAAGAAAGTACTCAGTCAAATAGATAAGGAAACTGAAGGTGCATTTCATCCTCATGTTCCCACGTCGCTTCGTCGCCTGAATGGCGGTGCCAAACCACTTTCACCAAAGGAATAATCTGATTCCTTAGCCGTTGCTCTCGGCAATCTTCTATCTGAATCAGATATTCTAGCATAGAAAAATCTACTGCCACTTCGGGCGACACTGAATCCTCCAAAAATGTGAGATTCATCTGGCACATATCCCCCCAACATTGAGACGTGAAATACAACATGAATTGTTTCCATTTCCAATGGTAACTATAAGCGATATGCCACTTGGCCAACACGCTGCAGAATAGGAAATGGACCAATATATCGGGGACTGAGCTTCCCACATCTGCCAAAAGGTATCACACCTTTCATAGGAGATATTCTCACAAATACTTGATCTCTAGGTTCAAATTGAAGTGGTCATCTTCGTTGATCTGTGTAGCTCTTTTGTCGACTCTGAGCTGTTAACAATCTTTGCCTGATAAGTCGAACAACTTCTACACAATGCTGCACCAATTCTAGTCCTATCATAAGCCGTTCACCAACTTCAAATCAATCCAGCGGCGTATGACATGGTCGACCATATATTGCATCATAGGATGTCACGCCCTGAGATACATAGGTACAACGAAAATAATTCGAGAACATGAACAACTGGCAAAGTAAGCCTCAAGCTAGCAAGACAATCAGAGTGGTACACATACAACATCATAAACATTGTATGCAGTAGCATATGACAAAAACCTCAACTTTAGTGATCAAATAAATCAAAGTTACAACTTGACAATGACTCTTTTAACAATATGACTCTCTAGACTCAAGAAAATAGAAAATAACATAACATGATTAACTTCACCGCCTAATACAGTGAAGGTCTCTAATTATTATAATAGACTCAATTTGACTCTATCTATGCTTCCCTCGATATTTACTCGCTCTCAGACTCGCCACTTGAGTTGTCCGATTCTGACCCTCTAAAGTTTCCTGAAAAGATTGGAAAAGTAGTAATGAGCGCACTCACCCAGTAGATATCTTCATGTTAACATGATGGCAAGTTTACAGAGTTAACATTTTATCTCTAGAAGATAAGATAAAGAGAGTACGATAAAACATGCGAATAAAACCTAGAAACAAATAATCCAATATCATGACAAACTATAGAGATATGATATATCTGTTAGGTCCCTTGGGTGCAACCTGATCTAGAGGGGGTGAATAGATCCCTTATAAATATGCCCAGTTAAAAATTAAAGCTTAGATGAAGCCATGGTTTGAACACTATGGAATCAACACAGCGCTAAGGAGCTGGCTGATCTGATGAAGCAATCCAAAGCTGTGACGGTTGGAGGATCTGTTGCACTGTCTGAGTAGTGATCTAACCAATATGAGAGTGACTGCATGTATGAAATGTGCATAGCAATGTGGGCCACATAGTGTGTGTATGTGTGTTAGAAAAATAACCAGATGTGCATATGATGGAGTTAACACACGAACCTGTGAATGGAGGTAGAGAAAATAGAGGAATCACATAATCATTCATAGTGGCACAATATTTTTAAGGTGGTTCGGTTGCAAACTTGCAACCTACATCCACCCCTCACCAAACCGGTGAGGCTTCACTACACGAGGATGAATTCTCACGAGGACGGAGTTCTCAACACATACAGGTGATAAGCTAGAATGGCAGATATAGAAGGGCGGGATGAATATATCTATCCCAAAAATTGAGCGAATTAAAATTGCACGAGCAAATACAAACAGATGACCCAGAAACAATCTAATTCGAACTCACACACCGGATCAGACAAACCAATAGTAATTAAGTGTGCAGAGAGTAGTGTAGTGAATGCAACGTATGCAAACAAAGAATTCGACAGCTAGAACTCACACTCAGCAGCCTAGCATGCTTCCAGCGACTGACATCGATACGAGGCAGAGGTTTGATCCAAGGATCTCCTCACACAAGGGGTAGCATTCCAGATAAGACTGACATATCCTTCCTACTACATCTTTTGATATACCGATTAATTGAAGTAGCGCACACTGAATGCTAAGCAAATCAAACCACGCAATGGACAATAGAGTTTTTAGGTTGTTCGATTGCAATCCGCAATCTACATCCACCCCTCACTCTCTCAGGGTGAGGCTTCCTTGCTTAAAGCCAACCAACAAGCATACTTAGTCTGCGACAATGGCTGAACATAGCTTCTCCTTGAGGAACACTCTCCTCACTTCTTCTGGGAAAACCCAGAAGGAACCCGAAGGATCAACCTCCCTTCCTCTACAACCGCAGAGGGAACCATGTGAGCTACACCCAGCAGCCCACGAAACCAGAGGTCAGAAACCTATCTTCCTCTGAACCTCTAGAGGGGACTCCGGAGAATACTCACCCTTCCTCTGAAAACACTCAGAGGGAACTATAGCAACTTTAAACCGATGAACAAAAAGAAAACAACAGAAATGAAGAATTCGATTGGAGAAAAACAAATAAGAACAATATAGCATCTGATGAAGTAATCTCCTATGAGATGGGCTGGCTGTACTCTATTTTCTCTTCCTATCACGATGGATCTCTTTCTCTTATTTCTGGAAGAGCTCTCTTTTTGGAATTTCAATCTCAACGAAGGCAGCCCGCTCTCTTGAACGGAGGGATTGATATTTATAGTAGAGAATCGAGCATCATCCTCATCTTTCTTCCACTCAAGATTCCGATCAGCCAATTAATCAACTGGTCCACGTGGAAAAGGAATATTCTGATAGTTATCTGAACTTTCCAGAAATCTGCCACGTATGATGAAGTTTGAGCGCCAAAGTTTCCATAGAGATACCGGCACGTGATTCGCCTGGGTTCATCACGAGCTTAGGACGATTTTTAGATTGGCAGTGCAGATCTTTCTTAAGTACCCTCCATTGTCACTCAAGTTGTAATGCCTTGGATCCTTGGTAGGTCTTGATGGATCTTCATTGGATCTTTTGGATTGGTTTCGGTAAGTTTCGGTTCGCTTTGGTGGCTTCCGAGTTGAGTTTTACGAGCCGTGTGGGTTTTTCTCTCGTACTAGCTACGGAACCCTACGGTGAGTTTGTTTCTCAGTTCCTCGACTCGTGGATGCTACATCGACGATGTACTCGTCGAGCCGGTCGTTTCGACTATTTTTACGTATTTTTCAGAGATAGGGCCAGAAATCAGATTTTCCAGAAATTAGGGAAATTCCTAATTTTTTTCCTTTTTCTTTCCTTTTCCTCTCTCCTCCTTGTCATTCACTGCCTCCGTCTCTCTCTCTTCGTTTCTCTCCTCTCGAGCCTCCTCGGCTCCGGCTGCAGATGGGGTACCTAGAGGCACATGTTGGGGATGCTGTGGAGCTGGCTGGGTGCGCGACAGAACGAGGATCGGGATGGATTTAGCGCGATCCCAAACAGTGGATTCAAAGCCGATGTTTGAGCTCGCGGCGTGGTTTTCGGCGCAGTTTAGTCCCTTCGGGGCACGGTTTCTTCGGTGGAGGTAGGGTGATGGTTCCTCACTTCCTCCTCTCCGTTTTCCCTGCCCTTGCACATCGTTTGGCATGGAAACGGCCGAGTTTGGGCTTGTTTAGCCTAAACCGTGATTTTTGGGTTTTGTAGGGTTCACCGGAGAACGGCAACCATTTGTAGCTCGGTTAGTGTTGAACTGACCGTTGGGATGTCTGGATCCCATTCTTGCTAGTTTTGTGTTGATCGGTGGTCATTCGAGGCCGGTAGGAGCCCGGGAACCTCGTTGACTCGTTTAGGGTCGATTTGTTAAAATCGGCCCGATCTAGCATTTTAACCCGTGCATGTGGGCTTTTTAGCCTCCTAGCGTGGTTTTTCGTCGTAGAGGGTTGTTTCCCCTGCGCTTTGACGTGAATGGGGCGTGGAACGGGCCGATTTGGCCAACCCTCTGTTTTCCCGCCGTGACTAGTGTGGCGGTCGTTCCAGGGACCGTCACAGTCCCTGATGGTCCCACGACAGACCGTCACAGCGTCTGGGTGATTTTTAGTTCTTGGTGGTTTTGAGGGTGTGACGGCCCAGGAGTGGTGCGTCACAGCCCTCTGACGCGTCCCGTGAGACGCGTTACGCCTATCTTGTCGTTTAGTGCTTTGGTTAAGTCGGTTCCCCTGACGCGCCTGCCCCTATGCGTCAGGTGGGTGTAACGCGCCCGGTGTAGGCCGTTACGTTCTGTTTGACTTTGTGTTTGACCGTGAGTCGGTTTGTGTAACGGTGGTGTCCCCGTGCGTCACAGCGTCGTAACGCGCCTGCCCCAGGCCGTTACATGCTGTTCTGGCTGAGTGGGTGTTGTGTCATTGGTTCTAACGGCCCTGCCCTTGTGTGTTAGGTGTCTGTAACGCGTCCGAGATGGACCGTTATGTGCCTATCGGCCAGTGTTTTCTTGACTTGAGCCTGTTGGCCCTGACGCGTCTATCTTGGAGCGTTAGGCCGGTGTAACGCGCTTGGTCTCGTGCGTTACGTGCCTCGAGTTTCGTTGTGTGTTTGCGGTCTATTGGCCCTGACGGCCCGGGTCGGGCGCGTCAGAGCTATGTAATGTGCCTGGTGTAGGCCGTTACGTGCCTTCTGTATTCTAGGTGTCGGTTAGGGCGGTGTGTGTGATGGCTCCCCTATGACCGTCACGCGGGTGTGACGCGTCTGTGTTGGACCGTCACGGTTGGAGTGTAACGGCCTGAGCTAGACCGTCACGTTCGTGTAACGGTCTAGGGGTGGTGCGTTACAATTCTTCTGCCCCGATTGTCGTCGTTTTGGTTTCTGCTTGCCTTAGCTTGTCCTTGTAGCCTGCCCGTTGTCCCGTGGATGTCTCTTGATGTCCTATGAGGGTTAAGACTACGTTGTAAGGTGGCCAGGAGTCTTCTTGCTTGTGGTAGGATTCTCTATCCTACTTTTGTATGTGTTTTGGTCGGGTCTCGGTCAACCCGGGGTGACCTAGTGGTTGCCAGGTGACCTTGTGTATGGGTGTCTTGGCGGTTCTGTCCAATCCGAGACACTGGTTCTGGATGCCTAGAGGTGCTGTGTTACTTCGGTCCATGTGTCCAGGCGTGTCTGAGGCCCTTCGGTGTTCCCTCGGGTCTCCGTGAGTCATTTCCTGTGGAGTGTCATTTCTCGTGGCTTAGGATTAGACCGATTGGCGGCTTGTTCCGCTGTCTGTGACGATCTTGCCTTTGAGTCGTTCGACTCAGGATCGTTGCGTGGTAGGTCTAGTTGCCTAGTCCTGAGTCTGTTGGCAGTTGCCGTACTGCCGGTGGTGCTTCGTAGTACGTGTGACAGCGTGTCTGCATGTCAGTTCTCTAGCACTTGTGCTCGGAGTTTTGTGTTTTGTACGCCTCCGATTATTTTTGCCCTAGGCCTTTGAGTGCCGACTCGCCTGGTGATGGCGGAGGGGTGTTCCCGAGATACGGTTTATAATCTAGTTCCGTGGGCTCCCTGCCAACGGTAGCGTCCTACCGAGGGAGAAAACTAGCTGGAGTACCTAGCTTAGGCTAGAGCCAGTGTGTGCACGCGTGGTCAGGGACTGAGGACTTACGTCGACGGGCGTGACCCTGACTGGTTACTTGGTGCTGTTTGGTTCTGTACGGGTGTCTGCGACTCTACCGTGGCTTCAGTGGTATTGTAGGCGAGACACTCGTGGCGTAGCATAAGACGTCTGCGGACGCAGCTGGCCGTTGCTCTGGTGGGGAGGTGCGTCCGCGTGTAGCGCGTGGCTCTCCACTGCTCTTCGCATTTCTTGCGCATCGTGACCTTTCTGGGTTGGCCTTTCCGTGGCTGCACCCGAGGTCAGTGTCCTGTCACATGCATGATGTCCTGGTCGTGCATGGGACAGTGTGCACGATGTTCTAGTCGTGTTTGTGTGATCGAGTCTGTCGGTCGTCTGTGTGGTCTTTTCTAGACCTTTTTTTCTGTTCTTGCAGGTCTTTGTCTTAGACTTGGTGTTGGGTCGGCAGATCGGTAACTTCTGACTTTGTTAGATCAAAGTCGCCCTTCTGTTACTGCTTGGAGTAGTCTGGGGTGCCGAGGTTAGTTCGGCCGCCACTTGTCTGGCGCGGGTTCTTCCCCTTTCTTACTTGTTCCTTACTCCTACTTCCCATCTATTTACTTCTGCTTGTAGTGTAGTTTTACAGCTTTGCAGTGTAGTTTTCCTGCTTTACTACACCTGCTGTTTTCGTTGTTGTTGTTGTTCCGTGTTACTGCGTGTTTTTCAGTGGGGATCCGCGTGACCCCTACTGAGCCAGTGACATGTGGCTCACCCCTGCTTTTCAGGTGGGGTGACGTTGTACGTTCTGCTTCCGCGTGGTTCCTAGAGTGCGTGCTCATTGCGTGCCGTTCCCGCCAGCTGGTACCTACGTCGGGCTTCCCCCGACCTTTTGGTACGTCTTTCCTTTCTGCCGACTGTACTATGCTAGGCTTGTTGTCTTTAGCTATGGACTGACTCTGGGATATAATTGATATTTTGAAACTGTTAATTAAAAAGTAATTTTATTTCTGCTACTTTAGCAAACCCATCTAATGAAATTTAATTGCTTCTGTTATATCTCTATGGCTTCAATGTACTCTACACGTGCCCTTATCCCTTCGGAGCTTTCCCGCTCTTGGGAGGCCTCGCGGGTTCCATGCGGTATCACGTGTATCCGGTAGTCCTACCGGGTATGCCGGGTATCCAGAATCCGGGTCGCTATACAAGTGATCACAATTAATCCTTAAGAATCCTTTAATCACACTTGACGTATCAGAGAATGTCGCTCTCTTAAATGCCTTGACTGGTGAATGAGAAGTGTCGAGGCATAAGCATTATCAGGTCGAGGCAGAATGTAGTGACTTATCACCTGTTGACTGATGCATTGGACTAGTGGCTCACGGCTTCGTCCTGGCCTGGTGACAATACATACTTCTCATTCTGATGCTTCGACCTAGTAGTCTTCCCACTACTGGTTCCAAGCTTAGTGTGTCAATGCACTTCCTCAGATGCATCGAGGCAGTGTGAAGATAGATCCTTCAAGCAGCTATCATCAAACATTGGCTTCTGACTTGGTGCGTCAGTGCAGCTGCCCGGTGCTTCAACGTAGTTGCATTTAAAAGCCCACACCTTGACTTGGTGCATCGGTGCATCACTCTGATGCTTCGACGTGGTGCGGCATGATGGCGAAATTGTTCTTGATGCATTGGTGCACTTCTTTGATGCGTTGATGCAGCTCTTCTGAAAAACACTTCTGTGGTTGTGACTGCATCGAGGCAGTGAACGTCCTGCTTCGACACTCCATGCTCTTTCCTTAACTCCTGAAAGTTCCTTCTTGATTCTAAGGTGAATTTTCTCTGACCTAGAGCACCTGCAATATAAAACTGTTCTTATTGGCAAATAAACCATATTGCATTGACATCATCAAAACATGGAATTCAACAATCTCCACATTTTTTATGATGGCAATAATATGAGTTATTAAGTCTTATTAGTTCATGAAAAAAAATTCATCTTCCTTGAGACATAGTTGAACACTCAAAGATTTGAAATGAATAGACTGAATTACAGAAGGAAGGATTCCTTGAGGTGACTCTCAGAAGGAAGGTTTACTTGAGATGACTGTCCCCCTTACTCCCCCTTACTCCATACTCTCTCTTACTTTCCCCTTTGACATCATCAAAAAAATGATCACTAGGAAGAATAATTTGTAAGTGCTAGAGAGACCAGATATAGGAAGTTCACAGATTCAGAAATTTTTAGGACCATCTCTTAAGGATTAATTAAGGGAACTGAAATTAGCTTAGATATTTCAGGCTGATAATTCAGAGAGACAAAGAATAGGAATTTATGAAAATTATCTCCATACAAGAATAAATAAATCGAGCATATTGTCATATAGATGCCTTGAATGGACTGTCTAAATGCTTTACGAAATAAATTTTCGGAGATTTCTCAAGTGAAAAAATTTTTCAGCAGTATTGAGGACAAACAGACCACACCATATTTGGCATTGGGCATTTTGAATGAACTGTCTAAATGCTTTACTTTCATTATTGTTTCTGAATGAGTGTCTTTTTCTCATTGAGCAATGTGGGTTAACTTACACCATTTTACATGAGAAGACACATTGGTTAGATGCAGGAATCCCCAGTTACTCAGTGTGGTAACCTGAATGCTTCTCTTTTGAGAACAGAGTTAGCACTAGAGATGTCTTTTTATGTGAGGCAGAACACGTCTTAGGTGAAGTGACCCAGTTACTTAACATTCTATACCATTGCTCTGCCATTGTTTCATAGGCACAGCCTTTTTAACCATAGATAATCTAGCACTTCATGACTCAACTTAACTTCACTTCATGGTGAAAGAGTTAGTTTCTCGGTAAACCAGATCATTGCGTAGACATGCCAAATTTGACATCATTTTGAGCATATTTCCTATCACATTGAGATGCCCCGATTTGACTCTCAAATTTATTTATTTGAGTGATTTTTTCCGTTTTTCTTAAATATCTAGCTTTCCTCAGCTTTCTCCTATTTTTTTGGGTTTTTCTGGGCTTTTTTCTAATTTTTCAGAACTTTTCTGAATTAACGACAGTCCCTTGGATGCCAATTCCTTTCAGGAAGAATAAGCGCCTTATTGAACTGCTACCCTTTGATAGTTAAAATGCATGCCGTTAATACATCCACTACCAAATTTAATTATCGGCCCACAAATTAATTAAAAGAGAATAGATAAGCAGTGAGTCCGAGTCGAGTCCACAGGGAAATTTGTATTTTTAGGTAGAAAATCTTGAGTTTTATAATTAGAAATTTATGGCAAATGGACACTAAAATAAAAGTTGACAAATTGAAATTAACTAACCTAGATGAATGGGCTTAAGGAACTAAGACGCCAACTAATTTAAACGAGAGCAAGGAGGATATGAGACAAACCGCACTTAGAGAAGAGGAAGTGAAAGATGAAGATAATGAATAAACGTAGAACCCATTCACTTAATATTAAAGAAAGAGTGTGCTTGAGACTTATTTATCAAACCTAAAACAGTAAAGATCAAAGGACTAACTAGAGTATGCTGTGAGAAAACTAATACAATAGACAACTAACTAAAAAGAGACTGAAAATAACTTGATGAAAGTATAAGTGAACATGAAACAAGAACGCAGCACGGAAGGGCTTCCTCCCTCTCTCTCTCTCTCTGTCACGTTGCCACCGATGCACAGCTGCAACAAGGAATCTCGCAGTATAAGAAGGCCAAGGGATCAGCAATGGCAGAGAAAACTCGCTACTTCCCGTCTTCACGTCATGCGCACGTTGCATGCAACAGCAGTGGAAGCTTGAGACCAGCTGATGAAGCTCACGAGCGCTCAGCAGAGGAGCCGCGGCAAACCTGTCTTCACGCCACAGAACCGCACGGATGCTACACCACCACGCCAAGGAAGCAGCAGGAAGGAGTGCCACCCACGGCGCTGCAGCAGCTACAGGAAGGAAGCTCGCCGCGGACGCTTGCGACGCCAACTACTGCTCTTCCTCGACCGACTGCACGTCAGGTGAGGCAGGGAAAGAGCTCGGCTAGCTCCCGTCACGGACGCCGCAGAGGAGATTCGCCGTCTCCCGGAGCGAGCCGAGAACCTCCCAAAGAAGGCCGGCAACCCAAAAACTAACCAGAGATAACCCCAAACAAAAACCGAAGAAGAACCAAAACAAAAGCTCGAACCAAAAAAAAACAACCCAAGATCACTCCAACAAAAACAGAAGAAGGAACCTCAAAAAGAACAGAAGAACCATAAACTAAAACTAAAACAAAAGCCCAAAAGCAGAAGCCAACCCCTTCTTTCGTCCTCTGCAGATCCCTTTTATAGAGAAGAACCTCGCCAAGAGTCCCACTGCATCCTCCCGCAGCTCACGCGAGCATCTCGTCGTATTCATCCGTTAACGAAATGGCCTCCATGCAGTTACGAGTGCACTCCGCCAATCCCGTTTGCAAGCTGCTAACCTCCCATGACCGAGTCCCATGGACGCATCTTTGGGGAGCCCATCGTGTGCCACTGTGACAGCAATGCTCCCCCACTCGATCACCCAGCCATGCACGTGATGCCACCCTCTTGGCCATCTCCTACGTGATGCCCCCTGACCATGCATAAAATAGTCACTGTTTCTTTACATGATTAGCCCATCAAACTGCAACTTTAGTGCAACTAAGCCACTTAAATGCATGTATTGTGTGTTTTGTGCTGCCATGCACCACCGTCGAGCTTTCCATTCTTGATAACCACGTCGTCACATTGCCACTTCATGCAGCCATTTATATCCATCTTCGTGAAGCTCTCAAAACACCTCACGTGATTTCATGCATGCCACTTTGCCAACTCACGTAGTGCATCTCACCTTGCCATGCACTTTATAACCTTATGCATTTCATTTATGCCACACCTTGCTGTTTCATGCAAAAATCACATGGCCTTCTACGTGATGCTTTTATTCATTTCATGTCATACTTTAGCCACCTTGCTTCCTCATGGCCATCTTACGTGACCACCATGCATCACCAACAACCTGTAGCCATTTTAAAAGAATGCATATGTTATATATATAAGGCTGTTAACTCATCAAATGCAACTCTTATTCACTCATTATGAATTACTCCCAAATATTTATCAATTTTCATGAAGGCTCAAGTGTTAATAAAAAAATCTATTTTTGTGAACATTTTCACACATAATCAACAATTTACTTAGAATATTCTCCTATGTATATAGAAATAATCTGTGAAAATATGAAGTTATCACACCCCCCAACTTACTCATTGCTAGTCCCTTAGCAATGCAATCAATTAGGACTAACAAGAGTTCATAAATCACGTTTCATGAGAAGAATGTGAGCATCATGATTTAAACTATAGAATACTGCAAGTTCAAGCAAAGTATGTCCGAAATAAACTTCGTCAATCCATGTAATTAGACACTTCCTCAGGTTACACTCATAAATTTTGTATCTCTTCGTGTATGTGCTCTAATTTGATTAGTGGACATCAGACAACCGGATGCATGAGCCTTCTATTTATCACTTAACGATGATTTCCAATTCTACCTTTTGCAAATCAGACTCTCGAATTACAGGTAGCTTCACTCTGCCTGATCATCATCATTTTTTTTTCTCATCATGGTGCTGCACATTCCTTCACTGTTTGACGCGAACCTCAACTCTTGCTAGGAGAAGCAGGCCCGGTTACTAAGATCAGGAGCATTTTCCATGAGTTATTTTTCATCATTCATTCATTTTTTTTCTTTTTGGTGCTTTGCACTTATTTACAGGCAGGTAGCTTTTTCCTCACGATAGATCTTCAATGACTAGGCAGAATTTTCAATCTTCGCCTAAGTTTTAAGTAAAGAGCTCATCATCCTCGTGTTTAATACCTACTATTCTCATTAGTGTGCGGATGTGTATGAGTTCAAAAAATCTGAGTGTATTCCGAGGAAGATGCTAAAAACATAACCAACTAATTCACCCTTTAATTCAATGCTGTCACAAGTGGATATTCTAAGCCTTATCATTTTGACAATATTTCTTATCATGAAAAATGACCCTGAAGCATTTGTTTAGGGGTATCATGAAAGATTACAGCATTTTGATGAAAATTTAAGCTTAAGCTACCCCCCAACTTAGGTGACATTGTCCTCAATGACATGATTAAAATAGAAAATTAGGACAATACAGAGTGAATGTTTTGAGAGGGAAAGGTACAACCTGAGCAAGATGAAATGTTGCTGTAGAGAGAGATGCTGCCCATTCTCCATGTTTCTAGAAAGAAAAGCAATCAGTCATTCTCCTTTATTTATGAAAAAGAATTGGGTTGCCTCCCAATTAGCGCTAAGTTTAATGTCTTCAGCCAGACATCAGCGAATTCAACTTGGTTCAATTAATGCAATTTCTTCCACAATCAGTTCATTTGAGACTCCTTCAATGAAGGGTTTGAGTCTCTGGCCATTGACTTTGAAAGTTTTACCACTTTTGGGGTCACAGATTTCGACAGCACCATGTGAAAATGAATTAACTACAATGTATGGCCCATCCCATCTGGATCTAAGCTTCCCAGGGAAAAGTTTCAATCTAGAATTGAACAACCAGACCTTTTGATTAGGTTCAAATGTTTTCCTGGAGATGTGTTTGTCATGAAAAGTTTTCATCTTGGCCTTATAGATTTTGGAGTTCTCATAGGATTCCTCACGAAGCTCCTATAACTCACTTAATTGCAAGGCCCTGTGTGATCCAGCTTGGGTCAAATCCAGGTTAAATTGTTTGATTGCCCAATAAGCCTTGTGTTCCAGCTCTACTGGGAGGTGGCAGGCTTTTCCATAAATCAATCTGAAGGGTGACATTCCAATTGGGCTTTTATAGGCCGTTCTGTAGGCCCACAAAGCATCATCCAATCTCTCAGCCCAGTCCTTCCTATCAGTCCTCACAGTCTTTTGCAAAATATTTTTGATCTCTCGGTTGGAAACTTCCACCTGCCCACTCGTTTGGGGATGATAAGGTGTGGCCACTTTATGGGTGATCCCATACTTTTTCAGCAAGCTTTTGAATTGGTAGTTAGTGAAGTGACTACCTCCATCACTAATTATGGCCCTAGGGAATCCAAACCTAGAGAAGATGTTCTTTTGCACAAATTTCATGACCACCTTGTGGTCATTGGTTCTAGTTGCTATAGCTTCGATCCATTTGGAAACATAATCCACAGCCACTAGAATGTATTCATGCCCATAAGATGGTGGGAATGGTCCCATGAAATCAATTCCCCATACATCAAAAGTTTCCACCACAAGAATGGGGTTCAAGGGCATCATGTCTCTTCGAGATATATTCCCCAGAGTTTGACATTTTGGGCAAGAGTGACTAAAAGCATGGGCATCCTTAAAGAGAGTGGGCCAATAAAAACCGCATTGGAGCACTTTTGCAGCAGTTTTCTTTCCAGAAAAATGACCTCCGCAAGCAAGAGTGTGGCAGAAGGTGAGAATGCTTTGATGCTCATTTTCAGGGACACACCTTCGAATGACATTATCCGCACAGATACGGAATAATTCTGGATCCTCCCAAAAATAGTGTCTTATCTGAGCATAGAATCTATCCTTCTCATTCTTAGACCAACCTTCAGGGGTCAATCCAACAGCCAGATAATTGACAATATTGGCATACCAAGGGGGTTGTATGTGGCTAATGGACAAGAGTTGTTCATCATGAAAAAAGTCTCTTATGGGCTCCTTTTCTTGCACGAGAATTCTAGAGAGATGGTCAGCCACCACATTCTCAGACCCCTTTTTATCCCGAATTTCAATATCAAATTCTTGCAAGAGTAAGATCCATCTAATCAAACGGGGCTTAGCTTCTTTCTTGGACATGAGGTATCTTAAGGCTGAGTGATCAGAGTAGATGATGACCTTGGATCCTAAGAGATATGATCTGAATTTTTCAAGGGCGAACACCACAGCCAAGAGTTCTTTTTCAGTGGTGGTGTAATTTAGTTGAGCATCACCCATAGTGCGACTAGCATAATAAATCACCACAGGGCGTTTGTCAATCCTCTGCCCTAACACTGCTCCTATAGCAAAATCGGAAGCATCACACATGATTTCGAAGGGAAGGGACCAATCAGGTGGTTGAAGGATTGGAGCTTTGGTCAGAGCTTCTTTCAAAATATTGAATGCTTGTAAACATTGTTCATCAAGATTGAATGGGATATCCTTGGCTAGGAGAAGGGTTAAAGGTCGGGCAATTTGAGAGAAATTTTGGATAAACCGGCGATAGAAGCTGGCATGGCCAAGGAAAGACCGAATTTGCTTAACTGAGGTGGGTGTGGGAAGATTAGAAATGAGGTCAATTTTGGCCTTG
Organism: Amorphophallus konjac; assembly: GCA_022559845.1. NCBI lineage: Eukaryota > Viridiplantae > Streptophyta > Magnoliopsida > Alismatales > Araceae > Amorphophallus > Amorphophallus konjac. Next base: position 198,963,187 of record CM040122.1, on the reverse strand, counting down.
TCCACCTCTATACCCCGCTCAGAAACTATATGGCCCAACACTATGCCTTCTTTTACCATGAAGTGACTCTTCTCCCAGCTTAGAATCAACCTCTTTTCTATGCACCTCTCCAAAATTTTTGTCAAATTATCTAGGCACACTTCAAAAGAATCTCCAAAGACTGAGAAATCATCCATAAAAATTTCTAAGAAGTTCCCCACCATATCTGAAAAAATGGCCATCATGCATCTCTGAAAAGTGGCTGGAGCATTACATAACCCAAAAGGCATTCTCCTAAATGCAAATGTCCCATAAGGACATGTGAATGTGGTCTTTTCTTGATCCTCTGGATAAATGGCCACTTGGTTATATCCTGAATAACCATCCAAGAAACAGAAATATTGTTGGCCAGCTAATTTTTCCAAGATTTGGTCAATGAATGGTAGGGGAAAATGGTCCTTCTTAGTGGCCTCATTCAATTTTCTGTAGTCTATACACACTCTCCACCCGGTGGGTAATCTAGTGGGTACCAGCTCTCCTTTGTCATTGCTCACCACAGTTAACCCAGCTTTCTTGGGTACCACTTGAGTTGGACTGACCCATGGACTATCAGAAATTGGGTATATGATTCCTGCATCAAGCCATTTGACCACTTCTTTCTTGACCACTTCTTTCATGTGAGGGTTCAGCCTTCTTTGCATCTCCCTAGATGGCTTTGCATTGTCTTCCAGATAAATGTGATGCATGCATACTGATGGACATATTCCCTTAAGATCGGCCACAGACCAACCTATGGTTTCCTTATGTCTTTTGAGGACATCAATCAGTTGGTCCTCCTGAGTGGGTGTCAGATCGGATGCTATTATGACAGGCAAAGTCCTCTCGTCCCCTAAGAAGACATATTTCAGAGAATCGGGTAGGGGTTTCAATTCTAGCTGTGGTGGGGCATGGATGGAGGGAAGTGAAAGTTCATGTTTCACATTAGACAAATGTTCAAACTGATGAAGAGCATTGACTTCAGAAATGGGCTCTTTGTCTTCAGTTTTGTCAAAGTTTTCTATTCTGGTCAAGGGAGGGTCATCTTCTATCATCTCATCAATCACATCAATGATGTAACAATCTTCTTCCTCCCTTATTTGTTTGGACGCCTTGAAGATATTTAGTGTCATCTTCTGATCTCCAAAAGAGATGTCCATAAGCCCAGACTTACAATTGATGTTGGCATTGGCTGTGGCTAAGAAGGGCCGGCCTAATATAATTGGGCTTTGGGCTAGGTCTGATTTCGACTCCATGTCAAGGACTAAAAAGTCAACAGGAAAATAGCATGTGTCTATCTTGACAAGGACATCTTCTACCAACCCCTTAGGTGTTCTAACAGATCTATCAGCCAACTGGAGAATGACAGGGGTTGATTTGAGTTCTCCCATACCAAACTTTTGGTACACAGATGTTGGGAGGAGATTGACACTTGCTCCTAGGTCCAACAGAGCATTTTCAAAGGTGACCCCCCCAATGACACAAGATATGAGTGGGGTGCCAGGATCTTTCATTTTCTGGGGGAGTTGATTTAGTAGGACAGAACTAACATCCTCCGACAATAGAATTCTTTCCAGATTCACCTTTGGTTCCCTCTTTTGAGTGCACATTTCCTTGAGAAATTTGGCATATGCAGGAACATGTTGGATTGCATCTAGCAGAGGGATGTTGATATGGACTTGTTTGAACAACTTCATCAATTCTTCATTTTGAGCTTGAACATTCTTCTTTTTCTTTTCTTTTCTAGCTTCCAAGGCTGAGGGGAAGGGAATCTTAGGCTGGTAAGTTTCAGGAGATTCATCAGTTCTTGCCATCCCTTTTTCTTTATTGACTCCCTCATTATCCACTATGGGAATGGTAATGGATTCTTCTTCATCTTGGGTTTGACTGGATGAAGCTTGATTGGATTCATGGGTCTGATCTAGATCTGATAGAATCTTACCACTTCTTAAAGCCGAGATGGCTTTAGCATTCTCAAATTGTGGGCCTTTAGGAGGATTTGGGCCTTGTTGAAATTGCCCTTGAGGGGCAAGTGGAAGAGGCTGCTGAAAACCAGGAGGGTAATTTCTAGGGTTGGGAATGGGTTGACTTGGAAGTTGACCCGGATCTCTCCTTACATTGGTTTCCAAGAGTTGGCCAATCTGGGCCTTCATTTCAGCCATTTGTGTTTGGAAAGATTGGTTTTGGGCCAAAATGAGTTGTTGTAATTGATTGATTTTGTCATCATTTTGGGCCATTGGTGGAGGTTGCATAAGTGGTTGATAAATTAGAGGAGGATGTGAAGATTGCCCATATGCGGGCTGAGCAAATGAGGGTTGGCCATAAGATGGCTGGCCATAAGGGACTTGAGGGTGATTGGGTAACTGTTGTGACAATTGGCCCCTATGGAAAGTTTGATTTTGAAAATGGGCCTGAGGTTGGGGTTTGGGTTGAAAATTTTGGGTCTGCTGGGGCTTCCAAGAGAAATTTGGGTGATTTCTCCAGCCCGGGTTGTAAGTGTTTGAAAATGGGTCATTGTTGGGCTTAGACAATCCTTGGGCCGCATAGACTTGCTCTTGGATAGCAGGAGGTAATTGGGCTGCCGCAGGGCATTCATCCACTTGATGGGCCGGGCTTTCACATAGCACACAAGTCTCTTGGACTGGACCTTGGCGAGAGTGGAATGATGGTTGTGATTGAGCATTGAAAGTTTGTTTATTTAACTTAATGAGTTCGCCCACTTGTTGGGTTAACAGGTCAACTTTCTCTAATTTTTGGGCCAAGGCATTCACATTTAATCTAGGCTCAAATTCTCCCTTCTCTTTTACCTCATACATCCCAACTTTTCTAGATGGCCCCACTGATTTTTCATATGAAGAAAGAGAGGCATGGTTGATGGAGTTCTCACTCAACATTTCAAAGAGAGCATAAGCTTCTTCTTCACTTTTACGCATAAACGCACCTCCACAAGAAGCATCAACCATTTGCCTATAGGGTTCAGTCAATCCTTCATAAAAGGCCTGCACAATCTGCCATTTTGATAGCCCATGATGTGGGCACTTTCTCAATAACTCCTTCATTCTTTCCCAAGACTCATGGATCAATTCCCCTGGGTTTTGAACAAAGCCCGTGATAGCTCTTCTCATTGTATTGGTCCGACCTATAGGATAGAATTTTTTCAAAAATTCTTTTTGCATTTCCTCCCATGACCGAATGGGTCTTCCTAAGGTCCCTAACCAATATTTGGCTTTATCTTTCAAGGAGAAAGGGAATAGAGTCAACTTTAGGGCATCGTCTGTGAAATTCTGAATTTTCACAGTGGAACATATCTCCAAGAATTCATCTAAGTGCTTATATGGGTCTTCATTTGTAAGCCCATGGAATGAAGGGAGCATTTGGATCGTGCTAGATTTGATCTCATATTGGGCTGCTGGCACTTCCGGAAGTTGGATACATGTGGAAGGTTGATAGTTAGAAGGAATGAAATATTCCTTCATCTGCTTGGGTAATTCACCTTGATTAGCCATTTGTTGAATTGGATTTTGGGCTTGATGGATCACTCTCTCTATTTCTTGGATAGGTTCAACTAAATGTGGAACTTGGGATCTTCTACCTTGCATGAACTCCAGAAATTATTTTAGCAAACACTTGATCAACAAATTAACCTACAAGACTTAGGGCTCCTTGGACTTAAAAGCACAAATAGTGAGAATTCCCCTAAGTTCAATTGCAATCTTGCACACACCGAACTTCAAGTTGGCCAGGTAAGAGGTAGGATCGTGGGAGGTTCCCCTTGCTTTCGCAAGCTCCTAATTAATGAACCACGGATCCACTTAGGCGTAGCCTTTTAACCTCTTGCTTAGACACCAACCTTTAGATGGTGATATAAGCACAATTTCTCTTAAGGTTCAACCACTAAGTGGGCTCAAATGTTGGCTTTCTCACAAATCAACTTGAATCCAGCCCAAGTCCACTACCAAATTTGTCCACTAGCCAGGAAAGAGGTGGGGTTGTGGGAGGCTCCCCCTACAGATGTAGGGTCCTAATTAATAAACCACAATCCCACTTAAGGCGTTTGCCATCGGACCTCTTTCCTAGACACTAGTTTCCAAATTGATAATGGGCCCAAGTGAAATCAAATCTCAAAGTGAACCCTAGGGCCAATGTCTACTAGATTTTATTAGGCTTGGGAAATGCAAAATGTGGAGTTGTGGTTTGTGGGCCAAGGAAGGGTGATCAAATCCCCACCTTATGTGATTATGGGTTTTGCCCTTAAGATAGTTTAAAATGAAATGCAACACCACATAGTCAAACAAGGGGTTCTATGCAAATTAGAATGTCGTGTGATTAAGAAAAAGATAGAAGAACTCACCTTGCCCCCGCAATCTTCAATGATGCATTTAACAAAATTAAATAACAAAAACAATTCTAACATATATGATGCATGTCCTAAAGCATGGAAATGTGGGTGCTAATCTTAAGATGAAAATTTTTATTAAAGTTCAAATGATTTTTTTTTATTTTAATGACCCTAACTAACCACAAGATATGAAAAATAAAGAAAATAAACTCAAATGAAGGAGGGAAATGTGAGTACTTGCTTGAAAAAGCGTTCCCTCATTTTTTTTTTGAAATAAATGACAAAGAAACCTTACCACTTTTTGTGTTTTTGACTTTTCCTGCAAAAATAAGAAAAAGAGAAATTATTAGTGTCAATTTATGTACAAAAATACAAGATTAACGACCTAAAAATCATAAACTTCCCCGGCAACGGCGCCAAAAATTGATAGTTAAAATGCATGCCGTTAATACATCCACTACCAAATTTAATTATCGGCCCACAAATTAATTAAAAGAGAATAGATAAGCAGTGAGTCCGAGTCGAGTCCACAGGGAAATTTGTATTTTTAGGTAGAAAATCTTGAGTTTTATAATTAGAAATTTATGGCAAATGGACACTAAAATAAAAGTTGACAAATTGAAATTAACTAACCTAGATGAATGGGCTTAAGGAACTAAGACGCCAACTAATTTAAACGAGAGCAAGGAGGATATGAGACAAACCGCACTTAGAGAAGAGGAAGTGAAAGATGAAGATAATGAATAAACGTAGAACCCATTCACTTAATATTAAAGAAAGAGTGTGCTTGAGACTTATTTATCAAACCTAAAACAGTAAAGATCAAAGGACTAACTAGAGTATGCTGTGAGAAAACTAATACAATAGACAACTAACTAAAAAGAGACTGAAAATAACTTGATGAAAGTATAAGTGAACATGAAACAAGAACGCAGCACGGAAGGGCTTCCTCCCTCTCTCTCTCTCTGTCACGTTGCCACCGATGCACAGCTGCAACAAGGAATCTCACAGTATAAGAAGGCCAAGGGATCAGCAATGGCAGAGAAAACTCGCTACTTCCCGTCTTCACGTCATGCGCACGTTGCATGCAACAGCAGTGGAAGCTTGAGACCAGCTGATGAAGCTCACGAGCGCTCAGCAGAGGAGCCGCGGCAAACCTGTCTTCACGCCACAGAACCGCACGGATGCTACACCACCACGCCAAGGAAGCAGCAGGGAGGAGTGCCACCCACGGCGCTGCAGCAGCTACAGGAAGGAAGCTCGCCGCGGACGCTTGCGACGCCAACTACTGCTCTTCCTCGACCGACTGCACGTCAGGTGAGGCAGGGAAAGAGCTCGGCTAGCTCCCGTCATGGACGCCGCAGAGGAGATTCGTCGTCTCCCGGAGCGAGCCGAGAACCTCCCAAAGAAGGCCGGCAACCCAAAAACTAACCAGAGATAACCCCAAACAAAAACCGAAGAAGAACCAAAACAAAAGCTCGAACCAAAAAAAAACAACCCAAGATCACTCCAACAAAAACAGAAGAAGGAACCTCAAAAAGAACAGAAGAAGAAAAAAACCAGAACAGCCGACGAACCCCGAAGAGAACCAAAAACTAAAACTAAAACAAAAGCCCAAAAGCAGAAGCCAACCCCTTCTTTCGTCCTCTGCAGATCCCTTTTATAGAGAAGAACCTCGCCAAGAGTCCCACTGCATCCTCCCGCAGCTCACGCGAGCATCTCGTCGTATTCATCCGTTAACGAAACGGCCTCCATGCAGTTACGAGTGCACTCCGCCAATCCCGTTTGCAAGCTGCTAACCTCCCATGACCGAGTCCCATGGACGCATCTTTGGGGAGCCCATCGTGTGCCACTGTGACAGCAACGCTCCCCCACTCGATCACCCAGCCATGCACGTGATGCCACCCTCTTGGCCATCTCCTACGTGATGCCCCCTGACCATGCATAAAATAGTCACTGTTTCTTTACGTGATTAGCCCATCAAACTGCAACTTTAGTGCAACTAAGCCACTTAAATGCATGTATTGTGTGTTTTGTGCTGCCATACACCACCGTCGAGCTTTCCATTCTTGATAACCACGTCGCCACATTGCCACTTCATGCAGCCATTTATATCCATCTTCGTGAAGCTCTCAAAACACCTCACGTGATTTCATGCATGCCACTTTGCCAACTCACGTAGTGCATCTCACCTTGCCATGCACTTTATAACCTTATGCATTTCATTTATGCCACACCTTACTGTTTCATGCAAAAATCACATGGCCTTCTACGTGATGCTTTTATTCATTTCATGTCATACTTTAGCCACCTTGCTTCTTCATGGCCATCTTACGTGACCACCATGCATCACCAACAACCTGTAGCCATTTTAAAAGAATGCATATGTTATATATATAAGGCTGTTAACTCATCAAATGCAACTCTTATTCACTCATTATGAATTACTCCCAAATATTTATCAATTTTCATGAAGGCTCAAGTGTTAATAAAAAAATCTATTTTTGTGAACATTTTCACACATAATCAACAATTTACTTAGAATATTCTCCCATGTATATAGAAATAATATGTGAAAATATGAAGTTATCACCCTTTCTTCTGAGTCGACGCCTTGACCTCGGATAAGTCGACCTCTTCAAAATTGCATCCGGCTCAGGGGATGCATTATTATTTTTCCATTATTTTGAGATTGGAATATTTATTGAATAAACATCTGATCGGAAAGCTGCCTTTCCTTGAACGCGTCTGGCATGACGGACGCGTCTTATATTATCTATTTTTATTATAGAATTAACGCCTCTTCAAAGGGCACTATTTTTATTAAATGCATCCGACAGACTGGACGCGTTCTTGAAACTGCAGCATGCCCTTCATCGCTTATTCCTTTCCTTCACCTTCTTGAAGAATTAACGCCCTTCTGCACAGCCGCTTATTCTTTAATAGGCGACTATCTTGTTGACGTTAATTCCCATTTTATCTTTAAATAATTACCAAAATCCACAAAATTAATGAACACGTTTGTCCAACCGGACACCATTTCCTTTTTCAATTTTTTTGGTAATTTTCTAATTTCTAGAATATTCAAGAAACGGCGTCCGTCTGGTCTGTCGCCCATTCTTGAACGCGTCTAGGACCTTAGACACGTTCATACTTTCCTTATTTTGAGCATTGAATTCCGTCCAAAATTTGTATTAATTTCTAATTGGCGACTTGACTTTAGATGTCAATTCTTTTCTAATTTTGGAAAGTCCCAATCCTTCCTATAAAGTCTCAGAATGGGTGACTCTTTGCATTGACGTTCATTTAATGGGGGACCACTGGGTCAGTCGCCATATTTGGCAGAATTTCGTGTCCGGCTTTTTCTTCATTTTGAGGCTCCTTTTCCACTTGGGAAAGGGTCCTAAGGCTTCCTAAGGCTGGGGGGACACTTGGGCAATGTATATCCTATTCCAAATCTAATTAAAACTTGATTTCCTAATTTCCCTTGGATTAAACTCTGAATTTTCACCCTATAAATAGCACCGCACTCTCCCTTTGGTTTAGGGCTACTCAATCAATTCAAGGGGAGGTGCTACTAGACCAAAGGCTCAAGGAAGAGGCTATAAGGATTCTGTCAGCTCGGTTCGGGCAACGCAGTGGATAATAAAAATTTTCAACCCGAACCCAGGCTTTGTGGAATCCTAGAACCATGCTCTAATCGATGCAAAAAAATTCATCCAACCCCAAAACGGGTTGTAAATCTATACCTTGCGCGGAATGACGCTGTCTGCAGTGTCCGATGTAGATTTCCTTGAACGTAGAGCCACACAAGTGTATGGCCTCTAGAGTTGATCCACACAGATCCTCGTGCAGTGACGGCGTCCACCCATTCTTTCTCCCACGCACAAACTATCAATGCACAAAACGCCTTTCTTCTTCCTTAAGCCTTTCTCCCTTGAGAGGAAGAGAGAGAGAGCAACAAGGGAGAGAGAGAGAGAGAGCAAGAGGGAGAGGAGGAGAAAATGAAGAAGGGGAGTGGAGTTTCTCCTCTTATGAATGCTTGGCTAAAGAGAGGAAACTCTAGGTAACATACATATATATAAGGGTTGGGCTCTTTCTAAAAGAGCTCCTAAGAACCAATATTGTATATGTATCCTAGCATTATTGTATATGCATATATGAAGTCTTTCTCATCATTCTTTTCCCAAAAAGAATTTAAGGCTTTTAATATATACATCTGTATAATAATACCCCGTCACTCGAGAATGTATTGTGTGTGATCCTCTAGGCCCATAGTCACTCTAGTTTAAGGCCCATTAACTTCTAATTCTCAATTAGAAGTAAATTAAACTTATTATTCACTTCTACTAGAGCCTAATAATAGTTTAATTTATTTCAAACCTTTGATCACATTGGGTCAAGCAAATCCGCGTGATCCCAGAGGACGCCGGGTTCAAACCAACCTATCTGGTACTTGTAAGTCTACAGTTGCCGCATCGCTATAATCCCTCGCTCCTTCTATGAGTCTGGTTCGATCGAGGGTATGGTAACTGTCAAACTCCATGATCATGCCATTAGATCAGGACTTCCTTAAAGTGTATGACGTCCGGTCTAAATGAACTCACACGACCCTAGCCAGGGATTTAATGGAGCTTCAGTGTCATGACCCATTAATTGTCTGATATGTACCCGATAGTAAGCGATCTCCTCTTGACCATTGATGATCTTCACACGTATCCTGAATTGGTTAATGACTTGGCAATTCATGACTTATGGTTAAAGTCACTTAGTCAAGTAATTAAACTATTCCAGTCCCCGTGTAAGATCTGATCAATATCTTAGGTCAAAGGACCAATGATGCTACTGAGACAATTGCATCTTTAGTTGACATTAGGTATAATCAACCATCTGAAGATCCAATAGCGGATCAGTTCAGTGTACAGCCTCCTAGAACGTACACCTATACATATGTATCGGTGCCCCGTACTAGTGACCATGAGACTGCTCACCCATACATCATGTGTTCTAGTTTAATAGGTAATCAAAGTCCCTGAGTGATTACCCTCTAATAAGGAATAGTTTTAAGGTATGTGTCCATGTAAAGTCAGTCTCATAATCTAGATCCCATCTCGAGTTGACTTTATAACCACATATTCTAGGGACATCGTAGAGTAATATACAATTACAAATTTACGCTCAAATACCACTTTATTAATGTTGAACAAGATTATACAACTATCGAGCCTACCCGACCTGAAATTGGCCTGTAGCATACCCAATACTAACAATCTCTCACTTGGACTACATCTAATTGCCCACAACTTTGAGGCCCATCTTATCCCGATGGCACTCAGACACATTCTGTGTCGAAGGCTTAGTCAGTGGATCTGCTATGTTGTGTTCCGACGGTACACCCTCTACCATCACATCTCCACGGTCAATAATCTCCCGAATAAGGTGGAAGCGCCTCAGAATATGCTTCGACCTTTGGTGAGACCTTGGTTCCTTTTCCTGGGCGATGGCTGTGACGACCCAGAGTTCAGGATACCGAGACACCGATAACATCGATATACCGATACCAAGAACTGGGGAAGCCACACAAGAGGCTGATGAGGCCCCTGAAGGGTTAGGAGGAAAGTGCTGAGGGGTATGTATAACGAATTGCAATTTGGAACGTGCAATATACATTTAAGTGACAAAATTAACACAAGTGCGGAAGCAATTCAAAATAACCAGAGTGATATATATATATACTAGTCCAGATAAACCAAAGTACTAGCCCACAAGGTACAACCACACGGGGCATACCCCGGCAAAAGTACGAGAAAAGCCTCAAAAAGGCGGCCCGACTATAGCTGGCAGCTAGACGCGGTCTCCAAAACAGCTCAGGAAGCACCGGGAGACGACGGGCGCGGCTCACGTGAAAGGAGAAAGGGTGAGTCACATCCAAACTCAGTAGGGGTCACACGGATCCCTACCTCACACTAATCATGCATTCATGCATAAATAAAGGTAATTAGAGCATGCATTTAATTAAACTAGTAGGCATTGGCATGAATAAACTACTCAAGTAAAGCTGTAAACTCTAACTAAGCAGGTATAATAGCTAACATATGCCAAAGCTAAATAAATGCAAGCGACTGAAACTAAATCTACCTAATAAAATAAGCCTTAACTAATCCAAACAACAAGGAAGGACAACCACTGGAGCAGAAACCAGAAGCGTCCACTGACGACTTACACTGCGTCTCAAGCACTCGTAGTCGACAAAGCGACAAGCTGAGCGCACAAACAGTACCAAACCAAGTGACCAGTCGGAGTGGCACCCGTCGGTGTCAGTCCACAGTCTCCGACCACGTGTGCATACACTGACTCTAGCCTGAGCCAGGCCCTCTAGCTAGTTTTCTCCCTTGGTAGGACGCTACCATTGGCTGGGAGCCCACGGAACTAGCTTACTAACCGTGTATGGGAAACACCCCTCCGCTATCCTCAAGCGGGTCGGTACTCAACAGACCTAGGGCAACAATAGTGGCTCCATTGCATGGATAGAAAAGCTACTCAATTGGTATTAAAAACATGCCATTATATAATACAATAATGCAGATCTGGCGCATAAATGGAGTGGCACGCATAACGAAAGGGCTGGCAATTTTAGGGAACCAATAGGCATGCGGTGGTCGACTGCCCATGCGCTATTTGCAAATAACGGTCGGAGGCCAGCACGTTACTTCAAGAACGACGCACTAGTCCCCATCCGTTACTCCCACCCAAGTTCCAGCTCAAGAGACCTAAAAGGGAAAGTGACGGTAGGGGCTCAGCGCGTCGCTTCAACGTGACGCGTTGGATCCCCGCCGTTACTTCCACCCGAGGCCGAAAATCAACGTACCGCGCTCAAAACCGCAAGCAGGCGAAGCGACGCACTAGCCTAGGCGTGTCAGATCAAAGCGACGGCCGGCCGACTAGCCGTCGGGCTAACCGCCTGACCTGGTCAACGTAATTCAAGGAGAAAACAACGGTCGGGAGCCCCGCCGTTACTTTCAATGTAACGCACCCCCGACGGGCCGTTACTTTGAAGTAACGCGTCCAATATGGACCGCCAGAGGTGTGACGGTTCCTGGCAGGACCGTCACACCCCCTGGGATACGGGCGGGTTCGGTTTGAAAATCGGAGCCCCCCCCCCCCCCCCCCCCGGACGATAGAAATCGTCGGGTAACGTCGTAGGAACATGTAACCTATCAAACCATGCAATCCATACAACATGATAACACCTAAAAACATCACATGCAACGCCTAATAAGCATTCAAATCAAGAATTAAGCTAAAACCCCAAAATTAGGAAATATGAACATTAAGCATGCCACGGGGTTCTAATCAACAGAACTAGCCATAGGAAATGATCCTAGCGAGATCAGGATTCCATCCCCCTACCTCTTGCGAGTCGAAACGGCCAAGAACACCGCATGCAAGGAGGTAGGCTCATCGAGCCTTCAAGCTCCACCACGCTCCCACGATCATCAAACCACGCCGAAGTGGGCACCTACGCGTTCCTCTCGACGCGAGGAATCCATCGGTACCTCCCACGCTTCAATCCGACGCCAAAAAGCCTGCTTCCCAGGGGAGGGGAGAGAGACGATCGGCGAGAGGAGAGAGAGAGTGTGAGGTGAGAAAGAGATCGACGGGGGAGAGAGGGTGAGGGTGAGGGTTAAAAGAAAAATAAAATAAAATTAATATATATATAATATAATTATTATATAAATAAAAATCTTATTAATTCTAATAACTCTCAATTAACCCCGAATAAATCCAAAAAAATACCAGACAAATTCCTAAAAATCCAGAAAAATAGCCAGAAATTCCAGAACAAATATAAGAACAAAATCCATTAAGGATCCATTAAGGCACGGGCCTTACAGTCCCTCCCTCCTAATAAAAATTTCGCCCTCGAAATTTACAACAACAAAAACAGGAGGAAACTGAGAAAGGACGTATACCTCACTGGAATAAAAAGGGAAAAAGCTGACGCATCTCATCTTCGCGTTCCCAAGTGGACTCATTACCAGAGTGACGCTGCCAAGCAACCTTTACCAGAGGAATAACCTTATTTCTCAACCGCTGCTCACGACGGTCTTCAATTCTGATAGGAAATTCTGGCGTGGACAAACTAGCAGTCACCTCAGGCCATACTGAATCATCGAGAACATGAGAAGCATCTGGCACATATTTCCTTAACTGAGACACGTGGAATACATCATGAATAGCTTGCATGGCCGCTGGCAGTTGCAGACGATAAGCCACCTGACCAATAGCTTCAACAATTGGAAAAGGGCCAACATACCGCGGACTAAGCTTTCCATGCTTCCCAAACCTGGAAACACCCTTCATCGGAGATATTTTAACAAACACCATATCTCCTGGCTCAAATTATAGTGGACGTCTGCGTTGATCTGCATAACTTTTCTGTCGACTCTGAGCCGTCAACAATCTCTGCCTGATCAGACGAACCACATCAGAACATTGCTGCACCATGTCGGGTCCTGTCAACAGTCTATCTCCAACATCAAACCAATTCAGAGGAGTTCGACAAGGATGACCATAAAGTGCCTCATAAGGAGCCATTCCAATACTGGAGTGAAAACTGTTATTATAAGCAAATTCAACAAGTGGCAAATGCTGACTCCACGACCCCTGCCAATCAAGGCAACACAATCTCAGCATGTCTTCCAGAGTCTGAATAGTCCTCTCTGACTGTCCATCTGACTGAGGGTGATACGCTGAACTGAAAGCTAACTCAGTGCCCAAAGCTTTCTAGAAACTACGCCAGAAGCCGGAGGTAAAACGTGGGTCACGATCTGACACAAGTGAAATAGGAACTCCATGCAGTGGCACGATCCTCTACACATACAGCTCGGCCAACCTCTGCACATTCCAAGTAACTTTAATCGGCAACAATCTGGCAGTTTTAGTCAATCTATCGACAAGCAACCAGATACCATCAAAACCATGAGAAGTCCGAGGCAAACCCACCACAAAATCTGTAGTAACATGGTCCCATTTCCACATCGGAATCTCTAATGGCTGAAGCAAACCACCTGGCATTTGATGTTCGGCTTTAACCTGCTGACAAGTCAAGCACTTAGAAACAAATATAGCCACGTCTTTCTTCAAACCCGGCCACCAGAACTGCTTTTTCAAATTCTGATACATCTTGGTGACACCTAGATGAATAGCAAAACGGGAACCATGGGCTTCACTCAGAATCTCATGCCTCAAATCAACATCAGCGGGAACATACCATCTGCCCTGAAAACTGACAACCAGCTCGCCATCAAATTCCACATCATATCTTGATATAACACGGGCTAAATCAGAATCCGCTTGCTGAGCTTCTTTAATCTGCTGATGTAGAGCTGAACCCAAATTCAAACTAGCACAAACCGCCATCTCCGGATCAGGAGGAAACTCTACACTGAATGCCTCGCTCGGAAGCCATTCCCATAATTTCCATTCATGAAGCAACAAATGGCTGACCTACGCTTTCCTGCTCAGAGCATCAGCCACAACATTCATTTTACCCGGCTGATAGGAGAGTGTAAAGTCAAAGTCTTTCATGAATTCCATCCATCGGTGCTGCCTGAGATTCAAATCTTTTTGGGAGTATATATACTGTAAACTCTGGTGATCAGTAAGAATCTGAAATTTCTCACCATACAGATAATGTCTCCAGATCTTTAAGGCAAAAATAACTGCAGCTAGCTCCAGATCATGAGTGGGATAATTTTCTTCATGTCGTTTCAATTGCCGAGATGCATATGCGATAACTTTACCATGTTGCATCAGCACGGCACCCAGACCTACTCGAGAAGCATCAGTACAGACCAGAAAATCACCCGAGTCAGAAGGCAAAGTCAACACAGAAGAAGAAGTCAATAGCCTTTTCAATTCAACAAAGCTAGCCTCACACTGATCCGACCAGACAAAAGGTACATCTTTACGAGTCAGTCTAGTCATGGGGGCTGCAATCTTCGCAAAATCTTGGATGAATCTGCGGTAGTACCCAGCCAAACCTAAAAAGCTTCGTATTTTTGTCACAGTTCTCGGTCTCTGCCAACTCAAAACAGCATCTATTTTTGCAGGGTCCACTACCACTCCATCACCAGAAATCACGTGACCAAGAAAATGAATTTCCCGAAGCCAGAATTCACATTTACTGAACTTCGCATAAAGCTCGTGATCCCTTAGAGTCTGCAGAACGATCCTCAAATGATGCACATGATCTTCATCAGAGGCAGAATAGATCAAAATATCATCAACAAAAATCACCACAAACTGATCAAGAAATGGACGAAAGATACGCTGCATCAGGTCCATAAAAGCTGCTGGGGCATTAGTCAAACCAAACGGCATAACCAGAAATTCAAAATGACCATAACGAGTGCTGAAAGCAGTCTTCTCCACATCGGATTCCCGGATCTGCAATTGAAAATAGCCAGACCGAAGATCAATCCGTAAAAAGACAATAGCAGACTGAAGCTGGTCAAACAAATCATCAATCCTGGGAAGCGGATACTTATTCTTGATAGTCACTTGATTCAGCTGCCTGTAATCAATACAAAGTCTCAGGCTTCCATCTTTCTTCTTCACAAACAACACTGGAGCACTCCACAGAGAAAAGCTGGGGCGAATATAGCCCTTTTCCAGTCACTCAAGTAGCTGTGCTCGTAGTACTTTCAATTCAGCTGGAGCCATACGGTACGGTGCCTTCGCTAATGGGCCTGTACCTGGAATCAGTTCAATCACCATCTCTAACTCTCGCTCCGGAGGCAAGTCTGGCAACTCGTCAGGAAACACATCAGGGAACTCACAAACAACCGGAATATCACAAACATTTCGTTGTGATTTTTCAGCAGCAACCACTGAAGCTAAGAATCCTTGGCAACCTGCACTAAGCAACCCAAAGGCTCGAATAGCATAAGTAATCATACGAGAAGAACGGGATCGAATGCCTTGAAAATAAAAGGCTAATTTCCCCTGTGGCTGAAAATAGACTTTCTTCGATCTGCAGTCAACCACAGCTCCATAATGCTCCAACCAATCCATTCCCAGAATAACATCATAATCTGCCAGCTACAATGCATACAATCTCGCCGGCAACTGGTGATTATCAATCATCACAAGAGACTCTTCTAGACACAAAGGTGTAATCATGAAATCTCCAGAAGGCATCTCAACATACATCTCACAAGCTATCTCTGAAGTCGGTTCCTCAATACATGCCATGAAATCCTCAGAAATAAAAGGGTGAGAAGCACCAGAATCAAATAAGACACGAGCTGAATGACCATAAAGCATAATCGTACCTTCAACCAGATGGGACGCAACAGCATCAGCTCTAGTCAAATGAGTAACCTTGCCTTTCTACTTCTTAGATCAGGCCGAGGATTGCTGAGAAGACGCCGACGCTTGAGAGAAGAACTGTTGAGCTTGCGGTGCAGGAGGAGGTCTGAATTACGGCTGTTGAGGTTGAGAAAACTGAGGAGCTTGCAATTGCTTCGGCCTCAGCGGGCAATCCCGAACCACATGACCCGGCTGGTCACACCGAAAGCAAACAACGGGAAGAGAACACGGCTGGCCCTTGTGATGACCACCGCATCTCCGACACGTCCATGGCTGACTGACAGCTGAGCTCTGACGAGTCTGAGAAGAAGGTGCTGTCGGCTGCTGAACAGAATCTGTACCGGACGGTTGCTGGAAAAACTTCTTCTTCTTCTTGAACCTTTTGAACTTGAGTTTGGAAGGAGAGGAAGCACTGCTAACCTCTGACTGGACTGAGGGAACACCTGGCACTGGCGGTCGGTAAGCCTGTTGAGACTGTACTGTGGGCTGAACTGACCCTGCCTGAGGATATCCACCCGGTCTCGTCATCTCCAGCTCAAGTGCCACCGCTGTCTGGCACGCACTATCTAGGTCTGCAACACGACTGGCAATGAGGGGCATCTTCAACTCGGGCCTCAAACCTCGCAAAAATTGCTGGGTTTTCAAAGCTTCACTAGCCAGCACATGGGGCGCATACTGACCCAATTCCATAAACTTATTTCGATACTGAAGCACCGTCATACTGCCCTGCGTCAGCTCCATAAATTGATACATTTTCGCCATTTGCAAACAGGCAGGAGTGTAAGCACGCTCGAAAGCAGCAACGAACTCTGCCCAAGTGATCTACCGAAGAGGTCTTGAATGAAAAGCGATCTGCCACTCGGCTTTCCACCACGTAATGGCTGTACCCTGGAGTTGAAAAGCAGCAAGCATAACTTTTTCATCTTCAACACATTCCATTGAGACAAACACCCGCTCGTTCGCATCCAACCATTGCCTTGCCACTTCTGGATCAGCTTGACCATCGAATGCAGGCGGGTTGAACATCAGGAATTCCTTCAAAGCCTTGCCTCGACTGCCAGGCACTTCAACAGGAGGAGCAATGATCGGCGCTGGAGGAGCAATTGGAATAGCTGGAACTGCAGGAGGAGGTGCAGAACCACTATCTTCCCGGGGTGCATCTCGAGGAGCTCGAGGAACTCGAGGAGGTCTTCCTCGACGAGGAGGCCTAATTACACTGCCAAAACAAAAATCAACAATAGAACCCATTAATTATACAGAAAACATCCTATGCCAGCAATAGACGAAACAAAGGACTAGCTCTAGACAAGCGCAAATTCCAATTCCTTATACAATCCTCAACTTACGCTCTGATACCAACTGTGACGACCCAGAGTTCAGGATACCGAGACACCGATAACATCGATATACCGATACCAAGAACTGGGGAAGCCACCCAAGAGGCTGATGAGGCCCCTGAAGGGTTAGGAGGAAAGTGCTGAGGGGTATGTATAATGAATTGCAATTTGGAACGCACAATATACAATTAAGTGACAAAATTAACACAAGTGCGGAAGCAATTCAAAATAACCAGAGTGATATATATATACTAGTCCAGATAAACCAAAGTACTAGCCCACAAGGTACAACCACATGGGGCATACCCCGGCAAAAGTACGAGAAAAGCCTCAAAAAGGCGGCCCGACTACAGCTGGCAGCTAGACGCGGTCTCCAAAACAGCTCAGGAAGCACCGGGAGACGACGGGCGCGGCTCACCTGAAAGGAGAAAGGGTGAGTCACATCCAGACACAGTAGGGGTCACACGGATCCCTACCTCGCATTAATCATGCATTCATGCATAAATAAAGGCAATTAGAGCATGCATTTAATTAAACTAGCAGGCATTGACATGAATAAACTACTCAAGTAAAGCTGTAAACTCTAACTAAGCATGTATAACAGCTAACACATGCCAAAGCTAAATAAATGTAAGCGACTGAAACTAAATCTACCAAATAGAATAAGCCTTAACTAATCCAAACAACAAGGAAGGACAACCATTGGAGCAGAAACCAGAAGCGTCCACTGACGACTTACGCTGCGTCTCAAGCACTCGTAGTCGACAAAGCGACAAGCTGAGCGCGCAAACAGTACCAAACCAAGTGACCAGTCGGAGTGGCACCCGTCGGTGTCAGTCCACAGTCTCCGACCACGTGTGCACACACTGACTCTAGCCTGAGCCAGGCCCTCTAGCTATTTTTCTCCCTTGGTAGGACGCTACCATTGGCTGGGAGCCCACGGAACTAGCTTACTAACCGTGTATGGGAAACACCCCTCCGCTATCCTCAAGCGGGTCGGTACTCAACAGACCTAGGGCAACAACAGTGGCTCCATTGCATGGATAGAAAAGCTACTCAATTGGTATTAAAAACATGCCATTATATAATACAATAATGCAGATCTGGCGCATAAACGGAGTGGGACGCATCACGAAAGGGCTGGCAATTTTAGGGAACCAACAGGCATGCGGCGGTCGACTGCCCATGCGCTATTTGCAATTAACGGTCGGAGGCCAGCGCGTTACTTCAAGAACGATGCACAAGTCCCCATCCGTTACTCCCACCCGAGTTCCAGCTCAAGAGACCTAAAAGGGAAAGTGACGGTAGGGGCTCAGCGCGTCGCTTCAACGTGACACGTTGGATCCCCGCCGTTACTTCCACCCGAGGCCGAAAATCAACGTGCCGCGCTCAAAATCGCAAGCAGGCGAAGCGACGCACTAGCCTAGGTGTGTCGGATCAAAGCGACGGCCGGTCGACTAGCCGTCGGGCTAACCGCCTGACCTGGTCAACGTAAATCAAGGAGAAAACAACGGTCGGGAGCCCCGCTGTTACTTTCAATGTAACGCACCCCCGACGGGCCGTTACTTTGAAGTAACGCGTCCAATATGGACCGCCAGAAGTGTGACGGTTCTTGGCAGGACCGTCACACCACCTGGGATACGGGCGGGTTCGGTTTGAAAATCAGAGCCCCCCCGGACGATAGAAATCGTCGGGTAACGCCGTAGGAACCTGTAACCTGTCAAACCATGCAATCCATACAACATGATAACACCTAAAAACATCACATGCAACGCCTAATAAGCATTCAAATCAAGAATTAAGCTAAAACCCCAAAATTAGGAAATATGAACATTAAGCATGCCACGGGGTTCTAATCAACAGAACTAGCCATAGGAAATGATCCTAGCGAGATCAGGATTCCATCCCCCTACCTCTTGCGAGTCGAAACGGCCAAGAACACTGCATGCAAGGAGGTAGGCTCACCGAGCCTTCAAGCTCCACCATGCTCCCACGATCATCAAACCACGCCGAAGTGGGCACCTACGCGTTCCTCTCGACGCGAGGAATCCATCGGTACCTCCCACGCTTCAATCCGACGCCAAAAAGCCTGCTTCCCAGGGGAGGGGAGAGAGACGATCGGCGAGAGGAGAGAGAGAGTGTGAGGTGAGAAAGAGAGCGACGGGGGAGAGAGGGTGAGGGTTAAAAGAAAAAAAAATAAAATTAATATATATATAATATAATTATTATATATATAAAAATCTTATTAATTCTAATAACTCTCAATTAACCCCGAATAAATCTGGAAAAATACCAGATAAATTCCTAAAAATCCAGAAAAATAGCCGAAAATTCCAGAACAAATATAAGAACAAAATCCATTAAGGATCCATTAAGGCACGGGCCTTACAATGGCCCTATTATTATCACAAAATAATGGGATGGAGCTGATATTTGGGGAACTACGCCGAGTTCCAAGATGAATTTCTTCATCCAGACAGCTTCCTTAGCAGCGTCAGCCGCAGTAATATATTCTGTCTCTGTCATCGAGTCTGCAGTCGTATCTTGCTTGGAGGTTCTCCAACTGACTGCCCCTATTTAATATGAATACAAATCCAGACATGGAGCTGCAGTCATCTAGATCTGACTGGAAACTAGAGTCTGTGAAAGCTCTAAGCTGTAGGTCCTCTCCTCCATAAAGTAGAAAAAGATCCTTAGCCCTTCGTAAATACTTAAGGATGCCCTTTATTGCCTTCCAGTGCTCCTCGCCTTGATTTGCCTGATATCTACTGACAATGCTCAAAGTATTGGCAACATCAGGCCGTGTACATAGCATTGCATACATGATTGACCCTTGGCCGAAGCATAGGATACCTTATTCATGTGTGACACCTCCTATGATGTTTTAGGGCTCATCCCCTTAGATAGATAAATTCCATGTCTCATGGGAATGAGACCTCTCTTAGAATTTTTCATCTTAAAACTTTTGAGTATAGTGTCTATGTACATGGATTGGGATAATCCTAACATCCTTCTAGATCTATCTCTATAGATTCTTATGCCCAGCACATAGGATGCTTCTCCCAAATCCTTCATGGAGAAGATCTTGGACAACCAAGACTTAGTTGACGTCAACATCTCTACATCATTCCCAATGAGTAAGGTGTCATCAACATATAAGACCAAAAAGTTCACAGAGCTCCCACTAACATTCTTGTAAACACATGGTTCATCTTCATTCCGAATGAAGTTGAAAGTTTTGATAGCCTCATCAAATCTTAAGTTCTAGTTCCAAGATGCTTGCTTCAATCCATAAATAGACCTTTGAAGTTTGCATACCTTATTAGGATGAAGCTTGGAGGTGAATCCTTCAGGCTGTACCATGTACACCTCTTCTGACAGATTTTCATTAAGAAAAGTTATCTTTACATCCATTTGTCAAATCTCATAATCCAGGTATGTAGTAATGGAAAGGAGGATTATGAATGACTTAACCATGCCCACAGGTGAAAATATTTCACCATAGTCAATGCCTTGTCTTTGACGATACCCCTTCGCCACTAATCTGGCCTTGTATGTGTCAATATGTCCATCCGCACCGATCTTCCTTTTGAATATCCACTTGCAATTGATAGGGACTTTTCTTTCGGATACATCAACTAAGTTCCAAACTTTGTTGGTGTACATGGACTAGATCTCTAAATCCATTGTCTCTTGCCATTTCTCAGAGTCTGCACTACGGATCGGCTCCTAGTAGGATTGAGGATCTTCATCCTCATCGATGCATACCTTAGAGGACCTCTCTAAGACATGTCCAACATATTTCTCAGGTTCTCTTTACCAGATCTCCGTAGTGTCTGTGTTTCATTTTGAGTATGATCAACCGATACAGTCTCATCCAATGAGACGGTGTCTTCACGTTGTGGTTCTTGGACCTCGTCCAATTCTATCTGGCTCCCACTATTTTTCTGGTGTAGATATTCTCTTTCTAGAAATACAGCTCTCATAGCTACTAAGACCCTCTGCTCATTTGGGTGATAGAAATAATATCCAAATGTCTCCTTTGGATATCCCACAAACCTACACTTATCGGTTCTTGACTCAAGCTTATCACAATCGTTCCTCTTTACATGGGCAGGACACCTCCAAATTTTAATGTGGTTAAAATTTGGTTTCTTGCCCTTCCATATCTCATATGGAATAGAAGGAATAGATTTACTCGAGATCCTATTCAGTAACTAGGCTGCAGTCTCTAAGGCATAGCCCCAGAGAGACAGGTGTAGTCCTGACATGGACATCATGGATCGGATCATGTCTAACAAGGTCATGTTTCTCCTCTCGGATACACCATTGTCCTGTGATGTATAAGGTGGAGTCTACTGAGAAATAATTCCATTGTCCTTAAGATAAAAAGTGAATTCATGGCTAAGATATTCTCCTCCTCGATCTGATCGAAGAGCCTTAATACTCCTGCCAGTCTGTTTCTCTACTTCATTCTGGTATTCTTTAAACTTCTCAAAGGCTTGTGATTTATGCCTCATTAAATACACATAGCCATATCTCGAGAAGTCATCGATAAAAGAGATGAAATAGAGGTGACCCCCTTTTGCTTCTATGGACATGGGTCCACACACATCCGAGTGTATGAGCTCGGGAAGGTCAACAGCCCTCTCACCATGTCCACTAAAGGGAGCCTTAGTCATCTTGCCCATGAGACAAGACTCACGGGTATCAAATTTCTTGTATTCGAATGAATTCAAATACCCATTCGAGTGTAGGTGAAAGACTCTCTTTTCACCTACATGACCAAGCCTGCAATGCTAGAGATATACAGAATTCACTTCATTAGCATTGGAAACCTGCATAACATTAGAGCATGTATCTAATACATAAAGACCATTGACTAATGAACCATTGGCTATCACCAAACAATTATTCATTATAGAGCACCCAGTGCTATTTAAAGCCAACGTATATCTAGCGTTATACAATCTAGAGATTGAAATAATGTTCTTAATGATATTAGGAACATAATAACAACCATTCAGCTCTAGAATGACCCCTGAAGGTAAACTGAGACGTGCAGTCCTGATAGCTTTGGCGGCAACTAAAGCTCCATTGCCCATCCTCAGCTCAATCTCCTTTTTGCCTAGCCGCCTTCTATTTGTCAGCACCTACAAAGAGTTACAGATATGAGATGCACACCCAGTATCCAATACCCATGATGTAGATTTCATATATGGCAAATTAAGGTCTATGACAAAAATACCTTCATTTAGAATTGCCTTGCAATTCCTTTTCCAATGCCCAGGTTGTCCGCATCGAAAACACTTGTCCTCTTTGTCATTCTTCTTGCCCTTTCCTTTGTCAACTTTGGTGACTTCCCTACCCTTGGCCTTCTTCTTTCCCTTCCATTTGTCACCTTTGGTGGATATCTAAGTGGCCTTCCATTTCTTGTTGACCCGGACAACAATCATTACAGAAGATGGTTTATCTTTTTGCATAGTCCCTTCAGCACTTTTTAACATGTTGAGAAGCTCCGGGAGAGTTGCTTCAATCCTATTCATGTTGAAGTTTACGATGAAGGGAGAAAAGAGTCGGGCAATGACTGGAGAATAAGATCAATGCACAATTCAAGATCTAACTTAAACCTCAGTGCATTGAGTCTCTCAATCCACTCCATCATTTTTAGTACATGAGCCTGTACTGAAGCACCCTCTGACTTCCATGTCCTGAAAAGCTTCTTGGAGATATCATACCTCTCAATCCTGCCCTGCTCCCCGAAGAGTTGGCGTAGGTTAAGAAGTATGCTTCTACAATCAGTCTTTTCAAATTACCTCTACAGCTCAGGAACCATAGAGGCCAGCATATAACATTGGGCAAGCGAAGAGTCTTCTGACCATTTGGCATAATTCATTACATCACCCTCGTCGACATCAGGAGCTAGCTAAGAATGAACTGTGTCCAACACGTAGGCTATTTTTTCGGCGGTGAGGACTATGCGTAAATTACGCAACCAATCTAAAAAATTCGGTCCAGTTAGTTTGTTGGCATCCAAGATGCCACGGAGGGGGTTGGACGATGACATCGTAATCTGGATAAAAAATAAAAGATAACTTAGCATATGCTCAAATTCTAACTTAGATGTGATTTTCTATCTTAGTTAGTCCCACTAATTTTTGATCGAACTATATAACCCTCAGTATATAGAACGGGAGATGAGCAGGATCATCCTAGTGGGTAGGAATCCCAACGAGATTGAAGTATGACATTATGGAAAGCACAACAGGCCATACACCATCTCAAGGGCAGTCAACAAGCACTTGCATCCAATGTAATATCTGATATTCGGCCCCCGAGAAGTCATCCCCTTGTGAAAAGCACAATAAAGGATACTCTCGGTTAGATCTAACAACCATTATGACATAGCAATGAGTTCATGACCTGACCCTTGTGGAAAGCACATCAAGGTCAAGTTAAATTCCTCACCCCATTGAGGCCTAGCCTTGGAGTTGCATCCTACCCCCAAATCCATGGACCTTGTGGAAAGCACAACAAATCCTTGAGATGAAGACATTCATTCACACCATAATGATAGAGGGCCACGACGACACCTAGAGCCACGCTTACCAGATCTAAAATTAAATTGCGAGAGAATTTGATTTTATCTTTATCTCACCCTAAGTGGTAATATAAATATATCCAATATGTTTACCGTACCTAGTAGTTTGCACAAAGTAAATGCATCTAATGCAAAAATTAAATCGCAAGTGATCATGGACCTTATGCCTAATGCTACTAAGACATCCGGCTCGCTTCCGAAGCAACTGGATCGTCCTTGTTCGGTGTGGTCCACGCCTTCAATCTCCGATATCGTATAAATTATAACTTTTACTCGGCACATAGGCCGGCAAAATTTAAAATACATGCCAATTAAATTCCAGAAGCCCTTAGGGTGAGTACAACCAGTGCAGGGAGATAGAAGTACATAGGAATTTCACTAGATAGAGAAGGGTGGCTCGCAGGTCCCAAATAAAACATTAGCTATGTCCAGGATCACTTGCCAACCCATACATTCAAATCAAACAAAGGTTATTTTTGAAAATAATCCTTACATTTGGATTGAAAAGTGGGATGTGCAACCAAAAATAGGTTGGGTTTATTTAATTTTAAAAACCTAAGTTGGATCAATTAAAATTAAAACATATAAGCAAGCCAATTCAAGGTAACATTAAGCAAAGCATTCATAGAACCATCATTTACAGCGGGGGGCATGCATATTTGAATCTAATTCAAATAATTGAGATAATTATTTAAATTTAAATTTAATTATCTAATAATCAAATTTAAAAATAAATTTAAATAAACTAAATATTTAAATTTAAAATCAAATTAATTATCCAATAATTTCATTTGAAAGTATATTTAAATAATGTAATTATCTTAAATTATCAATTCTTAAATATTCAAAATTTAAATTTAATAATTATATAATAATTAAAATTCAAAAATTTAAATTTTCTATAATAATCTTCAATAAAATTCAAATTTTGAATTTAACAATTATGTAATAATTAAAAATTTAAATTTTAAATTTCTCATGAATATCTTTAATTATTACATTTTTATCTTAAATTAGGTGATAATTATCCCAACTAACTAAATTCAAAAGTTAAATAAAAAATTCAAGATTTGAATTTTCAATTAAAAAGGATAATTAACATTTGAGATAAAAATTAGATTAATCTAGTGTGCCTAAATATATATTTATATATTATATATATCAATAGCACAATAAATTAATAGAAGCAAAGTTTTTTTAATAAAAAAAAGAAAAAAAGCGCGACGGTCGACCCGCGCGGGCGTGGTCGCCGACGTGGTCCGCGTGGGTGAGTGCGCCCGACACATGGTGCCACCTTGCGCCGCCCGTGCACCCGTCCGCCTGGTGGGCCCGCGCACCCGCCACGCGGCGCCACCCGCGCGCGCACATGCCTGCGGTGGCGCGGACGCCCTGCGCCCAGCGGCATTTTTTTTTAAAGCCCGAGAACTGTGGATGTCGAGCATCCCATTCCCTTTCTCTTCGCGATCGATGCCCAACATCATGTAATGCGATTTTGTTCCTCTAGAAACAAGGATGCCAAGCATCCTATAATCTAATCTTAATAGTTGAAGATCATGAAAATATTGCCCCTAAACATGATTCTATGTGGAGAAATTGCATCGATCGGAGCGTAACGTGGCGCCGATACCACTGTAAGGATTCGGTCAGCCCGGTTCGGGAAACATAGCGGATAATAAAATTTTTCAACCCGAACCCAAGCTTTGTGGAATCCTAGAATCGTGCCCTAATCGATGCAATAAAAATCATCCAACCCCAAAAAGGGTTGTAGATCTATGCTTTGTGCGAAACGACGTTGTCCGCAATGTCCGATGCAGATTTCCACGAACGCAGAGCCACACAAGTGTACGGCCTCCCGAGTTGATTCACACGGATCCTCGCGCAGTGACGATGTCTACCCGTTCTTTCCCCCGCGCACGAACCACCGATGCTCAAAACCCTTTTCTTCTTCCTTAAGCCTTTCTCCCTTGACAGGAAGAGAGAGAGAGCAACAAGGGAGAGAGGGAGAGTGTGTAAGAGGGAGAGGAGGGGAAAAGAAAGAAGGGGAGTGGAGTTTCTCCTCTTATGAATGCTTGGCTAAAGAGAGGAAACTCTACGTAACATACATATATATAAGGGTTTGGCTCTTTCTAAAAGATCTCCTAAGAACCAATATTGCATATGGATCTTAGTATTATTGTATACGCATATATGAAACCTTTCTCATCATTCTTTTCCCCAAAAGAATTTAAGGTTTTTAATATATACATCTGAACCATAATACCCCGTCACCCGAGAATCTATAGTGTGTGATCCTTTAGACCCATAGTCACTCTATTTTAAGACCCATTAACTTCTAATTCCCAATTAGAAGTAAATTAAACTTATTATTTGCTTCTACTAGAGGTGAATAATAGTTTGATTTATTTCGAACCTTTGATCACGTTGGGTCAAGCAAATCCGCGTGATCCTAGAGGACGTCGGGTTCAAACCACCCTGTCTGGTACCTGTAAGTCTACAGTTGCCGCATCGCTATAATCCCTCGTTCCATCTATGAGTCTGGTTCGATCGAGGGTATGGTAACTGTCAAACTCTATGACCATGCCATTAGATCACGACCTCCTTAAAGTGTATGACGTCCGTTCTAAATGAACTCACACGACCCTGGCCAGGGATTTAACAGAGCGTCAATGTCATGACCCATTAATTGTTCGATATATACCCGACAGTGAGCGATCCCTTCTTGACCATTGATGATCTTCACATGTATCCTGAAATGGTTAATGACTTGGCAATTTATGACTTATGGCTAAAGTCACTTAGCCAAGTAATTAAACCATTCCAGTCCTCGTGTAAGATCCGATCAATGTCTCAGGTCAAAGGACCAACGATGCTACTGAGATAATTGTATCTTCAGTTGACATTAGGTATAATCAACCATCTGAAGATCCAATAGTGGATCAGTTCAGTGTACATCCTCCTAGAACGTACACCTACACATATGTATCGGTGCCCCGCACTAGTGACCATGACACTACTCACCCATACATCATGTGTACTGGTTTAATAGGTAATCAAAGTCCCCGAGTGATTACCCTCCAACCAGGAACAGTTTTAAGGTATGTGTCCATGTAAAGTCAGTCTCATAATCGAGATCCCATCTTGAGTTGACTTTACAACTACATACTCTAGGGACATCGTAGAGTAATATACAATTAAAAATTTACGCTCATATACCACTTTATTAATGATGAACAAGATTATACAACTATCGAGCCTACCCGACCCGAAATGGATCTGTAGCACACCCAATACTAACAGAGGCTCTACGTACCTAAAAGCTATATCCTCTTGGAGCTTCTTCCTCCATTGAAGATCTTGAAGCCCCGTTGGGAGAAAACCAATAAGCCTAATTCTTCCCTTATCTCTTTTATTTCTTTTATGTATTTCATCTAGTTCATGCATCATATCATATTTCTCTTCTTTTATTCTTTATCTCAATATCGAGATCTCCTTATTGTGCACTCTAGCACATCTCCTTAGTGCAACACTTGCACGCTCCTATTTTCATCACATCATATTTTTATCCACCCTTTGCATAGGGGTTTAAAAGTCAAACACGAACAAGGTGTGTTCTTTTCCATAGTTTCATTGCTTATTCATATGTGGGATTTGATACTACACACTTGATTTCTAATCCAATTCTTTTATTGGTCTTTTCTTTGTTTTGCAAGGGTAATCTATAAAGAGGGACTCTCTTCATCGACCGGCCGATTGGAAGAGAAGTGCACTCACATCTCTCCGTATTTTTAATGGTATTCTTTGCGATCCCTCCTTTGTTTTCATCGTTAATATCTTTTGAGGTAACCCCTCTCGCGATCACACTCCATTAGCATCCACGCATGCTCCCTCTTCTTCTTCTTTTCCCCTTCTTTTACCATATATCTTTCCCCTTCTATATTTCTATATTATTTTCCTTAGTTGGTTATTTCTATAATCTACAAATTGGTGATCACGGTGGGACCACCATTATTTTTTATTACCCTTTTCCTTTTGCACCCACGGTGTACCTCCCTTTGTGCTCCACGTAGCACTCTTTTTATTTTATCCCCTGCGCACCGCGTGCACAGCCCCCACTTGTGATTGTTACTTTGTTAGATTTTTAGAAATTCCATTTCTCTTAACTAAAAAAAAGTTTGAGCATGTCATGTTTTATTTCATATTCCTATTGATTGCCATGAGTTATGCCTTGTGGTTATGAGTGTTTTCCCCTCTTCTTCTATTGGTATTTTAATTTTTTTAAGTTTTCTGGCCGTGGGAACAGTTTCTGGGAGAAGGGGATTCTGCGTCCATCACTGTGGGGGCAAATTCCTGAATTAGCGCCCACTGTGTCAGGATCTGTTTCCTAAAAAAATTTAAAAAAAGTTAAACACGTCTTAGAGGTTGGACGCATTCATGTTTTTGTAAAAATGAAAAAAAAGGGGGGGGGGGAGCGGCCAAACAGTCGACGCCAATTCTTTGTTTAGCGCCCACTGTGATAGGCACCCATTCTCTGTGTTTTCACAGAATTCCATTATTCTATGATTTGTTTTGTATTATCTTTGCATATTTCTGTTCATACATTCATATTTCTATTCTTTTGCATTAGTATTACATATAGGGCATTTGGCTTGGGAGACCACCTCTCCCCGCACTTTTTAGGAGATCTTACACCTCCTTGGTGATGGAAGGTGTAACGCCCGAGAATTTTTTCAAGAATTTTCTAGGGATTTAATATAATTATTAAACATTTAAGTACTTAATGGGTTATTTAAGAAATAAAGGTCTATTTAATAATTATTTAAAAGACCCATATATTATGTTAAGTTTAGATCCACTAAATAGACCCATAAGACCCAAATCCAAGTCTTTAAGGCCCAAGCCTAATTATAGAAACGTAATGAGAATATTAATGGGAATAAATAAGGGATAAAAGGAAAATTCCAAAATTTTTGAAAAAAGGCCAATTGGCGGTCTATCGCGCGACCGCCAAAACCACCCTAGCGGTCCCTCCATGACCGCTAAACCCTTCCAATTCCGTGAATGGAAGAAACATGAAAAGCTTGGATCTTTGCAATCTAAATCCTCAAGGATCGAAGTGTGTAGACATGTAAATATGTCCAAGACTTTTGGGGATCAATCCTACCCCTAATTAGGACTCCCAACTCTATCAAATCCTCAGCCCTAACTCAAAACCCTATAAATAGATCCCAATTTTGACCTATGTGAATCTTAATGTTGGCTCGCGTATTTCGAAGGTAAGGAGATATCTTCTCAAGTTAGTCCTTTAGAGTAATTTGTTCTCCTTAGTTTTATCTAACTCCCCTCCAATTTTCGTGCTAGAAGACCCAGCCATTGAAGATTTAGGGCATCTGTAAGTCGCTAGTTCGCTACAGGCTGCATAGGAACTAGGGCGCCAGTCCAGTAAAGATCAGGAAATTAGAAGCCCTAATCGAGGTATTTAGAAGTTGATCCTTTAAAAAATTTTATTCACCTTCGTATCTTCTACCTACCATCCAAATTTCACCGTTTTAGGTCAAGAGAATTAGAAGATAGAGGGGTGGGATGTTGCTAGTTCGGCACAGGACGTGCAGAAACCTGAACGAACTTCAAGTTAGAAATTTGAAGTTTAAAGGTTGTCCTAGAGGTAGGTTATCTCGTGGATGGCTAAAATACCAAGTTAGGAATAAAAGTCCTTTGATTTCATGAATTTTCATGCTTTCTACATACAATATTTAAGGTTTTATTGGCACTGCGCATCTAGGTTATCTATACATGCATAATTTCTACCCTTAATAACAAAGATGATAATCCTCATTTAATTCATGACAACCTATGCCTCTCCATGAGTTATCTTCATTGTAGGAATGTTTTCTATCTATGTCTAGCATGTATTACATCCTTTATTGCCCTAGAGTAGCATGTACTTTGGTTTTATTGTTGTTTGCTACAGAAAGGAAGAAACGGTCTTCCTGAGACCGCCAAATGTCTTTAGCGGCCTTGCGACAGACCGCTAAGCCCTGGTAGGCGGTCCCCACTAGACCGCTAATTGGTTTCTGTAGTCTGTACTTTGTTAACTCTAAACAGATGGCAGATTGACCCTATTGTATATATGTTAAGCCTAGTTAAATAGGTTTTAATCCTAGTTTTGACTTTATATTCATAAAATTGGTTATATTGTGCATTACCCTTGATAGATTACGTGCCTTACAGGTTTTGAATACTTATTTTAAACTTATGTTAATTTCATGCCAAAACATACATATTATATTAATGATCATATTTTTATATACTTCATAGACTTGTTTAAGTGACGTTTTGATCAATGTTTTCCCTTGATTCCTTCTCATCTATAGCCTTTTCTTAAGTACATGGTGCGTACCCCGGTGCGTAGCCATTAGATACACTTTTGCACATATAAGAACACTTCTTGGACTTGTGATCCTCTCCGTTGGATATTCCTTCCACCAGACTAGGTGATCTTGCTTCAAGACCTCCGTAAGTCTCTGTGAGTCTGGGATTCCCGCTAGGACGCCGAGCTGGTTGTACCCTCAGAACCCAATCATCTAGAAAGCACTTTACCGATTTTTTGAGTTCTGGATCTTAGCGGCCCTCTAGAGACCGCAAGCATCTAGTAGCGGCCATTTACTTGACCGCCAATGACACCTAGCGGCCCTGCCATGACTGCATGGTTCCAGTTCATTCACTGCATCGACTCTGTCAATAAAACGGTTCTGTATTGACCGCTACCATATAGAAACGGTCCAGATACGATCGTTATTTCCATTGAATGGTCCAATCATGACCGTAATTGACTTCAATGTCCTTAACCCGGGGTTTTGACCCAAGGGTTGATTTTTATGTGATTCTAGATGGTCTATTGACCTAATATCTTGTCAATAAGCAATCTAATAAATTATGGAAGTTAAAGAATATGTCATTATGCTGTCAGATTCTTGCCAGGGCATGACTTTATTTTAAGTCATTTTTGAAATTCTTATGATCTCTTATTGTGTGTTCTCTACCTTGGTTACATTATCATGGAAACTATTGTTGAATTGAATATAATTGGCCGAAACGATATTATTTCTCATAGAAGTAGCTTGATCTGTAACTTGAAGATGTAAGAGCGGGCATGGACAGTGTCCAAGAGCTTCACACTAGCTCCTTCGACAGATAGCCGAAAACGTGCTAAAAACCATGGGGTACGATGAACACTGGCGTCGCATAGCACCGGGAGTACTTTTTTTATAGACGTGTGAAAACCATGAGGCAAACTTGTGATAATTTACATGCTTGCTAGTACATTTATGTTCATGACTTTCTAGTGCATAGCCTTTATAGTTATGAAGTACATTCTTGTTAAAGAAATGCCATTTTATCTTATAAATCTTGCTTGATCATGCTCTATTGTCCATTCATATTCTTCATATCTATATAATTCCTATCTTGTTACATAGATTTTACTCGTGTGTTTTATCGCATTTTCTTTTACCTTGTTCACTAGAGTGAAAATGTAATTACTTAAAGCATGTCTCCATGTTGATGCGAAGATACCTACTGGGGAAGTGTGTTCATTATCCTACTTTTCCAATCTTTTCAGGAAACTCAAGTGAGTCAGATTCAGATTATTCTAGAAACGGGTCCGAGAGTGATGAATGATGGTCGAGAGAAGACTTAGAATGTCAAGTGTATTCAAGTAGTCTAGAGTCATGATGTAATTTTTACTTTATTGAGTATTACTATATAAGTTTTCATTTTTCTTGAGTCTAGTAGGTCAATAGTCAACCTTATGTAATCAGGAGTCATTATTATCAATAAATGTTAGAATTTTTATCAAATATTATGTACTTCATCTTTATGTCGATGATTATTAAGCTCTGATTATATTCCTTGCTTGAGACGTATTGTCGGCTGTTCACGTTCCCCGATATTACTTCCGATGTACATAAGTCTCGGGGCGTGACAGTTAAGTTGGTATCAGAGCCTAGGTCTAAGGACTTACTTATTCCTAAGAAAATGTGATAGGCTAAGTCCAAGGTTAAGGTCCCAATCCTATGAGCTAGTAAGAAATTTCCAACCATGTGAGAATGGGTGGAGCCGGGATGAGAAAGTTAAATTAGAAATTTTCTCTAGGTTAATTCTATTAATTCCATAGGAATTAACTAATTGATTATTCTGTCAGGTATCTTATTTTCACGATGGCGCACCATGTTGACTGGGATGAGATGCAACAGACTGTTGCAGGTCTTACCCAGGCACTACAGAATATGGCCCAAGCTGGCGCGAGGGCTGGTGCCAGCGACTTACACCGGAACTTCCGAAGCTTAAATCCTCTATGGTTTTCTGGCTCTTCTAATCTGGATGAAGCAGAGAACTGAATAGACGAGATGGAAAGAATCTTCAATGTTATGTAGTGTGCAGATAAAGAGAGGGTCCATCTTGCCAAATTTCAACTTAATAAGGATGTGCGTACTTGGTGGAAGGCCACTTTGGCACAACCCCAGAATGCCCAACCTACATGGAATGAATTTCTTACACTCTTCCTGGCGAAGTACTTATCTGAGTACGTAAAGGAGTGAAAGGCTACAGAATTTGCTTCTCTACACCAAGGGATGTCGGTGGCAGAATATGAACTCCAATTCTCCTGTTTGGTCCCTTATGCTGAACATTTGGTGAGCATAGATATTTTAACGGCCAACCATTTTCTAGATGAGTTAAGGCCCGTCTTCATTCAACAACTTGGTTCACAAAATATTCGGACCTATGCGGAGATGGTCCAACCAGCCTATCTATATGAAAGGACCTTGGAGAAGGTCGAGAAACTTAAAGGCAAGGGAGACGAATCTAGAGGAAGGATGGATCGGCGTGGAAGGAAGGAGAAGTTCAGCCTCACAGAACCTTACAAATCCTGTGATAACAAGAAGAGATCCCGAAACGGGAGTGGTAGCGGCTACCACAAGAACAAGAAGGCGAAGGAGGAAGATAAGCAAGTCATGACGGCTTGCACATTCTGTGAGAAATTCGGCCATGCGGCCGAGGAATACTGGAAGCATTTTGGCGCTTGCTTAAGATGTGGAAGTTGGGAGCATCGCATTGTAGACTGTCCCCTCATGAAGGGACAACCCTCCAGAAATGACGGTGGACAAAGGCGGCAGGCTCGTCTCAATGTTGTTATGGATGAAGAAGCTACCGAAAAAGGGGAACTGATGGAAGGTACCGTCCAAACTTACTCGCATCCCGCATTTGTGTTATTTGACACTGGTGCTTCTCATTCCTTTATTGCTAGCTCTTTTGCTAAAACCTTGCCAATTTCACCTGTCCCATTACCTTCGAATTTAACTATAAGTACACCCTTAGGTTCGGGAAAAGAACTTAAAACTTATCTCTCTGATAGTGAAGTTATCATAGAAGGTCACAATCTCCCTGCAAATCTCGTATGCCTTGACATGGAGGGCTACGATGCCATATTAGGAGTAGATTGGCTTTGTAACCATTATGCCGACATTAATTGTCGCAATAGGCGGATTTATTTTCATAAACCTGATTTTCCAAAGTTCTCTTTCCTTGGCATCAAGTATAGGAAGCACCCTACCCTTATTTCTTCTCTTAACGCCTGTAAACTCTTCTCACAAGGGTGTGAAGCTTTTCTTACTTCCATTGTCATTACTGAGTCCAAGGAACTCCTTATAGAAGAAATCCCCGTTGTAAAAGAATTTCCGGACGTCTTTCCTTCGCAATTACCCGGTATACCACCCAAGAGGGAGGTTAATTTCTCCATTGAACTCACACCTGGAGCAGCACTTGTGTCAAAGGCCCCTTACACGATGTCCTCCACGGAGCTCAAGGAATTGAAAAAGTAACTTCAAGAGTTACTGAAAAAAGGTTTTATTCGACCCAACACATCCCCTTGGGGTGCGCCGATTCTATTTGTCAGGAAGAAGGATGGATCCCTCAGGCTGTGTATCGACTACCAGCAGTTGAATCAACTTACCATCAAGAACAAGTATCCACTACGACGTATTGATGAGCTATGCGACCAGATCTCTGGTGCGGAGTATTTCTCGAAGATTGACCTTAGGTCTGGCTATCACCAGCTGAAGATTAAGAAAGAGGACATTCATAAGACGGCTTTCCGTAGTAGATACATACATTATGAGTTTGTGGTTATGCCGTTCGGGTTAACCAACGCCACCGCAGCATTTATGCAACTCATGAACAACATCTTCAGGGCATATCTCGACTGCTTTGTGGTCGTATTTATTGATGACATCCTTATCTATTCCAAAACGAAAGAAGAACATGAGGAACATCTGAGAACTACCTTACAAACATTAAGGGAACACCAACGATATGCCAAGCTAAATAAATGTGAGTTCTGGCTGAAGGAGGTTTCTTTCCTTGGCCATGTCATCTCCAAATAAGGGATTGTCGTGGATCCTTCTAAAGTAGAAACTGTCAAGAACTGGAGCCGACCAATGATGATATCTAAAATCAAAAATTTTCTTGGTCTGGCTAGTTATTATCGACGGTTCATCAAGGATTTCTCCAAACTCACCGTTCCTCTCACAAGACTCACTAGAAAAGAAAATCCATTTGTATGGATCACAGAGTGCGAGGAGAGTTTCTTGACTCTCAAAGAACATCTCACCACTGCCCCTATTCTGGCACTACCTGCCGAAGATGGCAGATTTGAAGTATACAGGGATACATCAGGCGTTGGCCTCGGGTGCGTTCTTATGCAAAGTGGCAAAGTGATTTGCTATGCCTCAAGACAATTGAAGCGGCACGAGAAAATTATCCAGTTCCTGATCTAGAATTAGCTACCGTTA
This sequence comes from Amorphophallus konjac, assembly GCA_022559845.1. NCBI lineage: Eukaryota > Viridiplantae > Streptophyta > Magnoliopsida > Alismatales > Araceae > Amorphophallus > Amorphophallus konjac. The sequence goes on along the minus strand of CM040122.1, from coordinate 198,928,672 downwards.
TATTTGCTCTAAAGATCTGGTGTCACTATCTTTATGTGAAAAAGTTCACGGTATATTCGGACTACAAAAGTATGAAATATATCTTTTATTAAAAGGAGATAAATATGAGACAAAGGCAATGGCTGGAATATCTTAAGGATTTTGACTTTGCCATCCAATATCATCCAGGCAAGGCGAATGTTGTAACAGACGCGCTCAACAGGAATCCAATGGGAATGTTATCAATCCTCATGAAAGGTATGACTAATATCATTGTTGAATTTGCCCAAGTAAATCTAGATATAAATGCGGAGAAAGAAGAATGCTTTATTGTAATATTCGATCACAACCTACAATAATAGAAGGCCTGGCCAAGTTGCAAGAAAATGACCCTACACTAATGGAAATCAAGGATCATATAGAATAATGGTCAGAATTCTCTATTGCATCTGACGGAAGATTGCTATTCTGAGGTCAAATTTGTGTCCCAGATCATGCTGATACTAAGAAGCTAGTTATGGACACAGCACATAAATCAAGGTATGCCTTTCACCCTGGTGCTACCAGGATGTACCAAGACCTTAAAAGGAATTATTGGTGGCCTAATATGAAGAGAGAAGTGGCGGACTACGTATCACGCTGCCTCACTTGTCAATAAGTTAAGGCAGAGCATCAAAAGTCTACTGGAAAGCTACATCCCTTGGCGATTCCTAAGTGGAAATGAGAGAGTATAGGGATGTATTTTGTTAGGGTCTGTTGGGTCCTGCGAGGTGTAGTCGGATCTAGAAGGGGGGTTGAATAGATCATATCAAAAGCTTTGGCCTATTTAAAAACTCTTAGCTATCAAAAGCATGAACCACTCCTATAAAGTGAATGAATCACTTAGACACAATGCACAGCGGAATTAAGTAGAGTGGCTCAAATGAAAAGACTTGGATTACAAGCGATGAAGCGTCAACTCTTCTTTAAGCACATTTGTGATCTTTGAGAGATACACGCCTTGTAGTGCAGAGATCATAAAGCATAACACTAGAGCATGAAATAGCTTGCAACAACCGTGCGTGTGTGTGTGCTATGTTGATCACTCAAAGTGTATATGTGTGTGAATGCAGTGGTGATCAGCCAAGGTGCATGTGAGTCTAAGCAAGGGAAACGCTTAGCAATACTTTCACCTTGGCACATGTGTGCAAGGGTGTAGCAGGCCGCCCAAGGGATGCAGTCAAAGTGCTAAGCTCAATTAAACCATAGATAAAATCGAAAGTGCAAATCTGAGTGCTTGAGTATGTAAACAAGATAACCAAGTATGGAAGCAAACGAACCTGTGAATGGGGGTAGAAGATATAGAGCAATCGCACACGATGAACAACCCACAACACAGGGATTTTTAAGGTGGTTCGTTCGCAACCCCGCAACCTACATCCACCCCTCACCAAAACTCGGTGAGGCTTTCCTGCTGACTCACAGCTTGACCGGGGACACGCCCTAAACCATAAAACAGAGAAAACCCTCTTTCTGTCTTCCTACACACAAAGTCGGTAGGGACGGCTATACCACAGATTGGAGAACTTTCGATTGCCTTCCTACTACCCACCGGTAGGGATGATCTTCAGTTTCAATAAATTGAATGAAATGAAAATAGAACAAGATGAAAATGCTCAAACAAGATATGAAGATATGCTAGAATGAACTAGATCTTGTCTGAGATTGTTGGATCTTGAATCTGTTGCTTTGATCTTCCTTTGATCCCTTTGAGTTGATGGAGAAGATATAGGATGTAGCTTGATCTTTTCTTTGAATCTCCTTGAGTTGATGAAGAATAATGTTGGATGTAACTTTGATCTTCCCTTGAGTTGATGAAGAGGTTTGGATGTAGCTTTGATATTCCTTTTGATCTCCTTTGTGAGCTTGCTTGCTTCTCTTCTTCCTTGGAGATTGAGGGCTTCAGATGCAGGCTTAAATCCCTTGGATTGGATGTAGAACTTCTGCACGGAGTACTATTGACGACTACAATACCTCTTCTTCCTTGGAGCTCCTCTAGCCTCTCTTCATCTCTCTTTGCTCCGAATGATCAACTAGGGTTTCTAACCCTCTTGTGTTGGTTTTATATCTCTTTGGATGGTCAATAAACACATACCAGACTAGATCCACATTTTGTGGGTGATTAGGTGACTTTTGGATTAAAGAAATCCATGGGGAATGGCCCTTCTCGAAGTGGAAAAACAACGTCAACATTGATGGCTCGGGGCTGGCGGTCGACCTGCAGCTTCTGGCGGTCGACCGCTATTTAGAAACCTACAAACGGGCGGTTCCTGGAAATTTCGGTCAGCCGCTACTGAAAGAGTTACAATCTGGGGGTTGCTGGCTGGGGCGGTCGACCGCCCCTGTGCTGGCAGTCGGCCGCTAGCTGGGTAGACCCCGGGCTTTCCCGGGTCGGTCTGTTAACTGCTCTAGCTCCATCGCTTGACTCCTTTATCAGCCCGTTCATGTCTGTAGCATCAACCTTGACTGTCTTGAAGATTTCTATTGATTATATTACTCCTATAATCAAAATTTTATTCCGGGGGCTCCGCGACCTGACCGGGCAGGTCGATCCCCGCAACCTGACCGCGTAGGTCGATCCGCATGCGAGGGCGCAAGATTGAGCTACTCCATTTCTTGGATTATCTTGTGGCTTGCTATCCAGAAGTTGCACCGACCTTGAACCATCCATAAGGCAAGATATGCACTGACCATATGAGGAATATGTAATGACCTTATGTGTGATGCTATTCAGCTTGATTTCTCTGCATGAAACATGCTAGATTTTTGTGCCTCCAATATTGACATATGCCTTGATATCTGTGTATCCAGTTGCCTAGATTTATGTGTCATTCTTGATCTTTTGCACTTGAAGTATAATGACCTGAAATGTATGAATATTAACACTATCAAATGCAGGTATAGTTCATTAATGTCTACAGAGACAGACATCATCAAAACCATAAAATTAATCATGTTGCACACATGTTCAACATTCTCCCCCTTTTTGATGATGGCAACTATGAGTCATTCTGAACTATGAGTCATTATAAATTCACATGCATTAGTAATTCACATGGAAACTATGTGTCAAAAATATTCTTAAGAAGAAGAAGAAGAAGAGTGGATTCTTTCATTAATGACTCACATAAACTTACCACCTTCTTTGATTAATGACTCACATAAACTTCTCCCCCCTTGACAACATCAAAAGATCTAGAAAAGAGACAGACAGACTCACACAAAAAGACTTACATGAAGCTCTGGCATCTCCTATGTGACATCATTACAAGCAACCATAATGTGAAGAAACATGTCATTGCAGGCAACATTCCAGAAAATGATGTGGAAATACATGCCAATGGTTGTACACTTATTAAGGTTGACAAGATAACCAGAGAGAACAACCAATTGTGGAAAGCCAGTTAGAGGACTGATACCAATGAATGATGTGGATGTATCGAACATGGTGGTGTCCCGTGGCTTGGCAAAGATAATATAAGTGTGAGAGGTGGAGCCACAGCAGCATGATTCAATTCCTCAAATAGTGGAGATGGATAGAGCAGCCAAGGAGCATTTTTTTTTGATTTCAAATTTTGCAAGATTTTTAGTGGTTTTCTAGTTTTCAGATTTTTTGGATTTTCTATGCAATGCATGGAAATGATAAATACAAGTTACAATTGTATGAAGTTAAGATGTGCATGCCACCCTATTGCATGAAAGCATGATGCTAATGATGCTGGGACTTATGCCACATGCCAATGAACGAGAAAGCAATGTGATATCACTTGACAGAGGACATCAATGATTTTGGATACGACTTGAAAGGAGCATCAAAATGATACCACTTGTTGGATGATACCAAGGTGATGTAATCATGGCAGCCTGAATGATTTATGTAGATATGGCAGATGAAGGCAAACAATAAGGAGCATCAAGATATGACTTCTCAAGAGAGAATGGAGGTTCTTTAATCTGAAATCAAGTTCATAAATCAGAGTTATGGATTTTTCAGAATTTTCAGTTATAGAACCCAAATGAACCAGCTCTTACATTCAGATTGGTTTAATGCTAATGAGTTCTGGCCTACTAAGTAGAATCACATGAAGATATTTGCATGCAAGTTTAATAGTAGTGAACCAGGAATTCATGTCAAAACAAGATTAACCTTTTCTTATCTTACTCATTCAGTTACATTGGTTCCCTTGAGAGTGACTACAATAAGTGTTGAGTTTAAACACTTAGATGATTTAGATTTGATTCATGAGTGCTACAAATTCAGATTTTTCTTTTGAAATCATTTGAAAGATGATTGTTGTCATTTTACGAGCATTCAAGTGTAGCAACCACCTTTTGACGTGAGTGTGCACGTTTACCAAACACAAGTACCCCAAGTTACTCAATGCAGCTCACGATTTTACCTTACATAGAACAGAGATAGCATAGTCACCTCATGACATATCGAACCTCATTTTCTTTGATGAGGAGATATATTTCTCAGCAACAGTGCCATTGCTCTGCCTTGAGCTTACTTAAGTGTAGCCACTTTTTGAAATAAACAGATTCAACAAATGTTTAAAAATAATACTTAGCTGAAGTTTCTCGATCAAGGATGCCTTTGTACTCAAAAAATCTTTCAGATTCAAGACAGCATAACAAGTCAAAACATGAGAAACTAGTTTAAGTCTATTAAGCCCAACCACAAACATTTTCAAGACCATCAAACTTCAAGACTCAAGAAATCATTAATGTTAAACCAAAATCATTCATGTTCAAGGCAATCACAAGACTCTATAAAAGAAAATTCTTCTTGAAGATTTACTCTGATAAATAACCTCAATAATAGATAGGGAATCCTCCAAGAAGTTCAAGGCATTTTGAATCCAAGTTGAACCACAAAAGGATGTTAGCAATATGATGCAGTGGTTTGATATAAAAAGAGAGTGTTACATATGAGTGGAAGCTTGAGAATCAATGGTGAACACTCCCCCTGAGGTTATGCACTGAGCTCAGACTGGAATGGAAGAGATAAAGTTATCAGGTGCAAGGAGATGTTGACTCTAACATTGTGTGATGTCGACACCTGGAGCTCAGACATAATTAATTGTCAGGTAGATAGAGCTGTGGGGTCGACCTGTCAAAGGAGTGAGGTCAACATGTTGAACTGCAAGGTAGAGTTTTGACTGGATTTTCATGATGGGCAAACTCCCCCTGAGAAGAAGCATTCTGTGCCAAGATGTTAATAGAATGAAGATGAAACATATGCATGAATGCTGCAAAGAAACAACTCCCCCGTACTATATGGCCTATATGCGACATTGACGCATGGTACGTGGCGGAGGTGAAACCTCACGCATATTGAGTGCTTCTAGGCAAGCATAACATGCCTTTCCATACATCAACATTTGATATACCATGGCCGTGCCAGAGTGAAATGATGTGAAATGATTTAAGCTAGATTGATGTTGAGTCCCCCTGAGTACATGCATGGGTTGGCAATGAATTATGCATCCTAAGACTTATGTGAATACACAATGCAATGAAGATGCTGCAAAATGATTGTGCATTTTTGTGTCTTCTAAGCATGATGTGCATTAAGGTATGTGTGATCACAAGATGATGCAAACACACATGAATGCAACTTGATGATGATGCCAATAGACATCCCCTTTGAACAATGCTAACATGAATAACGAGTTGAAAATGCAGCCATGGTATGCATCATCAAAACCAAAATCCAAGCATTTCATGTGGCTGATAGCAAGACTTAAGCAACTCATCATCACATCAACTTCATCAGCATAACAAGTTTTTCATGAATTAAATAGTTGAAATCAAGCATGGTGTGAGCAAGTTATCTAGCTCAAAATTTCATCTCACACCATGGGGGTTTTACATTTCAAAGAGCAATTCAGCTTGCAGAATCTAATGACATTGGGCAGACGTATGATGTACTATCTACATGTCAAGACTAAACATGCAAGATGACTGAATTTAAAAGGTTTATGTACATACCTGTGCCTTGAGCTTGTATTTACCTTATGATCCTTTGTTCAGTTCCAAGGCATCCTGCACCCAAAATTCTCATTTGAAATTTTTAGGTACCCAAGATTGCTTGGGTCCTTGTGGGTTAGCAGCTTTGTCATATTCACTAATGTGGCTCATCTGTTTCAGGGAAATCAGATCATCCTTCCTCATTGTATGACAATCATACATGTCACGACCATTTTTCCCACAGTAAAATCATGTGCATGTGCATTTTATTTTTGTGGATGAGCATGGGATTTACCTTTCATGCCATGAAAGTGATGCTTTTCCTTCAAGTGCCAGCACTCTTGGACAGTAGGGCCAGACTTACCACAATGAGAGTAGCAAGGAGGAAGATTTTTGTTTAAAGCCATGGAGAGTGTCGACCTGCTTGTATGGGAGTGTCGACTCTTCTGACTCCCCATGCAGTTCTGTGCAGATATCTGCTGAGTAAGTCCTTTGCCATTGTTGACCTGTTTCTTTCCTTGCTCTTTCACTTGCTGTCCTGCTCTAAGCTCATCATTTCTCAAGATAAAACAATCATGCACAGTGTGACCATGTTTACCACAATAATAACAACGGACATTCATTTTATGGAAAGCATGATATTTAGCATTGGACATGTTATGGTGCATGTTTGGATGAGCATGCTGAGTTTTGCTTTTCTTTCGAGCAGTATGCCCTTTTTGGTGACCACATGAAGTGGTGGCTTCCGGTGAGCCAGAATCATGGATTTGGGCAAACAATGACGGGAATTCATTCAGACCTTGAATTTCATTTTAAGTGAGGAAATGTGCTGTTTAGATTCATCAAGGCCCTCTTCGCATGCTGCCGATTGCTCATTGAGCATGGCATTTACTGCTTTAAGATTTTGATTTTGTTGTTCTAAGGCATGTAAAGTTTCAGAGTGATCATCAATAACAGATTTACCTTTATCATGTGCAACCAATTTTTCATGCAATTCTTCTTCAGCTTGTTTACGTTCAATTTTCTTTTCCAACAACTCTCTATTCTCTTCTTTCAGAGATTCAATCAGATTTTGTTGCCATTCAAGATCATCATGGAGACCAACATTTATGTTTCTCAAGAATGAACATTTTTCACATGCAAAATTAGCAGAGCATGAAACAGATTTTTTATTTCCTTCAATTAATCTCTCATGATAGATTAGCCCATCGGCCATAGTTTGATCATTAGAGATTGACTTAGGTTGGTTTTGAAGTTTTATTACAATTTCTTCCAACCTAGTGATTTCACCATGAAGATTTTCATTTTCATCCCTTAGACATGCAATGCCTTGTTTATGCGAATCTAGATCAAAAGAGAGAGTGTCGTTAAGCTCTTCAAAAATAGAACAATTTTTACAAAATGGGCTTTCATTTTGGTTAATTTTCTTGAGATCCTTTTTCAAATTTTTGTTTTCTGATTGTACCTTTTTGTATTATGTAATCAATTCATCATAGGCTTCCATAAGCTTTTCAAAAGTGAATTCCTCTGAATCAGAGTTTACCTATGATGAGGATGTTGGGTTCGGTGCTATGTATTCAGAGGGGGGGTGAATGAATATACCCTTTAAAACTTCCGCCCAATTAAAATTCTAGTGCTCAGAACTGCGGAATAAAAGCACTAAGACGAACTTAGAAGAACTATCCAGTCATCTATTGAACCTGTAGGTAAATATGTAGAGTGCTCCTAAGCAAACATCTAATGTGCGCAGCAATTAGACAAATCAAACAAACACTCAATGCCACTGTCAAACATATAGTGTGCGCAACAATGAAATGAACACATATAGAAAATCAACCCATATCGTCCCTACGCATTCATCTAGCGCCAAACACACAAAGAGATCAAACCACTGTGCACAAGTAGTTTTTAGGTGGTTCGGTCCTGCAGACCTACGTCCACCCCACACTCAACCCGAGTGTGGATTCCGCTGACTCATAGCTTGAACAGCTGGGCATCACAGCTTGCCATACAATCCGCTGAGCCTCACAGCTTGCTGTCCGAGGAATCCTCCTCGCCTGCTGACCCTCATAGCTTGCTCTGTTGAGCAATACAGCTTAGCCGTCCAGTGGAATCCTCCACTGCAAATGCTGACTAACAGCTTGAAGAAATGTTCAAAAAGAAAACAAGAAAATGGGAAACAAACCACAATCGAAAGGCTGTAAACAATGAAGCACAATGTGGCTCAGAATGAGCTGACTGGCCTGGATTTGATCCACGGTCTAGTGAAGGCAGATCTTCAGAACGAAGCTTCTCTTTGCCGTTCTTCTTCTTCAGATCACTCAGTCTCTCTTTCTTTCTCTTTCTCACTCTATCTCTCTTTCTTTCTCTTTATCTTCTTCACTCTCTTTCTTTGCTTCTCTGCTTTTCTTCTCTATGGATCTCGGTGGCTCTCTGCTGCTTCAAACTTTTACTCTCTCTGTATATACTTTGCTGCTATTTGATCAACCTCTCTGCTTACCATCTCTCTTCTCCAGATGGAGAAGTCTTCTATATATAGCAGCAGCAGCTAGGGCGTATGCTCCCCACGATTCCCGCCCAAGCTTTAGTCCACGTGGCAGTGTCTCAGCTTCTTGGATCACGTGCCAGGTGCCAACCTCGATTCACGTGCCCAGACACCTGTAGGATTAAAGAAGAGTTTAGTCGATCAACAAAGCACAGGCTGTACAAACTTCATATAAGGCAGCAGTGTATAGACTTAAGGATGCAGTGTGTATGCAGTGTACAGACTTGGCGTGCAGGCTGCTGGACGCAATGTATAAACTTTGCGTACTGGCTGCTGGACGCTGTATAGACTTGCTGTGCAGGCTGCCAGACAATGTATAGACATGCTGTGCAGGCTGTGGGGGAATATGTAGACTCTGCGTGAAGGCAATGCATGTACAAGTGCAGATAGCAAAGTATATACATTACAACAGAATGCACTGTCATGCCGAATGAATGTACAGATTTTCTGTGAAGAACAATGCCCAAGTGCAGTGCATGGACTTAGCGTGAATGCAATGCAGACACTAGAGTGTATAGACTTGATGAATGCGATGTAGACACACAGAGTGTATAGACTTGATGAACAATAAGCGATGTATGGACTTGCAAATGCAAGGGCTGTACAGACTTGATGCAATGCAAGCCAACGGATGTATAGATTTCAAGCCAATGTATAGACTTCAAGCTCATGCAAGCAAAGCCAATGTATAGTCTTGGCGTTTGTGTGAGCATGCGATGTACAGACTTTGTGTTGTGAACACAGGATGTACATAGTTGCTAACATGCATGAACAAATGGCATTGTATAGACTTGGCAGTGTGTTATGCAGAATGCATCAAGCAAAGTATGAACATCAAGAATGAATGCACAATGGATGCAATGCAATGCAAACGAATGTATAGACTTCACGATGTATTGACTTGAGCTCGTGCAAGCAAAGCCAATGTATAGACTTCAAGCCAATGGAGCGATGTCTAGACTTGCACAGTAAAAGGATGTATAGACTTTGAAGCAAGTGAACATGGCGCTGTACAGACTTGAAGAAATGCATGCTACAGTGACGATGTATAGACATGGCCAAAGCAGCGATGTATAGACTTATGAGTGCAACGTAGGTAAAGGTCCCAATGTATAGACTTCGAAGTTGAACTGGTGGATGTACAGACTTCACCAATGTATGGACTTTACCTGAAATAGTCGGATGTACAGACTTTGTCTGAAATAGTCGGATGTACAGACTTTGCCTGAAACGCTAGACGCTGTACAGACTTAGCCACAAGCTGAACAATCGGATGTATAGACTTGAGATGAATGCATGAACAGTCCGATGTATAGACTTGCCAAATGTATAGACTTTAAGTCCAATGCATGAGGCTGTACAGACTTTGATGAATAATCAAGCCGATGTACAGACTTGCCAGTGTATAGACTTGAGAGCTCTGACTAAGTTCACGCAATGTATAGACTTGAATAGTGAGACACAAGGAGAGACGCTGAATGAGATACTGAAGTCTGTATAGACTTTAACAGTGAGACAGTGTACAGACTTAGCAGCGAGCAGATAGACGACGGCCAAGACAATGTATAGACTTTGCATCTTATGTGAGACGAATGATGTATAGACTTAGCCAGCCTTCAGCTCGATGTACAGACTTGCCTTAAGCAATGGCTGTACAGACTTCATGAACGATGTTCAGACATTTGTGTGTGATGAACAACCGATGTATAGACTTATGCATGACGCAAGGCAATCTGATGTGTAGACTTTCTCAACACAGTGGCGTGCAACTAAACGATGTGTGGACTTCAGAAATCCATTGAGACGCTACAACGTCGACGCAGCAGTTCACCCTGATGTGAAGTTAGATCTGGGTCAGTTCAATGGGTCGACGCAGTGACCCCATGCGTCAACGCATCCAGCCTTATCTTCAAAGCCACCTGAGGCATTTCAAGGCTGCGTCAACCTCGTGGACTCAATGGGTTGACGCCATCTGAACTACTTACGAGATGTATAGACATGTGAATCTGATGTAAAGACTTGAGGGGGGTCGACCCATCTAAGAAGGGGGTCGACCCACAGAGCTAGCACACTCATGCATTCTCCACAGAAAAAATCAGATATAACACATTCATGCATTCTCCACAGGATAAATCAGTCATATGCATTCATGTTGCTATCATTCAATGTGATGTTCTTAGCAAAATAATATGGTGACTCATTTATGTTGCTATCATTAAAACATCACATAATCATCAAAGCACAAGGGGCACAACAATCTCCCCCTTTTTGATGATGGCAACATAATGAGTCACACTGACTCGTCAAACTATTCTCCCCCTTTGACATAATCAAAAAGAGAGGAAATGGTTTGAGAGACAAAAATCATGGTTCATTAACATGAGGTTCTCTCTTAAACAGCTCTCCCCCTATCAACATGCAAGATGGACTACTCTCCCCTTAAAAGCAGATAATCCATAACTCTCCCTGAAGCACAAGAATGAGCTCTGGTTATCCAATAAATCAATCTGAAATCTACCATTACAAACAATCTAAACTCTGGTTGTGGCACCTCACATATGCAAGAACAGAATGAAACAGGTGGAAAGTCCACAGAACCAGAACTTATTGCAAAATAAGATGAAAGATTCCAACAGTGTGGAGAGTAAAGTGATTGATGATAGAAAGGCAAAAGTAGATAACAATCATCACAAGACATTACAATGAATAATCAATATCAAGATTTATGTTGATCAGGCTATCTAGAAAGAATCTGATCATGAGGGATTTTAATGCTTGCACCACTTCAATAAGTCTTGAGAAGTATAGACTCTTCTATCATAGAGGGTTATGAAGTGGCAACTTAACCAATCTGAGTTAATTATGATGTATACCAAATTTGTCAAATTAAACTCAATACTCATATCTGAATCCAAGTTTTAATAAAGGTGAACCAAATATTCAGATAACACTCAAAATCAATCATCTTTATCTTACACACATGATCTCAATGACTCTTTTAAGAGTTACACAGATTAGTATTGATGTTAAACACTTTTTCAAAGAATATGAGTTGACAGACTTTTCAATATATTTTCATTTGAAGCACATTATAATTTTTTTTGAGCAATTTAGGTTGATCATCACCTTTTTACATGAGGCACAACACGTCTTAGGTGAAGTGACCCAGTTACTCAGTGGGATAACTGTCATTGCCTCTCAACTTTGAGAACAGAGTTAGCAATATGAGTGTCTTTTTACATGAGGAGACACCTTGATTATAGGCCAGACTCCCTAGTTACTCAACATAGATAAGCCATTGCTCTGTCAGGTTTTGTTGATAAATTTTTATCAGAGATAACTATGGCACTTCATGACATGAGTTACTTTATTTCATTGATAAAGAATCCAATTTCTCAGTGACCAAGTCATTGCTCTGAATTCACAATTTTTCATTTAGTCAACATTTCTCAAGTTAATGTTTAACCACAGCACTCACTCTATGTATCTCTACCAAAGTAGCCTTGATTTCAAATTTTCAGATATCAGATGAGAGAGTCTAAGGTTTACATGACACATGTGGTTAAAGTTTATTAAACCTTATCATTCAGATATTTTCATTTCATTTAATTACAAATATGAGAATACATTAATCTTATATCAGTCTGATTCAGTGGTAGTTCTTAAACCTATATGATAGGAATTTCTACAAAATTCTCAGACTGAATTGCATGATATGTAGCTTAAGTTCCTCAGATCAGAACAATAAATTTAGCTAACCAACAATCAACAGTAGAAACAAATCAGTCACACCGGCTAAGAGATATATGAAGGATGAGTATAAGCTGGTGGAAGAGTCAATCACCAATAGAGAAGAGCATTAGAAGAGAGTTTATCAACAGACAGTAGTTGAGTCTGGTATTCAGACAGATCAGCTATTTTGGTGAAGACAGCAGACAATCAATTGAAGTAAACTGAGAGCATTAGAAGATCCAATAAACTAGACATGAGGATTTCAGGTGAAAGTGAATGAGATGATCAGAAAATTTTTTCTATCGAGATTCATCATGAAAATAGCAAGGCATGAGCAGCAGAATGGTTAATCAGAACAAGTTGAGCTCCCCCTGACTAAGTGCATGATGTGAAGGATAAAACATAAGCAGCAATATGATTGATCAAAAACAGTTGGACTCCCCCTGACTGTATGCATGAAATGTATTGAAAGCACATCACATGATATCAAATTTTACATTCAGATATGATTCATGCAAATTAGACAGAAGAGAATTACCATAAGCATGATTGTTCAATTCATATTTTAGAAAGTTTCAGTTTAACATCAACAAATCAACATGATATGCAACTTTCCCTACCTATATGAAAACTTGACCCTTGGTACTTGGCGGAGAGCCAGGTCTCAAGGACCATCTCACATATAGTAAGAACCTCCAGGCAGATTTCCCTGCCTTTTAGTAGCTTACCATTTGATATACCAGGGTTATGCAAAGATATGCAGTGCAAAGAAGTCCTATGTGTAGACAGTTACTTCTTTTTGGAGTTTTTAGTATGATGATGTGCAATGCATTCACTACATGTATGCATATGCAATTTCAGACAATCATCAATATGCAACTCATGTATGAAGAGAGTTCAGAAAATCTAAACCTGACAATGCTGAACAAGAAAGAATGTTGAAAACACAGATTTAACATGCTATGCAGAATGTTTACTCAAACATCAGAGCATTCTTTATTCAAATAGCATCATGGGAGAGCAATCAACTTTTCAAGATAAATCAATTCAGCATAGACAGATCATTATGATATGCGATCATTTAAAGGACACAACTTCAGAAGAAAGAATTTAAACTGAGTTTTCATAACTAACCTGAATAGTCCACTTTTGGGGGTTTTCATTTGAGTGCCTTGGTTTATTAACCCCTGTTTATTCCTTGACCCAAAGCACTCTTGCAACATTTTGATCATTTTGATCCTGCAGGGACCCAAGCAGCTTTGGGTCCTGCATTTACCCTGACAGGTGTTCTAAACACTCTTTTTACAGCATGGTCATCAAATTCCATTAGAAAACAATCAGACATAGAATGTCCAAAATTTTCACAATAACAACATGAAACAACAGATTGTCTGGTCCTATGATGCATATCAACAGCAGCATGAGACCTATGAAACTGAGCATGAATTGTTCTGTTGTTTACATGAACATTTTGTTTCTTATTCTTCTTCATCCAACATTCAGCAGATTTGTGACCTGGTTTACCACAGTTAAAACATGAAAAGTTCACAGGTCATTTTGCAGATAATTTAAAAGCAATGTCATTAACATGACTTACTTGGGCATGCCAACAGTCCTTGACTGTATGGCCATGCTTCCCACACTCGAAGCACCCTAAGTGCTTGCCTCTTGAGTCATTATATCCCCATGAAGGCCTAAACCAACACTCAACAGCTTTATGACCACGTTTGTTACAATTATAACAAATGATATGTTGGTTTGAAGCAGACATGTTTCTTTTGAGGTGGTGATGATTGTTTGAAAAAAATTTATCATGCATCATATCATCACTTTTCATCACACTACAGTCATCCATATAATGACCATGCCTACCACAGTAGTGACATGATACCTGTGATTTCTTGGAAGCATGGTTACTAACAGACTGACTAGATGCAAGCGAATAAGTAAATGAATCGTGAGCAGTGTGTACACCATCAGATTCAACTGAGCTAGCAGATTTTGGGCCATGAACAGGAATAGTCTTTACCTTCTTTATTTGACCCTTCTTCTTCAATTTCTGACAATTCTTAACAATTTTTGTTTGTTTTTCATTTTTCTGTGCTTTGAATTGAAATGCAGATGATGAAGGTGTTTTCTGATTTTCATTTTATTTTGGGGATTGACTTGAAGTACCAGCTACATCAGAGCTTTACACAAAAGTGTTGTATAGCTGGTCTCTCACAATTTTCTTAACATTAGAAGTACATCTTATCCCCTTTCTTGAGTTATCACCCTCACCTTTCCTGACAGCTTTAACTTTTCTTTCAATTTCAGCAGACTTGGGTGGTGATTTTTCCAGATTATGAATTTTGTTTTCTAGGGAAGCAATCTGTAATTTATAACTGGCAATCTCTTGTTCACTACAATTCAGACACTCACTTAGCGTCTTATTTGTTATTTTATATTCCTCAATCTCTTGTTCCAGATTGCACAGTTTTTCAGTTTCTTCTGTATCAACAGATTTTCCCCTTTCTAATGAAAGAAGCCTTTCAGATATGGCATTATTCAATTGCTTCAGTTGTTCATTTTCTTGTATCAATTTCTCGTTTACTTCATCACATTTTTCATTTCTGGATATCAACTCCAGTTTCTCAATTAGTTCCTCTTCTCTTTCCTCCACTTTAATTTTTTCAGTAAGCAGATTTCTGTGATCCTCTTTAAACACAGCAATTTGTTTCTTCATCCATTCATTCTCATTATAGAGATCTTCATTGCGTTCTTTAAAAGCCTCACACTTACTGCAGCTTGTTTTGAGAGAGGAATCATGTACACCTTCCTTGTCGACATTCTTTATTTTAGCTTCAAGATTTTCATTTTTCTTCTGAATTTCTACATTCTCAGCTTTCAATTTCTTCAGATCAACCTTAATCCTATCCAACTCTTCCAGATTTATCAAATGTTCATTAGTCTTCAGTTTCAGCTGACTTTCTAGTTCGGAGATTTTATTGATACCTTCTTGGTTTTCCCTTTTCAATAGGCACATTTGCTTCAAATTCATGTGATTCTCAGAAAGACATTTATCATATAATTCATTTATTTTCGAACACTTTTCACAAGATGAATTAGAATCACTTTTATCAATTTTCTTTTTCATTTTCTTATGTTGTTTTCTTAAATGATCATAAGACTCCAGCAGTTCATTATATGCAACAATCCAATCATCCGGGGTGTAATTTTCAAAGATGTTTACCTGATCATCGTCCTGTTCTTTATCTTCATTGCTACTTGGTTCACTCCCTCGAGCCATCATGCAGCTTGTTTGATTTTCTTTCCCGACTTTCTTTATCATCTCCAATATATCCCTTGCAGATCTACAATCAAATAAACATGAATGAAGAGCTCGATTAGTCATGGCCTTCATTAACTCCAATGCTTTCTGATTTTCTGCACGCATAGATCGATGCTTGTTAGTCCATTTGGACTGATCTTTTGGTAGTTTATGTGGACCATGTGTCATTACCTTCCAGAGATTAGGATCAGTTGATTTTACATACCGATGAAACTTGTCTAACCAAGAATCAAAATCATTACCTCCGAATATCGGAGGATTAGCCATCGAGATGTAATGAGTGCACCGAAATCAGATAAGCAAATAAAGACACTGAGCCGGTGAAACAAAACACAGAACACAAGAAGCACACTCTGAAATGAACCAAACAGAAATGCAAGATCTGTTGCGGATTGTTAGATCCTATGCACAGCAACCCGCTCTGATACCAAGTGTTGGGTTCGGTGCTATGTATTCAGAGGGGGGGTGAATGAATATACCCTTTAAAACTTCCGGCCAATTAAAATTCTAGTGCTCAGAACTGCGGAATAAAAGCACTAAGACGAACTTAGAAGAACTATCCAGTCATCTATTGAACCTGTAGGCAAATATGTAGAGTGCTCCTAAGCAAACATCTAATGTGCGCAGCAATTAGACAAATCAAACAAACACTCAATGCCACTGTCAAACATATAGTGTGCGCAGTAATGAAATGAACACATATACAAAATCAACCCATATCGTCCCTATGCATTCATCTAGCGCCAAACACACAAAGAGATCAAACCACTGTGCACAAGTAGTTTTTAGGTGGTTCGGTCCTGCAGACCTACGCCCACCCCACACTCAATCCGAGTGTGGATTCTGCTGACTCACAGCTTGAACAGCTGGGCATCACAGCTTGCCATACAATCCGCTGAGCCTCACAGCTTGCTGTCCGAGGAATGCTCCTCGCCTGCTGAGCCTCACAGCTTGCTCTGCTGGGCAATACAGCTTAGCCGTCCAGTGGAATCCTCCACTGCAAATGCTGACTAACAGCTTGAAGAAATGTTCAAAAAGAAAACAGGAAAATGGGAAACAAACAGCAATCGGAAGGCTGTAAACAATGAAGCACAATGTGGCTCAGAATGAGCTGACTGGCCTGGATTTGATCCACGGTCCAGTGAAGGCAGATCTTCAGAACGAAGCTTCTCTCTGCCTTTCTTCTTCTTTAGATCACTCAGTCTCTCTTTCTTTCTCTTTCTCACTCTATCTCTCTTTCTTTCAATTTCTCTTCTTCACTCTCTTTCTTTGCTTCTCTGCTTTTCTTCTCTGTGGATCTCGGTGGCTCTCTGCTACTTCAAACCTTTACTATCTCTGTATATACTTTGCCGCTATTTGATCAACCTCTCTGCTTACCATCTCTCTTCTCCAGATGGAGAAGTCTTCTATATATAGCAGCAGCAGCTAGGGCGTATGCTCTCCATGATTCCTGCCCAAGCTTTAGTCCACGTGGCGGTGTCTCAGCTTCTTGGATCACGTGCCAGGTGCCAACCTCGGATCACGTGCCCAGACACCTGCAGGATTAAAGGAGAGTTCAGTCGATCAACAAAGCACAGACTGTACAGACTTCATATAAGGCAGCAGTGTATAGACTTAAGGATGCAGTGTGTATGTAGTGTACAGACTTGGTGTGCAGGCTGCTGGACACAATGTATAGACTTTGCGTGCAGGCTGCTGGACGCTGTATAGACTTGCTGTGCAGGCTGCTAGATAATGTATACACATGCTGTGCAGGATATGGGGGAATGTGTAGAATCTCCATGAAGGCAATGCATGTACAAGTGCAGATAGCAATGTATATACATTACAACTGAATGCACTGTCATGCCGAATGAATGTACAGACTTACTGTGAAGAACAATGCCCAAGTGCAGTGCATGGACTTAGCGTGAATGCAATGCAGACACTAGAATGTATAGTCTTGATGAATGCGATGCAGACACACAGAGTGTATAGACTTGATGAACAATGAGCGATGTATGGACTTGCCAATTCAAGGGCTGTACAGACTTGATGCAATGCAAGCCAACGAATGTATAGACTTCAAGCCAATGTATAGACTTCAAGCTCATGCAAGCAAAGCCAATGTATAGACTTGGCATTTGTGTGAGCATGTGATGTACAGACTTTGTGCTGTGAACACAGGCTGTACACGAATGTATAGACTTCACGATGTATTGACTTGAGCTCGTGCAAGCAAAGCCAATGTATAGACTTCAAGCCAATGGAGCGATGTATAGACTTGCACAGTAAAAGGATGTATAGACTTTGAAGCAAGTGAACATGGCGCTGTACAGACTTGAAGAAATGCATGCTACAGTGGCGATGTATAGACTTATTAGTGCAACGTAGGTAAAGGTCCCAATGTATAGACTTCGAAGTTGAACTGGTGGATGTACAGACTTCACCAATGTATGGACTTTACCTGAAATAGTCCGATGTACAGACTTTGTCTGAAACAGTCGGATGTACAGACTTTGCCTGAAACACTAGACGCTGTACAGACATAGCCACAAGCTGAACAATCGGATGTATAGACTTGAGATGAATGCATGAATAGTCTGATGTACAGACTTGCCAATGTAGAGACTTGAGACTTAATGCATGGTGGCAAATGTACAGACTTGCCAGTGTATAGACTTGAGAGCTCTGACTATGTTCACGCAATGTATAGACTTGAATAGTGAGACACAAGGAGAGACGCTGAATGAGATACAGAAGTCTGTACAGACTTTGCGTCTTATGTGAGACGAATGATGTATAGACTTAGCCAGCCTTCAGCTCGATGTACAGACTTGCCTTAAGCAATGGCTGTATAGACTTCATGAACGATGTTCAGACTTTTGCGTGTGATGAACAACCGATGTATAGACTCAGTGGCGTGCAACTAAACGATGTGTGGACTTCAGAAATGCATTGAGACGCTACAGCGTGACAGCGTCGACGCAGCAGTTCACCCTGATGTGAAGTTAGATCTGGGTCAGTTCAGTGGGTCGACGCAGTGACCCCATGCGTCAACGCATACAACCTTATCTTCAAAGCCATCTGAGGCATTTCAAGGCCGCGTCAACCTCGTGGACTCAATGGGTTGACGCCATCTGAACTACTTACGAGATGTATAGACATGCGAATCTGATGTAAAGACTTGAGGGGGGGTCGACCCATCTAAGAAGGGGGTCGACCCACAGAGCTAGCACACTCATGCATTCTCCACAGAACAGATCAGATATAACACACTCATGCATTCTCCACAGGATAAATCAGTCATATGCATTCATGTTGCTATCATTCAATGTGATATTCTTAGCAAAACAATATGGTGACTCATTTATGTTGCTATCATTAAAACACCACATAATCATCAAAGCACAAGGGGCACAACAATCTCCCCCTTTTTGATGATGGCAACATAATGAGTCACACTGACTCGTCAAACTATTCTCCCCCTTTGACATAATCAAAAAGAGAGGAAATGGTTTGAGAGACAAAATTCATGGTTCATTAACATGAGGTTCTCCCTTAAACAGCTCTCCCCCTATCAACATGCAAGATGTACTACTCTCCCCTTAAAAGCAGATAATCCATAACTCCCCCTGAAGCACATGAATGAGCTCTGGTTATCCAATAAATCAATCTGAAATCTGCCATTACAAACAATCTAAACTCTTGTTGTGGCACCTCACATATGCATGAACAGAATGAAACATGTGGAAAGTCCACAGAACCAGAACTTATTGCAAAACAAGATGGAAGATTCCAACAATGTGGAGAGTAAAGTGATTGATGATAGAAAGGCAAGAGTAGATAACAATCATCACAAGACATCTCAATGAATAATCAATATCAAGATTTACGTTGATCAGGCTATCTGAAAAGAATCTGATCATGAGGGATTTTAATGCTTGCACCACTTCAATAAGTCTTGAGAAGTATAGACTCTTCTATCATAAAGGGTTATGAAGTGGCATCTATGGAGCTAACATAGATGAACATTCTCCCTACCCATGTAGAAAAATCTGAACCATCATAAATGGGCGGAGAAGCCATCGAAGCATGTGTAGCATATGAAGCCATCTAAATAAAATACACCGGGATCTTTCCCTGTAGATTGTAGGATCTGGGAATGGCAGAGCCAGGCTCTGATACCACTTGTTGGGTCCCGCGAGGTGTAGTCGGATCTAGAAGGGGGGGTTGAATAGATCCTTTCAAAAGCTTTGGCCTATTTAAAAACTCTTAGCTATCAAAAGCATGAATCACTCCTATAAAGTGAATGAATCACTTAGGCACAATGCACAACGGAATTAAGTAGAGTGGCTCAAATGAAAAGACTTAGATTACAAGCGATGAAGCGTCAACTCTTCTTTAAGCACATTTGTGATCTTTGAGAGATACAAGCCTTATAGTGCAGAGATCATAAAGCATAACACTAGAGCATGAAATATCTTGCAACAACCGTGCGTGCGTGTGTGCTATGTTGATCACTCAAAGTGCATATGTGTGTGAATGTAGCGGTGATCAACCAAGGTGCATGGAGTCTAAGCGAGGGAAACGCTTAGCATTACTTTCACCTTGGCGCCTGTGTGTAAGGGTGCAGCAGGCCGCCCAAGAGATGCAGTCAAAGTGCTTAGCTCAATTAAACCATAGATAAAACTGAAAGTGCAAATCTGAGTGCTTGAGTGTGTAAACAAGATAACCAAGTATGGAAGCACACGAACCTGTGAATGGGGGTAGAAGATATAGAGCAATCACACATGATGAACAACCCACAACACAGGGATTTTTAAGGTGGTTCGGTTGCAACCCCACAACCTACATCCACCCCTCACCAAAACTCGGTGAGACTTTCCTGCTGACTCACAGCTTGACCGGGGACACGCCCCAAACCACAGAACAGAGAAAACCCTCTTTCTGTCTTCCTACACACAAAGCTGGCAGGGACGGCTATACCGCAGATCGGAGAACTTTCGATTGCCTTCCTACTAACCACCGGTAGGGACGATCTTCAGTTTCAATAAATTGAATGAAATGAAAATAGAACAAGATGAAAATGCTCAAACAAGATATGAAGATATGCTAGAATGAACTAGATCTTGTCTGAGATTGTTGGATCTTGAATCTGCTACTTTGATCTTCCTTTGATCCCTTTGAGTTGATGAAGAAGATATATGATGTAGCTTGATCTTTTCTTTGAATCTCCTTGAGTTGATGAAGAATAATGTTGGATGTAGCTTTGATCTTCCCTTGAGTTGATGAAGAGGTTTGGATGTAGCTTTGATCTTCCTTTTGATCTCCTTTGTTAGCTTGCTTGCTTCTCTTCTTCCTTGGAGATTGAGGGCTTCAGATGTAGGCTTGAATCCCTTGGATTGGATGTAGAACTTCTGCACGGAGTACTGTTCACGACTACAGTACCTCTTCTTCCTTGGAGCTCCTCTAGCCTCTCTTCATCTCTCTTTGCTCCAAATGATCAACTAGGGTTTCTAACCCTCTTGTGTTGATTTTATATCTCTTTGGATGGTCAATAAACATATCCCGGACCAGATCCACATTTTGTGGGTGATTAGGTGACTTTTGGATTAAAGAAATCCATGGGGAATGGCCCTTCTCGAAGTGGAAAAACAAAGTCAACATTGATGGCTCGGGGCTGGCGGTCGACCTGCAGCTTCTGGCGGTCGACCGCTACTAAGAAACCTACAAACGGGTGATTCCTGGAAATTTCGGTCGATCGCTACTGGGCTGGCGGTCGACCGCTACTGAAAGAGTCGCAATCTGGGGTTTGCTGGCTGGGGCTATCGACCGCCCCTGTGCTGGCGGTCGACTGCCAGCTGGGCAGACCCCGGGCTTTCCCGGGTCGGTCTGTTAACTGCTTTAGCTCCATCGCTTGACTCCTTTATCATCCCGTTCATGTCTGTAGCATCAACCTTGACTGTCTTGAAGATTTCTATTGATTATATTGCTCCTATAATCAAAATTTTGTTCCGGGGGCTCCGCGACCTGATCGGGTAGGTCGATCCCCGCGTCCTGACCGCGCAGGTCGATCCGCGTGCGAGGGCGCAACATTGAGCTACTCCATTCCTTGGATTATCTTGTGGCTTGCTATCTAGAAGTTGCACCGACCTTGAACCATCCATAAGGCAAGATATGCGCTGACCATATGAGGAATATGCAATGACCTTATGTGTGATGCTATTCAGCTTGATTTTTATGCTTGAAACATGCTAGATTTTCGTGCCTCCAATATTATCATATGCCTTGATATCTATGTATCCAGTTGCCTAGATTTATGTGTCATTCTTGATCTTTTACGCTTGAAGTATAATGACCTGAAATGTATGAATATTAACACTATCAAATGCAGGTATAGTTCATTAATGACTACAGAGGTAGACATCATCAAAACCATAAAATTAATCATGTTGCCCACATGTTCAATAGGATCTGCCTAAATCAAGAGGAGGACATGACAGTATTTGGGTGATCATTGACCGCTTGACCAAGTCGGTTCACTTTCTACCTATTAAGAGTCGATGGTCCGTGGACGTTTTGGCTGCTTTGTATGTAAAAGAAATTATGAAACTATATGGAGTCCCTGTCACCATTATATCTGATCAAGACCCATGATTTACATCTCAATTTTGGAAGGGTCTACAACATTCATTAGGGACCCGGTTGAATTTTAACACCGCATTTCATCCACAAACTGATGTTCAAACTGAAAGAACCAATCAGGTGGTGGAAGATATACTCCGGGCATGTGTACTTGATTTTGGTGGAAGTTGGCATGACCACATGCCTTTAGTGAAATTCTCCTACAATAATACCTATCAAGCTAGCATCAAAATGGCACCATTCAAAGCCCTGTATGGCAGGAGTTGCTGCTCACCTATATGCTGGAGTGAGATTGGGGAAAAGCAATTTCTAGGCCCGGAACTCATTCGGGATACTACAGAAAAAGTCAAGCTGATTCAAGAAAGGCTCAAGGTGGCTCAAGATAGGAAAAAGTCTTATGCTGATAATCGAAGGCATGACCTGAAATTCCAAATAAGAGACCACGTATTCCTTAAAGTTTCTCTGGGTCGAGGTATATGAAGATTCAGCATCAAAGGCAAATTTACTCCAAGATTTATAGGCCCTTTTGAAATTCTTGAAAGGGTTGGTGAGGTTGCTTATCGACTAGCTTTGCCTCCTCAACTAGCAGGAGTTCATGATGTCTTTCACGTCTCAATGCTAAAAAGGTATGTCCATGATCCATTCCATGTCATCACTTATGATAACCTGGAGATACAGGAAGACTTGACATACAAGCAAAAGCCACTCAAGATAATTGAGCGAGAAGTACGTCAGCTTCGAAATAAAAATATTCCCATGGTCAAAATCTAATGGAGCAAATCCTGGCCGTACGAGGTGACATGGGAAACGGAAGAAGCTATGTGCAAGAGATTCTCAGAATTATTTGATTGTAAGTATACTCTCCAGAAAACCCATGCATTGAATTTAGAGACCAAATACTTCTAAGTGGGGGAAGGTGTAACGTCTGAGAATTTTTTAAAGAATTTTCTAGGGATTTAATATAATTATTAAGCATTTAAGTACTTAATGGGTTATTTAAGAAATAATGGTCTATTTAATAATTATTTAAAAGACCCATATAATATGTTAAGTTTAGATCCACTAAATATACCCATAAGACCCAAATCCAAGTCTTTAAGGCCCAAGCCCAATTATGGAAACGTAATGATAATATTAATGGGGATAAATAGCATAAATAAGGGATACAAGCAAAAATCCAAAAATGTTGAAAAAAGGCCAATTGGCGGTCTATCGTGCGACAGCCAAAACCACCCTAGCGGTCCCTCCACGACCGCTAAACCCTTCCAATTCCGTGAATGTAAGAAACATGAAAAGCTTGGATCTTTAGCATCTAAATTATAAGGGATCGAAGTGTGTAGACATGTAAACATGTCCAGGACTCTTGGGGATCAATCCTACCCCTAATTAGGACTCCCAACTCAATCAAATCCTCAGCCTTAACTCAAAACCCTATAAATAGATCATAATTTCGACCCATGTGAAACCTAATGTTGGCTCCGGTATTTCGAAGGTATGGAGATATCTTCTCAGGTTAGTCCTTTAGAATAATTTGTTCTCCTTGGTTTTATCTAACTCCCCTCCAATTTTCGTGCTAGAAGTCCCAGCCGTTGAAGAATTAGGGCGCCTGCAAGTCGCTGGTTCGCTACAGGCTGCATAAGAACTAGGGCACCAGTCCAGTGAAGATCAGGAAATTAGAAGCCCTAATCGAGGTATTTAAAAGTTGATCCTTTAGAAATTTTTATTCACCTTCGTATCTTCTACCTACCATCCAAATTTCACCGTTTTAGGTCAAGAGAATCAGAAGATAGAGGGCTGGGAAGTTGCTGGTTCGCCATAAGACGTGTAGGAACCTGAACGAACTTCAAGTTAGAAATTTAAAGTCCAAAGGTTGTCACAGAGGTAGGTTATCTCGTGGATGACTAAAATACCAAGTTAGGAATAAAAGCCCTTTGATTTCATGAATTTTCATGCTTTCTACATAGAGTATTTAAGGTTTTATTGGCACTGCGCATCTAGGTTATCTCTACATAAATTATTTCTACCCTTAATAACAAAGATGATAATACTCATTTAATTCATGACAACCTATGCCTCTCCATGAGTTATCTTCATTATAAGAATGTCTTCTCTCTATGTCTAGCATGTATTATATGCTTTACTGCCCTAGAGTAGCATGTACTTCGATTTTATTGCTGTTTGCTACAGAAAGGAAGAAACGGTCTTCCTGAGATCGCCAAATATCTTTATAGGCCTTGCGACAGACCGCTAAGCCCTGGTAGGCGGTCCTCACCAGACCGCTAATTGGTTTCTCTGGTCTGTACTTTGTTAACTTTAAACAGATGGCAGATTGACCCTATTGTATATATGTTAAGCCTAGTTAAATAGGTTTTTATCCTAGTTTTGACTTCATATTCATAAAATTGGTTATATTGTGCATTACCCTTGATAGATTGAGTGCCTTACAGGTTTTGAATACTTATTTTAAACTTATGTTAATTTCATGCCGAAACATATATTTTATATTAATGATCATATTTTTTTATACTTCATAGACTTGTTTAAGTGAAGTTTTGATCGCTGTTTTGCCACGATTCTTTCTCATCTATAGTCTTTTCTTAAGTACATGGTGCGTACCCCGGTGCGTAGCCATTAGATACACTTTTACACATATAAGCACACTTCTTGGACTTGTGATCCTCTCCGTCGGATATTCCTTCCACCGGACTAGGTGATCTTGCTTCAAGGCTTCCGTAAGTCTCCGTGAGCCTGGAATTTCCACAAGGATTGTACCCTCTAAACCCAATTGTTTAGAAAGCACTTTACCGATGTTTTTGAGTTCTGGATCTTAGCGGCCCTCTAGAGAAGGTAAGCGTCTAGTAGCGGCCATTTACTTGACCGTGAATGATACGTAGCGGCCCTGCCATGATCGCATGGTTCCAGTTCATTCACTGCATCGACTCTGTCAATAAAAAAATCCTGTATTGATCGCTACCATATAGAAACGGTCAAGATATGACCACTATTTCCATTGAATGGTCCAGTCATGACCGTAATTGACTTCAGTGTCCTTAACCCAGGGTTTTGACCCAAGGGTTGATTTTTCCTGTGATTCTAGATGGTCTATTTGTTGTGCCCCTTGTGATTTGATGATAGGGTGTTGTTGTTTGGTTGTTTTGATGATAGCAACTCAATGAGTCTCCACATAAGAATGATGATGAAATGATGTTTTAAATGCATTATTCTGTTTGAATGTTCTGGTATATAGATTGCATTCTTGTTTTCTTTCTCTCACTGCATCGGTCCATGTTCATTGTGCATGTAAGTCTGTACAACCTCAAGTCTGCATGAGACACTAAGTCTGTACAAAGTTTGCCAAGTCTGCATCAACTCTAGTCTATACATTCTTTGGCAGAAAGTTTGTACATCCTCCGGTGTTTCATTGCAACAGTCATACAGTCTGTGCACTCGTCTGTACATCATTCATGCATATACAGTGTCTTGCATGCAAAGTCTTTACATGTTGCATTCATGCATATAAAGTCTATACAACTCCTGTTGCTGCATAAACGTAAAGTCTGTACATGGTCTTGGCATAAGCACACACAAAGTCCATACAACGTCTAACGTCTCACTTAGCGTCTCTGTGCATCGTTTCTCAAAGTCTATACAGCCGTGGTCGCAAGACCAAGTCTATACATCGTCTTGTGCATGCAGCATTTCCAAGTCTGTACATTGCATCATGTGCTTCAGGCATTAGACGCAAAATCTGTACATTGCTGCATCAAGTCTATACATCGTGTGCATCTCGCTGCTAAGTCTGTACATTGGCCAAGTCTGTACATTGCCACTTGTTCATGCATATGTGCAAGTCTATACATTGTCTGGTCATCCACACTTAAAGTCTATACATTCCTTATCTTTACCTAAGTTCAGAACACTAAGTCTATAAATCACATGAAGTCTGTACATTGGTAAAGTCTGCACATGGTTGCTTTGAAGCCGCATCAAGTCTATACATTGTCGCCTGCTCGTGCAAGTGTATACATTGCTGTCTCATGCATTCTAAGTCCATACACTATGCAGTTAGGCATCGTTCATTACAGCAAGTCTGTACATTATTTTCTCATGCACCTAAACGTCAAGTCTGTACATCGCTGCAGGCTATCAAGTATGTACAGCCTGTGTGTTGCACGAATACAAGTCTATACATCTTATTAAGTCAGTACATCCATTAGCTGATAGCTGAGCAAGTCTATACATTCTTTAGCTCAGTTCGCAGCTGAGTCTGAAGTCTGTACAGCCTGTTCTTCATACAAGTCTGTGCATGCATAAATCAAAGTCTATACATCCTCATTGTGCATACTTTGTTTAAGTGCATACTGCATTACACACCAGCAAGTCTGTACATCGATGCCGCATGCATGCATTCTAAGTCTGCACATTGTTTATACATTGCACGCAGAGTCTGCACACTCTTTGTCAGCAAGTCTGTACAATGATGTAGCACCCATGCAGAGTCTATACACTCATAACCTTAGCGAGTGCATTCTGTGCTTCAAGCATACACAAAGTCTATACAACCTCCATTGGTTCACTCGACCAAGTCTGTACAGCCATGCACTGTCTTACCTGCATGAATGAAGTCTGTACAAAGTTTTACAGTCTTAAACTAATAATTCTCTTCGACTAACTGACAGGTATATCCTTCGAGAAGAAGAAATGATATGCCTGGCATTTGATCTGAGGCTGGAAGGGCTGATAGGATGATGACACGTGGAGGAACATTCTGGACGGGAAGGCGTGGGAATCACACGCCCAGTGTTGCTCCTGTTGGTGCTGCTGTAAAATGAAGACCTCTCCATCAGGAGAAGGTGATCGTGATTGAAGCAGAAGAAGAGATCAGAGAGAGGCAGAGAGTAGCAGAAGAAGAAAAAGAAAAAGAGAAAGAGAAAGAGAGATAGAGGGAGCCTGCACGATCCAGTGTCAAGAAGAATGAGAGAAAGAGAAAGAGAAGAGTAGACAGTGAGAGAAAGAAAAAGAGAAGCAGAGAGAAGAAGAAAGAAGAGGAAGAAAGAAAGAGAAAGATAGAGAGCTCGAGGAGAGAACTGAAGCCTTCATTGAAGATTTGTTCTTCTGGTATTTGGATCAGATCCAAACCAGATTTGCTCCTGCGAGAGCTACATTGTGCATTTCATTTTCCAGCTTTTAGTCGCTGTGATTTTTATTATTTCTTGTTTTTCCTTTTATCTGTTCACCGTTGTTCTTTCGATTCTCTGGTTTGAGGTCGGGTTCCTCCTGTGGACTCAGGAGAAGGGAGACTTTGTGTCTCCGATTGCAAGTGGCTGGGTGTCACTTGTGGGTTCCCTCCTGGGTGGAGGAAGATAGAATTCGGTATCTGGTTGCAAGTGGCTGGGTGTCACTTGTGGTTTCCCTCCTGAGTGAAGGAAGAGAGATTTCGGTCTCTGGTTGCTAGTGACGGGTAGTCACTAGTGGTTTCCCTCCGGTCTGGAGGAAGAGGGGTGGTTGTTCCCCTGGTCAAGCTGTTAGGCAGCATTTGTTTACAGACTGGGTCTGCGGTTCTAGCTGTTGCTAGTGGAAGCCTCACTCCGGTTTGGAGTGAGGGGTGGACGTAGGTCTGGAGGACCGAACCACCTAAAAATCTTGTCTACCATGGTTTGATTTGTGTGCTCGTCCATATCATCTATCTCCCCTTTACAGGTTGCGTGCGTGATTATTTGAGTTATCCTGGGGAGTTAACTTGTTTGTGAAGTGCTTGTTCATATGCTTAGTAGAATTACATCTGATATGTGAGTCCGTGTTTCTCAGTTCACGGTTGCGAAAAGGGAAAAGCTCCGTTGCTTCATTAGTTTATATTGAGTTCAGTTAAAAGTCTCTTATGTGTGACAGCTTGCTGTTGAGTGCTCAATTGATTAAGCCATCTGTGTTTTTAATTCCGCAATATTTTTTATCGGGGATTCATTCACCCCCCCTCTGAATATATCGCACCAGTCCCAACAATTGGTATCAGAGCAGGTTTCTGACTGATCAGATCCAACGATCTGCAGAGGATCATGTCATCTTTGGTGCATTTTTTAACTTACCTCCTGTTGCATTAATCTTATCTGTTTCCATGGGTGATCCACCGATTTTCAACAGCTCTAATTTTAATGTGTGGTTTGTCAGTCTGCGCAAATATGTTATATCAGTTAATCCTGATCTGTGGAAGTTAATTTCACTCGGTCCTCCTAGATTACCAAAGAAAGTGTCCAAATGGACCGACAGTCCAGATCAAAGGATAGAGAAAATCAGAAAGCCTTGAATCTGATGAAAGCAGCTACTAACAAAGCCTTACATTCTTGCCTTCATGATTGCAGTTCTACTAAGGACATTCTGGATGTGCTGAAGGTAGCCCACAGGTTAAATGAGGACAGCTGCATGATGGCTAACGGAAGAAATCAAAGTGGTAGCCAAAATGAAGAAGAGGATGATGATGAGGTAAACCTCTTCGAGAATTATACTTTAGATGATTGGCAGGGTGCATATGGTGAGTTACTTGAGTCACATGAGATGTTAAGAAAACAATATAAAAAATTGAAAAAGAAAATTGATCTGAATAGTACAGAGTTATCATGTGAAAATTACTTAAAACGAAAACAGTCCTATGATGCATGCTTGTCTGAAGTCCAAGTGCTTAAGAAACAAATTGGCTTATTTAAAGAAGAAAATCAAGAACTTGTATGTGAAATTTCTGAACTAAAAGAAAAACTTAGCTCGATTGATGATGATCAGGTTCATTTTAATAATTTAGTTTAGAATGAAAAACTGTTGAAAGAATTTGAATATGTTAGCTCTGAATTGGATGTTCTAAAATCTGAAAATGAATGTCTTAGGAAACAATGTGAAAAACTCTAGGCTCAAACAGTATGTTCTGGTAAATCTGCATGCAATGAGTCCATTTCTCAAGGAAATAAATGAAAATCTTCACTCAAATTTAGGATGGCAGAAGGAGTTAATTGTTTCCCTAAAGGAAGAAAACAGAGATCTGTTAAACAAGACTCTAGAGCTTGAACAGACAGAGGAAGAGCTGAATGATAAAATGAGCTCAATGAAAATTGATAAAGGCTCTGTTGAAGAAACTGAAAATCTGAAATCAAAAAATGACAAATTAACTAAAGAGGTTGAATGATTGAAGCAATTGAACACTCCTATGTCATAGAAATTTCTTTTCTTAGAAAAAGGAAAATCTGTTTACATTGAAGAATCTGAAAAATTGAGAAATCTGGAACAAGAAGTTGAGGAATATAAAACTGCAAACAAGGTGCTAAGCGAATGTGTATATTGAAATGAACAAGAGATTGCCAGTTATGAAATACACATCGTTTCTTTGGAAAATGAAATTAAGGATTTGAATAATTCCTTGTAAAAATTTGTGGACGGAAAAGATAATCTGGACAAGATTCTAGGAACAAAGGTTAATTTTCAGAAGGAAGGGTTGGGCTATAACCCTTCAAACAAGAAGAGTTTTAAAAACAAAGTTCAAACTTCCTTTGTTTCCAGCTCAACTTCTCACAGCCCTCAGAACCTTCCTGGTTCTCAGTCATCTGCTCAAAAGAAAACAACAGAAAAATAAAAAGAAAAGAACCAAAATGTTCCTGTCCCCACTTTGCATGTTCTACCCACACACTCACATGCATCTAAAAAGAAAATGATCTGTCATTACTGTCACAAGTTCGGTCATCTGATGCATGAGTGTAATTTGATGGAAAAGGATGACTTAACTGCTGAACAAAACAATCAGGTTAG
Organism: Amorphophallus konjac; assembly: GCA_022559845.1. Taxonomy (NCBI): domain Eukaryota; kingdom Viridiplantae; phylum Streptophyta; class Magnoliopsida; order Alismatales; family Araceae; genus Amorphophallus; species Amorphophallus konjac. The sequence continues at coordinate 198,898,661 of CM040122.1, read as the reverse complement.
AAAGCATGTCTCCAGGGAAAAGAAAATTCATTGCTATAATTGTAGAAAAATGGGACATGTTGCTGTTCAGTGCTGGTCAGCTGAAGGCAAGAGAAAATTATATCCTCATGTTAATCATGTCCATCAGACTGTTATCAATAAGAATAAATCTACTATCATAATTCAGCGTAGTAGGTGCTTCAATTGTAGGAAGCCAGGTCATAGGGCAAAAGATTGTTGGCATGTTCAAGGAAAGAAATTTAATTATGAAATTGCCAAATTTCCTTGCAAACAGAAATGATTTTGGTAGAAATAAATCTGCTTTCAAAGAAAAGATTCCTGTATGTTTTGAATGTGGAAAACTTGGCCACCGAGCTTCAGAATGCTGGTGGGAAGGTTATGGTAAACCAAAATTTCATGTAAGTAATAGAAATTTCCATGTTTATCCACATAGATTCCATGATTATAATCATGTTCACAAAAAGAACTCAAGGGCTGTTGCATCATGTCATTATTGTGGGCAGGTTGGGCATTCTATGTATAATTGTCATATCATGTGTTTTGATGATAAACAAGCTAAAAACTTGTTGAGAAAACATGCTAGGAGTGTCACTGCTAATACAGGACAAAAGATTGCTTGGGTTCCTGCAGGATCAAAATGATTAATGTGCTGCAGGTGTACCTTGGAAGCTGATGAATAAAGGGGTTAATAATCCAAGGCACTCACAAGTGAAACCCCCCCAGGAGTGAACTATTCAGGTTAGTTCTGAAAACTCAGTTTAAATTCTGTCTTCTGAATTTGTGTGCTCCGGATGCTTGCATATCATGACAACTCCTTTGATGAATGCATTATACATTCTTGTTATGATACATATTTGTCAACTTCCCTGCATAATGATATTGCATATGTTGCATTAAGAAACCTCACTCATTGCATATAGTTAGGGGGAGTTTGGTTATCCGTGCATAATGTTCATGACATTCATGTTCAGGAAATATCTGAAGGAGAGTCATTGCAAAAGCATGCATGTAAGAGCAGTGTATTGCATATCATCAATTTTGAAAAATCTAAAAAGAAATGATCCTCACTGCATATCATTCTGCCATGACTATGTCTAAGCGCTCTCTCCTCTAATTCTTCCCATTCATTTGCAAAACCACATGCATATAGACAAGGGGAGTGTTGTATGTAAATCAGAGAGGTCATCAACTTTAGTGAAACTCAAATTCTTTTCTCTCTTGAATTCATTAAAACCCTTGACCTTGATGAGTTGAGTCTGACAATATGGCAATCTGTTAGTCAGTTCTAATTCTTAAGCAATAGAAAACATACTTCTTCCTTTATAAGAATTTTAATTGCTTAAAGACTGACTTAATGGTTTAAATTTTATAAATTTTAGAGTTTAAAGATTGCAGTCAGTATATAAGAGTGTTGATAATTGATAATAACTCTCAACCCTTATTTCATTACATGTCAGACAAAGTTAATTGTGTCTGAAATCTGAAAACTCACCTGAAATCCTGTTAGAGAAGGCTAAGTATGTGTATTGTCCTTAAACAAGTCATTCTGAAACAAATAAAGGACAACTAAGAAAAATATTAAAAAATCTTAAAATTTTTTTGAAAGATAACATTGGCAGAGTAATGACTGGTAAAGCACTGAGAAACTGAGTGTTCCATCAAAGAAAAGGACAACATGTATGTCATGATGTGTATCAGTTATCTCTGTATAAATGATCAAAACACTAGGGTGGTTTCACTGAGTACCTGGGGGTACCTGCGTCTCATAAACGTGTACCTTCACACAAAAAGGTGCAAATCATTCATGTTGAATTTGATTATAGGCAGAATGGTCCATCATGTTGAGTATCTAAGGGTACTGGCGTCTGATAAACGTGTACCCTTACGTAAAAAGATAAATGGCACCTGAATGCCCTTAATGAAATCAAATTGAAAATGTTGATCCTTCTAAGAGAAAATTCAGGTATGTCAAATTGTTTAATTTCAATACATGACATGGTATCTCTTAACAAATTTTACTGAGTCTAAGAAAGTAAGATGCTTTGAAACTGAATCTCTCATACTCAAATGTGATTCTAGTTTATTGCTATTATCATGCATAGTAAACTCATTCAATGATTGTAGTGCATGAACTCTAACTTTTATAACCTTCAAACCATAATTCTATCTCTAAGCAGTTTCTAAATTCATATGACTGAAGACTCTGTGCTTTAGAATGCTTAATTCCTGAACTACTTGCTCAGAATGCCAGTCAGATGTCCTTCTTCCCTAATTTTTTTTACCTCCTCTTTGTTGATGGCAAAGGGGGAGAATAATTATCTGTTTGATAGCATCCCAGGGGGAGAACATGTACTATGCAAAGGGGGAGAGTTGTCTAACTTTCATGTTGATAGGGGGAGTTCTTATATTCAGTACTCTCTTTGCATATTTCTATGGGGGAGAATTAGTATCAGACTTCATACATGTCTTTCATTCCACTCACAGACCTTTTTGATTATGTCAAATGGGGAGAATTGTTTGATGAGTCTGTGTAACTCATTGTGTTAACATCATCAAAAAGGGGGAGATTGTTGTGCCCCTTGTGATTTGATGATAGGGTGTTGTTGTTTGGTTGTTTTGATGATAACAACTCAATGAGTCTCCACATAAGAATGATGATGAAATGATGTTTTGAATGTATTATTCTGTTTGAATGTTCTGGTATATAGATTGCATTCTTGTTTTCTTTCTCTCACTACATCGGTCCATGTTCATTGTGCCTGTATGTCTGTACAACCTCTAGTCTGCATGAGACACTAAGTCTGTACAAAGTTTGCCAAGTCTACATCAACTATAGTCTGTACATTCTTTGGCAGAAAGTCTGTACATCCTCCGGTGTTTCATTGCATCAGTCATATAGTCTGTGCACTCGTCTGTACATCGTTCATGCATATACAGTGTCTTGCATGCAAAGTCTTTGCATGGTGCATTCATGCATATAAAGTCTATACAACTCCTGTTGCTGCATAAACGTAAAGTCTGTACATGGTCTTGGCATATGCACACACAAAGTCCATACAACGTCTAGCGTCTCACTTAGCGTCTCTGTGCATCGTTTCTCAAAGTCTGTACAGCCGTGGTCGCAAGACCAAGTCTGTACATCATCTTGTGCATGCAGCATTTCCAAGTCTGTACATTGCATCATGTGCTTCAGGCATTAGACGCAAAGTCTGTACATTGCTGCATCAAGTCTATACATCGTGTGCATCTCGCTGCTAAGTCTGTACATTGGCCAAGTCTGTACATCGCCACTTGTTCATGCATATGTGCAAGTCTATACATTGTCTGGTCATCCACACTTAAAGTCTATACATTCCTTATCTTTACCTACGTTCAGAACACTAAGTCTATACATCGTGTGAAGTCTGTACATTGGTAAAGTCTGCACATGGTTGCTTTGAAGCCGCATCAAGTCTATACATTGTCGCCTACTCGTGCAAGTGTATACATTACTGTCTCATGCATTCTAAGTCCATACACTATGCAGTTGGGCATCGTTCATTACAGCAAGTCTGTACATTATTTTCTCATGCACCTAAACGTCAAGTCTGTACATCGCTGCAGACTATCAAGTATGTACAGCCTGTGTGTTGCACGAACACAACTCTATACATCTCATTAAGTCAGTACATCCATTAGCTGATAGCTGAGCAAGTCTATACATTCTTTAGCTCAGTTCGCAGCTGAGTCTGAAGTCTGTACAGCCTGTTCTTCATACAAGTCTATGCATGCATAAATCAAAGTCTATACATCCTCATTGTGCATACTTTGTTTAAGTGCATACTGCATTACACACCAGCAAGTCTGTACATCGATGCCGCATGCATGCATTCTAAGTCTGCACATTGTTTATACATTGCACGCAGAGTCTGCACACTCTTTGTCAGCAAGTCTGTACATTGATGCGGCACGCATGCAGAGTCTATACACTCATAACCTTAGCCAGTGCATTTTGTGCTTCAAGCATACACAAAGTCTATACAACCTCCATTGGTTCACTCGACCAAGTCTGTACAGCCATGCACTGTCTTGCCTGCATGAATGAAGTATGTACAAAGTTTTACAGTCTTAAACTGATAATTCTCTTCGACTGACTAACAGGTATATCCTTCGAGAAGAAAAAATGATATGCCTGGCACGTGATCCGAGGCTGGAAGGGCTGACAGGATGATGACACATGGAGGAACCTTCTGGACGGGAAGGCGTGGGAATCACACGCCCAGTGTTGCTCCTGCTGGTGCTGCTATAAAATGAAGACCTCTCCATCAGGAGAAGGTGATCGTGATTGAAGCAGAAGAAGAGATCAGAGAGAGGCAGAGAGTAGCAGATGAAGAAAAAGGGAAAGAGTGATAGAGAGAGCCTGCACGATCCGGTGTCAAGAAGAATGAGAGAAAGAGAAAGAGAAGAGTAGACAGTGAGAGAAAGAAAAAGAGAAGCAGAGAGAAGAAGAAAGAAGAGGAAGAAAGAAAGAGAAAGATAGAGAGCTCGAGGAGAGAACTGAAGCCTTTATTGAAGATTTGTTCTTCTGATATTTGGATCAGATCCAAACCAGATTTGCTCTTGTCAGATCTACATTGTGCATTTCATTTTCCAGCTTTCAGTCGCTGCGATTTTTATTATTTCTTGTTTTTCCTTTTATCTATTCACCATTGTTCTTCCGATTCTCTGGTTTGAGGTCGGGTTCCTCCAGTGGACTCAGGAGAAGGGAGACTTTTTGTCTTTAATTGCAAGTTGCTGGATGTCACTTGTGGGTTCCCTCCTGGGTGGAGGAAGAGAGACTTCGGTCTCTGGTTGCAAGTGGCTGGGTGTCACTTGTGGTTTCCCTCCTGGGTGGAGGAAGAGAGATTTCGGTCTCTGGTTGCTAGTGACGGGTAGTCACTAGTGGTTTCCCTTCGGTCTAGAGGAAGAGGGGAGGTTGTTCCCCTGGTCAAGCTGTTAGGCAGCATTTGTTTACAGATTGAGTCTGCGGTTCTAGCTGTTGCTAGTGGAAGCCTCACTCTGGTTTGGAGTGAGGGGTGGACGTAGGTCTGGAGGACCGAACCACCTAAAAATCTTGTCTACCGTGGTTTGCTTTGTGCGCTCGTCCATATCATCTATCTCCCCTTCACAGGTTGCGTGCGTGATTATTTGAGTTATCCTGGGGAGTTAACTTGTTTGTGAAGTGATTGTTCATATGCTCAGTAGAATTACATCTGATATGTGAGTCCGTGTTTCTCAGTTCACGGTTGCGAAAAGGAAAACCTTCGTTGCTTCATTAGTTTATATTGAGTTCAGTTAAAAGTCTCTTCTGTGTGACAGCTTGCTGTTGAGTGCTCAATTGATTAAGCCATCTAAGTTTTTAATTTAGCAATATTTTTTATCGAGGATTCATTCACCCCCCTCTGAATATATTGTACCAGTCCCAACACTATTGACCTAATATCTTGTCAATAAGCTATCTAATAAATTATGGAAGTTAAAAAATATGTCGTTATGCTGCCAGATTCTTGCTGTGGCATGACCTTTTTTTAAGTCATTTTTAAAATTCTTATGATCTCTTATTGTGATTTCTCTACATTGGTTACATTATCATGGAAACTATTGTTGAATTGAATATTATTGGCCGAAACGATATTATTTCTCATGGAAGTATCTTGATCTGTAACTTGAAGATGCAAGAGCGGGCACGGACAGTGTCCAAGGGCACCACACTAGCCCCCTCGGCAGATAGCCGAAAACATGATGAAAACCATGGGATACGATGAACACTGGCATCGCATTGCGCTGGGAGTACTTTTTTTATAGATAGTTGAAAACCATGAGGCAAACTTGTGATAATTTACATGCTTGCTAGTACATTCTTGTTCATGACTTTCTAGTGCATAGCCTTTATGGTTATGAAGTACATTCTTGTTAAAGAAAGGCCATTTTATCTTATAAATCTTGCTTGATCATGCTCTATTGTCCATTCATATTTTTCATATCTATATAATTCCTATCTTGTTTCGTGGATTTTGCTCGTGTGTTTTATCGCATTTTCTTTTACCTTGTTCATTAGAGCAAAAATGTAATTACTTAAAGCATGTCTCCATGTTGATGCGAGGATACCTACTGGGCAAATGTGCTTGCTCATTACCGTACTTTTCCATTCTTTTCAGGAAGCTCAAGTGAGTCGGATTCGGATTATTCTAGAAACGGGTCCGAGAGTGATGATTGATGGTCAAGATAAGACTTAGAATGTCAAGTGCATTCAAGTAGTCTAGAGTCATGATGTAATTTTTACTTTATTGAGTCTTACTATGTAAGTTTTAATTTTTCTTGAGTCTAGTAGGTAAATAGTCAACCTTATGTAATCATGAGTCATTATTATCAATAAAAGTTAGAATTTTGATCAAATATTGTGTACTTCATCTTTATGTGGATGATTATTACGCTCTGATTACATTGCTTGCTTAAGGCATATTGTCGGGTATTCACATTCCCCGATATTACTTCCGCTGCACATATGTCTCGGGGCGTGACAGAAGGACCCTCCGTCTCTTTGGACCGAAAATTCCTAAACCAAGGCTCCATAAGTCCCCGCCCCCGTGGATTCCCTCACGGACGTCGGGCAGGTTGTACCTTGAAGTTCCCCAGGATTAGTTGGCCTATATGTGGTGAGAGAGTGCACCTAGTTGGCATTGAAGCAAACCTCATTGAAACTAGGTTCCTACCTTGTGTGGATCATATCAAATTTTTTCAAAATCATTTAATTCACATCAGGGTATAACTTTAAAAAAATTAAGCATAAACATCAACTTGTTTGATATCTTTGCAATTGTTTTGATTGAATATTGTTGGTTTACATGATGTTTCACCTTGATAATAAAAACAACATGTTAAATCATTCATATATTCATAAGGGTGATCAATCTAGCACATCTTATAGCCCTCAATTTCATAATTCTCACCACAACTATTCTAAGGGACCACGTCCTTATTTCTCTGGTTTTGTCCGACCTATGGGTGATTTTCAACCTCATGGTCCCTTACATCCATTGCGAGCAACTATTCCCCCGGAACCCTCTCCTCCACATGATGAGAAGGTTTCCCAAGTCTTGCATGCATTAGATCATCTCACCCCTCAACAAATCCAGGCCCTTAAAGCTATTGTTGAGGGTGCATCTTCTTCATCACATTCTCCTTCCAATCCCATACAGGTGGCCCATTACCCACCTCCTTCTATTCACACTCCCGCTCGGGTGGCCCATCTCCCGTCTCCTCCTTCTATTCACACTCCTTCTCAAATAGTCCATCACTCGCCTCCTTCTATTCCTCCTTCTAACCGCCTTCCTTCTCCACGGCCCCAAGGCCCTTATGTCTCTTGCAACCCGGTCCGTCGGGTCCTTTTGTCGGCCGGCCCATTAACCCTTCTATACGGCCTTCATGTCAAGCCGCCCCTCCAAGGCCATCATGCCAACCCTTTATTTCACATGTCACACCCCTCCAACAAACCCTTCTTGATAGAATCACCAAGATAGAGGAACAACTAAAGAGGGTCATAAGCGCGCGGCCCGCTCCTCCTCCTTCTCCTCAAGTCAATCCCCTTCATGCATTCATGAATGACATCACAAAGATGGAAAAAGATTGGAAGGAGAGGACAGATGATCATGGCATCATCGATTCAAGTAAGCAAGATGAGCCGGCAATTTTCAACGATCAAGTGGATGCCGTCCACCCTTCACCCACTCACATTCATTCATGTGGCCCTTCGCATTCACATCCATCTCTATATTCGCAAGAACCTCCATGTCATTATATGCCTCTTCCACTCATTCATCACACGCATTCATGTGGCCCTCCACCTCCGCGCTCACCTCCACAAAATCCTCCACCATGTACGTCTCCATCACCCATTATTACGCCTCCACCACGGCGTCCACTCGAGTTTGACTATGAAAAACATGAGCCGGCATGTGAAGAATTGAAGACGGCACAAGATGAAGATTTCCAAGATATACCCACTCCGAGTTTCCTTCGTGAACCCCCTGCTAAGGACGATGCCACAGTCCCCAACCCCGTCTATGAAACCAATTGGTGTTACGATGATGGGTCGATACTCCAATCACCCACACCAGTGCGCCATGACCCTTCCCCTACTCTTCAAACCTCTCGCACTGTCAAAATCCAACGCTTCTTGCACACCAAACCTCCCTCTTCCACATCTCCAATTACCACACCATTAACCTCCACCAAGCCATCCGAGTCTACCTCCACACCATCGGCCTCCACCGAACCTCTCTCCCAACCTTTTTCTAAACCAAGTAATCCTTCATTTCCGCCACCTAAGACCTCCACCGTCTTTATAACCCCAAAGCCAATTACACCAAACCCCACTTTGTCTATCCCTCCATCTAAACCTTTACCTAAATCCATGGTTAATCTTGAGCAGCGTCCACCCCTTGTTGCACTTGAGCCAACCCCGTCCACTTCAAAGCAAGGGGAGAAGCCCGACGTGCTTGAACCTCCATTTCCACTTACACTTCCTTCCACACCATCCACTAAACCTTCATTATGCATTAAGCCTACCGCCTCCATCTCGCCTTCCATCCCCCCTCAGAGTGGGTGTATTTCTACAAGTATTTGTGCCGAAAATAATCAAGAGTCGGGCAAGAAGGGTTTGACCATGGCCAGGCTATTCAAGATGCAAGGCTTTATTTGCCGTATGCCGTTCCGCGTTCCTGTGCCGGGCATATTTGAAAGGTCTCCAACGAAGTTCACCATGAAAAATTCTCAAAAGTTTATGCCATGTCGGCCCAATACCATTGTCAAAATCACTTTACTCATTGGTCGATATTCTTTTGACGCTCTCATTACCCCTCACTCCATTATTATACAAGTTCCTACCAAAGAAAAGGGGTTCTCCTCTTACATTTTCATAACACATTCCACTGCCAATGAGAGATTATGTTAATCAATTTCATCCATTGGGCCGTTTGGCCGGGCACCTTGTTTACCATGGAGGGGCGGGCATTCTTTTATTGAAGGGTCTTCCACGAACCCACTCACCCTTTATTCTATCCCATCCACATTTTTATGGGCCACTCATGGGTTTCCTTTCTTGCATTCCTTGCACTCCTTGCATCCTTTGCATTCCATACATTCCATGCATCCATCACATTCATTGAATTTCATGCATTTGCATTTATCCTTTTTTCGTGGGTTTTCGAGCCCGCACCTTTCCCACCTTCCAGAACCTCCGGATCCTTCTCATCCGTTTTCTCTCTGCATCGTGCCCCCTCTTATTTTCTCCACCATCAATCTCTGGGGCATCGCGTCCCTTCCTATTCTCCCCCTCCGGAACCTCCGGACTTACCGGGACATCGCGTCCCTCCTCATCCCCTTCCTCCAGAACCTCTGGACCCACTTCTATCTCTACATAGATCTTTCTCGTCTCCTATGGCATTGCACCCTTCCTTCTGTCCATCCCCTTCCTCTGGAACCTCCAGACCCACTTCTATCTCTAGATCTTTCTCCTCTCCTAGGGCATCACGCCCTTCCTCTTGTCCATCCTCTTCCTCCAGAACCTCCAGACCATTCTCTCCTCCTAGGGCATCGCGCCTTTCCTCTTGTCCATCCTCTTCCTCCAGAACCTCCGGACCATCTCTCCTCCTAGGGCATCGCATCCCTCGATGTTTTCTTCCTCCGAACCTCATCTCTTTCTTCCGATTTATCTTCCTACTATTCCGGAACATCGCGTCCTTGGTTCTTTTCCCCCTTTTAAATCATCTCTTCTCATACCTTCTCCTAGGGCATCACGTCCCTCACCATTTTATCCCCCCCGGAACCTCCGGATTCCTCCTCTCATCATGATTCTCCCCCTCCTTTGCCTCCAGACCCTCCGAAGCCTCCGTCTCTCTCGATTTATCAATTTCTCCTGATTCCTCCCGATTTCGGGTCTGACCTGACTTCTTCCACCTCAATTACTCTGGACATATACCCTTTCTCCCACTATTTTTGAGGCTTTAGTCCTCACTCCTCATCTTAATTTTCCTTTCATTTTGTAGACCTTTCATGTGATCAAGGTACTCTGCACCTTAGTGAGGGAGGTCTAGCCCTCACCTCTTTTCCTTTTCTTCTTATTCATCTGAGTTTGGTCTAAACATCACTCCCTCATTGTTAAGCCACTTCAACTCCATGCCCTCCTCCCCTTTTATCTACTGAATGAGGACTGTAAATCCCATGCTCATCAACGTTGCCTCTGGCAGCCGCTTCTACAAAGGTCGCAAGGTAACATGTTTGTGTGAGTATGCATTCTTATGCATTTTCATCACTTTATTCACGCATGGGTTTTTAAAATGAAATGCTTATTAACATGATCAAGAGTGGTTGTTCTAAACCTTTATCCTAGGTTTTTGCTTAATTTAATGTCAAAAAAGAGAGAGAAAAAAGGAGAATCTTTAGGCTTGCTATGCAACACCCTTTGGTTATAAGAACCCCACGCTAGGCGTTCGGCATTCTTTCACCGCTTGTTAAGGGCAACCCTTAGCTCGGCACCGCACACACGTCACGGCATCCTTAGCTATCTCCTTCGGTAAAACACCATTGCTATTTGGGTCATGCTCGAGGGCACGGAGTCTCTTTCTCTTCTGTACTCGGCTAAATATGAGGGTAGAAATATTTTGGGCAAAAGCAACTAACCTAAGCACACCCCAACAAGAGAAAGTCTCAAATAGGGGCAGTCTATTATGACCTTATTCTCAAAGATCTCAAGTTTTAATTTCAATATCTCTCAAAGTCCAAAGGACACAAAAAAAATGATGATCAAACAAAAGAGAAAAAAAATGAGCAAATGCAAAGAAAAATCCAAAATTTATGGCATGGCAAGAGGGCAGTACAGTTTCCCCGCGGGACGTTATGAGCCCGGTCGTATGCATGCCTATGAGAGAATTACAGGTCCGATGATATGACACAAACCCCCGATGCAACCGACCGAATCTCTAGGTATTGTGCTATAGACGGAAGTCAAAACCCGATATCTTCTTAACTCACATTAAGCTTAACCCCAATTGTTCTTCTCTTCTCCCTCTAAGACTGAGTGTTTCTCAGGTAGAGCCTTAGTAGGGGCACCGTTAACCAAGCGCAGCCGGTTATACGGCGTCACCTTTCAATGCACGCCCGGCTTTGGGTAGTTTTTAGCAAAAGGGGAAGGAACAATGACCCCTAGCCAATGGTTTGAACATCATTTGATGCTGCATTGGCAATGCCTAAACTAAAAATTTTAAAAAAATGAATATTTCACAACAAAAATCCAAAATAAAAAAAAAGAAATGAAGATTTCCCAAAATCCAAACAAAAATCAAATATCTTCCAAAATCCATAAGAAATTGAATATTTTTCAAAACCCATAAAAATTTGCATATTTCAAAAATCCAAAAAAAATTTACGTTGTACTTTCTGATGGTGTTTTATTACAGGGCCAACTTTTGTAAGGACCAAGAGCACGGGATGAGTCATTGTCATTCACATGAATCCTTTGATTCTTCCCTATGATTCTTAACATTAACATCTTCATGATTTGCCACTCTGGGCATCTCCAATTCTGGGTAATCCACTGTCATATCTTTTGATTACTCATGCCACTCTGGATATCATTTTGATTCTCTCAACTTTAAATCTTATGACTAGCCAAGTTGTCATCCTCATGACAAACAATAAACAATGATGCTTTGCATGCTTCAATGTTATCTCTGCTATGATATGCAATGCAATGCTATGCTTCGACCCATGCTATTCATGCTATACATGTTTTGCCTTACTATGCTATCAATGCCTTGATTCATGCTATGCTTGTTATGAAATTGCTAAATTCATTGTTTGTTATCTTCTTTATACCTTGGCTAATCAAATTTTTAGCACAGGAAAGAAGCGTCTTCGGTCCCACCATCTGGACATCACTCAGATCCCACGGTGCTTGCACTGCATTTCTCAGTTCCCACATGCTTATTGCTCCACCATCCTCCCTGTATGCATTTCTACTATATGTTATTTATGTTGTGCCCCTGTGGTCATTTGAGTCATTCGACATCATCATGTGGTCATTTGAGTTATTTGATATTCCTGGTTTTGATAATGGCTAAACACTATAAGTCATTGTTGTTTTCCACTCTCGTATGACTGACACACGTGATGTTTTGTTCATGACAGATACGCCAATGAATGGACAAGGAATGGAGTGGAGATGGCAAATGTGAAAGCTTAATGATCCCGCCCAAGCAAGGATGGAAATCCTTTCAAATCGTGATCAATCAAACGATCAAACTCATGACAGTCGCATGGCAAACCAAACGCGTGGATAAGCATCTTGCCTCTCTACCATTCAATACATGTGGTATATGTCATTTACTGTCAAGCACTATTGGTAAAATTCTTACCTTGTCATAGCCATCAATCTCACCATGGGTATTCCATTTACCTCTCATTTCTAAACTTTACAATGATAACTTGGATTGATCACTATCAAGTTCACTCTCTAAATGCATTAGTTTCTCATTCCAATCATGGTAACATGCTCAAATGATCTTGATGTTTCTAATGCATAAACCAAGTGAAATCCAACCCCCAAATGTATGAAATAAACATCTACTTAGAGTCATTGTTATTTGGATGTATTTCATTGGGCTAACACTTCAACTTTGCAGGACTAGGTCATTCCAATCGACACTGCACATAGCCACGGTAGATGCACAAAGAAGCATCACCAAGAGAACCCAAGGTCAAATACTCAGTCGACACCTTCAAGACTATCAAGGTTGATGCCACAGATGAGAACGGGATGCTAAAAGAGTTAAGCGACTGAGCTAAAGCGGTTAACGGACTGACCCGACATAACTCGGGGTCTGCCCAGCTGGCGGTCGACTGCCAGCACAGGGGCGGTCGACCGCCCCTGCCAGCAACTCACTGTCTACAGCACTCACAGTGGCGGTCGACCGCCAACCCAGTAGCGGTCGACCAAAAATAATAGGGACTAAATTTCTACAGCGTTTCTCAGTTGCGGTCGACCGCCAGCTTCCACAGGTCGACCGCCAGCCCTGAGCCAACAAATGTTGACTTTATTTTCCTTTTCGGGAAGAGCCATTCTCCATGGATTTCTTTAATCCTAAAGTCACCCAATCACCCACAAAACGTGGATCTGGTCTGAAGGATGTCCAAGGACCATTCAAATGGTATAAAACAAACACATGGGGGGTTAGAAACCCTAACGGCTTCAAGGGGAACAAGGAGATGCCAAGGGAGGCTAGAGGAGAAGATCCACGGGTACTGTAGCACCTTCGTGAAAAGTGCTTCGGGCTGGAGTTCTTCATCCATCCAAGGTGCTTTCAAGCTGATTTCTGAAGCCATCAACCTCCAAGAAGGTGTAGAAGCAATCAAGGTTCAAGGCTGCATCCATTATCTCCTCCATCAACTCAAAGGGGATTCAAACAAAGAGGGATCAAGGGAGATCAAAGGAGGCTTGGAAGAAGAGGTACTGTAGCCGTGAACAGTACTTCATGAAGAAGTTCTTCATCCATTCCAAGGTGTTTCAAGCTCATATCAAAGTAAGTAAACTCCAAGGAAGTGCAGAAGCAAGCAAGGCTATCAAGATGATCCATAGAAGTTGATTTCACAATGTTTTTAAGGGAGATCAAATCTGCATCCTTTATCTTCTTCATCAACTCAAGGTGATCCAAGGAAGATCATTTCACAAGGGAGAAGATACCATTGAAGTATCATATTCAAGCTCTAGCAATCTTAGACAAGATCTTTTCTCTTTGAGCATGTTCCATATCTTATTTGAGTATTTTTATATTTGTTCTCTTTCCATTTTGTTCAAACCATTGAAACTGAAGATTGTCCCTACCGGTGGTTAGTAGGAAGGCAATCGGAGGTCTTTCAGATTTGCAGTTTGGTGTGCTGCACTAGTGGAGCCTCACCGGGTTTGGTGAGAGGTGGACGTAGGACTGGGGGTTCAGTTCGAACCACCTTAAAATCTCGTGTGTTGTGATTTGATTGTGCGATTGCTTCGTGATATATGCATGCTTAGATTCAATATCTATATTACTTATTCATCTTGCTAAGCAAATCTTTGTGTGCTACGCTAAGCTAGTTATATTCCGCTGCAATTCCTTTTATCTAGCTTTAAAGAGGGGTGTTCTACGAAAAGAGGGACAGATCTATTCACCCCTCCCCTCTAGATCTGCCATCCACTACTCAACAAGGGGTATCAGAGCGAGGCTCTGCCATTCCTAGATCCTATGATCTGCAGGGAAAGATCCCGGTGTATTTTATTTAGATGGCTTCATATGCTACACATGCTTCGATGGTTTCTCCGCCCATTTATGATGGTTTAGATTTTTCTACATGGGTAGGGAGAATGTTCATGTATTTTAGCTCTATAGATCCACAATTGTGGACTCTTATATACGATGGTCCTCATAAGCTGCCATCAAATTCAATTGATTGGTCAGCCGGACATGAGACCAAACACAATGATAATCTTGCTGCATATAACTTAATTATAGCTGTAGTTGATCTCAGACTAACTCATCTTGTGTCCTCCTACAGCACATCCAAGCAAGTACTGGACAGGTTGGTGAAAATCAATGAAGGAAAGGGACAAGAACAAGAATGCTTCATGGCCGACCGTGCAGAATAGTCCAGCAATACATCCTCATCACAGGTAAACTCTGACTCTGAGGAATTCACTGTTGAAGAGCTTATGGAAGTCTATGATGAGTTGATTACTCAATATAAAAAGGTAAAATCAGAAAACAAAAATTTGAAAAAGGATCTCAAGAAAAGTAACCAAAATGAAAGCTCTTTTTGTAAAAATTGTTCTGCTTTTGAAGAGCTTAACGACACTCTTTCTTTTGATCTAGATATGCATAAACAAAGCATTGCATGTCAAAGGGATGAAAATGAAAATCTTCATGATGAAATCACTAGGTTGGAAGAAATTGTAATAAAACTTCAAAACCAACCTAAATCAATATCTAATGATCAAACTATGGCTGATGGGCTAATTCATGATGAGAGGTTGATTGAAGAAAGTAAAAATTCTAAAACTCAAAGTGAAAAGGTCCTAAAAGAAACTAAAGTTTCATGCTCTGCTAATTTTGCATGCAAAGAATGCTCGTTCATGAAAAAGATAAATATGGGTCTCCATGATGATCTTGAATGGCAACAAAATCTGATTGATTCTCTGAAAGAACAGAATAGAGAATTGTTGGAAAAAAAATTGAACTTGAACAAGATGAAGAAGAAGTGAATGAAAAACTGGTTGCTCTTGGAAAAGGCAAAATTGTCATTGATGATTGCTCTGAAACATTGCATGCTTTAGAACAAGAAAATCAAAATCTTAAAACGGTAAATGCCATTCTCAATGAGCAATTGATAGCATGCGAAGAGGGTCTTGATGAATCTAAACAGCATATTTCCTCACTTGAAAATAAAATGCAAGGTTTGAATGATTTCCTGTAAATATTTGCCCAAGACCAAGATTCTGGCTCATCAGAAGCCACCACTTCTTGTGCTCACCAAAAAGGGCATACTACTCGAAAGAAAAGTAAAATTCAGCATGCTTATCCAAACATGCACTACAACATGTCCAATGCTAAATACCATGCTTTCCATAAAACGAATGTCCATTGTTATTATTGTGGTAGACGTGGTCACACTGTGCATGATTGTTTCATCATGAGAAATGATGAGCTTAGAGCAGGACAGCAAGTGAAAGGGCAAGGAAAGAAACAGGTCAACACTGGCATAGGGCTTGCTCAACAGAATTCTGCACAGAATCGCATGGAGAATCAGAAGTGTCGACATTCCTATCCAGACAGGTCGACACTCCCCATGGCCTTCAATAGAAATGCTTCTTTTCGCTGCCTTCATTGTGATAAGACTGGTCACACTGACCAGGAATGCTGGCATCTGAAAGAAAGACATTACCCTCATACCATGAAAGGTAAAAATCATGCTCGCCCATAAAAGCATAGTCCACATTCACATGCACATGAACATAAAAAGAATAATCAATCCTTTGTGTGTTATTTCTATTATGGAAAAAATAGGCATGAGATATATGATTGCCATACAATGAGGGAGGATGATGTGATTGCCCTGAAAAAGATGAGCCAAGATGTTAAACATGTTGCTAACCCACAAGGACCCAAGCAAGCTTGGGTACCTAAAAATCTCAAATGAGAATTTTGGGTGCAAGATGCCTTGGAGCTGAGAAATGAATGGTCAGGTAAATAAAATCTCAAGGCACAGGTATGTAAATATTTTTTTTTTGTCATTTTGCATGTTTAATCTTGACATGTAGATACTACATCATAAGTTTGCCCATTTTGTTCAATAAAATTCTGCAAACTGAATTGCTTGTTTGAATGATGATTTATCCCCCATGGTGTGAAGATAAACACATGAGCTAGATTAATTGCTCACACCCTGCTTAACCTCTGGTATTTCAAATGGTCTAGAGTTGAAATGCAAGTTATGCTTGCCTAGAACTCTTACTATGCGTGAGAAGGATCTAAGATAAAAACCTCTGCCGTGTACCAGAGATAAATTATTTCAGCTGTTTAATTCATGAGAAACTTGTTATGCTGATGAAGTTGATGTGATGATGAGTTGTTTGGTACCTTACTTCGGCCACATGAAATTCTTGAATTTTGGTTTTGATAATGCATATCATGGCAGTATTTTCAACTCGTTATTCATGTTAGCATTGTTCAAAGGGGAGTCTAGCAATTGGCATCATCATGTTGCATTCAGTTCAAAATCTATTGTAAATGATTTGTGTTTGCATCATATTGTGATCTCACATACTCTAATGCAAATCATGTTTAGGAAAACACACAAAAAATGTACAATCATCATGCAACATCATCATTGCATTGTGCATTCACATAAGTCTTCGGCTGCATAGTTCATTGCCAACCCATGCATGCTTTCAGTAGGAGTCAACATCTAAAACCAAGCTGCATGCTCTCTTAGAAGAAAGTTGTATCAAATGGATGTAAAAAGTACTTTCTTGAATGGTTTGATCAAGGAAGAAGTCTGTGTGGAGCAGCCCCCTGGCTTTGAGAACTCTAACTATGCAAATTTTATATACAAGCTAGACATGGCGCTTTATGGACTTAAGCAAGCACCCAGAGCTTGGTATGAGAGAGTAAGCTTGTTCCTCATTGAGAAAGGGTACATACGGGGTAAGGTAGATCAAACACTTTTCATCAAGAAGCAAGGTAAGAACATCTTGATTGTTCAAATTTATGTTGATGATATTGTGTTTGGTTCTACTAAATCTGAAATGTGTGAGGAATTTGCTAACCTCATGACTAGCGAATTCGAGATGAGTCTAATGGGTGAACTCCAATTCTTTCTCGGTTTATAGGTCAACCAAGGAGAAGATGGGCGCTTCATAAGTCAAGCCAAATACATCAAGGAGCTATTGAAAAGATTCAACATGACCAGCTGCAAATTAATTGCAACTCCTATGAGCACCTCAACATCACTGGTTTCGGATGAAAATGGTAAATTAGTGGATGCAAATATCTATAGAGGTATGATCGACTCTTTACTTTATTTGGCTGCATCCCGACCAGATATCCAAGTTAGTGTTTACCTTTGTGCTAGATTTCAAGCTAGTCCTAGAGTAGGACCAAGTATATTGAGATTAGACATCACTTCATTAGAGATGAGGTCATTAAGAAAAACCTTGAGCTGCATTTTGTTGATACTCTAAATCAAATTGCTGATATCTTTACCAAACCCTTGTGTAATGACAGGTTTTCAACACTCAGAAGGGAGCTCGATCTTTGCCGACCTCAGACCAATAAAAATTGAAATGATGATCTTGTTTAATTTAGTTGTGTGTTTTTACAGATTGGTGTCCATGCATTGTTTATATGTAAATATGTCATTTTGCATATGGTGTGACATTGCATGTTGTCATGATGCATAATAAAGATTGAATTCATATTCACGATGCATTGCATGGTTTGTGTAGCATCATTCTTGCATAGCCATGGTATATTAAATGTTGATGTATGGAAAGGCAAGTTATGCTTGTCTAGAAGGACTCAACATGCGTGAGGATTCACCTTCGCCAAGTACCATGTGTCACTATTGCATATAGGCCATATAGTGAGGGGAAGTTGTCTTTTTAAAGCATTCATGCATATGTTTCATCTTCATTCTGTTGCTTTTAATAAGTGTACAACCATGTGTTGGGTCATGCATTTCATTTCTGCCAACTTCATGTTTGATCAGGTCAACCCATGCATGGTTCTAGTCAACCTCTCCTTGATAATTATCATTTCACTTGTAAACATAACTCCTTGAGTGCATTCATTACATATCCTTAAGGGGAGTCTTGTTGCTTTTCTTAATCTCTTGCAATGTGAACTTCACTGACTTCCAGTTTGAAAATGAGATCATGAGACCGACGGAACTATGGCGTAAGAGCTTTCCATTATATGAACTGATGATTATCCATTCAATGAAGATGGTTCAGATTTAATGATTTCCTTGAAGTTCTGATATATCTTTTGAAATCATCTATGTTCTGTGGTTTTAATAGACCTTAACTTGAGATTGCATGGTGTGCCTTGAATGACTCTCCTGAAATGTGAAAATTCAAACTTCATGACAACCTTGGTGATACTCTAGAGCTAAGTATTGTTTTTAAACATCTTGATGAGCTAGAATTCCTGAAAATCAATTTGACAGAGCAATGATATTGTTGCAAGGAGAAACATGTAATGTCATCAAATCAAGTGACAAATGATATGTCATGATGTGCCCCTGTTATCTCTGTCTTAATTATATTGGACTCTAGGCATATCACTGGTATAATTGCTGAGAAATATATCTTCTCATCAAAGAAATGAGATCAGATATGTCATGACGTGACTTTGCTATCTCTGTTCATTCTGAAGCATAACAGTCAGTCTTGCCAAATACCTAGGGATACTGGCGTCTAAACAACGTGTATTCTTACGGCTAGGAGGTATGTACTAGACTTGATTGCTCGTAAGATATGAGTCATGTGCCTTCAAATTCAAAAGATATTGAAAATCAAATTTGTTGAACTCATAAAATTCCATGCTTTAGTCATGATTGTTTAGCCTCAATACTAGTTTTTGTGTTCTTCCCTTTGTAGTTATTGAAAATGGATATATAAGACAAGGGAAGGTTAAACACTGCCATGCCATGCGCTTTTGGTTCATTTCTATTAAAACATGGATGTAGATACTTTTCGAACTTTATTGTTGATCTCGGATTTCATTAGCTTTGAACCATATATATATTGCTCACGGTCTGGTTCAGTTTTGCATATAATGGCTTGCTCTTCACTTCCATTCAGCTCTGGTCTCTCAGACTTTTGTAGCCTTCTCTACCTTATCCCTCCTTTTTGATGTTGTCAAAGGGGGAGAATTTTGTGAGTTACCTTTGTGAGTTGTCAAAGGGGAAATATCCGTTACCTTTGTGAGTTGTCAAAGGGGAAATATCCGTTATGATTGTTCATGCATACATATCCTTTGTGTTTGTGAGTGTGACAGCGTCACACGGGGAGAGCGTCAAAGGGGGAGAAATGCATCAAAGGGGGAGAAATAGAATTCTAGAAATATCTTTGTGATCATGCATACATATTAGCATTCACATGCGTTCATCATCATGGATCTTGAGCTACATACGTTATAAACTTTGCCATCTTGGATATTACTGCCACATAATGACTCACAGTGTTGCCATCATCAAAAAGGGGGGGAATGTTGTGCCCCTGTGGTCATTTGAGTCATTCGACATCATCCCGTGGTCATTTGAGTTATTTGATATTCTTAGTTTTGATAATGGCTAAACACTATAAGTCATTGTTATTTTCCACTCTCATATGACTGACATACGTGATGTTTTGTTCATGATAGATACGTGTGGACGTCAAAAAATGATGATGATCATATAGCATGCACGTCTTAGCACTCAAGAGTGAGTCAAAGATGGGAAGGCTGAATAAACCCTATGCTTCCTCCAAGAAGGATGAATACCTACCCGGTGCTCCACCGCCCAACAAAGAAGCCCCTCGTGCTGAAGAGATGGCCCCCGCTCTCCAGTCGGCATTGCCGAAGGCCGAATCAAAAGAAACTCAAGAATTTGCACACATGTTCGACACATGCCAGAGATCACTCAAAGCTCAGAATCGGGATTTAGAGGCCCCGAACTAAACACCCCGGAGGCGGTGCATTATAGCTAAAGTAGCACGGGAGGACAAGCGTCCGTCTGAATAGCCGCGAAGCCAAGATGAATTCTAAACCGGCGTAGCCTGCACTTAAACCGGCGCGCCCTTGCTTGGCCTTGAACCGGCGCACCCACTTTCTTATGCTTAATCCGGCGCGCCCCTTGCTTATGCTTATTCCGGCGCGCCCCTTGCTGATGCTAGTCCGGCATGCCCCTTTCTATGTTGTTAATCCGGCGCGCTCAACACCACGCCGGTTTAACTCAAATAACATCCCATCCGCCAGCCGATACCTTGTTTTTGCTTTAGCCTGGTGCCTAGAGGGCATTCAATGCTCTGAAGCTCTGTCTTCATGGGCATTCAATGCTCTGAAGCCGTGTTTCCACATTAGTTCGACAGCACAGTGGCGAAGGCATGCATCGACGGTGGCAATAGTAGCAGCAGATCGCCCGACAAATCTATGAATATCCCATCCTCGGATGAACGACAGCGTACGGCGTGAACCAGCATCGTCCAGCGCATCGAGTCAACTCCCGACTTCGTTGCAGACGAGGTGGAAGTGGCAGGAGTGCTCCCAGGCAAGCCATTCTATAAAAGGGAGCTCGAAGGCAGAGAGAAAGGAGGTTGAAGAAATAAAAGAGAGAAGCTGGAAACCCCCCCCGGTGGGCGATTGAAAAAGAGAAGAGAGGGCCACCCGAAGAGAAGAAGAAGCTTGGTCCCCCGGCACCGGCAAGGTGAAGAAGGAAGAGAGAAAAGAGTGAGGGTGAGAGGTGAGTCGGAGGGGAAAGAGAATGTGCTCTCTTCCCCTCCTCCGTCAATGTATTCTCTCCCCCCCCCCTGCAATGTATTTCGTTCTTTTTTTCTCTAGATGAACCCCCCTCTGCATTAGAACCTTCCCCCGTTTGTGTGGATGAATAAAAAGAAAAGTCCTCTTGCAAGCGCGATGTTCTTTGTTTAGCCTCTGCTCCCCTTTCTCTCGGTTTTCTTATCATCCAGGGACCTTGGAGACCTGCCTCTCCGTGGCACAGCCTTCAGAGAAACCCATCGAACGGATGAATATTCATGGCCTCTTATGGCATACACCCGTCCCGCCTACGAGATCATCACCCTGAGTTGCTGGAACTCTTGAAGGCTTGTCCTCGAGTCTCCACATGCACTTATGGGTTAATGGAGGCTTTACTCCGTGTTTTGAGGTTCACCCTGGAGCAATCCATTTGGTGTTCCTCTATCTTCTCTGGCAAGCGTCAGTCCGGGGGAGGTGCTGCCCATTTTTCGCCAGGAACAGCCGAACAAGCCATTCTCTGAGGGCCAGAACATCATGTGCTTGAAGCCTCTACATCAAACTGGACTGCCCTGCACAACAAACTCTTTTAATGAAGCACTTGAATCTTCATGCTAATTCACCTTAATAAACAATCAAAATACTTAAATCTCCTCTCCACAAAGCTAATCCATCAATTGGACGAACAAACTAATCAACAAATCAACCCACGGGTGAAAGAAAGAAGAAACAGAGCACAAATAATGAAAGAAAATCTCATGAAACCTCGCAGAAGCTTAACCCGGCGCCCCTTAATCCGGCGTGGGCTAATCCGGCGCGCTACCCCCCCGCGCCGGATTAGCTCCACACTCCAATCCACTTCGAAATTTTGGAGCTCAAACCGGTGTGGTATACTGTTCATTGCCCTAAACCGGCGCCCCCCCCCCCTTGGGCTCCATTAACCGGCGCACACCCCTTTGCTCACTAAACCGGCGCGCCCATCCCTTGACCTCTCTCTTAAACTGGCGTGCCTAACAAAGAAATAATGCTCACTAAACTAATCCCTTGACCTCTCTCTTAAACCCCGCGACCTGACCGTGCAGGTCGATCCGCGTGCGAAGGCGCACGATGGCGAGTTCGGGCTCCACATTTAACAATTCACACCCCCGGACTTGGTGCAAAGAGAAAAATAATGATGCCTTGTGGTATCCGACGTGGACCTCGGAACCTCCGACATGGTCATGATCCGAACACATCTCGGGCCAATAGTTCGTTAACTCGACCTGCTTCTCCCGGGATCTAATCCCGCAACCCCACATTAAACTTGTCGTGTCTACGGCAGACATTTGCACGGTTTTATCATCATCTTTGATGCTTCAAACGTGGACTCGCGTCCGAACAATGAATGGTCCGACCGTGACCGACACGCACGTATACCTTGGAACCTTCGTTTCCCAAGACTGTGCGTGAAGAGAAAAGTAATGACGTCCCGTGGCATCAGATGTGGTCCTTGGAAACCCCGATATAGCCATAGTCCGCAACCACCTCGGGCCAATAGATCATCAGCTTGACCCATCTTCATCGAGATCCGATCCCGCACCCACATTAAACTTGCCGCACCTACGGCAGACATCCGTACAGTTTTATCGTTGTCCTTGACGCTACTAATACGGACTTCCGTCCGAATAATGAATGGTCCGTTAGTGACCGACATATATATGCCAGGATCTAATCCCGCGCTTGTATTAAACCTGCCGTACTCATGGCAGACATTTGCACGGATTCGCTTCCGTCACCATCTTGTTTTCTATACGGATCTTTGTCCGAACATAAAATGGTCCATGAATGACCAAAAAAATATGAATGGAACAAGACGGCTCTCGTCTTCCCCCAACCACACGTGTGGGAATATCAATAAGACCTTCGTGAGTCGCGTTTGGACCTTGGGTTCGCCCCCAACCATGGTCATCACCTGACCCACATCGTAGGCCTATAGACGGCTATCTCTGTACACATCTTTGTTTTGGAATATAGTCCCGGGACACTTTCCCGCTGCCCTTTGGCACTGGAAATATTAATGATGGCCACGCAAGCCTCGTTTGGACCGCGGGAGGCGCCCCCGAAATGGTCCTGACTCGATCTCGCACCGGGCCAATAAACTCGCTGATTTTCGATCACTCTAACAGGGATTCAAC
The DNA here is from genome assembly GCA_022559845.1 of Amorphophallus konjac. NCBI lineage: Eukaryota > Viridiplantae > Streptophyta > Magnoliopsida > Alismatales > Araceae > Amorphophallus > Amorphophallus konjac. The sequence goes on along the minus strand of CM040122.1, from coordinate 198,875,431 downwards.
CGAATGTCTTCTATCCCTTTAAACAATAAATTTGCCATACCCTGGCATACATATGCTCCAGCTTTCCCCGTGATGATCACGATTCTCTGAAGCCGGACACTCGTCCGAACATCAAATGCTCAACACATGACCGACATATTTCGAACGCTTGTTTCCCTAGACATAGGGCTTTCCGACTGATTCGAGACCGCTATCGGCTTGTTTCTCTCGATATAGTTTCCTGGCCATGAGGCCCCTTTTCCCGGTGATTAATCAAGGGTGTTCCCCTCTCCGAGGGGATGTAAATAACGCCGTGACCTTTATGGCGCGGCGGGTCTCAGTCCCAACACGAACCACACAATCGTCTGATTAGTCAGATCGAGCGCACAATAAATCGGCACTTTGTGACTGGCATGCCCACGCACTTAATAAACACCAATAAACAAATAAATAATGATAATAAATAAAAAGTGCGTCCACAATACGCTAATGAATGGACAAGGAATGGAGTGGAGATGGCAAATGTGAAAGCTTAATGATCGCGCCCAAGCAAGGATAGAAATCCTTTCAAATCGTGATCAATCAAATGATCAAACTCATGATAGTCGCCTGGCAAACCAAACGTGTGGATAATCATCTTGCCTCTCTACCATTCAATACAGGTGGTATATGTCATTTACTATCAAGCACCATTGGTAAGATTCTTACCTTGTCATAGCCATCAATCTCACCATGGGTATTCTATTTACCTCTCATTTCTAAACTTCACAATGATAACTTGGATTGATAACTATCAAGTTCACTCTTCAAATGCATTAGTTTCTCATTCCAATCATGGTAACATGCTCAAATGATCTTGATGTTTCTAATGCATAAACCAAGTGAAATCCAACCTCTAAATGTATGAAATAAACATCTACTTAGAGTCATTATTATTTGGATGTATTTCATTGGGCTAACACTTCAACTTTGCAGGACTAGGTCATTCCAGTCAACACTTCACATAGCCACGGTCGATGCACAAAAAAGCATCACCAAGAGAACCCAAGGTCAAAGACTCAGTTGACACCTTCAAGACTATCAAGGTTGATGCCACAGATGAGAACGAGATACTAAAAGAGTTAAGCGACTAAGCTAAAGGGGTTAACGGACTGACCTGGCATAACCCGGGGTCTGCCCAACTGGTGGTCGACCGCCAGCACAGGGGCGGTCGACCGCCAGCACAGGGGCGGTCGACCGCCCCTGCCAGCAACTCACTGTCTACAACACTCACAGTGGTGGTCGACCGCTAGCCCAATAGCGATCGTTCCGAAAATACCATGGACTAAAATTCTATAGCGTTTCTCAGCAGCGGTCGACCGCCAGCCTCCACAGGTCTGGAGGATGTCCAAGGACCATTCAAATGGTATAAAACAAACACATGAGGGGTTATAAACCATAAGGGCTTCAAAGGGAATAAGGAGATACCAAGGGAGGCTAGAGGAGGAGATCAACGGGTACTGTAGCACCTCAGTGAATAGGGCTTCGGGCTGGAGTTCTTCATCCATCCAAGGTGCTTTCAAGTTGATTTTTGAAGCCATCAACCTCGAAGAAGGTATAGAAGCAATCAAGGTTCAAGGCTGCATCCATTATCTTCTCCATCAACTCAAAGGGGATTCAAACAAAGAAGGATCAAGAGAGATCAAAGGAGAGTTGGAAGAAGAGGTACTGTAGCCATGAACAGTACTTCGTGAAGAAGTTCTTCATCCATTCCAAGGTGTTTCAAGCTCATATCAAAGCAAGCAATCTCCAAGGAAGTGCAGAAGCAAGCAAGGCTATCAAGGTGATCTAAGGAAGCTGATTTCACAAGGTTTTCAAAGGAGATCAAATCTACATCCTTTATCTTCTTCATCAACTCAAGGTGATCCAAGGAAGATCATTTAACAAGGAAGAAGATACCATTGAAGCATCAGATTCAAGCTCCAGCAATCTCAGACAAGATCTTTTCTCTTTGAGCATATTCCATATCTTATTTGAGAATTTTCATATTTGTTCTCTTTCCATTTTGTTCAAACCATTGAAACTGAAGATCGTCCGTACTGGTGGTTAGTAGGAAGGTAATAGGAAGCTGTCCGATCTGTGGTGTTGACGTCCCTACCGGTGGTTAGTTAGAAGGCAATCGAAAGTTATCCGATCTGCGGTGTTGACGTCCCTACCTGTAGTTAGTAGGAAGGCAATCAGAGGTCTGTCTGATTTACGGTTTGGTGCGCTGCACTAGTGGAGCCTCACTGGGTTTGGTGAGGGGTGGACGTAGGACTGGGGATTCAGTCCGAACCACCTTAAAATCTCGGGTGTTGTGGTTTGATTGTGCGATTGCTTCGTGATAGATGCATGCTTAGGTTCAATATTTATATTACTTATTCATCTTGATAAGCAAATCGTTGTGTGCTACGCTAAGCTAGTTATATTCTGCTACAATTCCTTTTATCTAGCTTTAAAGAGGGGTGTTCTACGAAAAGAGGGGTAGATCTATTCACCCCTCCCCTCTAGATTCGCCATCCACTACTCAACAATTTACACTGTTAGATTATATCAAGGACCTTGTGGCTTTGGTAAATCTAGAATTTGAGTTCCCGTTCATCAAAAATGATGATGATTTTAGAGGAGTCTTAGTCACATGGATAGGCCGTTAAGCCATTCAAGACAGGGGACGATGGTTCCCTTTTACGAGTTGGTGCGCGGATAAACGGGCTTTGGCTTAGTATCAGCTCACGAAATCGGTATCTTGACTCAGTCTGGACAGTTTAACAATATTATCCTTGATTACATTCTATTTTTAATTTGTTTTATAGTTTCCCTTTAAACCCAGCATGCATTCATGTAGGACTTTGAATTAACCAGGGAAAATAATTTCAATAACTCATTTTGAGAGTCAATTGATCATCAATTTTTAAGATATGAGATATTCTTTACCGAATTATGTCCTCAGTTCCCCTTGTTGCCATTTTGGGCTGCTTCCCTGAAAACTGCTTTGTTTGGATTTCTATCCTTCTTATTCAATCTCTTCTCCTTTGTTTCACATTGGTTGTAGCACGTCCACATTAGCTGGTAACCGCTCTCCAATGGTGAAACCAACATGTTTGTGACCTGGGATACTTTCCTTATTTTAAACGCGTCCAGGACCTTAGACGCGTTCATACTTTCCTTATTTTGAGCATTTATTTCTGTCCAAAATTTGTATTAATTCCTAATTGGCGACCTGACCCCAGACGCCAATTCTTTTCTAATTTTGGAAAGTCTTAATCCTTCTTAAATAGTCTCAGAATGGGCGACTCTTTGCATTGACGTTCATTTAATGGATGACCACTAGGTCAGTCGCCATTTCTGGTAGAATTCCGTGTCCGGCAGAATCGCCTTGTTTCTTCATTTTGAGGTGTTGTGCCCCTTAGGCATAAGCATGTGCTATGTTGATTTGATGATAGCAATGCTGTTTTATTTTGATGATTGCAACACAGTGAGTGCTCTATGAGATTGTGTTTTGATGATAGTAACATAACTTGTTTTGTGGAGAATGCATGTGTATGACTGATATATTGGTTGTGCATGTACGTTGCTTTTCTGTCTGCATGTAGTTTGATGACTAGCAAGTCTATACACTGCAGGGTAAAGTATTTCAGAGTCTTTACATCGTTCATGCATGTGCATAGTCTATACATTGTGCATCTCGTTGTCAAGTCTGCACATTCATGAAGTCTGTACAGCCATCCACTTGAAGCATTTCTCAAAGTCCATACAATGCATCTTCTTAGCATCTTATTTAGTGTCTCATGCAGCGTCAACGCTGTGAGTGTGTACAATGGATGCAGCATGCTCGCATAAGTCTATACATTGCATCTTAGCATGTTTGCACAGCACATGAACTCTATACATTGCACTGTTCATGCACGGCACATCAAGTCTGCACAACGTCCGTCTCCTTTAGCGTCTAAGGAAAGTCTGTACATTGACTTCACATTTGCTTCGAAGTCTGTACATTGAACTAATATGTAAAGTCTATACATCGTTGCTTGCCAAAGTCTGTACATTGGCATCTGTTCCTACGTTGCAACTCCAAGTCTGCACATTGGAGTCTTTACCTATGTTCAAGCTTTTCAAGTCTATACTTTGGTCGGTGGCAAGTCTGTACACTGGTCGAGCTTTCAAGTCTGAACATTTGCAAAGTCTATACATCGGCCCTGTAGCTTGTCTAGCCAAAGTCTATACATCGAACTGGTATGCATAGGCGAAGTCTTCACATTGAAGCATACATTGTCTTCAAGTATGTACAGCGTCCAGTGTCTTACTGTTAAAGTCTGTACATTGCTCACCATCTCACTGAGCGTCTCAAGTGGACACCAAGTGTGTACACTGCCATCTTGCAGTACAGCATATGCTCTCCAGTGACTGTTAATGCTCCGATTGGCCAGCGTCTCTCTTGATCAAGTCTATACACTCATTCACTGTTCATGCATTCACAGTGGAGTCTGTACATCCTTCAAGGGCCAAGTCCATACACTATCTCGCTCACATCTTCAAGGGTGATTGAGCATCGTGAACTCTGATTGAGCATCGTGAAGTCTGATTGAGCATAGTGAAGTCCATACACTATCTCGCTCACATCTTCAAGGGTGATTGAGCATCGTGAAGTCTGATTGAACATAGTGAAGTCCATACACTGTATTGCTCACATCTTCAAGGGTGATTGAGCATCGTGAAGTCTGATTGAGCATTGTAATATCTATACATTAGTAGAGTCTGTACATCAGACGTGCATGCTCGCCTGTCCCCTCGGATGCTCTCCTGGGACTGAGTATGCCCTCTAGTGACTGCTAATGCTTCCCTAACTTTGAGGATGCTCCCCTGGAGCAGCGATTGCTCCCCAGAGATAGCATGTGCTCCACATGCTCCCTTTACACTGGTGATACTGTCCAGAGGCCATAGATGCTCCCCTGAGACTTCATATGCTCCCGTGCGAGAACGCACTTTACATTACAAGTCTATACATCATGATCGTCTTTACAAGTCTATACAGAGCTCTTCACTTAACATGATATTCCGATACTCTGTCTAACAGGTGCTCTACTTGTGGAGGCTAATGAAGGGCACGTGTTCCGAGGCTGGAAGGGCAGATAGGATCATGACACGTGTGCTGAAGCTGGCTGAGAGATTGACACGTGGTCCAAGGTTTTTGGGCGGGAGATGTGGAGAGCACACGTGTTGTTGTTGCTGCTGCTATATATATGAGTCTTCGTCTTCAGATGAAGAGTGATCGAAGTGGAGAAATAAAAAGCATAAGTGCAGAGACTTCGATCTAGTAGAAGAGCAGAAGAAGAAAGAAGAGAGCAGAAGAAGTGTAAAGACAGCACAAGAGAAGAAGAAAAGAGTGAAGAAAAGAAAGAGAGACAGAGAGCAGAGAAGAAGAAGAAAAAGAAAGAGAAAGAGAGATCGAGAGTTGAGAAGAAGAGATCAGCTAAAGATTGTCTCAACTGGACCGTGGATCAAATCCAGGCCAGTCAGCTCTTGTAGAGAGCCACATTTGTGCTTCATTTCTTTACAGCTTTCAGTTGCTGTTGCTACTTATTTTCATTTTCCTTTTATACCTTTATTCAAGCTATTAGTCAGCGTTTGCAGTGGAGGATTCCACTGGACAGCAAGCTGTGTTGCTCAGCGGGGCAAGGAGGATTCCTCGGACAGCAAGCTGTGTTGCTCAGCAGGGGGAGGAGGATTCCTCGGACAGCCAGCTGTGTTGCTCAGCGGGGCGAGGAGGATTCCTTGGACGGCAAGCTGTGTTGCCCAGCGGTTGTATGGCAAGCTGTGATGCCCAGCTGTTCAAGCTGTGAGTCAGCAGGAAGCAACACTCGGGTTGAGTGTGGGGTGGATGTAGGTCTGCTGGACCGAACCACCTAAAAACCTCTGTGCAGTGGTTTGATTTCTCTATATGTTTTTGCTTCCGCTAGATGTTTGCATAGGGGCGCTCCATCTGTTTGCTTACAGGTTGAACAGAAGATTTAATTAGCCTTCAGATTATCTAATCTGTCTTGTTAGCATTCTAGTTGTTAATTGGGCGAAATTTTTATATGCTATATTCATTCACCCCCCCTCTGAATATTTGCACCGAACCCAACACTTGGTATCAGAGCGGGTCTCTGATCTATCAGATCTAACAATCTGCAGAGGATCCTGCTAGTTTTGGTGCACATCAGAGTGGATCTCTTATGCTCGTTATTTTGTTTCACTATCTTAGTGCTTTACTTTGCTTATTTGATTTTACTGCATTTCCTGTCATTTGTTTTACTTCGCTGAAATTGTTTGCCATCTGTTCTAATGGATCGATCTCCGATTTATGATGGTTCTAACTTTGATAGTTGGCTAGGAGGCCTATGTGTGTTCGTAGACTCCATAGATCCCAAACTATGGAGGCTACTATCTAAAGGCCCACACAAACTGCCTTATGATGAGACCAAGTGGTCTAAAGAGGACAGTATAAAGAACCGTGACAATGTCATAATCCTTAACATCTTAAGAGCTGCAATCAATACTGATATGTACCCTTTTGCTCTCAGGTGCACATCTGGAAAGGAGATATATGACGGAGTCGTTTCTGCGCATAATCAACAAGGTGATAGCTGCTTGATGGCCAACCAGGATGATGAAGATGAGACCTCATCTCAGGTAAGTTCTGAATCAGATGGATACTCTTTCGATGAATTGATAGAGATGTATGAAAATTTGTTAGAAGTATCCAAGAAATTGAAATCTAAGAATAAAAAGTTGAAAAAGAAATGTGATAGAATAAATCTGATAGATTCCTGTGAAAACTGTCCAAATATGAAAAAGTCTTACGATGCATGCATGCTAGATGTTCAGAATCTTAAGAAATAAAATGATTCTCTAAAAATTGAAAAACAAACATGCTTGGATAAAATGTCAGAAATAGAGAATCAATTGAATGATAAGAAAAAGGAACATCTAAAAGGCATGCAAGAACTGACTCAAGTTAATTCTGAATTGGACAAACTGAAACTTGAGAATGAAGAATTTCAAAAGAAAATTGAAAATCTTATGGGTAGAATAAATGAAATCAATGGGAAGGCTTCACATTCTTCTTCTGCTAAATTAAACTGTGATATGTGCTCAGCTCTAAGAGAACGAAATGAGGATCTTTATAGTGAGAATGAATGGCTGAACAAACAAATAGTCTCACTTAAAGAGGATCACAAAAACTTGGTTGCTGAGAAAATTAATGTGGAAGGAAGAGAAGAGGAACTAATTGAAATATTGGAGCAAATGTCTGGAAGAGAGAGATGTGCTAATAATGAAATTCAGGATAAAAATCTTGAGGAAGAAAACACTGAATTAAAAGCTGAAGTTGAAAAATTGAAATGGTTAAATACTGGCTTATCTGAAAAACTTCTCACCACAGAAAAGGGAAAAGCTGTTTGTAATGAAGAATCAAAATTTTTGAACAATCTTGAACAAGAAATTGAGAAGTACAAAACTGTAAACAAAGTTTTAAGCGAATGTGTAAATTACAGTGAACAGGAGATAGCCAGTTATGAGCTTCACATTGCTAGCTTGGAAGATAAAATTCATAATCTGGAAACTTTAGCAATTGAGTCTGCTAAGAGTGAAGGAAAAATGAAAGATGTTATGAAAAGTGAGAATAAGAACTCTAAAAGGGGGATAAGCTGTAATTCTGATGTCAAGAAAATCACTAGAAACCAGCTATACACTACCTTTGTGCATAGTTCTGATGTAGTTGGCACCTCAAGTCAATCCCCAAAACAAAATAAGAATGAGAAATCATCTTCAAAATCTATCTTTCAGTTCAAAGCTCAGAAAATTGAAAAGTAAACAAAATCTGTTGAGAATAATCAGAAATTGAAAAGAAAGAGTCAAACAAAGAAGGCTAAGAATATTTCTGGTTGTACTCTAAAATTTGTTAGCTCTGTTGAATGTAATGGGTCAATGCAAAATGCTCATGCTTCATGTACTCATTCACATGCATCTAGTCAATCTGTTAGTAATCATGTCATCAGGAAATCACAAGTGTCATGTCACTATTGTGGCAAGATAGGACATGTAATGGATGGACTGCAGATTGTTGATTGAAGATGAGCATGCTAGTGAAGCAATGCATTCTAGGAATTCATCCGACAGAAACCATGCCATTAAGAAATCTGTTGCATATTGTTACTACTGTGATAGGCGTGGTCATCTAATGAATGCATGCTTTAAAATGAAAAAAGATAATAATGTGAACTCTAGATTTTTCACACATGATCATGGCCCATATAGATATGAATCTACTTCAGGCCAGCATATTATTTGTTTCACTTGCAAAAAACCTGGGCATAAGGCAAATGAATGCTGGTCAGGATATCATTGGGGGAACAACAACTCGAGAAGTAAGCACCTGAGGTGCTATGAGTGTGGGAAGCATGGCCATACAGTCAAGAACTGTTGGCATGCTCAGGTAAGTCATGTTAATGACAAAGCCTTTAAATTCTCTACAAAACGACCTGTGAATTTTTCATGCTTTAACTGTGGTAAAACAGGTCACAAATCTGCTGAATGTTGGGTGAAGAAGAATAAGAAATAGAATGTCCATGTAAACAACAGAATAACTCATGCTCAATCTCATAGGTCTCATGCTTCTTTTGATAAGCATCATAGGACCAGAAAATCTGTTGGTTCATGTCATTATTGTGGAAATTTTGGACATTCTATGTCTGATTGCTCTCTAATGAAATTTGATGATAATATTGCTAAGAAATTATTTAGAACACCTGATAGGGGTAATTCAGGACCTAAGACCTCTTGGGTTCCTACAGGATCAACTTGATTTTATCTTGCAGGTGTGCCTTGGTGGGAGAAATAAAAGGGGTTAACCAAGGCACTCAACAAGAAAACCCCATGATACTCCATTTCAGGTCAGTTCTGAACTTTGCTTTAAAATTCATCATCTGAATTTGTGAGTATGAAAAAATGTGAACATCATGTTGATTTACTTGTTTGATGTATGATCTTCTCTTGTCTAGCTGATCAGTCTGCATTCCAGACTCAGCTACTGAGTTTTACTCTGCATATATCTGATGCTCTTCTCTTGCTATATCTTGAACTAAATTTGAATGCTTTTTTAGTATCTACAGTTGATGCACTATATAGACTTTGTGTAAATGCATGTGTTTTGTGTCAATGCAATGCATGCTTGTTGAATGCATACTTGCCTCATGTATCCTTGGTGCATAGTCTGCATGTAGAACAGTGTGTTGCATAGCATCATCCTTGCATCATGATGTCAGGGGGAGCTGAGAGTTTTTCTGGTCAATTCATTGAATCCTTGCTACTTCTCACTGTCCCCATTTAGTTCTTTCATATCCTTTGACATCAAATGCTCCTGGAACTCAATGCCTATTGCTATCATTTCCCTAACCTTCACTGAACAACAGTTCAATTTCTGGTTTAGTACATTGAGTTGTGATTATTTCAATTGATCTTTTAGAAGAATCACTGTTACAAATTGAAAAGAACTAAAGGTTTAACCTTTATAAATTGGAGAGTTAAGTGTCTGCACTTCAGAATTTGAGATAAAAGAAAACTTTTATAGCTCTTAATCTTTGTCTCATGGCTAAAATAGAAAAAGTTTTTTGTAATGCCTAAATGTGTTGAACTGAAATGTCTAGAACAGGTGAATAAGAGTATGTAATGATTTTTTAAACAATCACTCTAAAAGAAATAAGGGCAGCAGTAAATAAGATCATAAATGTAAAAGAGCTGAACATAGTGACAGAGCAATGGCTGATTGCACTGAGAAACTGTGAACTCCTCCAAAGAAGCAGGAGAATTCACATGTCATGAGGTGCTTCAGAATATCTCTGTTCATAGGGTCAAATCTATAGGGGGAGTCCTCACCAAGTAACTGAGGGTACTGGCCTCTAATTAAGGTGTACCCTTAATGTCAAAAGTGAAGACTATTCCTTGTAGGTCTTGATCTGAAATAGATCTAGTAGTTTATGCCTAGTAACTGGGGGTACCTGCCTCTGATCAAGGTGTACACCTAATGTCAACAGCATAAATGCCACTGGTCTATTCACTTAGTTCAGGTTCAGAAATTAAAAAATGAAAATCAAACTGATGTAACCCTTTGAAAATCAAAAGTCAATGAGTGAAAATTATTTTTATTAATACATATTCAGGTTGCCTTTCTTGAAATTCCATGTTTAATCACAAAAGGGTATTATTTCTGACTTATCTATTAATACCACGTGCCTTAGATTCATTGCTATAAATGGAGTCTAAGACTCTTTTTCAGGGGTCAGGTGTTTTACTCTAGATTTATCACTGTTAAACCTGATTTTTTGTCAAAATTGTATGTTGCTGATTCTTATACTTTAACAGTTGTTTATAATCATGCTCCTTTCTGAACCTCCTACCTTCTCTACCTTTGAATTATCTGTCCATATTCCTTCTCAAAGGGGGAGCAATTATTAAGGGGGAGAACCAGTTCAGGGGGAGTCATATCTTCAGGGGGAGTTTACTATTCTAGAGGAATTTGCATGCATAATGCACTTTGCACTCTTGTTTATACTGTTTTTCTCTTTTTGATTATGTCAAAGGGGGAGAAAATTTTGTGTGTGACTCACTGCCACAGTGTGTTGCCATCATCAAAAAGGGGGAGAATGTTGTGCCCCTTAGGCACAAGCATGTGCTATGTTGATTTGATGATAGCAATGCTATTTTATTTTGATGATTGCAACACAGTGAGTGCTCTATGAGATTGTGTTTTGATGATAGAAACATAACTTGTTTTGTGGAGAATGCACGTGTATGACTGATATTTTGGTTGTGCATGTACGTTGCTTTTGTGTCTGCATGTAGTTTGATGACTAGCAAGTCTATACACTGCAGGGTAAAGCATTTCAGAGTCTTTACATCGTTCATGCATGTGCATAGTCTATACATTGTGCATCTCGTTGTCAAGTCTGCACATTTATGAAGTCTGTACAGCCATCCACTTGAAGCATTTCTCAAAGTCCATACAATGCATCTTCTTAGCATCTTATTTAGTGTCTCATGCAGCGTCAACGTTGTGAGTGTGTACAATGGCTGCAGCATGCTCGCATAAGTCTATACATTGCATCTTAGCATGTTTGCACAGCACATGAACTCTATACATTGCACTGTTCATGCACGGCACAGCAAGTCTGCACAACGTCCGTCTCATTTAGCGTCTAAGGCAAGTCTGTACATTGGCTTCACATTTGCTTTGAAGTCTGTACATTGAACTAATAGGTAAAGTCTGTACATCGTTGCTTGCCAAAGTCTGTACATTGGCATCTGTTCCTACGTTGCAACTCCAAGTCTGCACATTGGAGTCTTTACCTATGTTCAAGCTTTTCAAGTCTATACTTTGGTCAGTGGCAAGTCTGTACACTGGTCTAGCTTTCAAGTCTGAACATTTGCAAAGTCTATACATCGGCCCTGTAGCTTGTCTAGCCAAAGTCTATACATCGGACTGGTATGCATAGGCGAAGTCTTCACATTGAAGCATGCATTGTCTTCAAGTATGTACAACGTCCAGTGTCTTACTGTTAAAGTCTGTACATTGCTCACCGTCTCATTGAGCGTCTCAAGTGGACACCAAGTGTGTACACTGCCATCTTGCAGTACAGCATATGCTCTCCAGTGACTGTTAATGCTCCGATTGGCCAGCGTCTCTCTTGATCAAGTCTATACACTCATTCACTGTTCATGCATTCACAGTGGAGTCTATACATCCTTCAAGGGCCAAGTCCATACACTGTCTCGCTCACATCTTCAAGGGTGATTGAGCATCGTGAAGTCTGATTGAGCATAGTGAAGTCCATACACTGTCTCGCTCACATCTTCAAGGGTGATTGAGCATCGTGAAGTCTGATTGAGCATAGTGAAGTCCATACACTGTCTCGCTCACATCTTCAAGGGTGATTGAGCATCGTGAAGTCTGATTGAGCATTGTAATGTCTATACATTGGTAGAGTCTGTACATCAGACGTGCATGCTCGCCTGTCCCCCCGGATGCTCTCCTGGGACCGAGTATGCCCTCCAGTGACTGCTAATGCTTCCCTAACTTTGAGGATGCTCCCCTGGAGCAGCGATTGCTCCCCAGAGATAGCATGTGCTCCACATGCTCCCCTGACTCTGGTGATGCTGTCCAGAGGCCATAGATGCTCCCCTGAGACTTCATATGCTCCCGTGCGAGAACGCACTTTACATTACAAGTCTATACATCATGATCGTCTTTACAAGTCTATACAGAGCTCTTCACTTAACCTGATATTCCGATACTCTATCTAACAGGTGCTCTGCTCATGGAGGCTAATGAAGGGCACGTGTTCCGAGGCTGGAAGGGCAGACAGGATCGTGACACGTGTGCTGAAGCTGGCTGAGAGACTGACACGTGGTCCAAGGTTTTTGGGCGGGAGATGTGGAGAGCACACGTGTTGTCTGCTGCTGCTATATATATGAGGCTTCATCTTCAGATGAAGAGTGATCGAAGTGGAGAAAGAAAAAGTAGAAGTGCAGAGACTTCGATCCAGTAGAAGAGCAGAAGAAGAAAGAAGAGAGCAGAAGAAGAGTAAAGACAGCACAAGAGAAGAAGAAAAGAGTGAAAAAGAGAAAGAGAGACAGAGAGCAGAGAAGAAGAAGAAAAAGAAAGAGAAAGAGAGATCGAGAGTTGAGAAGAAGAGATCAGCTGAAGATTGTCTCAACTGGACCGTGGATCAAATCCAGGCCAGTCAGCTCTTGTAGAGAGCCACATTTATGCTTCATTTCTTTACAGCTTTCAATTGCTGTTGCTACTTGTTTTCGTTTTCCTTTTATAGCTTTATTCAAGCTGTTAGTCAGCGTTTGCAGTGGAGGATTCCACTGGGCAGCAAGCTATGTTGCTCAGTGGGGCGAGGAGGATTCCTCGGACAGCAAGTTATGTTGCTCAGCGGGGCGAGGAGGATTCCTCGGACAGCCAGCTGTGTTGCTTAGCAGGGAGAGCAGGATTCCTCGGACGGCAAGCTGTATTGCCCAGCGGTTGTATGGCAAGCTGTGATGCCCAGCTGTTCAAGTTGTGAGTCAGCAAGAAGCCACACTCGAGTTGAGTGTGGGGTGGATGTAGGTCTGCTGGACCGAACCACCTAAAAACCTCTGTGCAGTGGTTTGATTTCTCTATATGTTTTTGCTTCCGCTAGATGTTTGCATAGGGGCGCTCCATCTGTTTGCTTACAGGTTGAACATAAGATTTAATTAGCCTTCAGATTATCTAATATGTCTTGTTAGCATTCTAGTTGTTAATTGGGCGAAATTTTTATAGGCTATATTCATTCACCCCCCCTCTGAATACTTGCACCGAACCCAACATGAGGCTCCTTTTCCACTTGGGAAAGGGTCCTAAGGCTTCCTAAGGCTGAGGGGACACTTGGGCAATGTATATCATTTTCCAAATCCAATTATAACTTGATTTCCTAATTTCCCTTGTATTAAACTCCAAACTTTGGCCCTATAAATAGGACCCCTCTCTCTCTTTGGTTTAAGGCTGCTCAATCAATTCAAGGGGAGGTGCTGCTAGACCAAAGTCTCAAGGAGGAGGCACCACGTACCTAAAAGCTACATCCTCTTAGAGCTTCTTCTTCTAGTGAAGATCTTGAAGCCCCTTTGGGAGAAAACCAATAAGCCTAATTCTTCCCTTATCTCTTTTATTTCTTTTATGTATTTCATCTAGTTCATGCATCATATCATATTTCTCTTCTTTTATTCTTTATCTCAATATTGAGATCTCCTTATTGTGCACTCTAGCACATCTCCTTAGTGCAACATTTGCACCCTCCTATTTTCATCACATCATATTTTTATCCACCATTTGCATAGGAGTTTAAAAGTTAAACATCAACAAGGTGTGTTCTTTTCCTTGGTTTCATTGCTTATTCATATGTGGGATTGGATATTATACAATTGATTTCTAATCCAATTATTTTATTGGCGTTTTCTTTATTTTGCAAGGGTAATCTATAAAGAGAGATTCTCTGCATCGGCCGGCCGATTGGAAGAGAAGGTGCACTCACATCTCCCCACATTTTTAAAGGTATTATTCCCGATCCCTCGTTTGTTTTCATCATTAATATCTTTTGAGGTGATCCCTCTCGCGATCACACTCCATTAGCATCCACGCATGCTCCCTCTTCTTCTTCTTTTCCCCTTCTTTCGCCATATCTCTTTCCGCTTCTATATTTCTATATTCTTTTCCTTAGTGGGTTATTTCCATAATCTGCACATTGCTCTGAAACAATTTTACCCCTTTTGATTTTAGTGATGTAGAATGTTTGAGAATAATACTTAAATGTATAGATGTTTCAGCTAGAGTTATCTCCTTATGATTAATGTTCAAGCTTTTAGAAGAATTCAAGGCTTGATATTCCAATATTGTTCTTCATTCATTAGTCTTGTAGGAAGATATTCTTCAGAAAACTTTATCATTGTCAATACAAGATTATAAAGCTTAAACTTCTTAGCTGAGATTTTAGTTAACAGACTTATTTTCTTTAAGAGAATTTTGAGTCTCAAGATCTGTGAAAGAACTGTACAAGTTCTCAATAACGCTGACAGACTTCAAGATGAATGACATAGTCCCCCTATGAACTTGACTGCATGGACTCAAAAAGGATGCTTAACCAGACCAAAAAGAAATCTCCCCCTGACTACATGAGTCAATAAGCCTTGGTACTGGGCTGAGAACGTAGGTCAAAAACTTACATCGAGCATAGTGCAGGTTTCCAGACAACCATAATCTGCCATTCTCCTAACACCATTTTATATACCAAGGATGGTTGAACAAGAGCAGTCAAGGATGAAGAACATTGAAAAACACAGTTACGTCGACCAAGGATCAAAGTGCATCGACGTAGAGACTATTCATAGAGTTGCAACTTAGAAGAATTTAAACTAACAGGTCGGGGTAGGGACTTAAGTGCGTCAAGGCAGGCTATGGACACACAAAATTTATAGACAAAATTGAATTGGGATTGCAGAAAGAAGCATGGAATTCAAGAAGATCTGAAAATGCCCAACTCTCTCCTCGAGGAAGGGAATTTCTCATTATCCAAAGGCTTAGTGAATGTATCTGCAATTTGTTGTGTTGTGCCTACATGAATTAATTCAAAGTTACCCATAGAGACTTCATCTCTTATGAAGTGATGCCTGATTTCTATATGCTTGGTTCATGAATGTAGTACATGGTTCTTAGACAGGTTTATTGCACTAGTGTTGTCACAGTATATAGGTATGCAACCAAGGTCTACATTGTAGTCCTTGAGCTGGTGCTTTATCCAAATTACTTGTGTACTACAACTCCCTATAGCTACATACTCTGTCTCTACACTGGAGATGGCAACAAAGTGCCATTTCATGGTAGCCCAATAAACTAAGCATCCACCTAAGAATTGACATAAACCACTTGTGCGCTTCCTATCTAACTTGCAGCTAGCATAGTCTACATCAATGTATGAAATTAAATCTAGTGTGTGTGCAGTAGGAAACCAAAGCCCTAAATGGTGTGTGCCTGATATATATCTGAAAATTCTTTTAAGAGCAGCAAGATGTGATTCAGTAGGTATGGACTGAAATCTAGCACACATACACAGAATAAATTGAATGTTAGGTTATGAGTTAGTTAAGTATAGTAGGGAGCCAATCATACATCGGTATAATTTTGCATCTACTTCTTTACCTGACTCATCAGCATCTAAGGAGGCATTTGTACACATTGGAGTGGCTACGTGCTTTAATTTGTCCATTCCAAATCTTTTCAATATCTCCAATGTGTATTTCGTTTGACTGATAAAATAGCCATCCTTCAACTATTGAACTTGTAAGCCAAGAAAATATTGTAGTTCTCCAACCAAGCTTATTTCAAACTCACTAGACATCAAGTTTGCAAATTCATCACATAGTTCAGTGCAAGTTGATCCAAAAATTATATAATCCACATATACCTGAACTATGATAAGATTATTATTCAGTTTTTCTGTAAAAAGAGTTTTGTCCACCTTACCTCGGCTGTAGCCCTTACTAATTAGAAATTCAGTTAGCCTATCATACCAAGCCCGAGGGGCCCGCTTCAATCCATACAGGGCTTTATTTAACCTGAAGACATGGTTTGGTAGCACCGATAACTTGTCACGCCTTGAGTGCGGAAGGAACCCGGTACGTGTGACGAGTTTATATCATTCATGTCAATCAGAGCAGAAGGAATTCAACTTTATATATAGAGATGCACAAATTACAAGATAACCAAATCCAATTTATTCATAATAAGTAAATCCATTACATAATCTCCTTTTTGAAAAGAGTACTAAAGGATATTCTAGACTCAATAAAAGAAAATTACAATGATTGACTCAAGAAAAAAAAAGACACGACTAGATAACGCCATCGATAGTTGGAACGGCTCTACGCTCTTCACTCATGTCTGTCCCCATCCGAATGAGCTTCGTCATCAGAATTACCTGAAAAATAGTGGAAACACTAGGTGAGCGAACGCTCAGTAGGAATTATATCTCAAGTACAAGCTTGCTTTAAGTAATTACAGGTTACATGAATGCAAGTCTAGCTTTGCATGTACGCATAAAACTGACGAGAGAGAGAATGTACCAAGAGTTAATAGAGATGAACTAGCAAGATTTCATGATAATCATGTAAAATGTAACAAGATGGTCAAGCATGTGAATATATCAAGTCATGTCACGTGAATTGGCTATTATAATATCAAGCAAGTAAATACTCATTCTGGGCCATGCAAGTCATGTCAAGTCAAGTCAAGTCAAGTACTATAGAGTTTGTGGAATGCCATAAATCAAGATATTCATGCACTTCGGTGCATTGCCACATCGTGATCAATATAGCTCCCATGGGCACAAGTACTTTCGGGTGCTCATCCTAGGATCAGATCGGGCCCTATATGCACAAGCATTGAGTCATGTATATTTTAGACATCCACTATAGTTATAGCCAATATAGAGTTCCATGAATAAACCATTGTAGGATGATAAGGTAGATTTCACGAATGAAAGAGTTCAAGGGCAAAACTTTGAACAAGTATGACTCACCGTTAAACCATTCGAAAACCAAGACATGTCATCAACTTGGGTAATTGGCGCCCACTCAGTCCCCATCAATTTCAGAAATAGCGTGCACTTGCGTGGTCGCCCATTATTGTGAGTAGTACAGGTTGGATGAAATAGCGCCCAGGCTCAGGCCGTTATATCAGGGAAATAACATCACTGGACCGGTCGCCAATTCCTTCTCGCTCCCAAGTCAGATGGTCAGATCGCGAAGACAAACCAAGTTGTTGAAGATATGTTAAGAGCATGTATTATAGACTTTGGCGGTAACTGGCATGACCACTTACCTCTGTCCAAATTTTCTTATAACAACAGCTATCAAGCCAGTATCCAAATGGCACCTTTCGAGGCATTTTATGGTTAGAGCTGCCGATCTGCAATATACTGGGTTGAAGTCAGCGAAAAACAAATTCTAGGCCCAGCTATGGTAAGAGATTCAACTGAGAAGATACACCTTATTCGAGAGAGACTCAAGATAGCACAATCCAGGCAGAAGTCTTGTTGGGTTCATTGCTCCCTCATTGTCTTTGATGATGGTTTTGATGATAAGAAAATGTTGCATGGTTTGCGTTTGCATTAAAGTGAAAACAATGTATGCATGTTTTGTGGAAAACGTCTCAATGCTAAATGAGCTCATAGGTTAATATCTTGTCTTGCAGGTTGAAATTCATAGTCCTTCATGAATACATTTTTGATGTTGACTCATGCGTGCTGTGCATGAGACTTTGGAGCTAACATGTAAAACAATGTGTTTTTCAGTGAACTGTTAAATGGGTTGCTGGTGTGCTCTGTATTGTTGGTGCTTGGGTTTGAACCTGGTTTAAATGATAGTTCTAAGGCATGGTAAAGCATGTCTTTGAATGTTTTTTTAACGGGGTTTAAGGACCCTCTTCTGGTTGGTCTTGCTTTGGACTGAACTTGGTTTTCGTGGAAGTTTGATTGAATTCTATTTGAAAGGTTTGTTTAATGGCTTTCAATGAACAAAGCTTTTGACATTTGTTGAAATGGTTTTCATTTGACACTCTATATCTGACTGCATGAAAATTGGGTTCAGACTGCCTTTAACTGAGTTTGAAGTTATTGGACTTAACTTTGAATGATTGGACTAAACTTGGGTTGTATGCATTGAATTGTGTGAATTCTCTGAACATATTGCTGAAAATTAAATCACTTATGTGCAATTTTGAAGAAGGAATCTTGTGTGTTTTATGTGCCTCAACATTGGTTGTTAAAGTGCATTGATGTCTCCTACACTCGCTCAGACCTTGGTCATACTAGCACAGACCTTGGGCATACTAGCACAGACCTTGGTCATACTCGCTCAGACCTTGGTCTCTCATATGCACCGACTGTCCCTAGCATGTTTCAAAATGTGCACCGACCTCATCTTAGTTTTTCTATAGATGTGCACTGACCTTGTTCATATATGCACCGACCTAGTCAATAGGCTTTACATAAAGTGCACCGACATTGTCTATTTGTGCACTGACTTTGTTTGTGTGGTTTTCACTATGTGCACCGACCTTTCAATATATGCACCGACTATGCTTGTCATATATGCACCGACCCTTGTCTTTGGGTCTTTCACAATGTGCACCGACCTTGTGCATACTATGCACAGACTCTTTCCATGCCATGCAAAGACCCTGTCCATAACATGCATATACCTTCATGTGCTTGGACTTGTGCATTTATCTACATTACTTGAAGATCAACTTGAGTGATTAGACTATGTGAGTTCAGTCTATCTTGGACTGAACATGAATAAGCTTTGGACTGAATGTCACATTCTTGATCTCAACCTTGGCCACATGAATGGCCATCTTTGAGCTGAAATTGAAATGTCCTATACATAACCAATTTGGTTTTGTGTTTAATGTTCTCATATAAACTTTGGTGGTATTTGGCATCATGAAGTGTTCACATGTTGGTTAAACACATGGTTGATAGTTCTTGAGTTTTAGATTCAGGAAAACTAAACTTGATTCTATTGTGCACTTTGCAGGATTGATATTGATGGTAAACATCTTGTATATCACAATGAATGCTGGAAATATCCTTGTAATCTTGAGTTGGGAAAATTGGGTTTTCATAGTGCCTTCATGCATACTTTTCATGGGCGGTTTGATGTGGCTTTGTGCTTAACATGCTTTTTATGGATCTTGTTTAAACAAGCTTGAATGATGGTTCATAATCCTCTTTATTCATGCCACTAGACTATATTTGAATAGGGTTGATTGGTTCTCCATGGTTTTGGCTTTCTAAGGACTGCATTAAGCAGTTTCTGGTTTGGCTCTGAAAGTGTCGACTCTTAGAGTCGACATTGACAAGCCAGATGTCTATTTTTAAGGCAAATAGAACCTCTTGTGAAATGTGTCGACTCTAAGAGTCGAGACTTTCACCCTGGGTCATGTTGCTTTAAACAGGATAGAACACTTTTGTCTGCTGCGTCCCGATCGAGTTTTCGGAGTTTAATTTCGATCTGCCCATTTCATGATATGTTTTACTTGGGCTTTTTACCCTAATACCCTTAGGGTTTCTCCCATCTTTTAGGTGTGTATTTGAAGGGTTTTTACAAGGGCTTTGTGGTATTTAGTTTTATATTCTTTCCCTATTTATATCCTACGATCTCCATCGAAGGAGACACCCCCCTTTGCACTAATATTGCTCAATCTTGTCTTGCAGGTGAAGGGAGGACGAGCTGGAGGGTCACACCCTGCTGGAGGAGGATGAAGAAGCCACTGAAGATTCCATCCACGAGCCGTAACTCAGATCTACAGATTGGCGTGCTATACATCGCGAGCTTTCTCTCCTGGGAGCTTCTTTCGAAGGCTGGCTGCTTCCCACTCCATGAATCAAGATTTCTAGCGCACCCTACGACTTCTATGAAAAGGCTTCAATACAGATTTGCCTCTCATTTCCATCCTTATATTTGAGCATAGTTTAATATCTTGGGAGATCATTGTATATTCTCATATTTTGTTAAACAGAGAATACTTGTGTGTGAAGGCGGATCTGCGTCTCCGAGTGTTTGGTTTTATTGCGGGGCAAGGTTCCCTGAGTTTGTGTGTGTGGACGGAGCTGCGTCTCCATGTGAGTTTTTAGTGTGGGGTGAGTTCCCCGTTCGTGTGTGTGTGTGCTGTAGTGGCAGCGGTTTGGGGCCAGGCCCCATGTGTGGATTGCTGTAGAAGCAGCATGTGTGGTGCTGGGGCTCGTCCCCATTTTGCTACGGTTCGTAGCGTGGTAGTGAAGCCTCACTGGGTTCGGTGAGGGGTGGACGTAGGGAACCCGTCGTGGTCCCGAACCACTTAAAAATCCATGTGTTCATTGTGGTTGCCTGTGTGTTTGTCCATTTCTTCTACCTTTATTCACAGGTCTACTTGATTGATTTTTAGTCACTGCTCCACTACACGTTGCTACTTTTGCTATTTGCTTTCAAGTGTAGATAAAGTTTATTCACTCTGCATTGTATATTCGTGTGAGATCGGAAAGATTGAGAGAACATCTTTAATCTCACATTTGTTTAGGCTAATCAACGTAGTTAATTTTAATTCCACTATGTTTAGTTCATAAAATTTTTAAATTCTGCCATCTCGGCAAGGGGACAATTCAACCCCCCTTCTTGTCCGCCATCTAATCTGGGCCAACAATTGGTATCAGAGCGCAGTCTCAGTGTTTACATAAAAAACATTTATCCTAAACTTTGGAGGTTAGTTAAGCATGGTCCTCATATCTTGCCTAGAGATAAATCCAAATGGACCAACCATCATAAGAAGAAGAACTCAGATAATCTTTTTGTCTTGAGTGTTCTTAAGACTGCTGTGAACACTAATCAATTTCCTTTTGTTTCATCTTGTAGGTCAGCCAATGAGATCTTAGACTGTTTGATTGAAGTTCACAGAGGAAAGAAAGACTGTGTGTACTTGATGGCCGGCAAGCACGATAAACGAAGCAAGGAAAGCTCTGAGGTAACTTCTAGCTCTGACGCTGATGATGAGAAAATCTCCTTCGAAGAACTTATGGAAGCATATGATTTATTGTTAGATAAATATAAGAAAGTTAAGACTGAAAATAAAAACTGGAAACAGAAATTTCATGATTAAGTTCAGTCTAGAAATCCATGTGCTAAGTGTTCTGAACTTGAAACTTCGAATGAAATCCTAATTCGACAAGATGATGCTAATGAAGAAACAATTTCTAATCTAAGAAAAGAGAATGAATCTCTCTATCTAAGAATTGCCCAATTCGAGAAAAATGAAAGGGAAATGAGAGAAGAATTGAGTTCTATGTCAAAAGATCAATGTTTACTTGATGAACTGATTTCAGATAAAAATCATGCTAAAGAAATGGAGAAGATCAAAAATGAGAATGAGAATTTGCAAACTAAACTCATGCTATTTGAAGACGAAATTGCATGTTTAGAAATTGAAAAATAAGATGTATACAACAAGCTGGGTAACTTGAATGAAGAGAAAGAAAAATGGAATGAAGAGATTGAAAATCTCCTAGATCAAAATAAATTATTGTATGATGAGATGAAAGTCCTTGAAAAAGGAAAAAGTGTGGTTGTTGGTGATCATGAAAATGATGTGACACACTAAGGGGAATGCAGCAAACAGACGTGGATCCTCGGACCTATTCCGCAAACACAATCATAAAATAGTGAGGTTCTAAATAGGGGCCGAATCGCCGTCGCACACACACGAACCCGGGTCACTCGGTGATGCCGAGTGGAGGTGATGGATCAAGACCCTAGCTGGTAGAGTGCCAGCAGGGCTAGGGTTGCCCTCCCAAGGGTATGAGGCCCACACTTAAGGGGCTGGCCGGGTGCCAATTGGGGCACTAGGTCCCTCTCTCTGACAGCCCACGGTGACCGCTCGTAAGTGGAACACACGGGGTCGGGCGCTCTCTCTCTTGCTCAACGGAGCAACTCCACGGATATTAGATGAACAAATACTAATAATGGAGCAAAGGTCAGAGCTTACCCTGGTTGGTTTGAAGAAACCAACCCCGTTCGGAGACGAGGGCGAGCGGGGAAGTGTGGGTTCCCCGCACACTGCGTCGGTGTAGCTTCCCCTGTTTAGATTATACAAGCACTACTTCCCACGCAGGGGGGGTGGACTAGGGGAGGGGGAATTGAGTTCACACCAAACACTATCTCCGCACAGGGAGGGGCGCTAAGCCGGCCAGGCGGGGAGGGGAGATTGGCTTGGTTCGCGCCGATGGAGTACCCTGCCGAATCTGTCCGGGTCTGGAACAACAGGACAGTAAGTCGGTTTAGTCACCGCTGTGCACTCCTCCAAACTCAGAATTCGACGAGGCTGGTGCCGGAACGTCGTTGACGGACCCAGGCACGACTGTGAATTTTTGTGGGCGGTCCCAAAGTCGTCGCCGGAGGGGGCGGGCTCTGGAACAGGGTCCCTGCGCTCAGACTCGGACTACTCCCAGGGTGCAGCAGCAGACGGATGTAGCCACCACGCTCGATCCCGAAGTCCAAACGTGACGGGACTAAGACGAGCATGACCGAGGACGAGTCTTCTTCGAGCAGCAAGAAAGAACGGCACTGGCAGAGGTCAGGGCCGAGAGCAGTAGTCCGAGAAGTGGGATGGTGTCGGGGCAGATCCTGACTGACCTGAACAGCATCCCGGTGGTAGAAAAATCGGTATAATTGGATCGGAGCTCCAAACGTGGCCCCGCTGGCTTCGTTGGACGGAGGACCGGTGGAGCTTCACCCCGGTCAAGTGGCGCACCAAGGGGAGCACCGGTATGGTCGCAGGAGCTTCTGCAAGTCGCTTCTGGTTGCAGGCCAGACTGGTTATGTGCAGTTGGTGAAGGACGGCTCTCCTGGGCATCTCCGACCTCGGATGGAGGCGATACCACCTCGCCTGCAAAGATGACCAGAAGAGCTTTCCGTCAATGTAGGCCACGCCCCCAAGGGCTCCGGGATGTGGTCGAGGGCGGCGCTGCAACAGGCTGTCGATCTGTAGGTCTGCACCTGCACACAGATTTGATGAGAGAATGGTTGAGGGGGTGGTTTCTTTGGTGGAGGGGAAGGGGATATGGGTGTTTTGGTGGTGGAGAAGGGTTGGGAGGTGGGAAGGGAAGGTGGGTGGAGGGTGGCAGGGGCGGAGCTAGCAGGGAGAGAGGGTGGGTGCGCAATTGGCCTTGGAGGAGGTGGTGGGGAGATGGGGGCGCAAATGACTTGGGGGAATGGGGAGGGCTCCTCTTTGATTTGAGTGGAGGGTTAATAGAAGAGTTTAATGGTGGCCTAGGGAATGGGAAGGGGTTGCCTTGGGGAGGGGAAGGGGTGCTTGGGAGAAGGGATTCTCCCTTGGGAAGATGAATGGTTGTATGGGGAAGGGGAAGGGTTGCTTGGGAAGTGGGGGGAATGAAGAGGAGTTAATGACCTTGGGAAGGTGAAGGGGTGGGGGGGCTGATGTGGAAGATGAGGTGGCAAGGAGAGGAGAGAGGGAGAGGTTCAAAATTTGGAGAGAGAGGGGGAGAGAGAGAGAGGGGTTCGCCCCCTTTAGAGAGAGAGAGAGAGATAGAGAGAGAACTAGAGAGAGAGAGAGAAGGGAGGCAATTCTTGTGGCTAAATTTTCATTCAACATTCATTCATTCATTAGTCCTCTCAAGTGGGTTTTGGGTCCTATTTATAGGGATCCCAACATTTACAAAAAGTCCCTCAGATAAGTACTAATAGCAAATAAGCAAAAGAGATGGGGAAGGGGGAGGGCGCCCCTGGGCCAGGCCCACCTAATTGGGCCCATAAGACACTCTAGCCCAACATGAAGACACAAACTTAGGTAATAACATGATAACCTAGGGACTTGACTCAAAACAAAGGCAAATTACATCAAAATGACTCAAGTAAAAGGAGAAAATACATCAAGATGACCAACATAGCAAGCCCAAATGTCGAAGTGGACCCGTCCAGTCGTGGAGCCGCATCCTACCCGTCTCCGGGAGGGAGAGAGGTGTCGAGCCAGAGGGAATCATGGGTGATGTCCCCATCAACTCCCCCGGGATGTGAAGAGCTCGACTATGTCGAGAAAGGGTCCACTCGGCTGCGATAACGCTCCAGGAGGTCGGGGTCTAGCTGCTGAAGATCCTCCCTGCTCACCCATGAGTCATCCGAAGGGGGCCGGCCCTTCCACCTGACCAAGTATCGCTCGTATGCTTTGCTCCGGGTGATCGTGACATGTTCATCCAATATCCGCTCTACTTGCTCACGTTGGCCTCTCTGGGCTGGTGGAGCTTTCTCACGGGTGGTGGCTCTCTCAAGGGGTGGAACAAGCTCGATTTCCTCACTAGGTGTCACCGTGGGACCCCTATATGGCACCAAGTCAGCCACATTGAATGTGGGACTTACTCCGTACTCCTTGGGAAGGTCCAACACGTAAGCATTTGTGTCGATCCGCCTCAGAACCTGGAAGGGACCTGATCCACGCGACCTCAGTTTGGAGACATTCCCAGGGAATAGTCTCTCGGTTCTCAACATCACATAGTCACCTACACGAAATTCCTGGTGGCGTCGGTGGGAATCGGTCGATTTCTTATACACCTCATTGCTTTTGTTGATGTGTTTGCGGATTTCTTCATGCAATTCTTTCATGTGTTGGGCAAAAGACTCAGCACTAATAGACACTCTAGCATGTGTAGGCAAAGGAATGAGATCTGTAGGCTTTCTAGGCTTGTACCCATGCACGGCTTCAAATGAGCTCATCCCTATTGACCTATTTACTGAGTTGTTGTATGCAAACTCTGCCTGGGGTAGAATAAGATCCCAATTCCCTGGGCGATCCTCGACAAGACACCGAAGGAGATTCCCGAGACTCCGATTGACGACCTCGTTCTGGCCATCTGTTTGAGGGTGATAGGCCGTGGAAAATTTGAGAAGGGTCCCCATTAGGTGCCAGAGGGTCTTCCAGAAATAGCTGGTAAACTTAACATCCCTATCAGAAATGATGGTCTTGGGTAGGCCATGGAAGTGAACTACCTCATCGAAGAATAGGCGGGCCACATGGGAGGCATCAGAGGTTTTGGAACAGGGGATGAAATGAGCCATTTTGGAAAACCTGTCCACTACGACGAAGATTGAATCATGCTTCTTCTGGGTTCTAGGGAGGCCCAAGACAAAGTCCATGCTTAAATCCTGCCATGGACGATCAGGGACAGGGAGTGGGGTGTATAGGCCAGTGTTCTGTTTTGCTTGCTTGGCTGAGGCACATATGCGACACTGTCCCACAATTTTGGCTACATCCCTTTTGAGGCTTGGCCAGTAGAACTGTCCCTCAACCATAGCAATGGTCTTATGTACCCCAAAATGTCCAGCCAGGCCTCCAGCATGTAACTCCCTGACTAAGAAATCTCGCAGTGAGGTTCTAGGTATGCAAAGTTTATGGCCTTTGAAGAGGAATCCATCCTCTAGGATGAAACCTTGGTGTTCCTGAGGTGATTGGGTGGTCAGGGTGGTATGGATAGGCCCAAAATCCGGGCAATCAGGGTACTCATCATTGATTCTTTCAAACCCTATGACTTTCACCTGGATGGTAGCCAACAAGGAGACCCTCCTACTGAGTCCATCTACATCACGATTCTCACTCCCAGCCTTATGCTTGATCACAAAAGTGTAGGACTGGATGTATTCGACCCAGTGGGCATGTCGGGCATTCAATTTCTGTTGGGAGTTGAGGTATTTCAGGGCCTCGTGGCCAGAAAAGATGACAAACTCTTTGGGCAAGAGATAATGTCTCCAATGCCGGAGGGATTGAACCATGGCATAAAATTCTTTGTCATAGGTGGAGTATTTCATCCTGGCATCACACAATTTTTCACTAAAGTAGGCCACCGGGTGTCCCTCTTGGCTGAGGATCCCGCCAATCCCTACCCCGGAGGCATCACAAGTCACCTCAAAGACTTTAGAATAGTCCGGGAGGCATAATACCGAGGCTTGGGTCATCCTTTCCTTGAGGTCTTGGAAGGCCCTAGAAGTAGACTTGGTCCACACATAAGTCCCCTTTTTAAGGCAATCTGTGATGGGGGCTGTGACCATGCTGAACCCACGGATAAATCTTCGATAGAAGGTGGCCAACCCATGGAAACTCCAGACTTCATGGAGAGTGCGGGGTTCTGGCCAGTCAAGGATAGCTTGGACCTTTTCAGGGTCCATGGACACTCCCTCAGTTGAGACCACATATCCAAGGAAAGTAATGGATTTGGTCATGAAATGACATTTTCCCAAGTTGGCAAAGAGACTCTCTTCCTAAGGGTAGTGCAGATTTGCCTAAGATGGCTGAGGTGGGCTTCCTTGGACTGGCTGTAGATAAGGATATCATCAAAATAGACCACAAGGAAGACTCCAATGTAAGGCCTAAGTACCTCCGTCATAAGGCGCATAAAGGTGCTCGGGGCATTTGATAGTCCAAAAGGCATCACTAGCCACTCATAGAGTCCATCTTTGGTTTTAAAGGCTATTTTCCATTCATCTCCTAGCCTTATCCTAACCTGATGGTAGCCACTTTTATGATCTATTTTGAAAAAAATGGTGGCTCCGGGTAGCATGTCGAGCATATCGTCAAGCCTAGGTATGGGGAACCTATATTTGACGGTAATTTTGTTGATGGCCCTGCTATCGACACACATTCGCCATGTCCCATCCTTCTTGGGTGTGAGAAGGGCCGGGACAGCACAAGGACTTTTGCTTAGGCGGAGAAAGCCTTTCCTAATAAGTTCCTCCACTTGCCTCCTCAATTTAGCATGCTCCGTGGGGTTGAGGCGATAGTGGGGAAGGTTTAGGAGGGTGGATCCTGGGACGAGATCAATAGCATGTTGAACATCCCTCATGGGTGGCAGTTGATCAGGGAGCTCATCGGGGAACACATCCTTAAATTCTTCCAAGAGAGGGTGTATTTCCACGGGGTGGGGGTTGGAGGGAGTTGACTCTCCAAGGCATATGACTACCGCACACAAGGGTGTTCCTAGAGCAACCTCTTCCTTCAGTTCTTTTCTCGTGATGAGATGCAGGCCTTTGACTATTCCGTTTGGCTTTTCTTGGGTAGGTTCTTGGAAGGCTGGTTGGGTTGGTGGGAGTGGGACCCCTGGGTTTTGAGGTGACTTTGGTTGTGGTGAAGGGAGAATCCCCTTGGAGGGAGGTTCCTTCCGTGGTGGGGAAGGGTTGAGGCGGATGGTCTTCCCCTCATGTTCAAAGGTGCATGTGTTTGGCTTTCCTAGGATGGTTGCATTGACGTCATAAATCCAAGGCCTCCCTAGAAGGATGCTCCCTACTTCCATGGGTATAATGTCACACCAAACCTGTCCTTGATAAGAGGAGAAGGTGATGGGTACAAGGCAACAAGTGTTGACCGGGATGGAGTGATTGTTAATCCAAGAGACCCGGTATGGCTTGGGGTGGGGTGTGGTAGTAAGCCAAGAAGCTTAACGGTGTCAGGATACACGGCATTGGCACAACTCCCATTGTCTAGGATCACTTTCCTAACATGGCTCCCCATCTTGAGGTAGGTGTGAAAAATGGAGGTCCTACGCCAATCCTCCTCTTGTGGTTTGGTGAGGGTGCACCTAATCACACCTAAGTGGGAGTCGGCGGGAGGAGGGTCGTGGTCTAAGCCTGTTTCATAGAGTTGTTCCTCAGACTCCTCTTCCCAACCTAAGGCAGCCTCATACTCCTCAATCTCACTCTCATGCTCTCCTTGGATCGGGGTAGGTCCCCCTTCAATGATAAGGCTGGACAATCCTTTGGATGGACATTGGGTGGAGATGTGGCCATAACCATGACACCGAAAGCACTTTACCGAACTACTCCCTGGGGTTGTTCCTTTGGGGGGTTCCTCTCTTCGGGGAGGAGGGTTGGGTGGAGTAGCCCTTGTAGGGGTGGGATTGGTTGGTTGATGGTAAGTCCGAGTAGGAGTTCCCCCACTGGGGATAGGGGTCTTCAATAGGGGAGGAAGGTTGGGTCGGGGACCCGGAGTCCTGACATCGGCCGTTCTAGGGGAGGCAAACCTAGGATTCCTAGAAAATCTCTCCACATCGCGGTCTATTTGATAGGCTATTTCAAGGCTATGCACTTCCCTCATGAAAAGCTCCCGTTTGATGTGGGGTAGAAGACCGTTTCTAAATCGGGATAGAGTGACGGCCAGTTCCTCGACGACTCTACACTTTAGGAGATAGGAGTCAAATTTTTCAATGTACTCCTCCACAATTTTTCCTTCCTGGGTAAGACTTTGCCACTCATCGAGGAGTAGTTGACTATAGGAATTGGGAAGGTATTTGCTCCTGAGTTGGGTCTTCATGTCAAGCCAATTGTCAATGGGCTCTTCCCGCCTAATCCTCCTTTGGCTTTCTACCTTTAACAAATAGGTTTTGGCTAGTTTGAGAAGGTGCATCTTGGCCAACCTAACTTTCTTTCCTCGGTCATTGGGTACCAATCAAAGTATTGGTCCATGCCATGTTCCCACTCTTCATAGGCGCTTGGGTTATGGGACCCATCAAAGTTCGGAGCCTCTACCTTTATCATCCTTAAGAGGAAATCGTCTGGGTCCTCTCGGGGTCGCCTCTCATTGCGCCGAGGTTGTAGGGGCCTCTCATGCTCATGGTAAAAGTCATTCTCTAGGTCTTCCCTATCAAGTTCAGCTCGTGGAGGGGGAGCCCTTTGGGCATGGTTCCTAGGTGGGGCCCTAGCTTCCTCGAGTCTATCCAGACGGATGGAAAAACCATCTAACCGATCTATGATGGTAGTAAGGACAGCCTCAACTCGTTCCATCGGAGCTTGGGGTGCTTCCCTAGGGATGTCTTGGTTGCCTTGGGAATTGGGATTCATCGGGGGAGTCGAGGATGATGGGTCGGACCGATACAAGGCACCACTACGGGTAGACATGCACAACGAGGAGATGACCGACACACGGGTGATGACTATGCAATGGCCTTAGGACCTAGGCTTGTAAAGACAAGTCTAAAACTTACTCTGATACCACTTGATGTGACACACTAAGGGGAATGCAGCAAACAGACGTGGATCCTCGGACCTATTCCGCAAACACAATCATAAAATAGTGAGGTTCTAAATAGGGGCCGAATCGCCGTCGCACACACACGAACCCGGGTGACTCGGTGATGCCGAGTGGAGGTGATGGATCAAGACCCTAGCTGGTAGAGTGCCAGCAGGGCTAGGGTTGCCCTCCCAAGGGTACGAGGCCCACACTTAAGGGGCTGGCCGGGTGCCAATTGGGGCACTAGGTCCCTCTCTCTCACAGCCCACGGTGACCGCTCGTAAGTGGAACACACGGGGTCGGGCGCTCTCTCTCTTGCTCAACGGAGCAACTCCACGGATATTAGATGAACAAATACTAATAATGGAGCAAAGGTCAGAGCTTACCCTGGTTGGTTTGAAGAAACCAACCCCGTTCGGAGATGAGGGCGAGCGGGGAAGTGTGGGTTCCCCGTACACTGCGTCGGTGTAGCTTCCCCTGTTTAGATTATACAAGCACTAATCCCCACGCAGGGGGGTGGACTGGGGGAGGGGGAATTGATTTACACACCAAACACTACCTCCGCACAGGGAGGGGCGCTAAGCCGGCCAGGCGGTGAGGGGAGATTGGCTTGGTTCGCGCCGACGGAGTACCCTGTCGAATCTGTCAGGGTCTGGTACATCAGGACAGTAAGTCGGTGTAGTCGCCGCTGTGCACTCCTCCGAACTCAGAATTCAACGAGGCTGGTGCCGGAACGTCGCTGACGGACCCAGGCATGACTTTGAATGTTTTTGGGCGGTCCCGAAGTCGTCTCCGGCAGGGGCGGGCTCTGGAACAGGGTCCCTTTGCTCAGACTTGGATTGCTCCCAGGGTGCAGTAGCAGACGGATGTAGCCACCACGCTCGATCCCGGAGTCCAAACGTGGCGGGACCAAGACAAGAACGACCGTGAATGAGTCTTCTTCGAGCAGAAGAAAGAACGGCACTGGCGGAGGTCGGGGCCGAGAGCAGTAGTCGAGAAGTGGGATGGTGTCGGGGCAGATCCTGACTGACCTGAACAGCGTCCCGGTGGTAGAAAAATCGGTATAATTGGATCCGAGCTCCAAACGTGGCCCCGCTGCTGCGTTGGAAGGAGGACCGGTGGAGCTTCATCCCGGTAAGTGGCGCACCAAGGGGAGCACCGGTGTAGTCGCAGGAGCTTATGTAAGTTGCTTCTGGTTGCAGGCCAGACTGGTTCTGCACAGTTGGTGAAGGACGGCTCTCCTGGGCAACTCCGACCTCGGATGGAGGCGAGACCACTTCGCCTGCGAAGACGACCGGAAGAGCTTTCCGTCAATGTAGGACACGCCCCAAGGGCTCCGGGATGTGGTCGAGGGCGGCGCTGCAACAGGCTGTCGATCTGTAGGTCTTCACCTGCACACAGATTTGATGAGAGAATGGTTGAGGGGGTGGTTTCTTTGGTGGAGGGGAAGGGGATATGGGTGTTTTGGTGGTGGAGAAGGGTTGGGAGGTGGGAAGGGAAGGTGGGTGGAGGGTGGCAGGGGCGGAGCTAGCAGGGAGAGAGGGTGGGTGCGCAATTGGCCTTGGAGGAGGTGGTGGGGAGATGGGGGCGCAAATGACTTGGGGGAATGGGGAGGGCTCCTCTTTGATTTGAGTGGAGGGTTAATAGAAGAGTTTAATGGTGGCCTAGGGAATGGGAAGGGGTTGCCTTGGGGAGGGGAAGGGGTGCTTGGGAGAAGGGATTCTCCCTTGGGAAGATGAATGGTTGTATGGGGAAGGGGAAGGGTTGCTTGGGAAGTGGGGGGAATGAAGAGGAGTTAATGACCTTGGGAAGGTGAAGGGGTGGGGGGGGCTGATGTGGAAGATGAGGTGGCAAGGAGAGGAGAGAGGGAGAGGTTCAAAATTTGGAGAGAGAGGGGGAGAGAGAGAGAGGGGTTCGCCTCCTTTAGAGAGAGAGAGAGATAGAGAGAGAGAACTAGAGAGAGAGAGAAGGGAGGCAATTCTTGTGGCTAAATTTTCATTCAACATTCATCATTCATTAGTCCTCTCAAGTGGGGTTGGGGTCCTATTTATAGGGATCCCAACATTTACAAAAAGTCCCTCAAATAAGTACTAATAGAAAATAAGCAAAAGAGATGGGGAAGGGGTAGGGCGCCCCTGGGCCAGGCCCACCTAATTGGGCCCATAAGACACTCTAGCCCAACATAAGACACAAACTTAGGTAAATAACATGATAACCTAGGGACTTGACTCAAAACAAAGGTAAATTACATCAAAATGACTCAAGTAAAAGGAGAAAATACATCAAGATGACCAACATAGCAAGCCCAAATGTCGAAGTGGACCCGTCCAATCGTGGAGCCGCATCCTACCTGTCTCCGGGAGGGAGAGAGGTGTCGAGCCAGAGGGAATCATGGGTGATGTCCCCATCAGAAAATCTTCATGTTCTTGAAGAAGAAGTTGTTAGCTATAAGAATGTCAATTCTCTTTTGAATGATAAAGTTGCACTGTGTGAAGAAGTGATTGCTCATTGTGCATTGCACATTTCGTCATTGCAGAATGAAATCAAAAGTTTGAATGAATTTTTGTTCACGTGTGATGAAGAAAACCAAAAATTGAAAAATGCTGACAATTATTTTTGTGTGCATGCCAAATCCCAATCTGTTAAATTTAATCATGCATCTAGGAGAAGAATAAATATTTCATGGTTTTACTATGAAAAATATGGCCATGACATGTATGATTGTTTCTTGATGAAATTTGATGATAATGAGGCATTGAAGTCAAGAATGGAAACTGTTGATGATTTTAAAAATCTTGAAAAATCTATGAAGAAAAACTTCAATGTTCATTGTTTCTACTGTGGCTTACATGGTCATGTTTTTGAAGATTATTATATAAAGAAAAATGATGATTAATAGTTTGTCAAAAAGAATTTTTCATGTCATTACTGTGGTAGTTTTGGACATGTAATGAATGATTGTTCTGTAATGAAAAATGATGACAATTAATTTTTGAAGAGAAAATCTTCTCATTGTTTTTATTGTGGCCAAAGGGGTTATTCTATGGACGATTGTGCCACAATGAAATATGATGATGATTGGTATTCTCGGAGATATAAGAATGCATCTCCTTATACTAGAACTAACCCCTCGGGACCCAAGATGGCTTGGGTACCTAAATGTCCAAAATGAGAATCTATTTTGCAGGGGCGCCTTTAGGACAAGGAATGTTGATAAATAAAGGGCTCTCAAGGTGAGAAAGAAAATAGTTTGATTTTGAGAACTCACACTGCTTAGGTTTACTTTGAAAATTTTGAAAAGGTAAAATTTGAGTTTGGAGAAAATTTTTACAATTAAACAGTTGCATTTCTGTTTCATTGATTTTAGCAACTTCTGAAATGTTCAGAATTTCTGAGTTCCATGATTAGATGACTTGAACACTTCTCTTTGCACATCTTGTGATTAATCTTAGTTTTTAAATGCTTTAGATTGCACATAAATTTTTTAACACTTTTAATCACTTTTTGTAAATAATGGTTCATTTTTGCATACATAGAACACATACTTAGTTGCATGATATACATTGCACATATCATACACATCTTTACATACTTGTAAATAAAAGAAAGTCTTCGATCATTTCCATTTACATGCATACACTTGCATATACACTTGACATACATGTGTGCTTGAAATCCATGATTATCCGGCATATCAAATGGCGATTGTGGAAGGTTGGTTTATGTCCAACTGGAAGCTTTCTTCATGCGTGATGGTGGTCTTCAGACATATGTTCTCTGCCAACTACCGATAATCAATTTGCTTAAAAATTTTGGAAGATCCTTGATTGATTGCATGTATATATATTTTTAGAAAACTATTTCTTAAAAATTTTCTAAGACCTCACCTCCTTGTTAAATAATCATGCAGGGATTTTAATCTTTTGTGAATCATGTCATATACAAAGGAAGAGGATTTATCTCTTACTGTGCATACATTTTGGGGGAGTTATAACTATGTCTAGGCAAATTCATTTTCTACATACAAAGCAATTACCCACATACTTTGTTCAAAAATAATGCATATGACTTTGATTGATAAGAATTTCAGAAATTCCTTTTAACACTTTAAGGGAAACAAATTTCTACATAGAAATTAAGAGAATCGTGAGGAAAAAGCTGCCTACCCCGCAAGCTTCAAAAAATGGAATGTCAAATCGAGTAGTCGGGAATCTCCACTGAAATAAATGAGGAAACTCGTGTCGTAAGGTGAAACAAAAATCCACATTGCGCGATGAATCCTAGTAGCCGAGAAATCCCATTGAGACATATGAGGTGACTCGCGTCGAACGGTGAAATCCAATAAAAGAAAAGTAAACAACAAGGGGTTGTGTGGAGCAACCAAAAGTC
The DNA here is from genome assembly GCA_022559845.1 of Amorphophallus konjac. NCBI lineage: Eukaryota > Viridiplantae > Streptophyta > Magnoliopsida > Alismatales > Araceae > Amorphophallus > Amorphophallus konjac. The sequence goes on along the minus strand of CM040122.1, from coordinate 198,841,893 downwards.
GATGATCGAAATGGAATTATAGGAAGGAAATAACTCTCTGGTGTTATCTAGAAATTCTATTCATATCCATATAATTTTGAAGTTCATTGCTCATTTACATAAATTTCAATTTTGGGTATTATTGTGATGACTGTATATCTTGAATTTGTTATTATCATGATTTATGCAATACCTTTAGCATATGCATGTACTACATTTTTTGATTATGCTTCATGTGCCACAACCTGATTGAATCAACTGTTCTCTCTTTATCCTTTTTACCCCATTGAGGGGGAGCTATAGCTTACTACATGCTTGCCACATGCATGTCTGCTTGCTTGCTTAAAATTTCATACATCTTTAGGTTATACATGTAAATAACATGTCATTTTATCCCATTGTCAGTCAATTTTTGTCTATGACAATAGGGGGAGAATAATGTGTTGTTTAGCATAACACTTGCATATAGTTAGTTTCTTTATACTCCATGTGCGTAGTTTGGTCATCCTGCATATAATTTTGAACAAAAATTTAAAATTGAGCATTTGCATTTCAGTCATCTTGCACATTTTGCATATCTCAGTCATCTTGGACATATCTAAGCATCTAAACATATCTTCTTTCATGATAGGTTAATTGCTGGTTCATGTGCCAATGATTTCATATTCTATTTTCAACCTCATGTTCCCCACTTTTTAATAATGTCAAAGGGGGAGAGAGAGTTTTAGTAGCAACAATATTTTTTCATCATCAAAAAGGAGGAGATTATTGGGGTCATTGCTCCCTTCTTGTCTTTGATGATGGTTTTGATGATAACAAAATGTTATGTGGTTTGCGTTTGCATTAAAGTGAAAATAATGTGTGCATGTTTTGTGGAAAACGTCTCAATGCTAAATGAGCTCATAGGTTAATATCTTGTTTTGCAGGTTAAAATTCATGGTCCTTCATGAATACATTTTTGATGTTGACTCATGCGTGCTGTGCATGAGACTTTGGAGATAACATGTAAAACAATGTGTTTTTCAGTGAACTGTTAAATGGGTTGCTGGTGTGCTCTGTATTGTTGGTGCTTGGGTTTGAACCTGGTTTAAATGATAGTTCTAAGGCATGGTAAAGCATGTCTTTGAATGTTTTTTTAACGGGGTTTAAGGACCCTCTTCTGGTTGGTCTTTCTTTGGACTGAACTTGGTTTTCATGGAAGTTTGATTGAATTCTATTTGAAAGGTTTATTTAATGGCTTTCAATGAACAAAGCTTTTGACATTTGTTGAAATGGTTTTCAGTTGACACTCTATATTTGACTACATGAAAAATTGGGTTCAGACTGCCTTTAACTGAGTTTGAAGTTATTGGACTTAACTTTGAATGATTGGACTGAACTTGGGTTGTACGCATTGAATTGTGTGAATTCTCTGACCATATTGCTGAAAATTAAATCACTTATGTGCAATTTTGAAGAAGGAATCTTGTGTGTTTTATGTGCCTCAACCTTGGTTGTTAATGTGCATTGATGTCTTCTACACTCTCTCAGACCTTGGTCATACTAGCACAGACCTTGGGCACACTTGCTCAGACCTTGGTCGTACTCACTCAGACCTTGGTCTCTCATATGCACCGACCGTTCCTAACATGTTTCAAAATGTGCACCGACCTCATCTTAGTTTTTCTATAGATGTGCACTGACCTTGTTCATATATGCACCGACCTTGTCAATATATGCACCGACCTTGTCAATAGGGTTTACAAAAAGTGCACCAACCTTGTCTATTTGTGCACTGACTTTGTTTGTGTTGTTTTCACTATGTGCACAGACCTTTCAATATATGCACTGAACCTGCTTGTCATATATATGCACCGACCCATAATGTGCACAGACCTTGTCATATATGCACCGACCCTTGTCTTTGGGTCTTTCACAATGTGCACCGACCTTGTCCATACCATGCACGGACCTTGTGCATACTATGCACAGACTCTGTCCATGCTATGCATAGACCCTGTCTATAACATGCACAGACCTTCATGTGCTTGGACTTGTTCATTTATCTGCATTACTTGAAGATCAACTTGAGTGATTAGACTATGTGAGTTCAGTCTGTCTTGGACTGAACATGAATAAGCTTTAGACTGAATGTCACATTCTTGATCTCAACCTTGGCCACACGAATGGCCATCTTTGAGCTGAAATTGAAATGCCCTATACTTAATCAATTTGGTTTCGTGTTTAATGTTCTCATATAAACTTTGGTGATATTTCGCATCATGAAGTGTTCACATGTTGGTTAAACCCATGGTTAATAGTTCTTGAGTTTTGGATTCAGGAAAACTGAACTTGATTCTATTGTGCAGGATTGATATTGATGGTAAACATCTTGTATATCACAATGAATGCTGGTAATATCCTTCTAATCTTGAGTTGGGAAAAATGGGTTTTCATAGAGCGTTCATGCATAATTTTCATGGGCGGTTTGAAGTGGCTTTGTGCTTAACATGCTTTTTATGGATCTTGTTTAAACAAGCTTGAATGATGGTTCATAGTCCTCTTTATTCATGCCACTAGACTATCTTTGAATAGGGTTGATTGGTTCTCCATGGTTTTGGCTTGCTAAGGACTGCATTATGCAGTTTCTGGTTTGGCTCTGAAAGTGTCGACTCTTAGAGTTGACACTCACAGGCCAGAGGTCTATTTTTAAGGCAAATAGAACCTCTTGTGAAATGTGTCGACTCTAAGAGTCGACACTTTCACCCTGGGTCATGTTGCTTTAAACGAGATAGAACACTTTTGTCTGTTGCGTCCGGATCGGGTTTCCGGAGTTTGATTTCGATCTGCCCATTTCATGATCCAGTTTGCTTGGGCTTTTTACCCTAATACCCTTAGGGTTTCTCCCATCTTTTAGGTGTGTATTTGAAGGGTTTTTACAAGGGCTTTGTGGTCTTTAGTTCTATATTCGTGCCCTATTTATATCCTGCGATCTCCATTGAAGGAGACACCCCCCTATGCGCTAATATTGCTCAATCTTGTCTTGCAGGTGAAGGGATGACGAGTTGGAGGGTCGCACCCTGCTGGAGGAGGATGAAGAAGCCGCTGAAGATTCCATCCACGAGCCGTAACTCAGATCTACAGATTGGCATGCTATACATCGCAATCTTCCTATCCTGGGAGCTTCTTTCGAAGGCTAGCTACTTCCCACTCCATGAATCAAGATTTCTAGCGCACCCTATCACTTCTATGAAAAGGCTTCAATGCAGATTTGAGGGGGAATCCTTCTCATCTCATTTCCATCCTTTTATTTGAGCATAGTTTAATATCTTAAGGGATCATTATATATTCTTCTATTTTGTTAAACTGAGAATACTTGTGTGTGAAGGCGGAGTTGCGTCTCTCAATTTTTGGTTTTATTGCGGGGCAAGGTTCCCCGAGTTTGTGTGTGTGGACGGAGCTGCGTCTCCATGTGAGTTTTTAGTGTGGGGTGAGTTCCCCGTTCGTGTGTGTGTGCTGCAGTGGCAGCGGTTTGGGGCCAGGCCCCGTGTGTGGATTACTGCGGAAGCAGCATGTGTGGTGCTGGGGCTCATCTCTGTTTTGCTACGGTTCGTAGTGTGGTAGTGAAGCCTCACCGGGTTCGGTGAGCGGTGGACGTAGGGAACCCGTCGTGGTCCCGAACCACCTAAAAATCTAGGTGTTCATGCATTGTGGTTGCCTGTGTGTTTGTCCATTTCTTCTACCTTCATTCACAGGTCTACTTGATAGATTTTTATTCACTGCCCTACTACACGTTACTACTTTTGCTATTTGCCTTCGGGTGTAGTTAAAGTTTAATCACTCTACATTGTATATTCGTGTGAGATCAAAAAGATTGAGAGAACATCTTTAATCTCACATTTGTTTTGGTTAATCAACGTAGTTAATTTTAATTCCATTGTGTTTAGTTCAGAAAGTTTTTAAAATCCGCCATCTCGGCAAGGGGACAATTCAACCCCCCTTATTGTCTGCCATCTAGTCTGGGCCAACAAGTCTTATGCTGACAACAGAAGAAGAGATATGGAATTCCATGTTTGAGACCATGTTTTTCTCAAGGTATCTCCCGACCGAGGTATTAGAAGATTCGGTGTTAAGGGCAAGCTGACACCGAGGTTTATTGGTCGATTTGAAGTGTTAGAAAGAGTGGGCTAGGTGGCTTATCACATTGCTTTGCCTCCTCAACTATCAGAAGGGCGCAATGTATTCCACATTTCTATCCTGAAGAAGTATGTGCACGATCCTTTCCATGTCATTAACCACGCTGATTTAATGATACAAAAGGACCTTACCTACGAGCAAAAGTCGATGAAGATCCTCGATTGAGAAGTTCGAGTTTTGAGGAACAAGACGATCCCTATGGTGATAATCCAATAGAATTGATGCTTAAAATAAGAAGCCACGTGGAAAACTGAGGAGTCAATGCGGAGGAGATTTTCAGAGCTATTCTAGTCTGTAAGTACTCCACACCCTCCATATTTCCGTATATGCAGTTAAATTTAAGGACCAAATTCTTTTAAGTAGGGGAGGGTGTAGCACCCCGAATAAAAATCGTAGAGAAATTTCATATTTTTATAAACAAATAGCTCTAAATACCATAGCTCTAAACATGATATGGGCCACTAGATGTATACACATGTGTTTAGGAGGCCCAAACATCACTTAGGCTAACGAATAGCTCATATATATAACATGTATATGAGCTTTTCCTATTTTTTTCACACAGAATAAATGGGCGCCCCTGTCTTAGGTGCCATTTCTTTTTGACTGGGTCAACCCAATGAATGGGTGCCCCCTCCCAAAGGCGCCATTTACCCTTTGATTGGTCAAATCAATCAATGGGCGCCCTCATGCAAGGGTGCCAATTCCAATAGTACACGCCGCTATACAAAGGTGTCATTTAATTGGCACCCCAGTCCAGGGAGTCATTTCCTCAGGCCCCCCATTTCATTATTTCGTTGGCCTACAGACACATTAATGGCACTCCGTTGGCCTACAAACACATTAATGGCACCGAAAGTGTCGTTGGGGAGACAATGGCCAGAATCTACGGATCTGGATCTGAGTTTTTGGGTGCATAGTGACTGTGCACTCACAAATGGGTTATATCAAGGGGATCTGAGAAGGAAAAAACCCCTCGCAAGAGTTATTTTTCTTGGTTCTCGCGTTCTTCTTCCTACTGCTACGTGAGGAGGCTACTTCCTCTTCTTCTTTCTTCTTCCTTCTACATCCTGTACCTCGTTATTCATGCCAAAAGGTAGGTGTTCTCAAGATCTGACCCAACTAGTAGTTAATATAGGGGTGACATAGCATGCATGCGTAGAACTAGTAGAGTTCATGTTCCATGTGATATAGCATGTTACACAGGTTTTTGTGTAGATCAAATATATCTTGTTACACTGGTTTTACGATCGAATATATAGATGTTTTATGGAATAAAAAATTTCTGCCTTCAGGTAATGGGCGCCCATCACTGGGTCGCCCATTGCTGAATGGGTGACCCAGTGATGGGCGCCCATTAATTGAAGACCCTTCAACCAGTCACCAATTCTTTTTCCTATAATTAATAATCACCATGTTAGAAATTTTATATCTATGAAACTAAAATTCTGTGATCCTGATATTTTTCTCTATCTATCAATGTCCTTATTTCTTGATTCTGAGAACTATAGAAATCATGAATAGTAATTAGTGTCTCAAAATGTACCTGCCCAGTGCGTAGATGACCCAGAAGAATGGGCGCCCCAGACTAGGGCGCCATTTAATTGATTAATGACCCTCAGCAGGGTCGTCATTTAAATGATGACATAGCAGAGGGGCGCCAATTCTTTAGGACAAAAAGAAAATGAAAAAAATTAGAATTATAGCAATGGGTGCCCCTGTGAGCAATCACTAATTCTTCAATTGATGGTAGCCCCCTGGGCGCCATTTTATGAAATAGTGGCAGCCATCTGGGCACCATTTTCTGAAATAAAGGTAGCCCCATGGGCGCGAATTTGTTAAATAATGGCATATGTCTAGATGCCATTTCCCTGAGTCCTGATTTCTGGTCTTTTCCGAGCCTATTTTATCACAGAATGGGCGCCCCTCTGTGAGGGCGCCAATTCCAGATATAATGGCTGCCCGAAGGGTACCAATTTAGTAACCTGTGGCAGCCTTTGAGGCACCAATTTCACCCAGATTCTCGACTTGTCTCGTGTTTTTTGCCTTGTTAATCATAGTTCAACTTTACACAAAAATATGTCTTTGAACTTCATTCCTTGTCCAGTGTTTTGTGCCTTGTTAATCAGATTGTGCACTTATTGACACAGGCTTCATGGGGTCAAAGTATACATGGCATAATAATCAAGCTGGGTGCAATGGTATTTGGGCAAGGCTGGACAGGGTTCTGATTAATTCAGAATGGCTAAACTTGTTCCCCATTTCAGTTGAGCACTTGTCCAGGGAAGCTTCTGATCATGCTCCATTATTGGTGAAATTGCTTCAAAATAATAAATTCAAGAGAAGATTTTGTTTCCATAATATGTGGACTTTGCATGACAATTTTCTCATGGATGTTAATACCTGCTAGAATACCAGTCCTCTGGCCACCTCTGCTATGACTACTCTGTATCTGAAACTTAAATACTTGAGGAGAATGCTTCACAATTGGAACAAGCAGACTTTTGGTCATGTCCAGTTAAACTTGAAGGCAGCTGAGGATTCAGTACTCAAAGCAGAGCATTCTTATGATTTACATCCATCTATGGACAACCACACAACATTGGAGGAAGCCAAATCCCTTCTTTCTAAAAGACTATTACAGGATTGTTTTTGGAGACAGAAGTCTGGGATCAGATGGTTAAAGAAGGGGGATAGAAACACTAGATTTTTTCATACTTCAACCAAGGCCAAAAGAAATAAGCAGTGTATTACTCAGCTTCGGAATTCCTCTGGTATATTAACTTCAGTCCATGAAGAAATGAAGGGAATTGCAATTAATCATTTTCAGACTGCTTTTTCCTCTCAGCACCATTATATTGAGGAATCCTCTTTAAATTGTATTCCGAATTTAGTCACCCAGCAAGATAACCAAATGCTATGTGCTATTCCTACTGAACAGGAAATTAAAGAGACAGTCTTTAGGCTTTCTGCTGACAGTGCACCAGGTCCCGATGGTTTCACAAGGGCTTTCTTCCAAAAGACCTGGACTATCATTGCGGGAGTGGTTGTTAGTGCTGTTCAAGAGGCTTTTACTAGTCCACAGCCTCTCCCAAGATCTGTAACATCCACCTTAATAGCTCTTATTCCTAAAAGACCAAATGCTGTGGAGATTTCTGACTACAGGCCTATCAGTTTATGTAACTTTTTCTATAAGATCATCTCTTCTATTGTTAATAAAAGGCTGGCTTCTATTCTTCCTAGCATTATATCACTGGAACATTCTGCTTTTGTAAAGGGGAGGCACATAACAGAAAACATTGCTCTTGCTCAAGAATTGACACAAGAACTGGGTAGAAAAACTAGAGGAAGGAATGTTATTTTTAAACTGGATATGGCCAAGGCTTATGATCGGCTAGAGTGGGATTTCCTGTTTCCTGTCCTTCACAGGTTTGGCTTCAGTTTGGCTTTCATTCAAATGATTGGTAAGATGATTAACAACTGCTGGTTTCAGTTCTACTGAATGGTGATGCAGCTGGTTTCTTTAAATCTTCAAGAGGTGTTCGGCAAGGTGACCCTCTTGCCCCCTCCTTATTTATCATTGCTGAGGAAAGCTTGAGTAGGGCACTAAAGGAAGCTCATTTAAATAGACAAATAGACTGCTTCCAAGGGCCTAGGAGGTGTCCCACTATATCCCACCTATTATTTGCAGATGACACCATGATCTTTACAAAGTCTAGCATTCTCTCTGTCAGAAACTTATTAAAAATTCTCAGGAATTATGAAAGAGGTTCTGGCCAGCTTATTAATATTAGTAAAAGTGGATTCTTTTTGCATCCAAAGACTAATGCTTCCATTATTACTCGGATTTCTAATCTCACAAGCTTCACAAGACATAGTTTCCCTCACAAGTATCTTGGATTCCCTCTGGTTTTAGGCCGAAGTAAAAAAGTTCATTTTGCTGGTATCATTCAATCCATTCAAAAGAAAATTGCTGGTTGGAAATCCAGCTTACTCTCCCAAGGGCAAAGTTGATATTGATCAAGCATGTGCTAACCTCTATCCCAATCTTTACTCTATCCTCTTCTCCCCTCTATTCAGGAACACACCTTATGCTTGAGAGGTCTTTTGCCAATTTTTTTTGGGGCTCCTCCCAAAATGGGAATAAAAGACATTGGAGATCATGGGCTACCATTTGCAGACCTATTTCACAGGGAGGCCTCGGCATTATGTCACTTAGGCAAATGGAAATAGCCTTAAGAGTTAAGATGCTAGGGCAGGCTTTGCATACTAATTCACTGTGGGCTAGTTTCTTCAGAGCAAAGTATTTTGGGTAGAAACATTTGAGAGATGTGCATTTTAATACTATGAATGGCCTTGCTAGACGAAGCTGGACTAAGGCAAAAACACTGGTCCTCCAATTTCAAAAGGTCATCATTGGGGATGGCATGCTCACAAATTTCTGGTATGATCATTGGATTGGGAATCAATGTTTGGCTGACTTTGTTCCTGCTAACAGCATTCCTAACCCTCATATCTCTGTTAATGACTTCCTGATGCATTCATCAAGAGAGGAAAAGGAACTTTTAGATAGTTTTATGCCTACTTCTGTCAAGACAGCAGTTATCAACACCAACCTATCTTTAGATACCGATTTTAATGCTTGGAGTTTGTCAGCCTCAGGGAGTTGCTCAGTGGCTTCTACTTATCAGGTTCTTTCTGAAACTGTTTCAAACCAGCCTGCAGTGCATTGGGAAAGGCTGTGGTCTCATTGGTTACCAACGAAGATTTCTATCCATTTGTGGAAAATCCTTCACAACAGCCTTCCTGTTGATTCCAATATTCAGCGACTCGGTGTGCACCTTTGCTCTATTTGTTCCTGCTGTCAGGTCCACCGTGGGGAAACCATGAACCATCTATTTCTCCACAGTGAATTATCTTCACACATATAGTCATACTGCAGTTGGAAGGAAATTCCATTATCTCACACATCTCCAATGCTGCTAGTACTATTCAACCGAAATCAGCTTATGGCCACTTAATCCTAGCAGTCATTGGCTATGGCTGCTGGAGTATTTGGAGGGCTCGGAATTCTGTGAGGTATGAAGGCAGTACTCTGTACAAAAGCAGGGTACTTCACCAAATCCTAAGTCAAGTGAAAACCGCCTATGCTAATGCCAATTTCAAGGAAGCTAATATTTGCAAACGGAAGATTCTTGATACCTTGGGTATTTCTACTCACCTTTCTAATGATGCTCAGCTGAAAATTGTAAAATGGATATGCCCCCCTTGGCCATCTCTCAAATTAAACTCTGATGGTGCTTGCAAGCCCAATGGAAATTCAGGAGGTGGAGGTGTTATAAGAGACCATAGTGGTAATGTTTTTCTTGCCTATTCCCATTTCTATGGTCAGACCAACAGTCTTGTAGCAGAAACGAGAGCTCTGCTTGATGGTATCAAGTACCTCCACACTATCTCAAGCCAGCCAGCCCTTATTGAATGTGATTCACAAGTCCTTGTTCGAGTAATTAAAAAGGAATACCAGTGCCCTTGGTCTATTCTATCATATGTCATAGTGATTTGGAGATCTATCTCACAGCATGACAAGATTGATCATATTTACAGAGAAGGTAATAAAGTAGCGGATTCATTGGCCTCTTTAGCTTGCTCATCAAAATGTAATATTTTTATTTATTACAATGAGCTACCCTCAATTATAAAGGGAGAGGCTCGGTTGGATAAGCTGGGTTTTCCCAGCATAAGATTGATGTAATCTCTATTCTTTTACTTTAGCAATAAAATTTACCTCCTAGTGGTCTGATGGTCCCTCCCATCTGCCCCTAGGCAGGGCTTTTTGGAAAAAAGAAAAAAAAACTTCATTCCTTGTTGATCTACCTTATATATATATATATATCCTACAATGGTCAAACCCTTGGAATTCTATATTGGCTATAAATGAAAGTGGATGTCGAACGAATACATGACTCAATGCTATGCATATAGGGCCTGGTCTGGTCCTAGGAGGAGCACCCAAAGGTACTTGTGCCCATGGTTGTTGATTCACCACGGTGTTTAAGCATTGCACCGAAGTACTTGCTTGCTAGACTTTAGACATTCCACTCACTCTCTCATGACACTACTTGCTTGACTTGACTTGTGTGGCCTGGAATGGGCAATTACTTGACTTGCGTGGCACGAAAAAGGGCAAAGTACTTGTTTGATTGAAATAGCCAATTCCAGTTACACATACATGATGTTGCACGTACTTGATATTACATGTGCTTGATATTACTTGCTTGAACATTGATTCTTACTTCTTGGAAAAATATTGTGCAACCACTTTCTAGTACCTCATTGATACTTGAAATCATGCGATATTCATTCTATACAGTTCTTGATTCTTGCTTGTCTTGCATGCATTGCTAAACCTGCATTGCACATAATATGTAATTTACTTAAAGATTGTTAGAACTTGAGATGTAATTCCTACTGAGCGATTCACTCTCCTAGTTGCATTCTAACATTTTTCAGGTAACTTGGATAGCGACCACCATCCGGATGGGAATGAGACCGAGTGATGAGTGGTAGAATCACCGATCGTTGAACCATCAGCTAGTCGTGTCTTTTGTATCTTAAGTCCTTACTTTGTATTTCCTGATATGTTAGTGGTCAGAACATGTTAAGGCTTGTAATCTCATGATTAGTATGGGTCCTTACCATTATTGTTAGGATGGAGTGTTAGTACTATTTTAGAAATTTTAAATTGGTTAGTAATATCCATGTCTTTTGCACACTTTATCTTTGTGTAGAAAAAATCTTTATTTCGAAAAATTATTATCGCTCTGATTGACACGATCGTTAGAAGACTTGTCACACGTACCTGGTCCCTTCCGCGCTCGGGCTGTGACATTATAGTTTTTGTTTTTTGAAAAATATTTAATGAAGGCGTCCAATCTGGCGGATGCGTATACAATAAGACATCCAAGTGCTTTGACGCGTTCATTAAAATTTATTATTTTTCTTGAAAACTCAAGGGCGGGAAAGGCACTGTGTAGTGGCGATCTATCGTGTGACCGCCATTTAAAGTTGCGGTCACTGGTGCGACCCTTTTCAAAACTGAACCCTTTTTCGGCGAGTTTATGATACCACTTCAATAAAATGACTATAACATGCTCAATACTCAATAAAAATCGCTGGAAATGATACCAATGGAAATAGCACTAAAAAAGGCACAAGATACCATGAATTTTTAAGCATTTAGCCTGAGAGAAACCTACCTTAAATTGAATTGAAGAGGAAGAGAAGAACTGGATGAAATGCTCAAGAGCTCCCTTTCTCATCCAATTCACACCTCTAAATCACCTCCAATCTCTCTCTCTACATAGCAAAAGCCTAAAGGGTTAAAGGCTCTGAGAGGGGCCTATTTATAAGAAAAATTTGGCCAAAATCAACAAGAACTATTTCCCCAAAAATTAAACTTCCCCACTCCAAATTTAATGACTTAAGAAGCAAATTCCAACTTCTCTTCTTAATCTAGCCTTAATTTGGTGAGAAAATGTGGGAAAGATGGCTAATCCATGGTGGACTATGATATTACATTTGAATTGTGTGACAATATTCTTGAAATTAGGTTATTTTAATCATATACAGGGGTGTTTAACATGTGCTACGAATTTAGGCCTATTTAACCCCTTTTTAGCCCATTAGTTCATAATCTAGCCCATTATGGGTTATCCAATGGCCCAATTGTTGATCATAATCCATTGTAGGCAATGTAATTGGGTCTCATATGATTTTTTTGAAATTTAAAACATTTATTCTCAATTTATTTGAAGAAAAATTCAATTATCTAGTTTATTTCATATAGTAACAATAGAATTTCGTTATTTAATAAATATTATAATTATATAATTAAATTTAAATATTTATTTATCTGTTTGTTTTGTTAGGTTTCTACATCCTCCCCCACTTAAAAGAATTTGGTCCTCCAAATTCACATCATGTAATTGTAATTTAAAAATTCACCTAGAGAGGTCAAAATTCTAACCTGAGATTAAATCAGGATATTTCTTCTTGATTGACTCCTCCAATTTCCATGTTGCTCCCTCAAATCTACACTTGCTCCATTAGACCTTTACCATTGGTATAGCCCTATTCCTTAGCTGGAGTAATTTTCGATCCAATATCTTGATCGATCTTTCTTCATAAGATAAATTCTTTTGTATCTTTAAGTCATCAAATTGAATCACATGCGAAGGATCATACACGTACATCCTCAGCATGGATACATGGAATACATCATGGACACATGCTATTTGAGGAGGCAAAGCCAACTTGTACGCCACTTTGTCGATTCTCTCCAGAATCTCAAAAGGGCCAATAAATCTTGGACTCAATTTCCCTTTGATATCAAACCTTTTAATTCCTCGTGTGGGCGATATCTTTAAGAAGACATGCTCCCCCACTTGGAATTCAAGGTCCCTTCTTCGATTATCAGCATAACTCTCTTGCCATGATTGAGCAACCTTCAACCTTTCTCGGATCAACTGGATTTTGTGAGTTGTATCTTGAACAATATCGGGACCAATGAATCCTTTCTCTCCAACCTCGCTCCAGCATAAGGGTGATCAACAGCTCCTGCCATACAGTGCTTTGAAAGGTGCCATTTTAATGCTAGACTGGTAGCTATTATTATAAGCAAATTCAGTCAAGGGCAAGTGTTCTTGCCTACTTCCGCCAAAATCTATCATACAAGCTCTCAACATATCTTTGATAATTTGATTCGTCCTTTCAGTTTGTCCATCAATCTGAGGGTGGAAAGTCGTACAAAAGTTTAGCCTAGTACCCATAGAAGATTGCAAACCCCTCCAAAAGTGAGGGGTGAATTTTGGATCCATATCTAAAATAATAGAAGTGGGAATGCCATGCAGCCGCACAACCTCCTTAATATATAAGGCTGCTAGAACATCCACGGTCCATTTGATCTTGATGGGAAAGAAGTGAGCGGACTAAGTTACTCGGTCCACAATTATATAGCATCAAATCCACTCCGGGTCTTCGACAATCCAACTATGAAATCCATGCCAATTGTAATGCCCGGCAAAATTGTAAAGCCCTCTTGTTAGAGATACAATAAAATAGGGCCATTAAATAAACAAATAGCAACCAATGTGAAAAGGATTCAAACACTGTTAGAATGTGAGGGTGCAAGACAGAGATTTAGAGGGGGGGTGGGTGAATGAATCCCTCTTTAAAAAATTATGGAATAAAATAGTTGACTACTCTCAAGGAAGATTAATGAGACAGCTAAGCTCTCTTACTCAGAGGACACATAACAATTGCTAAAATTAGTTCATCCATGGAAAGGTTCAATCTTAATCACTATATGCTCAAGAACTCTAGCAACGAGAGACATTAAGAAGCAGGTCCTTCTTCTAAGCATTCACTCAGACACTTAACAGCTATATCAAATTCTTGTAGAAAACACACAAAAACTTCTAATATGGAACGCTCAAGCAACCTGAGAAGTGGGGATGGTAGTTATAGACCAAATACAAAATAAGATCAGATGAATACTACAAACTGAAGGTAGAACGCTCAACACATAGAGATAGAAGCTCACACGTAGCTTAGTTCAAACATGTTGTAGATAATGGATCAAGTACAACAATATCGAGCATCTTGCATACAATCAACCAGACAAAACACGTTGAGAAGTGGAGGTAGAAGATATGTTGGTATGCGCACAGATCAAACCACGTTGGTCAGGATATTTTTAGGTGGTTCGGCCAGACGCACAGTCTGCCTACGTCCACCCCTCACTCAAACCAAGTGAGGATTCCACTAGCACAAGCTAGAAATCAAAGCAGAATTAGTCTGCAACAAACCGCTGCCTAACAACTTGCCCTGAGGGAGACAAATCCCTCAACACCGATCCTGCAACCCACAGGATATGAAACCTGACCTTGCCCCAGCAAGATCAGAACCGGAGGACCAATCCTCCCTTCCTATGATACCCAGAGGTAAACCACGAGTGACACCCCGCCACTCACTAACTGGAGACACGGTCTCCCTTCTCCTGAATCTTCAGGAGGAACACAACCTCAAACCAGAGGGTCGGAAAGCACAAAGGAATGGAAGAGAATAAAAAAAAACCTAAAAGGAAAAACACAAACAAATGTAGCTCTGAGGAGCATGATGTGTAATACCCTGGATTCTTATCGGATCTTTCGGATCTTCTTCGGAGAGTTTCGGATCGCTTTTGTGAGTCCTGAGTGGAGTTTTACGATCCACGTGGGTTTTTCTCTCATACTAGTTATGAAACTTTGTGGTGAGTTTATTTCTTAGTTCATCGACTTGAGGATGTTACAGCAGCGATGTACTCTTTGAGAGGATCGTTTCGACTATTTTTGAGTATTTTTCTGAATTAGGGGATTTTCGGCACAAAAATTAGAATTTCAGAAATTAGGAAAATTTCCTAATTTCCTTTCTATTTATTCCACTTCACCCTCTCTCCTCCCTCGTTTCTCACCTCTCTTTCTCTCTCTCTCGTTCTCTCTCCTCTCTGGGACTCTCGGCGCGGGGTGCACACCGTTGCGGAGCTGGCCGAGGTGAGGACGCGATGGAGTGATTGGGATGTGGAATGGGGCGACGGTTTGAGCGTGACAAGGCGCGATCCCTCGGTGGATTCCAAGACGGCGCGGTTCGTTGAATTGGCTTTTTTGGCGCGGTTTAGTTGCTTCAGTGCATGGTTTCTTCGGTGGAAGTAGGGAGATGGATCACCTACTTCTCCTCTACGTTTCCCTGTAGTTTTGCGTTGTTCGGTGAGCATACGAGTGGGTTTCCCTCAAGTTTGAGAAAACCATGCTTTTGCGGTGTTCACAGGGTTCGCCAGAAAACGGTGATGGTTTTTAGATCAGTCGGTATCAATCAAACCCTTGGAATGTCAGTGTTCCAGATCCACTGATTTCGTGTGGATTGGTTGTCATTTGGGGCCGGTACGAGCCCAGGAACTCCGGTGACTCATTTAGGGTCAATTCGGTGGAATTGCCCATTTCAAGCTGTTTGGGCATTGTTTTGACCCCTTCCGAAGTGTGGAAGGTCGGTATTATCATTGTGATTATTTTCCCTCTTCGATCAGAATTGAACGGGGCGTGGAATCGGGCCCGAAGATTAGGGTTTGGCCGATTTTCCGCCGTGACCGGTCGACCGGATCGGATGGGCCGGTCGATCGACGGTTGCCTGCATGACCGTGTTGGTTTGGCTGTCGGTCCGATCGACCGACCACCCTGGGCCGGCGGACTGACCCAGTCAGGTTGACCGACCACAGAGGTTAGGTCGACCGGAATTCCCTATTTTTGCTCGTTTTGAGTCATGGTCGGTCCGGTTGAGACCCAATGACTGACCTATGGCCTCGCGAGTGTTCCGGACACCCTGTGAGTTCCGTGTCCGTGTTTCTGGGGTGTCGGGAAGTGCCGTGTTACTTTGATTAGCGTACCCATAGGGATGTGTGTCCCAGGCTTTGTGTTACGCTCGATCGAGTCACCGTGTATCGGTGTGAGTACGGTGGGGTTCCCCCGCACGGGAGTGGCCGCCCTCGAGTTCCCGTTTAAGGGGATGGTCTCGACAGCTTGTGGTCTACCTCGGTATTTGTGTTACCGTGGTTTAGACCTAGTTAAGAATTTAAGTCGGTTAGCCTTGGCGGTCCAACCTTCATGCGTTTCTTTGCTATCGCGCGCCTTTCTTAGGCCGCTACATGTCGTTGTCTTAGGTTAATTTTTTAGGGCGGTTAGTGTGGCGGTTGCCTCTTGGACCGCCTAGTCCATGTACCGTGTCTATCATCGACCGCTTCGTGGTTTGTCTAGGCAGGTCAGTCGGAGTTTGACTGAGTCTAGCAGCCATAGCTTTGACCGCTACAGTCACCTCGTGGCCCTATCTATGACCGCATGTGTCTGTGCCTCTATGTATGTACAGAGTGTCACTTTCTGACGTTTTGGTTTCCAATTGTCTTGGCTCGACCTTGTGGTTTGTCTATCATCCCGTGGATGTCTCTTGATGTCCTATGAGAGCTATGACCACGATATAAGGTAGCCAGGCATGCCTTGGTTTATGTACTGCTGTAGAGTTGTTGTTAGGTTCTGGTCAACCCGGTGAGACCCAATGGTTGACAAGTAACCTTGTGTGAGTCTCGGCTATTCTGAATAGCTGGAGACAGTGGTTCTGGACGCTTGAGGTACTGTCCTACCTCGGTCTGTGTGTCCAGGTGTGCTTTGAGGGTCATGGCGATCCCTCAGGTCTCCGTGTGTCTTTTTACGCTATCATGTCATTTCCTCTGGCTTAGGATTAGATCGATTGGCGGCTTGTTCTACTTTGCGCAACGATCTTGACTCCGAGTCGTAAGACTCAAGGATCATTGTAGTAGTAGCTCTAGTTGCCTTGTCCTGAGTCTGTCGGCAATTGTCTTGCTGCCTCGGTGCTTCGTAGTACATACGACAGTGCTTCTTTGCCTGTCAGTACTACAACGCTTGTGTTTCAGAGTTCTATGTCTAGTGAGCCTCCACTAGTACTAGCCTGGTGACGCGTTACGGCGTGTCGACCCACCTGGAAGTGGTGGCGTGGCAGTTCCCGAGATACGATTTTTAAGCTAGTTCCGTGGGCCCCCGCTTAACGGTAGCGTCCTGCTGGGGGGGGGGAAACTAACTAGAGGCCTGGCTCTAGGCAAGAGTCGATGTGTGCACACATGGTCAGGGGCGTAGGACTTGCGCCGACGGGCGTGACCCTGACTGGTCACTTGTTACTATGGTTCTTGTTCTGGTTATAGTGTCTTAGTCTCTACCGTGTACTAGGCAGCGTAGGCGAGACACTTGAGGTGCAGCATAAGACGTTAGTGGACGTAGCTGGTTGTTCTTCTAGTGAGGAGGTGCTTTTGTCACGCGACGCGTGACTCTCATGTTTCTCGGAGTCTGCGTTCCCCTTCTGGGTTAGCCTGTTCTTGGTTCCGTCCAAGATCAGCTTCCCCTGCCGAGTTGGTCTGTGTTTAGCTTGTCCAGGACTAACTGGTTGTGGCGTGCACGACGCTCCAGTCGTGTATGCAGTTGTGTTTAGGGGGAGCTTGCATGGAAATCCAGTCGTGTGAGCTGTAGAGTCTATCTCGTCAGTCTAGGTCTTTTCCTAGGCTTGTGTGTCTGGTCTCGTAGGCCTTTGTCTTGGGCCTCGTGCTTGTCGATAGATCGGTAACTCCTGACATTTTGAGTTCTGGGTTAGCCCTTCTATCGTTGCTTGGAGTAGCTTAGGGGCTGAGGTCCTCTCGGTGGCCGTGTTCTGTAGGTACGGCTTCTTCCCTCTTCCCTTACCTGTTCCCTACTCCTGCTTCCTCTTCTTTACAGCTTTGTAATTTAGTTTTCCTACTTTGCTACTACTGTTGTTTTACCTGTTGTTCTGTGTTACAGTGTTATTTTTCAGTGGGGACCCACGTGACCCTACTGGGCCAGTGACACGAGGCTCACCCCTACTTTTCAGGTGGGTCGTTCTGCTTCCACGGTTCCAAGTGTGGCGTGTCCGTAGCTGCCAACAGTACCTGCGTCTAGCTTCCCCCGACCTTAGTGTACGTTTTTCTTTCTATTGGACTGTACTTATCTTTCCTTTGGACTGGGCTCTGGTATAATTGTTAAACTTAAACGGTTACTTAAAAAGTAATTTTATTTCTGCTACTTTGGCAAACAAATCTAATGAAATTTAATTGTTTACTGTTATATCTCTATGGCTTCGATGTACTACATGACAATCCTTTTTCCCTTCGGAGCTTTACAGCTCTTGGGAGGCTTCACGGGTTCCAAGTGGTATCGGGTCTTCTTGGTAGTCCTATCGGGTATATCCAGTATCCGGAGTCCAGGTCGTCACAGTTGGTATCAGAGCGTTGTTGTGTGAAGTACATGGGAATCTGAGATATACAGTGTCCAGAGTCCTGAAAGTCCAGTACAGTCTTTCGCTGGCTTAGGTTTTGTGATTCATTATCACTTTGTTTTCACGTGTGGTCTTGTGCGTGCTGTGTTAGGCACTGTGCGAGATGGTTTTCGCTCTCGTCAGATGTGACGGGATGCTTCTTTTTCATCGTGGTGTTCGTCTTGATCATGCTGTACTTGGCAGAGTTCACCGGTAGGCTTGAATCTGCAGTACATTGT
The DNA here is from genome assembly GCA_022559845.1 of Amorphophallus konjac. Taxonomy (NCBI): domain Eukaryota; kingdom Viridiplantae; phylum Streptophyta; class Magnoliopsida; order Alismatales; family Araceae; genus Amorphophallus; species Amorphophallus konjac. The sequence goes on along the minus strand of CM040122.1, from coordinate 198,823,579 downwards.
TCTAGATTTTTTTCGTGGTTTGTTCAGGTGGCTGGTGACTTTTCAAAGTTCGTGTGATGGCTGTACACATTCTTATGTTGTTTTGGTCATCCCAGCTTAAGTCTGTTCAGCTCCTGAGGTGTTTCGTTTCTGTTGAAGTGATTGCTTTGTTGCCTCGATTGAGAAGATGCTCGAGCGAACCTAGGATTTTCCTTCCTAGTGAGCTACTATTAGTCGAGCTTGATGCTTCTCATCCCATTTGGTGGAGTCTTTTCAAGGTAAGCCCTGGAATTACTGTCTTAGTGAGACCTTTGTCCTGTGTCTACTTAAGTGTGGACAATATTTATTTTGAGCCTGATCTGGCTCTTTGTTCTAGGGTTGCTTGGCTTTGGACCTAATCTTTGTGTTAAGGGCCGTTGTGCACCATGTTTGTCGTGCTGTGTCTAGCGGCCGATGTGTTGTGAAGGCTCATTTATTGTTGTTAAGACATAATGGTAAGCTAAGATTAGCCTTTCTTTGGGCTTTGTGCTAAAGCTGGTACTCTCCTTCATTTGCACTTAGGCGACTTGTGATCGGTTGTTAGCAGGATCAGTACTCGTGGCGTAATATATTGTGATTTTCATGAATTGCGATGGTGCCGAGTGTGTGCTGAGATGAAGATACCGAGATATTTCTGACGCATGTGTGTGTTATTTGAGTGCGCAGCCGAAGCGTGTGGGCTGATAACCCACAGGTCGAGGATCGTTGGTTGTAAGGTTCTGATCGGTCGAGAGAATTATTTTTCTCGATGTAACTTCATCTTGGCTTCCTGTGCCTTGATGTGGTCTCTTGTCGTGTCGTTGCTGGAGTCATTCTGGTGTTGGCACTGGCATTTATGAGTATTGGCGAATCTGTCAGCATTCCTGCTGATTGAGTACCCTCTGCTCCTCTGTATTCTTTTCTTGGGCATCGTGTTCTCAGGGCGTGATCATAATCCTTGAGATACTTTTCCCGACATTGTTGTTCTCGTTGTCGTGGGTCTGTTCTTGGTAAGCTGCTCAATGCTTGACTCGTCCCTTGTGGTCGTGCGTTCAGCTGTTATTGTGCCTTGATGTGACCCAGCTTACAGTTGTATTCCATGGTTCTGTGTCTGATACGGAGCCGGGATCCTGCAAGTGCTGCCGTTGTTGTCGTTTTATCGCTCTTTCTCTATGATTTTGTGTATCTGTCTTGGCACTGTGTGGACCGTAGTCTTGTCAGTTAGTTTTGCTATACTCTTCTCTCTTGGTAGAGTTAGCATGTGACTCGATCGGATGTAATATCTGAATGAGGACTGACTTGATTGTGTTTGTGGTTCGGTGCTGTCGTTGGCATCCTGTGTGCCAAGTTTCGTGGTTGCCTTTGGCACTGGAGCCGATGTGCCGAGCTGTCAGCTGTGAGGACTATGTCTCCTTGTTTAAACGGGTACTCGCCGTGTCTGTCATTTTGTTTTCCCTATATCTGTTGTCGTGGCATGTGTCGTGTCTCCTTCTCTGTGAGATGTAAGCGACGTTGCCTTGTTTCGGAGGTGTCGGACTTGTGTTCGCTTGTGTCATGTTTGATCCAGAACGTGTGCTTGTGATGATGGTCTGACAAGTGTTCCTCTGAATGGTATTTTTTGAGATTCGTGATGTTTCAAGTTGTGTCTTGGGGTTTGTTCGTCCATGCTTCTTCTTGTTCATTCCTTAAATTTCGAGGATGAAATTTCTTGAAGGAGGGGAAGCTGTAATATCCTGGATTCTTACTGGATCTTTCGGATCTTCTTCGGAGAGTTTCGGATCGCTTTTGTGGGTCGTGAGTGGAGTTTTACGATCCACGTGGGTTTTTCTCTCGTACTAGTTATGGAACCCTGTGGTGAGTTTATTTCTCAGTTCATCGACTCGAGGATGTTACAGTAGCGATGTACTCTTTGAGAGGATCGTTTCGGCTACTTTCGCGTATTTTTCTGAATTAGGGGATTTTCGGCACAAAAATTAGAATTTTGAAAATTTGGAAAATGTCCTAATTTCCTTTCTATTTATTCGACTTCACCCTCTCTCCTCCCTCATTTCTCACCTCTCTTTCTCTCTCTCGTTCTGTCTCCTCTATGGGTCTCTCGGCGCGGGGTGCACACTGTTGTGGAGCTGGCCGAGGTGAGGACGCGATGGAGTGATCGGGAATCGGAATGGGGCGACGGTTTGAGAGTGGCGAGGTGCGATCCCTCGGTGGATTCCGAGATGGCGCGGTTCGTTGATTTGGCGTTTTCGACGCGGTTTAGTCGCTTCGGCGCAAGATTTCTTCGGTGAAAGTAGGGAGACGGATCACCTACTTCTCCTCTATGTTTCCCTACAATTTTACGTTGTTCGGTGAGCATACGAGTGGTTCCCTCAAGTTTGGGAAAACCATACTTTTGGGGTGTTCGCAGGGTTCGCCGAAAAATGGTCACCGTTTTTAGATCAGTTAGTATCAATCGAACCCCTCGAATGTCAGCATTCCAGATCCACTGATTTCGTGTCGATTAGTTGTCATTTGTGGCCGGTACGAGCCCAGGAACCCCGATGACTCATTTAGGGTCAATTAGGTGGAATTGCCCATTTCAAGCCGTTTGGGTATTGTTTTGACCCCTTCCGGAGTGTGGAAGGTCGGTATTATCATTGTGATTTTTTTCCCCTTCGATCGGAATCGAATGGGGCGTGGAATCGAGCCCAGAGATTAGGGTTTGGCCGGTTTTCCACCGTGACCGGTCGACCGGACCGGATGGGCCGGTCGATCGGCGGTTGCCCGCACAACTGTGTTGGTTTGGCTGTCTGTCCGGTCGACCGACCACCCTGGGTCGGTCGACTAACCCTGTTAGGTCGACCGACCCCAGGAGTCAGGTCGACCGGAATTCCCTATTTTTGCTTGTTTTGAGTCTTGGTCCGTCCGGTTGAGACCCAATGACCGACCTATGGCCTCGCCAGTGTTTCGGACACCCTATGAGTTCTGTGTCTGTGTTTCTGGGCTGTCGGGAAGTGCTGTGTTACTTTGACTAGCGTGCCCATAGGGATGTGTGTCCCGAGCTTTCTGTTACACTCGATCGAGTCACCGTGTATCGGCGTGAGTGCGGTGGGGTTCCCCCGCATGTGAGTGGCCTCCCTCGAGTTCCCGTTTGAGGGGATGGTCTCGGCGACTTGTGGTCTACCTCGGTATTCGTGTTACTGTGGTTTAGACCTAGTTAAGAATTTAAGTCGGTTGGCGTTGGCGGTCCATCCTTCATGCATTTCTTCGCTGTAGCACGCCTTTCTTAGGTCGCTACATGTCGTTGTCTTAGGTTAATGTTTTAGGGTGGTTAGTGTAGCGGTTGTCTCTTGGACCGCCTAGTCCGTGTAGCGTGTCCGTCATCGACCGCTTCATGGTTTGTCTGGGCAGGTCAGTCGGAGTTTGACTGAGTCTAGCAGCCATAGCTTTGACCGCTACAGTCACCTCGTGGCGCTATCCATGACCGCCTGTGTCTGTGCCTCTGTGTATGTACAGAGTGTCGCTTTCCAACGTTTTTGTTTCCAATTGTCTTGGCTCGACCTTGTGGTTTGTCTGTCATCCCGTGGATGTCTCTTGATGTCATGTGAGAGCTATGACCATGATATAAGGTAGCCAGGCATGCCTTAGTTTCTATACTGCTGTAGAGTCGTTGTCAGGTTCTGGTCAACCCGGTGAGACCCAATGGTTGACAAGTAACCTTGTGTGTGTCTGCGCTATTCTTAATAGCTTGAGATAGTGGTTCTGGACACCTTGAGGTACTGTCCTACCTCTGTCTGTGTGTCCAGGTGTGCTTTGAGGGTCATGGCGATCCCTCAGGTCTCCATGTGTCATTTTACGTGGTCATGTCTTTTCCTCTAGCCTAGGATTAGATTGATTGGCGGCTTGTTCAGCTTTGCGCAACGATCTTGACTCCGAGTCGTGAGACTCAAGGATCGTTGTAGTAGTAGGTCTAGTTGCCTTGTCCTGAGTCTGTCGACAGTTGTCTTGCTGCCTCGGTGCTTCGTAGTACGTGCGGTAGTGCTTCCTTGCCTGTCAGTACTACAACGCTTGTGTTTCAGAGTTATGTGTCTAGTGAGACTCCCCTAGTCGTAGCCTGGTGACACGTTACGACGTGTCGACCCACCTGGATGTGGTGGCGTGGCAGTTCCCGACATATGATTTTTAAGCTAGTTCCGTGGGCCCCCGCTTAACAGTAGCATCCTATTGGGGGGGGGAACTAGCTAGAGGCCTGGCTCTAGGCATGAGTCGGTGTGTGCACACGTGGTCAGGGGCATAGGACTTGCGCCGACAGGCGTGACCCTGACTGGTCACTCTTTACTGTGGTTCCTGTTCTGGTTACAGTGTCTTAGTCTCTGCCGTGTGCTACGCAACGTAGGCGAGACACTTGAGGCGCATCATAAGACGTCGGTGGACGTAGCTGGCTGTTCTTCTTGTGAGGAGGTGCTTCTATCGCGTGACACGTGACTCTCGTGTTTCTCGGAGTCTGTGTTCCCCTTCCGAGTTAGCCTGTTCTTGGTTCCGTCCAAGATCAGCTTCCCCTGCCGAGTTGGTCTGTGTTTGGCTTGTCCAAGACTAGCTTGTTGTGGTGTGCACGACGCTCCAGTCGTGTATGCAGTTGTGTTTAGGGGGAGCTTGCACGGCAATCCAGTCGTGCGATCTGTAGAGTCTGTCTCGTCAGTCTAGGTTTTTTTCCTAGGCTTGTGTGTTTGGTCTCGTAGGCCTTTGTCTTAGGCCTTGTGCTTGTCGACAGATCGGTAACTCCTGACCTTTCGAGTTCAGGGTTAGCCCTTCTGTCGTTGCTTGGAGAACCTTCGGGGCCGAGTTGCTCTCGGTGGCCGTGTTTTGTAGGTACGGCTTCTTCCCTCTTCCCTTACCTGTTCCCTACTCCTGCTTCCTCTTCTTTACAGCTTTGTAGTTTAGTTTTCCTACTTTGCTACTAATGTTGTTTTAGCTGTTGTTCCATGTTACTGCATTGTTTTTCAGTGGGGATCCGCGTGACCCCTACTGGGCCAGTGACACGAGGCTCAACCCTACTTTTCAGGTGGGTCGTTCTGCTTCCGCGGTTCCTAGTGTGGCATGTCCGTAGCTGCCAACGGTACCTGCGTCGGGCTTCCCCCGACCTCAGTATACGTTTTTCTTTCTGTTAGACTGTACTTGTCTTTCCTTTGGACAAGACTCTGGTATAATTGTTAAACTTAAACTGTTAATTAAAAAGTAATTTTATTTCTGCTACTTTAGCAAACCGATCTAATGAAATTTAATTGCTTAATGTTATATCTCTGTGGCTTCAATGTACTACACGACAATCCTTTTTTCCTTCAGAGGTTTATAGCTCTTGGGAGGCTTCACGGGTTCCAAGTGGTATCGGGTCTGCTCGATAGTCCTATCGGGTATATCCGGTATCTGGGATCCGGGTCGTCACATGATGACTCTGGATTTGATCCACGAGTCACTACATGAATAGATCTTCAATGAAGGCTCTGACTGCACACTCCTTCTTCTCAAAACTTTCTTTTTTGAACTTTCTTTTTCCTTCTCTTTTATTTTTGCTTGCACACTGGCTCAAACTCTAATACTTCCTCTTCTGCTAGCTCCCTCTTCCAGATGGCTACTCTCCCTTATCTCGCAGCTCCAATCTTCCTCTTTTATTTCTTCTACGGCTCTCTTCTTTGGTTGGCGGCCCACACTTCTCTTCTCAGATGATGCCGTCTATTTATCTCCAGCACATGGTATTGGATTTTGCAGACAGTGAATCATATAAATCCACATGGCATTGAGAATATTCCTTAATCATTGGTCTCTCAGAGACCCTGCCACGTAGACATGATTTTTTGCGCCAACCTGGGATCACGTGCCCATCATTAGGTAACCTGGGATTGCGTGCCAAAACTTGGTTCGAGATCATGTGCCTTGAGTATCCACGCTGGCCTTTGATTATTGCTATTGTCATTATGATGCTTGCTGAAATGCCAACCTCAGTGGCTTAATGGCTCCTTCAACTTGTATCTCTACTGCTGCTGCCTAAATGTTTACTAAGGCATTTCATCAATCACTTTGTTACAAAAACAAATGCGAGCTTGGTCAACTGCACATTAGTCAGACATTCAAATCGGAGTCATATAAAATGATGGATATGCACTAAGGTGATGAATGAGAACAGGAAGTAATGAAGATGCCAGCCTTAATGATGCACAGGTGGACCTAACATGAAGGGTGCATAGATGTTGTAATGGTGTATGCAAACATGCACCGACTTTGTATGTGCATGGACTTGAAACATGAATGTTCTGCAAATGCCTTGGTAAAAAGACAATGATGTACAGACTTAGACAATACTAGATAATGCATGTACAGACCTGGCAAGACTACATGCGTCGAGACTCACATGTGCTTAGACTTAGATAGCACCGCATGTACAGACCTACCATTGTCATTTGTAAACGAGCACAGACCTTGTGCACAAACTTTGCGTGAAAGAGGAAAACATGCACCGAGCTTGTCGCAGTTGTGCACCGACCTTGGTTGCAATTAAACCAAGCATGCACTGACCTTGTAGCAGATGTGCATCGACCTTGTTGTGTAGCAGCGACAATGTGCATCGACCTTCCCTTCTTCATATGTACGCATAATAAAATGTGCACCGACCTTGTGAGCCAAATGCCAAAAGATGCACTAACCTTGTAAGCACATGTGCATCGACCTTCATCTGTCCCCAGTTAACTTGCATCGACCTTCATTGGACATGTGCACAGACCTTTCTCATAAACAACTAGGGTATCATCGACCTTAGTTTCTCTGACACTGAACAAGCATCGACCTTAGTTCCTCTAGCAACACGTCTAGCATCGACCTTAGTTGCTCTGGCAATAGGACTAGCATCGACCTTAGTTTCTCTGGCACTGAACAGGCATCGACCTTCATTCATCAACCACAGAAGCTGCATCGACCTTATCATCATGTGCACCGACTTGAACAGCATCAAATGTTAGTGTACACCGACCTTGTTGTCAGCCACTAGTACAGCTGGTACTGTCTGGAATTTTGATAGGCCATAAAGATTATTGACTTTACTTGTTGACTGAGCATTGACTTCATTGACCATGTAAACTTTTCTTGTTGACTATGCGTTGACTTCTGGCTTTAAAGCATCAACCTGTCAGACTTCATCCTCAATCTCCTTGCTCAATCTGCTGATCTCTTACTGTCAATAGTTATCTTCTGTTTGATTGTCTTTCCACTGTCCTGTATCACACTTTACAGCAAGCATATTAAGATGCACATGTAGAACAAGAACCATAATTTATCAATGCAACATAAGCCATATGTTTGGTAGCATCAGAACCACAAAGTGTTTGCCACATCAACACATATGACATCATGCTTAGATGAATCATAGTGGTTGACATCATCAAAATCACAGGGGTACAACAATCTCCGCCTTTTTGATGATGGCAATACTATGAGCACTATACTATGAACACTATGATACTATGATATGCACACAATGATATCAAACTCTTCTCCCCCTTTGACTTGATCAAAAAGGAAGTGATAGTTTGATAAGATCAGTAAGCATGGATATGGTCGAGACATACACTATTCTCCATCTGACCAAATGGACCAGAATAGCTAGACAATGCAAAACAATGTACCCTACTCCCCCTGAGAAAGTGTGATGTATTGGAGTGAGGATAGGGGTATGACAAAGGACAAACATGAAGATTTTTAGCACAAGATGGCAGGGACAGCTAAGAAGGGGAAATGGTCAGAATGTATCATCAAAAACACAAAGACTCAAGTGATACTGTAGTTTTCAAAAAAGAAATCAACCAACAGGGTCGGAGATGATGCAGATAATGAGTGAATGAGAGCAAGTCAAAACTGAGCATTAGTAAGTAGACTTAAAAGGTCAAATGTCCAAGAAGATTTTCAATGAGACATCAAAGTCATAATTGCAAAAATAAGGATGTTTGAGAATCTTCCACTATAGGGGGTTATGACATGATCTTTATTGAACAGCCTGGTTTAAATATGATGTATTCAAGGTTTTGTCATAAATTCTGTACTCATATCTGAGACTCAAACTTTTTAATAAAAGTGAACCAAGCTTTCCTATTAACATCTTGTTTAAACCTCCTTTCATCTTAATCATTCAATTTCAATGACCCCTCTTGGAGTTATAAGCAGTAGTATTGAGATTAAACAAACATAAATGCATCTGCTTTTGTCTACTATTCTTGAAATTTTTCCTGAAGCAATGATTTTTCAGAATAGAATATCTGATGAGGGCATCTCCCGACACCCCTCTAGCTTTGATCGCCTACACACTCTTGATATGGATTGATCATGATCTACACTTGTTATCTTCATTTCCCAAGTTTCAGTTTATGTATTTTCTTTTTATTGAGTCCTATCTTATGTATTTTCCTTTATTGAGTCATATGGTTTTAGTCCATTTCCCTTGTTATGTTTAATTGGGCCTTATTACTTTAGTTATGGGCCCATAGGATTGAGTCTAGGATATGCTCGGTCTTTTATCTTATTGTCAAGGGTATTTTGGTCATGTAAAGAATGGTTGCCTATATATAGGCCCCATCTCTCCTCTTGTATTCAACTTTTGATGAATATTGAAGAAAACCCTTTCAAACTCTCTCAATATCTCTCTCTCTCTCATTATCTCTCCATTCTCTCTCCTCCTCTCTCTAAATTTCGAAATTCACTCTCTCTCCTCCCCCTCTCAACCACTTCCAACCCCCACCTACCTCCATTAACTCCCCACAACTTCCCACAACCCCTCTTTAATCCTCACCTAGTCCCAAGGAAGTTCCACCACTCAAAACCCCACCCTCCAACCACCACCTACCCCTTTCACTTCCCTAAGCATATCTCCACCTTCCCAAGGCTGAATTAACTCATTCCAAAGCCCAAATTCGAATCTCCCCTTCCCTCCTTGCTCCCTAGGTCGCACCCCTCCTCTCCCCTCAAGCCAAGTTCACCCCCTCCTCTCTTCTCCACTCCAGCTTTGTGTGCAGGTCGACCTGCAGATTAGCACTCTGTTGCAGCGACGTCCACGACTTCATCCTGGTCCTGATGGTGGCATGGCCTAACTTTCTGGAAAGGCCTCCCTGTGCTCTTCGCAGGCGAGGTGGAATCACTCCATTCCGAGTTCGTGGCCGTCCGTGAAGGCTGTTCTTCCCCGACTGCGCAGAACCTCTCAGACCAGGAGCTAGAGCGGCAGAGAAGACTCTCCCACGACGAACCTTGAAGGAACCAGTCTTCAAGGTCTTCTACAAAGTTATTCCTCCCCCTGTCAGCGTCCAGGAACAGAAGGTAGAACCCCGTTCGGCATCCGAAAACCAGAGATACCAATTTTCTACCACACCCACGCCGGTCTTCCTCCTCACAGTCTGCACCGACCACCGTCCACTTCTCTGGACACCCAGCTCATCTCCAACATCAGAAGACTTCCCCGTTTGTTTTAATGCAAAGTAGACTCGTCCACGATTCCAACGAGTCTAGCGGTGCCAAATTTGGAGCTCAGGAGCGATCGTGGCAGCTTCTGCAACCTGCTGTTTCAGACTGAGCTCGGCCAGAGACCAGAGCTGCATCCATCTTCCAGTCACTGGAGCAGTCAGCCCCCAGATAAGAACATCATCCAAAAATTCAAGCCGTACCCCTCTCCGGTTAGCAAGCTTTTGGCGCAAGTTTCATGAGATTCCAAGTTCGGTGGAATTATTGGCAGCATCGACATCGGCCCTCTATCCAGAATTACAGAAGCTAGGCAGAATCGGCAAAGCTCGGAAAGTCGACTCTATCTCGCTCGTTCCCCTTCCCGCTTGGCCGGCTGAAAGCCCCTCCCTGCGTGGAGGTAATTTTTGGTTGTAATACATTAACCCCCACCCCAAGATCCCCCCCTTGCAAGGGGCGTAGTGCTGTACCTCTTCACATTTTCAGGTCAAGCTCCATCGCAGCGGCGATCGGGTGTATACCCTCGCCTCCCGGCGCGCCCTCGTCTCCGAACGGGATCGGTGTCTTCACACCGATCAGGTGAGCTTCTGATCACACCCTTGTAGCTTCATTTCTGCAAATGTAGTATTACCTTGAATGCCCGTCGGACGGTAAGAGAGTGCTCGGAATTCATTTTAAGCAATATCGTGCCCACCGCGGCCCGTGAGTGAGTGCCACCCCACACCCCGCCTTGCGGGCCAGCCACCCACAAAGTTGGGACTCCCTGGCCCATTGGAGGTCAGCCTTAGCATTGTAAGTCCATTAGGACAATTGGGTCCCGCCTCGGACCCTCACCATCATCTCCCGGACCCACCGGGTGAACGTGTGAACCGAGTGAGCAGAAATCGTCGTTGTGAGAATCATTTAGCGCTTGTATGCTTGCGGGTCTAAGTCCTAGGGTCACCTTATCATATTTAGTGGTCTTTGGGCTGTGCCACATCAAGTGGTATCAGAGCGGTCATAGGCTTGTCCTTACAAGTCTAGTCTTGGGTCACACTAAGTCTTTCATAGGTGCATCCGCACACCCTTGCATAGCCCACCCAACCTTGCATGACCACTCGTAGTGGTACTCGCTTTCAACCCAATACTACATCTTCCAATCCCACAATGAATCCAAAACCCCAAGGGATGCCTACCACTAACACTCATGACTTCAACTACTTCATGAAAGCCTTGACCTATGCCAATGAGCGACTTGATAACATATCGGGCCGACTCAACCAACTTGGAAAAAATAGGCCCGCCCTAAGGATGGACGATAGGATGGCCCCTTTCCCACTTCCCACCTTTGATGGGACCTCTCCTAGCAAATATTTAGATTGGGAAGCTACAATGGACCAATACTTCAATTGGTATCATATTTCCGAGGATGAAAAGGCATGGGTTGCCAAAATACAACTAACCAAAAGGGCTCAAACTCATTGGTGTAAAATTGAGGGCTTAAGGATAATTAGACGGGAAGCTCCCCTCACCACATGGGAGGACATGAAGGATCAACTAAGGGCTAGGTATGTGTCCCCATCCCACTCGGATCACCAAAACCCAAGGAGCACTCCCACTCCTCCCACCCCACCCGTCCAAACCCTTATCACTAAAACCCAAGTACCTAAGACCTCCACCTCCCCACCTAACCCCATGAGGTCCCCCACATCCCAACCAAAACCCCCTTCCCTAACCTACACTAGTCAAGCCCCTTTAGCCCCCACTTCCACCCCAAGTGATCCCAAGGGCAAGAGACCCCTAACCAACCCAATTCCCTCCATGGTGACCACCACTCATCCAACCCTCACCATTAAAAACCATGTGGACACCATGTCCACCCCTCCACCAAGGCCCATAATGGCCACCACCCCAAAACCCAAAACCCCTCACCCAATCCACCTCCCGCTTCCTACACCAATCTTACCCCAAATTAGGCCTCCACTACTTCCACTCCCAAGTCCAACCCATGTCCGACCTTGCTCACCTCCTCGAGTGCGCCATGCCTCGACTAACACCAACCCACCCACCATAGACCTTCCTACCCCATTGTCCTTAGGAGTTGCAACCCACACACCTACCCAAGTGGAGAGGGATACCAATTCGGATCCACCTCCCAAAATCAAGGAAATCCAAGGGCCATACAACTCACCCACCCCTCCTAACCTAGTTCATCAAGAGCTATACACCCTTCCCCATGACACCATCACCATAGATAAGTCCATATTCCTATGGCTCAAGCGAGGCCTCACCATTCCTAGTTTACAACCAAGCCACCTACTCATGGGACATCAATCCCAACTCATTCCCACTCAGCCTCATGTCACTTATCAAACCTCCTATTGTGTAGAAGATTTGGGAGACTTAGTGGCCTACCTACATTGGCAAATCCACTTGACCGATATGCTAGCCATGAGGCCATCAGAGTCTAGCACCATTAGCTTAGCTTACCCCACCATTGGCTCCATCACTTCCATCTACACCAATGGCCAATTTACAAGTGAGATCATACTCCTTCTTCCCATGGAGGAGGAACCCATCCTAGTCTACTCCCCAACCATTGAGATCCCAAGTACTTTGATTAGCCAACCCATTAGCAACCTTGGCCCAATTATCTTAGAGAGAGATGATTCGCCATTTGAGGACCTTGAGAACATGGAGTACCCCTACCTAGGTGACCCTTACCATAATCCCTTTGACCCTTTTCTATGGGAGCCTAAATCTCCATGTGACCCACTTTCCCTACTCACCACCCACCGCACCTTACCCACATCGCCCATGTCGACCCAAACTCCTCCCTTCCTAGAATCGGGTTACAACATGAGAGCCTTGACCTTAGGCAACAAACACCTTGGGATTGATGAAGTGCCCCACCCCATAACCACGTTCGTAGATCCCTTCGACCCATTCACGTGGACGTTCAAAAGTCATCCCACATCTATGCACATGGAAGTCACTTTTGGGATAAACATGCATGTGTCCAGGCCTACCACACCATTTGACATGATTCATAAGTCGGATACATTCATCCATATCACCCACATGTCAAGTAGGCAGCATAAGTGGACCATATTCGGATGTATTGGCCCACCTTCATTCATCATGAGTCTTAAGCATGATAGGAGCATACATGGATGTCCGGGTCCCCCGACATTTATCACACCCATGCATAAAAGGTTCATCTATGGATGTCCCGGCCCTCCTAAGACTACCACAGTCTTCATAGCATCAAAGTGTGATCGGTCTACATTTGGCTGCCCAGGTCCACCTTAGCATACGCATTCTCGCAAGCATATAGGAAGGATCAATGAGACTTACAAAAGGCGGGCAGATGCTCATCGGCGCCACTACGAGTTCCAAGTGGGAGACTCGGTGATGGTGAGGACGGAGCAGCTCCTTCCGGGACCTGCCTCCAAGTTGAGGGCACGGGGTTCGGGACCCTTTCGAGTTCTACGACGACTTGGCAGCAATGCTTATGAGCTTGACCTACCAGAAAGCTATGGGGTGCACCCTACCTTCAGTGTGGTGGACCTGGTACCCCACAAAGGCCCCGCGGTGGAACCCAGTGAGGAGCTTGAGCCTTTACCCCCCCCTTATGAGAGACACTCCCGGAGGGACTCCACTTTCTAGCTTGAGAGACCGACGAGAGCAGGTAGAGGCAATACTGGATGAGCAGAGTATCATTACGAGGCACAGGGTGTATCAGCGCTATCTGGTTAGGTGGAAGAGCCGTCCCCCGATCGAGGATACATGGGTGAGTCAGGGAGGATTTGATATGCTTGGATCCCGACATGATGGAGCAGTACGACAGCCAGGCAGACCCATACTCGACAGGGTCGAGCTCTCCCCACCCCGGGGGATTTGATGAGGGCATCTCCCGACACCCCTCTAGCTTTGATCGCCTACACACTCTTGATATGGATTGATCATGATCTACACTTGTTATCTTCATTTCCCAAGTTTCAGTTTATGTATTTTCTTTTTATTGAGTCCTATCTTATGTATTTTCCTTTATTGAGTCATATGGTTTTAGTCCATTTCCCTTGTTATGTTTAATTGGGCCTTATTACTTTAGTTATGGGCCCATAGGATTGAGTCTAGGATATGCTCGGTCTTTTATCTTATTGTCAAGGGTATTTTGGTCATGTAAAGAATGGTTGCCTATATATAGGCCCCATCTCTCCTCTTGTATTCAACTTTTGATGAATATTGAAGAAAACCCTTTCAAACTCTCTCAATATCTCTCTCTCTCTCATTATCTCTCCATTCTCTCTCCTCCTCTCTCTAAATTTCGAAATTCACTCTCTCTCCTCCCCCTCTCAACCACTTCCAACCCCCACCTACCTCCATTAACTCCCCACAACTTCCCACAACCCCTCTTTAATCCTCACCTAGTCCCAAGGAAGTTCCACCACTCAAAACCCCACCCTCCAACCACCACCTACCCCTTTCACTTCCCTAAGCATATCTCCACCTTCCCAAGGCTGAATTAACTCATTCCAAAGCCCAAATTCGAATCTCCCCTTCCCTCCTTGCTCCCTAGGTCGCACCCCTCCTCTCCCCTCAAGCCAAGTTCACCCCCTCCTCTCTTCTCCACTCCAGCTTTGTGTGCAGGTCGACCTGCAGATTAGCACTCTGTTGCAGCAACGTCCACGACTTCATCCTGGTCCTGATGGTGGCGTGGCCTAACTTTCTGGAAAGGCCTCCCTGTGCTCTTCGCAGGCGAGGTGGAATCACTCCATTCCGAGTTCGTGGCCGTCCGTGAAGGCTGTTCTTCCCCGACTGCGCAGAACCTCTCAGACCAGGAGCTAGAGCGGCAGAGAAGACTCTCCCACGACGAACCTTGAAGGAACCAGTCTTCAAGGTCTTCTACAAAGTTATTCCTCCCCCTGTCAGCGTCCAGGAACAGAAGGTAGAACCCCGTTCGGCATCCGAAAACCAGAGATACCAATTTTCTACCACACCCACGCCGGTCTTCCTCCTCACAGTCTGCACCGACCACCGTCCACTTCTCTGGACACCCAGCTCATCTCCAACATCAGAAGACTTCCCCGTTTGTTTTAATGCAAAGTAGACTCGTCCACGATTCCAACGAGTCTAGCGGTGCCAAATTTGGAGCTCAGGAGCGATCGTGGCAGCTTCTGCAACCTGCTGTTTCAGACTGAGCTCGGCCAGAGACCAGAGCTGCATCCATCTTCCAGTCACTGGAGCAGTCAGCCCCCAGATAAGAACATCATCCAAAAATTCAAGCCGTACCCCTCTCCGGTTAGCAAGCTTTTGGCGCAAGTTTCATGAGATTCCAAGTTCGGTGGAATTATTGGCAGCATCGACATCGGCCCTCTATCCAGAATTACAGAAGCTAGGCAGAATCGGCAAAGCTCGGAAAGTCGACTCTATCTCGCTCGTTCCCCTTCCCGCTTGGCCGGCTGAAAGCCCCTCCCTGCGTGGAGGTAATTTTTGGTTGTAATACATTAACCCCCACCCCAAGATCCCCCCCTTGCAAGGGGCGTAGTGCTGTACCTCTTCACATTTTCAGGTCAAGCTCCATCGCCGCGGCGATCGGGTGTATACCCTCGCCTCCCGGCGCGCCCTCGTCTCCGAACGGGATCGGTGTCTTCACACCGATCAGGTGAGCTTCTGATCACACCCTTGTAGCTTCATTTCTGCAAATGTAGTATTACCTTGAATGCCCGTCGGACGGTAAGAGAGTGCTCGGAATTCATTTTAAGCAATATCGTGCCCACCGCGGCCCGTGAGTGAGTGCCACCCCACACCCCGCCTTGCGGGCCAGCCACCCACAAAGTTGGGACTCCCTGGCCCATTGGAGGTCAGCCTTAGCATTGTAAGTCCATTAGGACAATTGGGTCCCGCCTCGGACCCTCACCATCATCTCCCGGACCCACCGGGTGAACGTGTGAACCGAGTGAGCAGAAATCGTCGTTGTGAGAATCATTTAGCGCTTGTATGCTTGCGGGTCTAAGTCCTAGGGTCACCTTATCATATTTAGTGGTCTTTGGGCTGTGCCACATCAATATCTTTTCCTACTAATTATTGGTCACAATTTTCAAGAGCAATCAAGTTTTAGTGCACACCTTGTAACTAGATGATACACGTTGTTTAGACGCCAGTGTCCCTAAGAACTTAGTACGACTAACTGTCATGCTTCAAATTGAACAGAGATAACTAGGGCACTTCATGACATAGGTTTACTCCAATTCTTTGATGAAGGGCCCAGTTTCTCAATGCAACTTAGCCATTGCTCTGCTTTAATTCCACCCGTATTGCAATAATTTTTCAGTAGAGTTAACTATGGTACATTATGACACAGTCCTTTGGACAAGGTTTCTCATTAACCACAGTTATTGCTCTGACTAACTTTTATCTTTTGACATTTTCAGATTCTTGAGATGTTTAACGACAATACTCACTACATGTAACACTACCAGAGTTAGGCATGATCTTAGAATTTTCAAACTCTAGAAGATCTTACAAGATATAACATGAACTACCTGGTTAAAGTTTATTAATAGATTTGATTCAGAAATTTTCAAGATGTTCAAATCAAAACTCAATAAATACATAAGACTTAAACCAGCTGAGTATTTTAGACATTCATAGTTCCATATAATGGAAGATTCCTAGTCCACATGTTTTTAGATTTATGATCAAGATATGCCCATTAAAATCTTCATGAAATGTAGATAGATGAAGGAAGTTTTAAGAAGTACTCAATAGAGACCAACAACAGGTATTTGCATCATGTGAGAAAGAATTTCAAAATCAGAGAGGTGACGAAGGTGACCAAGAGAGTTCAAGAATTCCATCTTCAGGAGAAATTTGCAAGGAATGGCAATCATGTCAAGTGACATTTCAAGAATTTCTGACAATCAGCTCCCCCTCAGCAAATGCCACGCAGTATTTGAAGAGAATCAACAAACAAAAAGCAAGCAGCAAATTGTCAGATAATCAGATGACAATCATGCAGTGTTTTCAATCAAGTTTAATAATGTGCCAAGAATTCCAAGCAAATGATCATCACTGATAATGAGTTTACAGCCTCAGAAGCATGACATTGATAGTCAAGAGAGCAAGAGCCGAGAATGGAGTTATGATCAGATGATTGTGAATTTAGGCCAAAGAGAGACAAGACTTATCAACAAATACCAAATGTTGATGAAAGTTGCAGGAGGAGCAGAGATTTCAACCAATTTCCAAATGATTAAAGGTATGGCTAGATTGTGAAGATATCGGTTGACTGAAAGTTTAGTTTTGGTCGACCGATTTGGACAGTAAAAGAAATATGGATAGCCATTCATTTCAAGAGTTTGATTTGAATGCTCCCCCTGTCTATATGCCATGTGTAATAGTTCTGAATGCAGTACATGCAATGACATCTATGTAGAGAGTTTTCTGGAATATGCTTATGAGAGTCTAGACTGCTCTATGTGCAATATGACCCATGGTACTAGGCAGAGGACTTGGTCTAAAGATCACCTCACACATAGTAAGAACCTCTAGACAAATTGCATTTGCCCTTTAGTAACTTACCATTTGATATACCATGATGATCATGCATGACAATGAAGTGCAAATGCAGTCCTATATGCAACAGTTGACTGGGTAAGATATGCAATATAATACATACCGATTTCAATCATCATCCATATGCATTTCAGATTTTATGAGAATGATATGTAATGCAATTCACTCCCAAAAAAAATCAGCTTATGCATTTGAAGACTTATGAAGGACAATGCAGAAAGTCAAATTCTGATGTAAGCATGTATGCATGAAACAAATAAAACATGATTTGTATCAAAATTTTTTTTTGAAAGCACATGTATCCAAACCTGTGAACATGCCGTAAATGGGGTTTTTACCATACTTGGGTGCCTTGATTTATTGAACCCCTTTTTATTCTCCATCCCTAAGGCACTCCTGCAAAACAGTTTCTCATTTTGCATGTTTAGGTACCCAAGTCTCCTTGGGTCGTAGAGGGTTAGTAGCATCTCTGAAGGATGCTCTCCACAGTCTTTGGGCTTCAAATATTATCAAAGAAAATTTATTCATAGAATGCCCATCTTACCCACAATAATGACAAAAAATAATAGATTTCATGTTGTTCTTATATGTGTTAGCATGCACATGAAGTTGGTGTGAGTAAACATGATTGTCTCTATTATTAACATGGAAATTTATCTTTTCATTGCCAGCTAGCCAACACTCAGCAGCTCTGTGGCCTGGCTTTCCATAGTTAAAGCATGTAAAAGATTTTCCTTTAAAAATAGAATTACTTCCACCAACTACTTTCTCTTTAGCATGAAGTCCAATAAATCTGGGATGTACATTTCCTCCTTGGGCATGCCAACAGTGCTCAACTATATGGCCGGGCTTACCCATTACAATAAGGTCTCCTTGGAGCAGTTCTAGGAGCAATGTTCCTCCTAAAAACCTTGCACTCATTCTCTTTCACAAACCAACAGTCATGCATTGCATGACTAGATCTACCACAGTGGAAACATTTGAGTTGCCTCTTCTAGGAAAACTGATTCTTGAATGAACTTTTAGTAATGTGCACATGTGTATTTCCTAAATTTTTTATTTTCTTCATCCCATTATTAAAACTCAATTCATCAGATTTCAGCATATAAGAATTGTGCATCACATGACCAATTTTTCCATAATAATGACATGAAGTTCTCTTTGCATGAATGTGTGGAGGTGCATGTGACTTGTGTGCAGCATTCTTTGTGCCAGCAGGAGTGTTTTTATTCTTTTTCTATGGATTTTCATTCTTTTTAATTGTTTGAATTTGTTCTACAGTTTTGGGACTGACAATGGATTTTTAGTTTTTCTGAGCACTGAATTGGAAGATAGGTGCACTGGATGTGCTAGTCGGCTCAGAACTACACACAAATGAAGTGTGAAGCTTACTGTCAAAGCCCTTTTTATTAGCTGGGTTAAAACCCAGACCCTCACATTGGAAATTAATTTTTTTACCAAGGAGCTTATCCAAATTATCTTTTCCACTCACAAATTTAGCCAAAGATTCATTCAAACTTGAAATCTTAGATTGTAGTTTGGAAACATGAAGCTCATAGTTAGCAATTTTATCTTCATAGCACACAGCCTTTTTGTTTAACATTTGATTGATGGTCATTAGGCTAGTAATTTCTTCTTCAGTATATAGCAACTCACTAGAGCTATCCAGTCTTACACTCTCCCCTTTCTCAAAAGTGATTAGCCTCTTAGATAAAGTTGTGTTTAGGTGTTTCAGATTGTTAATTTTCTCTTTCAGTTTACAGTTTTGCTCCTGGAGTTCATCATCAAACACCCAATCATCTAAGGAAGACTGACATTCATCAAACATTTCTTGTTGTTTTTCAGATTGAAGTTTGTCAAGATTTTTCTGAAGCTCTAAATTTATTACTCTGTCAGTCACCAATTTTTCAGACATCAATCTATTTTCACTTTCAAGATTCATTGATTTATGTTCGGATTCCTTAGACTGGTTTTTGAGTTTTTCATTCTCAGATTTCAAGTATTCCAATTCTGAAGTAATAGCATCAAAATTTGTTAATTGTCTTCTGAATATCTCATTTTGTGTTTTCAGAATTTCATTGTCCTCACTAGTAGAGTTACCATTCTCAAGGTTGTTTAACTTCTTTTTCAGGATTTTATTCTTCTTTTTTAGTTTTTCAAAAGATTCTAGCAAGTTAGCATATGCATTTTCCCACTCCTCTAAAGTAAAGCTAGCGAAAGGATTGTTTACCTCTTCTTCATCCTCGCTTTCATTGCTCCCTTCAGCCATCATGCATTTTTGGTTTTCCTTTTCACGGTAGACAGTCTTCAGTTTGTTCAAGATGTCCTTAGCTGACCTGTAATCATGAAAACATGAGTGGAAAGCCTGGTTAGTGATTGCTTTCATTAAGTCCAAGGCTTTCTGATTTTCACCACACTTTGATCTATGACTGTCTGTCCATTTGGACCTTTTCTTTGGTAATCTGTGTGGACCGTGTGAAATTAACTTCCACAGATCAGGATCAACAGAGATAGCATAGCTACGCAGACTGCTAAACCATGAATTAAAATTAGAGCCATTGAAAACCGGTGGATGAGCCATGGAAGCAAATCAGACTAATGAATCAGAAAAGGTAATGCGCCAAGAAATAGCATGATCCTCTGCAGATCGTTGGATCTGATGAGGTAGTAACCCACTCTGATACCAATTGTTAGAATGTGAGGGTGGAAGATAGAGATTCAGAGCGGGGGGTGAATGAATCCCTCTTTAAAAATTACGGAATAAAACATTTGACTACTCTCAAGGAAGATTAATGAGACAGCTAAGCTCTCTTACTCAGAGGACACAGAACAATTGCTGAAATTAGTTTGTCCATGGAAAGGTTCAATCTCAATCACTATACACTCAAGAACTCTAGCCACGAGAAACATTGAGAAGCATGTGCTTCTTCTAAGCATTCACTCAGACACTTAACATCTATATCAAATTCATGCAGAAAACACACAGAAACTTCTGATATGGAACACTCAAGCAACCTGAGAAGTGGGGATGGTAGATATAGACCAAATACGAAATAAGATCAGATGAATACTACAAACTAAAGACAGAATGCTCAACACACAGAGATAGAAGCTCACACGTAGCTTAGTTCAAACAGGTTGCAGACAATGGATCAAGTACAATGATATCGAGCATCTTGCATACAACCAACCAGACAAAACACGTTGAGAAGTGGAGGTAGAAGATATGGAGGTATGCGCACAGATCAAACCACGTTGGTCAGGATATTTTTAGGTGGTTCGGCCAGACCCACAGTCTGCCTACGTCCACCCCTCACTCAAACCGAGTGAGGATTCCACTAGCACAAGCTAGAAATCAAAGCAGACTTAGTCTGCAGCAAACCGCTGCCTAACAGCTTGTCCTGAGGGAGACAAATCCCTCAACACCGATCCTGCAACCCACAGGATCTGAAACCTGACCTTGCCCTAGCAAGATTAGAACCAGAGGACCAATCCCCGCTTCCTCTGATACCCAGAGGGAAACCACGAGTGACACCCCGCCACTCGCTAATCAGAGACAAGGTCTCCCTTCTCCTGAATCTTGAGGAGGAACACGACCTCAAACCAGAGGGTCGGAAAGCACAATGGACCGGAAGAGAACAATAAAAAACCTAAAAGGAAAAACACAAACAAATGTAGCTCCGAGTAGCATGATGACTCTGGATTTGATCCACGAGTCACTACATGAACAGATCTTCAATGAAGGCTCTGACTGCACACTCCTTCTTCTCAAAACTTTCTTTTCTGAACTCTCTTTTTTCGTCTCTTTTCTTTTTGCTCGCACACTGGCTCAAACTCTGATACTTCCTCTTCTGCTAGCTCTCTCTTCCAGATGGCTACTCTCCCATATCTTGCAGCTCCAATCTTCCTCTTTTATTTCTTCTGCGGCTCTCTTCTTTGGTAGACGGCCCACACTTCTCTTCTGAGTCGATGCCGTCTATTTATGTCTAGCACAGGGTATCGGAGTTTGCAGACAGTGAATCATTGTAACGCCCCGCCTCGTACCCGGTTCAGTATAACACTCCTGTCGGATACGAGGGGCGACGCCACAGTGGGAAAATACCCAACAGAACGGAAGACGGGTTGAGAATGCACAAATAAAACATATAAATTTTTACAGCGGAAGAATATAATTTTCCATCAGCAATGTCCAATATCATAATAGCCAAACAAATTAAAGCCTTACAAATTTTATTTTAATATCTAGAATTGAAACTTAAAGTTTACAAGAACTAACAAGTAAATCCAACAATGGGAAAAGAACTACTAAGATCACGCTCGCGCCACCGACTCGGGCTCACTCGGATCTACTTCCTCGCTCCCACTAGCAATCTCGCTTGAAATATCAAGTGTAAGTCTACGGGTAGACTTAGCAAGAAATAGAATTCAAACACGTCTATTGTACCAGCATAACAAATTAAACTATCATAATTTAAACCACAAGTTGTAACAAAGACTATATCGGTGTACTATGGCATAACTAATCGTAATATGTAGGAGTGATATCCAAATATGCAGGAAGAAAGATTGAAGAAGACGGGAATCAATGTAGGTATTCATAAGTGGAGTTCAAACCTCAGTAGAATTTGCAGAACAAAGACAGATAACAGATACAGATATAACAAAAAGCCCAAAGGCCATATTTTTATCACAATTCCGATCTGAGGTAGACAGAAGAGGCAGAATGACCCAGACACATTGCCCAAACTACTATTAGAAGGTCAGAAACAGATACAGATACCAAATCACCTAGGCAATGGCGATGAGGTCTTGATTACAGCGCAGAATCGGAGGAAGATATTCCCCACCTTGACCAGTGAACATGTTCACCTCCAGGATTTCACCCCCGTGCCCTCGGGGTCAGAAGGATCTCCCCATAGGGGCATTTCTACAGTTTGGCCCCAGACCCTTCTATAGTAGCAGTGTCCATATGGTCAAATGAGATCAATAAACAAGTTAAGAAGAATTTGGATAGATTCTAACTCGAATACAAACTGAAATGGTGATACTAACGCATGGATGGAATATGAAATTTTACAATGCTTATACTAACTCATAAGATAGAGTTTTTCAAACAAAATTTATCCTGTAACAAAGTTTAAACAGCCATGGTGGAAGTCAATTTAAAATCAAACCAAAATATGCAATTCTAGGATAATTTTGTTATCAAATTAACATGGTTATACTAACCAATTCCAGGATAACATTATTATCAAATTAACATGCTTATACTAACTGGTTCCAAGATAACACTGTTAACATGGTTATACTAACTAATTCCAGGTTAACATTATTATCAAATTAATATGCTTATACTAGCCAATTCTAGGTTAACATTGTTATTAAATTAACATGCTTATATTGACAATCATTATTAACAAGTTATATTTACAATCCAGGATACCACAACTCCAAGGCATTCGCATTTCCAGAGTATTAACATGTAATTCCATGGTGTTAATACACAATTCGAGGATATTAACACAATGTTCCAGGGTATAATGAATGAAAATAGTATAATTCTATATTAATTTATTATCGCACTAACAATGCTAACAATGGTATACCATAAATAATTCCTAAAAATAGTATTAAATTGCTAACATATTGGTGATCACTTTTGTCTTCTATGCCTAATGCTAATAAAATTGTTTGTAAGACCTAATCAGTGATTTAAGCATGACTTAAATCACCATTCACTCGGAAAATACTATTCACACAGAAATTTTACTATCTTACAAAAATGTAAAAAAATTAAGAAAATGGTACATCCGTATTTATAGAACACTTTTGTCTTCTTGAGTATTTTTAGGAAAAATCTATATTTGGATCTATACACCTTTTAAGGTAAGTTTAATAACATGGTTGTACTAACCAATTCCAGGATAACATTATTATCAAATTAACATGCTTATACTAACTCATAAGATAGAGTTTTTCAAACAAAATTTATCCTGTAACAAAGTTTAAACAGCCATGGTGGAAGTCAATTTAAAATCAAACCAAAATATGCAATTCTAGGATAATTTTGTTATCAAATTAACATGGTTATACTAACCAATTCGAGGATAACATTATTATCAAATTAACATGCTTATACTAACTGGTTCCAAGATAACACTGTTAACATGGTTATACTAACTAATTCCAGGTTAACATTATTATCAAATTAATATGCTTATACTAGCTAATTCTAGGTTAACATTGTTATTAAATTAATATGCTTACATTGACAATCATTATTAGCAAGTTATATTTACAGTCCAGGATACCACAACTCCAAGGCATTCTCATTTCCAGAGTATTAACATGTAATTCCATGGTGTTAATACACAATTCGAGGATATTAACACAATGTTCCAGGGTATAATGAATGAAAATAGTATAATTCTATATTAATTTATTATCGCACTAATAATGCTAACAATGTTATACCATAAATAATTCCTAAAAATAGTATTAAATTGCTAACATATTGGTGATCAATTTTGTCTTCTATGCCTAATGCTAATAAAATTGTTTGTAAGACATAATCAGTGATTTAAGCATGACTTAAATCACCATTCACTCGGAAAACACTATTCACGCAGAAATTTTACTATCTTACAAAAATGTAAAAAAATAAGAAAATGGTACATCCGTATTTATAGAACACTTTTGTCTTCTTGAGTATTTTTAGGAAAAATCTATATTTGGATCTATACAGCTTTTAAGGTAAGTTTAATAACATGGTTATGTAGACACGCCAAAATTGACGTTTTGTTGATCAAATCTCATGTTATTATGTAAATGCCCCAAGTGGACTTCAATATTCTTATAATATGAAGTTTTTCTATTTTTATGCATTTTTTCTGCATTTTTGTGATTCACGACTTTGGTAAGGGCGTTAATTTATAAAGTCACGACCTGTAATAAGGCGTTTTCACAGAAAGGACGACCGTGCGACAGGGCGTCAATTCTTGGTATTATACGCTAATTTCTGGAATTATCATAAAAGGCATTTTCTGAGTAACGCCTTTCCTCAAGGCGTGTTTTTAAGAAACGCCGTAATCATAGGCGTGTTATATCAGCGTTTAAACAGAGCAAGTTTTATTTCTAAAATTAAATCCAGGAAGAAACGTCCTTTGCTAGGTCGTGTTTCAAGAAACGCCTCTGTTGGAGTCGTCAATTCATCAAGAGACGTCCTCGATTAAGGCGTGTTTCTCTCCAGAGTCCTTCCTTTTTCGGACTTTCCCTCACAGTTCCCTATCGTAATTTGGTCTCTTGCTCGATCTTAATCCTTCCTTGAATGCCTCATTACCCGTTCTGATCTTACCTTGCTTGATCACATCCAATCGAGGCTATAAATTGAAGCCTGGATCGTTCGGTTGAAAGGGTTGAAGGGTTAAAAGGGTTGAAGGGTTGAAAGGTTGAAGCGTTGAAGCATCCGTAAAAGAGGGTTAAGCATTTTTTTCACGAACAGAGCCTACTTCATCCGGCTTCATCCATATATTTCTGTCGTCTTCATTCATTTTTTCCTTTACTGTCGCCAGGGACAGCAGGATTTCACCCCTTTTCATCTCTTTATTTTATTTATTCATATCACTCCATTCATCATACACGTTCATCCTTTATATCTATTCACACTTTATTGTCATACTCCCCCTCCCTTAAGTCTTGTTAAGGGGTTTTAAAAACAACCAAAAATAAGGTGTGCATGTGCCTTTCTTTACTTCATTATTACATGTCTATTTGGATAGATGCTACTGCGTTTTGGGCTGACCCTTCTCTTCTTGTTTGTGTTTATTGTCCGTTTTGCAAGGTAATCAACTAAGAAGACCCACTTCATCGGTCGGCCGATTGAAGTTGGAGGAAGAAATCCACATCCATCCCGCGTCTCAAATTCT